>OU860792.2:5071189-6336189 GCA_917862395.2 Heliconius sara
TTAAAAAAAACTGACAGTAAATCAATATTGTATCAGTAAATCAATATAACATTGAATATTGTTAACACTTATGTGTAAATTTTCTTCGCTCTGATGGCGAGGCAAAGGCCAGCGTTGAGTTCCAGCACTCAACACGCAATGTATTTAGAATTCGGCGGAGAGTGGGGAACGGAGTGTCTTAACATCTGTCATAACTGTGTACAGGATACAGCTTGAAGCTGATTCGATTTTAATATTGCTACTTTTATGCTGAATAGTGTAGAATTTTTTTGCAATTTTCATAACCTAGTAAATAATTAATCTTTAATTTGCGACAAGTTTGCAGTCAGAAATTGTTCGAGGAACTGCGATGACTTAATTAAAAATTAAACTCAATGTACATTGTATCGTATCGTCGTATTTATTTTTTCGTATTTACAAAAAGAGAGTTCAGTATTTTTGTACACTTATTTATGTTTGCTTATAATCTATAAATTAATAAATAAAAAAAAATAAACATAAAGATTAAAAAAAAAATTTTTTTCTCGGTCGGTACATATCATATTGTAGGTATGTGAAGTTCTTTCGGTTGAGTAAAAATTTCTAAAGACTGGTTTAAGACGGACTTAGAAAAGGTTTCCATTCTCTTTTTCTTTTATGTACTCGGGCAAGCTTATCATAACGAGATCAATGTTTTCCTCGTAGGATTCTTTAACTTAATTTTTTTTTATAAATATACGCCTATTTTTCTATATACTGTATATGTGTAATCAATTTATATGTACGTCCATTCGAATTGAAAAAATATTTTTGTGTTGGATAGTTAATTTATCGAGAAAGTCTATATATTATTTATAAGCAAAAAGATCCATCTCGGACTTGAGATCGATTTATAAACTTAAATACGGGCTTAAGTGATATTCATTGTTTCGATGTAGCTCATTATACTGCCGGTCGAAGTCACCTTTGGCACTGAGAATATTTAATGGGTCATCATCATCAGAATATTGAAAGTTTAATGAGCGAAGACTCAAAACTCAGACTCAGACTCAAAAGCGAGAGTAAAATATTAAAGTATCGTTGCTTACACAGATAATACGTTCATTTATATAATCTATTGTAAAAATATTTTTATTTTACAAGTATTTTTTATATTTTTATTAGGCTTTCGTTTTATACGTATATTTATAAGTTTTGCTTATATACTTTTACCATTTTATGTAAAGTAAATACATTAATTATAAAAGAAATCATACAAAAATAGAAATTTCAATATTTGAAATAAAACAAGAAAGTTTGCTTAACAATATACATATTATGTATGTTTGAACTTCTTAGAATAAAGAACGCCCCTGGAATACAATAATAAAGTTGGGTGGAAACGCCACGAAAGAAATAAAAGTGACTTTCTTATTTTTTTATAAGTTACAAAGAAAATGTTATTAATTTAGAAAAATCTTAGTTTGTTAATATAAACTAAGAGCTAGGTCGTTGTGTCGCAGTGGCACAAGCGTGTGACTGTAATGCGACAGTTGTGGGTTCGATTCCCACCGAGATAATGAATGATTATTTATTAATATTTTAATGTCTTTGCTCTGGTACTTAGGTAAAAAGGGCAGCATTGAGTTTCGAAACTTAAGGTGGGAACGAAAGTGGGAAATGGAGTATAATAAGACTAGGTTTCTTTTGCCTACCCTGCTATTTGCGGGATACAGCGTGAAGCTGAAAAAACTAAGAACTACTTTTACTATTACTACTATACTTTTTATATTATATGCACAAGCTATTTCTCAATCAAAGCTATTTCTTAATCAAATTTTCTATTGAGGCCAGTCGTGGCGTAGTGGTACAAAGTGTGACTGTAAAACCGACTGGTTGTGGGTTCGATCCCCACTTAAGGAGATGAAATATTTACTTAAATTTACATTTCCATTTCTTCGCTCTGGTGTCGAGGCAAAGCGTGGCGTTGAGTTCTGCTAAAATTCGTCAGAAAGTGAGGAACCGAGTGTCTTAACACTAGATTCTCTCTGCCTACCCTGCTGTGTGCGGGATATAGCGTGAAGCTAATTTAATTTTCATTTTTTATTTTCTATAGAAATTGATTTCTATGGTATCGTAAGTCGCATATCTATATTGTTTTTTCACATATGTTTGTCTATTTGTAGCTTCGTCTAATTGTTTATAATGTTTTAATTCAATTTGTTTGGCTTATGATGTCCGTAGTTTACTTTTTTAATTATTTCAGATAACAAAAAAGATAAAATATATCTTACATAGAACGTTGATGTCTACAAGATAAATCGGACTTTTAGTCTACTTTTTAGAGAGCCTTAACAAAAAAATATATTTTTTAATTGTAAGTACAACATCTATAATTCTTTCATGGTATGGTATGGTAATTGAACTTAATTTTATTGAATGTTGCACTTAGCATATTAACATGTAGTACCTGGACTATGAAAAATAATTATTTGCTATAATTAATTTTTAGATTTTTTTAAATTTTGATTTTAAATAAAATAAATATTTAAACTCAAATAACTTTTGTAATGTTATATACAATTTAGTAGCAAATAGATAAAAAAATACTTAAAAAATGTGTTGTAACATTCTTTAAAAGGGTGTCGAATTCGTCGTCGGGAACGTGTCCGACATATTGAAAAGTTAAACTGAAACGTGTCACGAAAGTCAAAATGTAGTAAATTTCCATAGACTTGTAACTTAATATTTTTCTGGAAATGAACGATCTGTCACTATCCACGTTACCTTTAAACGAGTTTTTACAAACATATGCTTCAAAAAAATACATCCATAAATAAAAAAAACACTTCTTATTTAATTTAGTATGAATTTATGTTTTTATTAATATTTTATTTTTAGAGGCCGGTTGTGGCGCAGTGGCACAAAGTGTGACTGTAAAACCGACTGGTTGTGGGTTCCATCCCCACTCGAGGAGAGGAAATATTTACCTAAATTTATATTTCCATTTCTTCGCTCTGGTGTCGAGGCAAAGCGCGGCGTTGAGTTCTACCACTCAATACGCAATGCCTCCAAAATTCAGCAGAAAGTGGGGAACGGAGTGTCTTAACACTAGGTTCCCTCTGCCTACCTGCTGCCTACCTGCCTACCCTGCTGTGTGCGGGATACAGCGTGAAGCTAATTTAATTTTATTAATATTTTAGGTAGTTTATTGATAGTTGTCCTAAATAAAAAGAAATACTACTTTGTGTTTTTCACTGTAAATTGTATTTTATTGATTGAATTTCCATGTTCGAAATTTAAATATTTACTAAAAATTTAATTGTTCTCTTAAAATATAATATTGTAAAGTTTATTTGCTATCATTCTACACTTCACATTCGCCGTTTTATACCTCGAATTCATACTTTAACTCTTCAAAATTGTTTTTTATCCAAAAAAAACTTGTAAAAACTAGCATATTTCATATTCAGCACAACGTATCGAGACTTGCAAAGTTAGATCTAATCTTCATTTTTTTTTAAGTTTTGAGAATATGGTAGAAATGTAGTTGCAGAGTCCATCGAACAAACTACTTTTTAAATGATTTTTTTATAAAAAAAGGCTTGACACTAGATTATGGCTAGCACTATGGATATGCTATGCGGAATTAAGTGTTAATCTGTGAAAAGGTTATATTAATATAGACAGAATAATCGTAGAAATATTCAGAAAAAGACCTTCAACAATTCAATGTGGTCAGTCGTGGGGCAGGGTCGTAAGCGTGTGACTGTAAGCAAGACAGGTTGTGAAACCTCTCAAAGTTGTAGAGGAAATATTTTATAATTTTATTTTTTCATTCTGGTGTAAGGAAAGCGCGGCGTTGAGTTCCACCACACAATATGTAATGCCTCCAGAATTCGGCGGAAAGTGGTGAGCGGAGTGTCTTAACAATAGGGTACATGTGGAATACAGCGTGAAGCTGAAATTAAATCCTATTCATATTTTCCCATATTCAATTTTATATAAATATATATAAAATAAAATAAATATATATGTTGACAACACCAAGTACGCATCCTGAACATTTACAATAAAAAAAACTAACTCGTCGAGCATACATTTTTATATTTTCATTTTTAGCTTTTTGACCTGAAAATAGTTGAATAGGCATGCAAATATAAAACTACCGGAAATCTTATACTATACAACCTTTTACAATTTGTAAATGAATCGAAGTTTTTCTATTTTCAAAAATATATATTTAATTTAAAAAAGACACTGCTATTCTGTCATTATTAAATGCAATCAAATTTAAATACTGAGAGGCCAGTCGTGGCGCAGGGACACAAAGTGTGACTGTAAAACCGACTGCTTGTGGGTTCGATCCCCATTCGAGGAGATGAAATATTTACTTAAATTTATAATTCCATTTCCTTCGCTTTGATGTCGAGGCAAAGTGCGGCATTGAGTTCCGCCACTCAACACGCAATGCCTCCGGAATTCGGAAGAAAGTGAGGAACAAAGTTTCTTAACACTAGGTTCCCTCTGGCTACCCTGCTGTGTACGGGGTACAGCGTGAAGCTGATTTTTTTTAATTTTTATATAAATACTTTATATATTTAGGATAGAAAAAAATTTACAGTATTTTAAACAAGATATATGTGATTTTTTCATCACCAATTTACAAACAAAAGTATACCAAAATTTTGAAATTATGAAAAAACATTAAAACCATTAAATATATTTGTTATTTAAAACTAATCACAACTTCTTAGGTACTTTTTGAACAGTCATTTTGCATAGAATTTATTGAAATATATAATCAAATAATATATTTATTTAAATATTACAAATATTGTTAAGCATTTTTAAAGTGTTACTCCACACTTAGGAAAGAAAAATACTTATTTAGAAAATGTATAAAAATTGACAACCGACCAGGAGGCGCGGGTTCGAGTCCCGCTACGTTAAAATTTTTATACGTTTTCTTAATAAGTATAAATATTACAAAACCCTCATGAAAACTTCATTTTGCCCCGGGTCGGAGGTAGTATGGGGTACCCAAGTCTGGGCAGTGGTGAATTGAACTTCCTCTATATTTTCGTTGTATATGCTGTGTATGTCCAACGTACATAAATAAGATGATAAATCAGCCAATGCTCCGAAGACTTAAGCTTACTTAACGATATTATTCACGTACATAACGTGTTCTTCTACATTCTCAATGTCAGAATGAGCTATTTTTAAGCCATTGTTTCTCTTGGTTTTAAATCCGCTCATTTAAATTCGAAAATATCTTCGTCAGCTAAAGTTGCTCTCGTTATTTAAACTCTATCTTTATAGGAGATTTAAGTCTTATTCTACTTCGTCTACCTGGCATTAGTCCCGGCTTTTGCCAGGGTCTGCCTTCCTACTTAACCTATTCCACTTTGCACGGTCTTTAACGTCTTCGGTGCCTCGTGGACACATCCCCATTATGCCCCCATATCTAACATTGAATCAAATAACAAACAAAAAGTGTGAGGAAATCAACTAGAGTGATTTTATTCAAAACATATAATGACATAATGTCGTTAGAAATATATAACACAAATGCACGCATTCCTTTTAACATGTATTTTAGAAATCACACGTATTAAATAAAACAATTAAATTAGTGGCGCAGGGGCACAAAGTGTGACTATAAAACGAATGGTTGTGGATTCGATTGCCACTTTCTGATTCTCTCTGATTTATATTAAGAAAAAGATGAAACATAAAGTCAATAAACAAATTGTTTATACTATTTACATATTACAAATTTTTAAAGAAAATAAAAAACTAAATCATACTTGGGAAAGTAGTAAAACTAAAAATATCGCGTTGGATAATATTTTTATGTAATATTTTATTTATCCAATATACGGACTTAGTTCGTTGACATGCGAATGTGCCAATAAACTAAAGTGTCAAGTGGAACGGCGCGTCGCTTTGACATATCGACATCGTGGCGGGGGTCGCGGCTGTCAGCCGTTTCTTAAGGCTACGAAAAGATTCAGTTCCTCTTATGCCTATGCATTTCGAGGATTGATTAATGATTTTGATTATGCTACATATATTGTGGTAATAAGTGAAATGAAAATTATTGTTTAAAAGATTTTTTTCTCAAATACGAAATTTTGTAATTTCGTTTATTAGCAAATATACATGAAATCATATATTTTTGTTATGCTAAAATCAATATTTTGTTCCAGATTTTATATCAAAATATTTTCTCCGTGAATACCATAAGCAATAGTTTCAGTAATTAGTTAATAGTTACTAAGGGAAATTATTATTTGAAATACATGTATATATTAATTTCATATTTTTATCCAAGCCGCCCGACACGAAGGAGTGTATTGTGTTTATAAATCAATGTATGTATGACACGTTGACCGATTTTATTGATTCTTACGCCAATCGATTCGCCTCAACCTTCCGAGTGTCACTTAACACAAAAATTTACGACACAGCGACAACAAAGCGCGAAATTTGCTCATTCCGAAAATCTGAAAATTCTGCGGAATATGTCAACTAGCTCTTTAACATCTTTAAAAATAAATTTAAATATTTTTTTCAATTTATAAAATTTCAAGAAATCAGAATAAAATATCGCAATGAGCTTATGGTCGGTTATTCACGTTCTCTTTAAATTTAATAAAAATACAGAGAAACAAGTTAAGGGTTGATCCCCATAACTTTTCGTACATAAAAATGACGTGTCGCTGTTTAAAGGAATAGCAATACAAATTATAATCACGGTAAAAGCAATTTATTTAAAGTAGTTCATAAATTTAAAAATAAAAATTATAATAATTATTTGATTTTTATTGATATTTTCTACGCTTACAGTGCATCCTTGTAAGTAAATTTGTTAAAACTTACGATTATTTCTTTCAATTTTCCAACAATTTTAAAATCAGCTTCACGCTGCATCCCGCACAGAGCAGGGTAGGCAGAGGGAACTTAGTGTTAATACACTCCGTTCCCCACTTTCTGCCGGATTCTGGAAGCATTGCGTGTTGAGTGGCAGAACCCCACGCCGACACCAGAGCAAAAAAATGGAAATATAAATTTAAATAAATATTCCATCTCCTCGAGTTGGGATCGAACCCACAACCAGTCGGTTTTACAGTCACACTTTGTGCCGCTGCGCCACGACTGGCCTATGGAATTTTAAAATCGATAAACATATTTTATATATACTCATAATCAAAATGTATGAAATTGATGAATCATCGCTGTCTGATTTTACAATTCCTGATAAAACAAACCAACTTTTTTTGAGTCCATTTTTTGTTGTTGTAATCACTATTTGTCGCTCAGATTATTTTTCTGCTGGTTGAGAATTTTACTATTTTATGTACAATTTTTATAACATTATTTCGACGTTACAATATATTAATATGATGTAACTATTTATACAGCTACACATTAAATACAAGAATAGCATCTATTATGTCGGAACGCTAGTATCATAAAGAATAAGAGTCTTTTGTTCTCTCTAGGAACCCTAATGGAGGTTAGTACGTAACTTAACAAGCCTCTCCCAATTAAAAAGGATCCGGCTTGCAATTTATTGTTAAGAGTGTCATAATTAGCTCATGTTGCGTTATCAGATGTTGGGATTTAAAATAGGTTTTTTTTATTAACGCAGACATATATATTATTTTTATTATTATTATTGCTGAATACTTGAAAAAAAAATTAAAAGTTTAAGTAGTAGAATATAAGGTTTCTTATATTATTACTCATTATTAGACACCAAGGCCAGTCGTGGCGCAGGGGCAAGCGTGTGACTCTAAACGTGATAAATGAGAAGTTGAGTTTCGCCACTCCACTCGCAATGCTTCAGAATTTGGTGGAAAGTGCCTAAATAGGAACGGAGTGTCTTAACTCTAGGTTCGCAGATTCGCTCCTCCTACCCTGTTGTGGGCAGAATATAGCAAGAAACTGAAAAAAATATATATATTATAAATTAAGGGCCAACAATTGTCTTAAGGTGGGAAACGTAATACATTATATACATATAGTAATTATCTTAATCCTTTTACGCCTATTTGGTCTATATTTACTATATTTTTTTTATTAAAAAAAAATACATTCCCAATAGGTATTATATACGTGTCCATATTGTTCCGTACATATCCACATTAAATAGACATATGAGGAACGTTCAACTGAAAAGCAGGTGTTTAAACGTACCGCATGGAAAGTTTCAAGCACTACACTCACCAGTTTTAATTGGCCACATTTATGAAGACAGCGGTGAATTTTCCAAGCTGTAAAATGCTTGGTTGAGACGCTCAATGTGTCCGCAATTGTTCTACAGGAACATTCCCCCGGGCGCCAATAGTAAAACTTTGGAACGCTCGTAGATAGCAGTGTTACAGTCGAAGAATATATGCGATTCTTTAAAGAAACCTATTTACATAATAAGGATCTTGTGGAGACTGGATTGTATATCTGAAGACTAATAAAGAGTGCATTCGATAGTTTAAAATTTTATTTAAAAGTTTATTGTATATAGAAAACAAGTCTTAACTTTGTTATTAAAAACTTGAACTAAAGCAGTAGTTTTAAAATAGTTCATTAGAGATTGCTCTATTTCTATATTAGCTGCATAATTTGTTGGTAAAGGCCTATCAATATACTATGATTTTTAACCAAGTCAAAATCGTTAAAGACAAAAAAATAAGTTAATAAATTTTTAGTTGAGGCAGGGAGACAAAGTGTCACTGTAAACCGGCTGGTTGTGGGTTCGGTTCGGTAAAATTTATGTTTCCATTTTTTCTCTGTTGTCGAGGCAAAGGGCAGCGCTGAATTCCGTCACTCAACACGCAGAGCCTCCAGAATTCGGTGGAACGTGAGGATCGGAGTATTTTAACACTAGGTTCCGTTTGTCTGTGTGAAGCTGATTTATTTATTTTGGTTATCGAGTCAAAAGCAGTATGGATGTGGGCTAATTTTACATATTTGTGAGTCTTAAAAAAGTTAAGAAATTAATAGATATAGTATTCAATTGTTAGCAATGCATAGTCTCTATCTATAAATTTAAGAATCTACGCTAGTTTACAGTTAAGGATGTCAATAAAATGTTAAATTAGAGCTATAGGTATTCAATTTGCAAATTGCCCTGCCACATGTAGCAAATAATTAATTAATTAATATTACTTCAATATATTCATTTGCTCTAATTGAATAAAATCATCACGAAATCAAAATTTAATTAACCAGTTAAATTTAATATGACTGTACATTGAATAAAGTTTAGAAGCTTTAAAGTTAGTACGTATTAAAATTTAGCTTTCTATTATTAATCGTTATAGGATTAATCTTATCGTAAATATAAATGTGAAATGAGCCAAGCTCAATGAATGAATGAGGCGTCTCTTTTGACTTCTCCGACAAAACAATCTTTTTTCGTGGGTGCCGAGTTTTGTGCTCACTCGGGATATCATTCAATATCAAAACATGACTTAGCTACCTAACCGTAACTAAATATATAAGCCTAATAGTACATTAGTATTAGCTATAAATACAATAACTAACTAACTATGTAATAAATTTGTCGTTGAGGTCGAGAACGACGACCTACTCTACATTGAACTTAACTCTCACTTTATATTTATGTTTTTGAGAGAATAGTATTACTTTTTCTAATTAAATAATAATTATAAAACAATATAATAAAATTTTTTAAATGAAACTATTTTAAAAGGATTAATCACGCATATTTTGTATTTTATACACCCGTCTACCCGTGACCACGGACTACTGCAAAGTGTTCGAAATATCGGGTTTCCAAAAATTTAATTAAAAAATATATAACCTATCTAGTTACGAAATAATAAGTTTCTACAATCCACAAATGGGTTACAAAATACCAGTTTTTAAACGTTAATATAAATAAAAAAATATTAGAGCTAAATTTTACTAGCTAAAGGGTTTTAATGAATATGCCTAATTTTGTGCATGTAGATAAAATAGTATACGACTTGTGAGTGATTTAAAAGTAGCTTGAAATGGTTTGTAAAATATACATTGTGCGTTTCCAAATTTTTACTTGGCTGGATGCGCTTACGTGTCTTCGTTAATTTCTGCAATTTTACGTTTGAAATAAAATTTAAGTATATTTTCATACAGTTATTATAAATGTTCAACAATACTGAACATATTCTGAAATATATAAATAATAATGCAAGATATAGCTTGTCAACTAAATGTTCGGATAAATAATAACCCGCTATGAAATACTCGAAACGTAGCAATGAAACCAAATTTGATGATAACGGTACTCCTGTATATGCCTGCTTTTTGGACCATAGATAGTAATCAATTAAATTTTGTTAAACAAGCAAACGAGTACTCGGAGCCGTATAGGTTAAAATGTGGAGTGAGACAGGGTGGGTTGAGCTCCCCTAAGCTTTTTAACCTCTATGTCAATGCGCTAATAGCGACTCAGCGGTATGAGTGTGGATGCAATATAAGTGGCGTTTGTTTTAATAATATTAATTACACGGATGACGCTGCTGGTTCCCTTAGTCAGTGTTATTAAAAAGATGCTGGCCTGTTGTGAGTCGTATGTTGCAGTGCATGGATTGGTATACAGTAATAAGAAAATGGAATATCTAGTCTTCAACTAGGTAACAGGGTACCGACAAATGTGTCATCAAATTTAAGGGGAAAAATCTTGTTAGAGTACACCAATTCAAGTATCTGGGCCATATTGTTACAGAAGACCTTAAGGACGATTATTACGATTATAAGGAAGATTATTTAGCGAGAGCGCAGGGCGGTGTCGATCAGAGCGAATATGTTAGCTCACAGATTTGGTCGTTGCTCAGCGCCAGTTAAGATCACCCTTTTTAAAGCCTACTGTACTTCTTTTTATACTAGCAATCTGTGAGTCAACTATATTCAGAAGTCGCATAGCGCCTTGCGTGTTCAATACAATAATGCCTTCAGGGCATTGCTGGGGCTGCCGAGGTACTGCAGCTCCTCAAAGTATGTTCGCGCATGTAGGGGTCGACAGTTTCCCGGTCAGTCCCAGTAAAAAGGCAAGCTCACTTTTAAGGCGAGTGCGCGGCAGCCGCAACAGTATCTTGAAGGCTGTCGCCGATAGTGGGTATTTCCGCTGATCGTGCATATGTGTGACATAACTAGGTCACTGTTAGTTATTAAGTACTAACACTAGATATTAAGTTTTATTGTAATTTACTAACATTTATGGATCGTTGGTTGTCCGACTAATACACATTTATATATATATATATATATATATATATATATATATATATATATATATATATATATATATATATATATATCGAGATATTTGTTTGGTAATATATGTCATGTGAATGTACTTACGAAGAACCAATTTTATACAAAATCTCCTTTTGGATCTTGTCAGCTCTACTATATTAAATCAGTATGTAAATTCGTTTAAGGATATACTTACATTCCAATCGAACGACTGTAGGTAACAGGGTAAAACGACATTAAGGCGGTTCCAATAAATTGTAGAAAGTATGTATGTAATTGTAAAAGGAGTAAAATAATGTATTTAATTATTTGTAGATATTTATACGTGAATGTAATATTCGGCCGAGGCAACGCGCATCGTTGAGTTCCACTACTCAACACGCAATGCCTCCAGAATTCGGCGGAAAGTGGGAAACGGAGTGTCTCAACACTAGATACAGCGTGCAGCTGGTATTTTTTTAAATAGTCTGTGTAAGTAATAAAATAGTAACCCGATAATTACCGGGTGGAAGCGAAAGCGCTCCTTTTACGGGAACAGTATTTTTTTTTCATTTCACGATGTTTATCCTATGGATATATATTGTATTTTGTGTAACGCAGTTACGTATAGATAAAAATAACGTCAGCAAATATTACTACAAAATACTGAAAGGTAAATAAAAAAATATGTATTTAATATTAATATTACTACTTTGAACTTTGCCGGCAGTACCTACGACTCGATGTTGGAATTAGGCGTATGCGGCGGTTTCCCTTTGATAGGGTTATGTGTGCGTGCGTCGTTCTTGACAAGTGGCGTTTTATTTTACAACGATAATTGTATTATTATATCACTTTTTCATGTTTGGGATAAAAAAAAAAATTAAATTCTAATAGGCTTTTAAAGAGTAGCTAAAACTGTGGTTTCATTTGAAGTGGTTTTGGCAAAAACACTCTGTAAATCCGCGTGTTTTAATATTGAATATTTTTACAACACACACATTTTAACAATGACAAACAACAAAAAAAAATAACAAGGCAAGCTCGGTAGGAAATGACAAAAACCATCGTAATCTCCGAACAGATGAAATAAGGCTCTGCTTAAATCCAAAAAGCAAAAAGCCAGAAAAGAAAAAAACAGCAAACGGATAGATTAGCCGTGTTGGGGCGCGGGCGAACCATTTATTGAAAGTCGGAGGCCAACGCGTTCAGCCATTAGTCGTAGCGCTCGACTGAAAAAGTGTCGCTCCGGCTGAAACATTGCGAGGGACGCTATTCAATTGCTGAATGTATTTTATTCAAACCAATCGATCTTCAGACAACAGAACGCACGCTGAATGAAGTGACTCGCGGGGCTATAAATTTCTTATCCGCGATATGCTTTATTACAAGTTTCTCGGCGTAGTCGTATTTCTTTTTTGTTATCGAATTTTTATATCTTATATACAACCCTAACTACCCATTAAATGTTTTTAGTGAATTAAAATAAATATTACGTCATGATTTTTTGATGAAAGAAATAAATTATGGTAAGGGAGAGAAGAGAGATTAAAATTTTAGATCAAAATCTTTTTTACAGTTTTTGATATTAATTTAATTGTAAAAATACGGGATTAGATTAATTTGTAATGCCACTTGTTTGTATTCATTAAGTCCAGCCGCAGAAATATTCTGGTTTTCGACTGTTTTTTGATGAAATATAAGATTATGAATGCTGAATCTAAATTTTTTAGTACTTATTAATAATAATAACAATTAAATCTCGCTGATCCCGCACATAGCAGGGTAGGCAGACAGAATCTAGTGTTAACGCATTGCGGGTCGAGTAGCAGAACTCAACGCCGCGCTTAGCCTCGGCACCAGAGCGAAGAAATGGAAATATAAATTTAGGTAAAAATTACGTAAATATGGTAACTTATTAGATATAAAATATTTATGAAAAAAGAATAATGGTTGCTAACATTTAGTTGACCTCAATGTATATTAGTATATTTTTAAAATAAATCCACGTTTAGGTCTGTTATTTGTAGTCCATTCTATATCAACGAAGTCAGGCGCGTCCCAACTGCGCTACGTTGGCGTCATAAATCACTATTACTTTGTTATAGACTTCTATGTCGCAAACATTCTACACATAAAATATTAAGTTTATATCCAGTACGTGGGCACGTACATATAATGGATATAGTTAGAAATCATATTTACAGCAGGGCTAGTTATAATAATAACAGTAAATGATAATTTGATTTTGTACAAGAACGGCTGAGCCATAACTATAAGCACCACAAAGACAAGCAAAGATAAGACAAAAAAAGTATTATTTAATTGTAAAATTCCTACTCATATTGAATTATTATAAACAGTTAGGGATCATATACTTGACGACTCTTGTTTAAGCCAATTTTTCAATTGTAATTTATTACGTTGTTAAGCTGTTCCTACTTTAGACTAATGTTTCAATTCCGGCGATGCTCTCTTGAGTCTTTGAGAGCGGTTTAATTGAAAGCGACGTAAATTATGTTTGAGGATTGACTACATTTGCGTTATAAATTACATTGAGATGATTTATATGGGGTTCCATATCAACGTATGAATGTTTCGGTGGCATTATTTAAGTGTATGTTGCAACAGACTTTATTTTTTATTTTATCTTCACGCTGTATCCCGCACACAGCAGGGTAGGCAGAGGGAACCTAGTGTTAAGCCACTCCGTTCCCCACTTTCTGCCGAATTCTGGAATAATCGAATCTGTCTGCCGAGTGACGGTAAACACTACAGGTTGTGGGTTGAAACTCAGAACTTGTAGTGTTTTTCCACGAGGAAATTAAATATATTGACATTTTTATTTCCTCGCTCTGGTGTCGAAGTACAGTGCGGCGTTAAATTCCACCACTCAACAATGCCTCCAGATATCAGCGAAAAGTGGAGGGCGGAGTGTTTTAACACTAGGCTCCCTCTGTCTACCCTACTACATGCAGGATACAGCGTGAAACTTAAAAAAATATATAAATAAACGTTCAGTTCCATTTCTTTTGTTTCAGGGGTTTATGTCACATAAAAGGTAAAATGCGTTGTCAGGACAGGAGACAAGTACACCAGTAACTCATTTGGAGCGTGACAGCGCGAGATCAAATACTTTTTATAGCTTGAAAATGAAGGAAGTGGTAAGAAAGCGCCGGCAAAAGGCGCTTCTAACTTGATGTGTGTGCGATCTGTCAAATAAACATGGCTTCACAGCTTGCCGCGATACTTTTGTGGCTCGGTGGAAGTGAGTATTTTATGAAATACTAATAGTAAAAATAATATACTGTAGTATAGTATAATGCATGTTGTTGTGTTTACTCTAAATTAATAATTTAAAATATAATTCTTATTTTTTTTTAATATTCCATCTCACTTATAGATTTTATTCTTATAAGACGAAGGTACAACATTATTCTGCTTTATTAAACTAAAAGATCGTATCCTGTGTCTACGCTAAGGTGATAAATTATTAAAATCACTCGGATACAATCGAGTTTCGTATCCAATCCCTTAAGTAAAGCTGATTATTGGAATACCCGAGGGCTCGTAGTACCAAAATTTCTCTAAAGTGCCAAGTTTATTTTGACTTGACAATAAAACAATATTGTTAAAGAACATGTAAATGGTATAAAATTGTTTATAATTCACAGGATGTATGAACATCATTCCTAGATCTAACTTGGGAAAAGTTTCTGTGAATTATATGAATTCTTGACATTTATAGCCAACTAAGGAAAATATATTTGGAAATTAAGTAACCAGATTACATAGGATTGTTGATGACGCCGGAAGACCGTGCACATAAAACTATTTTTTGCGCCAGATTTATAGAGGAAGGGTTTGGGATGCTATCAAAATGAGCGAAAAAGTTTCGAACATAAATAGACTGTATTTTGCGGTATCAGATTAGGTTTCAGAACAACACAGTAGAAATGAATTAATATCTGTTTTTTGCTGATCAAAAATAGAATACTAAAATATTTACGCTGATATTGAATATCGATGACATTATAATTATATCGAAATATCTTTGACTTTATTATATAAGACATGATATGATTTAAAATTATACTCGATTTATCGCAAGCAACCACGAAATATTACGATGTGACAGAAATGGCAAATTGAATTTGGTTATATTGTAATGAGTTCTTGTCGAGAATGGTGTACTGAGTTTGATCTTAAATTCGATCACGTAACTTGATTTATGTATTCCGACCACCTTTAGCATTGCTGAGGCCAAGATTTGATTAATACAAGATAAAATTTTGTTCAGTGATCTGTTAACGGATAGACCGCAAAGTTACAAAGAAGTCCAAAAAGTTTCCCTTAATATACTTACGTCTAATGATAAGCCTTTCAAAATAATATTGCTCATGCTTATGACCAAATTAAACAAATAGTGAATGCTAAAATGTATTGAAATATAAAATAGTGTTGTCAAAATGTAATTTATAGTAGTAAAATTGCAATTATACAAAAAATATGATAACAAATATCGATATGTATATAAGATACTAGTCAAGATATCGAGATAGTGTCTTTATTACATAACATTCAATAGTCACGTTTCATTGTTAGTTCAAACAACTGCAATAGTAACGAACGAACTAAAATGGTTATTGTATTTTCGACAATTTTTCGGTTAAATCGGACATAATATCTAACTGGAAACTCAATGCTACCTGCGTATTGTACCTGTTTAAAATCTACTGCTTTGGTCGCTATTGTTTCAAGTTTTTGATTTTGTGAGGCTTTGTTTGTGTTAGTGAATATGTCTGTTAAAATTTTTATATTTTAATAAAAATATATTGACTCTTTTTAAGTAAAGCGTAAAGCGGCGGAATTTAATGTCGCTATTTTTTACATATTGCAAAATAAAAAAAAATGTATAAAAATCCCATCGAGAGGATAACCCTCAATCGTGTCGTATGCAAATCAATAGGCAAATGCGCATCTATATACATTTTTGTCTTTACTTTATTTTTTGAGAACTTTCTTTTAACAATTACTCTTATGTTTAATTAATTACTAATAAAATATATATATTATAAAATATTATATTACCGTAAGTGCTTTTGCACTGTATACGTTTTAATCTTTCTACCTAATTAAATATTGATATTTAAGTATATTTATAATTTCTTATAATTTAGGTGTACTTGGTCTTCGTGATATTCAGCTGAGTGTACCAGAAGCGGTGGGTGTGGGTGCCAGCGCCACGCTTGGCTGTCGATGGGCGCTGGAAACTGGCGAGACTCTATATACCGTTAAATGGTATCATGGAGCACAGGAATTCTTTCGTTTTGTACCTAAAGAGCTACCCAACACTCGTGTCTTTTCACAGACCGGTATTAGTGTTGATGTAAGTATAAGAATTGACAAACACATTCATTTCCTATTTCGTTTTCTCTTTATGCATTAAAATGGCTTGTAAGAGAGTGAAAGAGATTCAGCTATTTTTCTGCACTTTAAAGGATATATTTAGTTTACTACATAAGATTTAAGTTTTCGCTGCTTAGAATAACTGACTGGGAGTGTTTTATCGGCGATTCGTTACTAAAACGATATAGTACATATTATATAAACTTATACAAAAACTTTTGCTTTGCAAAGCAATTTGTTTACATTGCTTGAGAAATCAATATTTTTGACTACTCCTTCTTTTTCTTCTTTGTGTGAAATATACATATTATGATGTGGAGTTAAGTATCCGCTCCCATAATACCCGTATTTTTTTTATGGCACGCTGTATCCCGCGCAATCAGGGTAGGTAGAGTGAAACCTAGTGTTAAGACACTCCGTTCCTAATTTTTGAAACGATATAGAAACATTAGAAATATCATTTCCTCGAGTGGCAATCGAACCCACATCCTGTCGCGTTTAAAGTCACACTTCTCGTCTCTGCACCACTACTGGCCTCAAATACTGGCCCCAAATAATTCACTTAAAACGCGACTATAAACAACGCCATAACTGTGAATATATATGGGTCAATGGTTTTGCGACATCTTGCTAGTTCGTTAAACTGCTTCCAGCGAGTACATTGAAAAAAATCACTTAAGAACCTCGCCGAGCAGGCACGTTAAACCTTTAGCAGTTGGCATTGTGCCATGGGAGTGCAATAAAAGTGTGCCAAAATAATACATTAAAAAAAACCCTTTCAGAAAATAAAAGATACGCAAAGTTGGTTGCGTAGTGGAAAGGTAATGCGGGTGCGGTTTCCACTCTTGGCAGTGATGACAGAGGGAACCCCGGAACCTAGTGTTCACTCCGTTTCCATTAGGATACTTTCGTTCTCCACTTTTCATTGAATTATGAAGGCATTGCGTGTTGAGTGGTGGAACTCAACGCTACGCTTTGCCTCGAAACCAGAGCTAAGAAATGAAAATATTAAAAATTTATTTTCCTCGCATGGGAATTAAATTCACAACCTTTTTACAGTCACACGCTTGTTTCCCTGCGCCACGACCGTCCTGAATAATGTATTATTAAGTTTGACATAATTTACTTCTAAATTGATATATAAGGTCATCCTATATACTACTACCACTACAATATGTATAGAAAGAAGCTTTTAGCGCATCTGATTCCAGCTGCGAGCAAAAGTGTCCCTAACAGTTTTCATAATTGTTATCGCTAGTCAATATAGAACGCTTTTAATACTAACCTAGGTATTGGAAAATATATTTGATCTAAAACTAAACGTGAGGTCAGTTGTAGCGCAGGGGCACAAGTGTGAAAGCGATTGTGGTTGGTTGAGGTCGTGGGTTCGATCCCCACTTGAGGAAATGGAATATTTATTTAAATATATATTTTCATTCTTCGCTCTGTGTTGTCGCGCGGTGTTGATTTCCGTCACTCATCACCTAATGCCTCCACGATTCGGCGGAAAGTGGGGAAAGGAGTGTCCTAACACTGCATGCACTGGGATTGGGATACGGCTTGAAGCTGAAAAAAGAATGTATTTACAACGGTTTTAATGTTTACAACTTAGGTATTGGAAAATATGTTTTATCTAAAACTTGAACGTATAACCTTTTTTCATTCGTCGAAGTCCTTTCATAATCGTTTCATGAATGCGCTAGAATGGACTTTAACAAAAGGCAGTCTTATTTTTTATGCAACTACTAGGGAAAAACGAAAGCTTTTGTTATTTCTAGTGCAATTACGCTTTATCCTGCATATAACACAGTAGGCGGAGAGAACATTAATAAAAACACTCCGTTCTCCAGTTTAATTTGAATTTACG
Source organism: Heliconius sara (assembly GCA_917862395.2). Taxonomy (NCBI): domain Eukaryota; kingdom Metazoa; phylum Arthropoda; class Insecta; order Lepidoptera; family Nymphalidae; genus Heliconius; species Heliconius sara. The sequence goes on from OU860792.2 coordinate 5,089,674, forward strand.
AGACATTGCGTGTTGACTGTTCACTGGAGGAACTCAACGCCGGACTGTCTTGGGACCAGAGCGAGACAATACAAGAATTAAATAATTCATTGAGGCCAGTCGTGGCGCAGTGGCACAACGTCTGACTGTAAACGTGACACGTTGTGGGTTCAATTTCCATTCGAGGAAATGAAATATTTACCTAAATTTTCAGTATTATATAAATCATATGACTATTTGATTTACACATACCAAAAGACAATCACAAAAATAAATCTTATACAAATATATATATTTTTAGCTTCACGCTGTATCCCTCCCGCACGCAGCAGGGTAGTCAGAGGAAACCTAGTGTTAAGACACTCTGTTCCCCACTTTCCACCGCATTCTGGAGGCATTGCGTGTTGAGTGGCAGAACTCAATGCCGCGCCTTGACACCAGAGCGAAAAAATGAAAATATAAATTTAGGAAAATATTTTATCTTCTCGAGGGGGGATCGAACCTACAACCAGTTGGCTTTACAGTCACAATTTGTGCCTCTACGCCAAGACTGGTCTCAACGCCTTTGTCTTGGGACCAGAGCGAGAAAATAAAAGTATTAAGTAATTCATAATTCATTAATCAATTATAGTGATAGAAATTTGAGTAAATGTTATTTACAGTGAACCATGCTTACAGAAACAAAAACAAAAATTAAAACATTTTATATCGTAGAAGAAATCTTCAACATAATCAAAAAAAAGATAAAACAATAAATAATAAAAAAAATAATTCTGTCACAAAATTTGAACTGTAGGTTGAATTGAAAAATATAAGCGTTTTTCAATCACCATTTATTTCGCTGAAACGATTCGTTCTGTGATAATCATACAGTCGTACATGTAAAAAGCTTATTCATGTGAAAGCTTTCGGACATCATATTATGCCTGTAAGCAAAATATTGTACCCGTACTCGTGAATGTTCAATAAACGTGAACATTATATACAGAATCTATCGCTACAAATTTATTACATAATTATTTAATGTTGTGTAACAGTATCTTATTAAATATAATTTAAGTAATAAATATTAAAAATATTGCTGTATTTTTTATGCATATTAATGATATTATTGTATTTTTCAATACTTGGTTTGCGTTTCAAAGTTGTTTGTATATATTTTCTATTTGTATTTGTATGTTATGTTTCATTGGAGTGCTGAGATAAAAATAAATATATTTTTTAATACACGATGGTTCCAATGTAAACGAGACTTTTTTTGTGGTTTTTACGTTAGCTTCACGTTGTATAACGCATGTTGCAGGGTAAGCCAGAGAGGCTTATTGTTAAGTTACTCAGTTCCCCATTTTCCGACCAATTTTTAAAACATTGCGTGTTGTGTGCCAATACTTAAAACCGCGCAAAACAAAACGACATAGTAATAATTTATTATCGTCATCTATATAATCGAAATCTATTTAATAGATACAGTTAACAATTAAGAATATCTAATATAGAAGCTCATATACAAATCATCATTATGTATTTTTTTACTTATCTTATCTTACAATATTTTTTGGAAAAAGGAACAAAACGTAATTCCTACAAAAAACCGTAATAAAATGATATTAGATATTGTATGTTTTTATAATGTTTCTCAGGTCTCACGGTCGGGTGCTCAGCAAGTTGTCTTACGGGGTGCTTCGAGAACGTTAAGCGGTCGATATCGATGTGAAGTATCAGCGGATGCGCCGTTTTTCCACACAGTGTATAAGAGTGCTTACATGAGGGTTGTGGGTAAGTGTACACTTAAGTAATTAAAAGGTTGGTAATTAAAAGAACTGTTCTTTAATTCTATTCGATTAAATGTTTACTCGAAAATGCTTACAAGAAATGATTTCTTTTTTTAGGTTTACTTTAATATGGGTACCTAGTGTTAGGACATTCCGTTCTTCATTAAGATATTCCGTTCTTCACTTTCCGCCGAATTCTGGAGGCATTGCTTCTTGATTGCCTCATTACCAGGGCGAGGAAATGGAATTTATTACATATTTAAATTCTTGAGGCCAGTTGTGGCGCAGTAGCACGAACGAAGTGTGACCATAAAACCGACTGGTTATGGGTTCGATCGTCACTTGACGAGATGAAATATTTACTTAAATTTATATTTCCATTTCTTTGGTCTGGTGTCGAGGCTAATCGCGGCGGAGTTCTGCCACTCAACACGCAATGCCTCCAGAATTCGGCAGAAAGTGGAGAACGGAGTGTCTTAACACTAGGCTAGGCCCTCTGCCTACCCTGCTGTGTGCGGGATACAGCGTAAAGCGGATTTTTTTTTCTCATATTGTTATAAAAAAATTGTGTTCATTTGTGTAAATTTTTAACGTCTACACACGTTACAACTCATATTTTTTTAAGTTAATTTTATGAATTACGAAAGATATCTATTTTCTTACTAACTTTATGAAAAATTTCGAAGTTTTTTGTCGAAATGAAAAATGTCAAATACTTGTTTCTCTGAACTATGTCTCTCTAAGGTTATTCTATTTTTATCTAAGGTTTATATTTTTTTTTGCTGATTATATTTTGACACTAAAAAAAATATACTCTAGAACGAATGGCAAACGCCGTTAGAGTCTCTATGAGGTAATCACAGCCTATCTAATAACAATATAAAGACTTTTAATATAACACCAATTAAAGAGTAAATACATTTTCTCATTTTCAATCATCAATATGCTTAATTAATAACTTTTCTATCTTAGTACAAGTTAATTAGTATTCGGTGCCTAAATTAATAATTCTGCCTAAATTAGTAATTAGGTGTCGATTGCTGGACGTTGATTAAGTACTACGAGCTAGTATTTTTTTTTAAGAATTTTGAACATAATTTGAGGTCACCAAAAAACTATATTGTAAATTAAAAATTATTGTATATTTTTTTGAATGATTTTTTTTATTATGTGTAATGAAAATGGACAATTGTCTTAAGGTGTCGATTAATGTCATTACCCTACACCTTCAAATTTAATCCATGTTACTTATTTAGAAAAGTATAATAATCTGAACGAAGCGGGACTCGAACCCCCGTCTCCTGGAAACCGACCTGGTTGGTCGGTCGGATTTTCTAAATAAGTATTTTGCTTTCCTGTGTGTCCATTTTTAAAATGTTTTAAGTGTGGATTAACACTTTAAACATTTTAAAAATATTTTACAAATGTTTACCTATACTACGAATTTATAAAGAAACAAAATTTCATAACTGCTTATAAAAACTTGGAATAGTTCAAAAACTGTACCCATATAATATACGTATAGTGTATATTCTGTGTTTGTAATGGAATAAAATTTAATTATTCCAATCTCGTCACCAATTTCAATGTTGATTCTATCTTTAACGTCCACAACGTGAATGGGCAGATTGGCAAAATAAATATTCTGGTTAAATAAAAACCGGTTAAGTGCGAGTCGGACTCGCCTACTAAGACTTCCGTACCAAATTCAGGATTTTAGGGTAACAGGAACGTATCATTTATAAAATTTAAATTTGCTCATTTTGTATGAAACTGAAGTTGAAGTTTTTTTCTATTAAATATCTATTTTTATTTATTTGTATTTGAAGTTCTTACTTCTTGCCAAATTTCATAACTGTAGGTACACAAGAAGTATGCTTTAGGTATTCACGACGAATTTCATACAATATGCTGCAAAATCAATGCATAAATGGTCTTCAAATATTTTGACTGCGTTTACTTAAAAGCTTAAAGGTACTATAGATCTATATACATATGATATTAATTTTAGCTTGATATTTCTATGCGATCTCCAAATAAATGGTCAGAAGGATATACGGACAACAATTTCCGTTGAGTTCCGTTGTCACCTTTTGACGTATGGAACCCTAACAACGTTTCTGAACACAATTAGTTTACGAACTAATAAACAATGAACGATGTTGATTGCTCGCTCCAGAGTGCTTGTTTATGAGTTACGTAAATATAATTTAAAGTTTCTTGGCAATGTAGCAGATTAACTAAATGAGTAAGTTAGTCAATCAGGCTTGCTCTGGTTTTGACTTCAGGAAATTAAATTTGCAGCTGTAAACTGTCAACTATATTCATTACCATAAGTGGTTCGGATAGAACTTTCTTTAAGCTGTATCCCGCATATAGCGGTAGGCAGTGGAAACCTAGTGTTAAGACACTCCGCTCCCCACATTCTGCCAAATTCTGGAGGCGTGTTTAGTAGTGTCTCAATGAACTCAATGCCGCGATTTGCCTCACCACTAGAACGAAGAAATCAATAGAATATACAGAACTTGGTTCAATTAATGACAGCGTAACGTCGACCGTATAAATAATATTACAATCCCAGAGCGCCACCACGCGCCGTGGAATTCTAAATCGTAAATCACAACTATTGTTCGGCATTAAATGCGAAGTAGAGCACAGGGGACGTTTGATTAAGGTTTATCTTGTTGAATTTACGGTTATTGTTGAGTAATTCGGTCGATACAAGGTGTGCACAGCGTGCGTACTAACGACAGACCACTTATCTATAGTATATTTTGCTGGTAAGCATTCCGTAACACGAACTGATAATTTTGTCAATACTATCGGTGGCCCTCTGATGTATCCTGCGCCAAATTATATTTGCAATATGTCGGGTTAATTGCCTTCGCTTATTACACACGTTTTGTGTCATCGGTCAAAAATATATTTTGAATGATATATGGCAATATATCATTTAAAATATGAAATATAAAATTGAAAATATCCCAATAGTCAAGTATAGCCAGTGGCAAAGCACGATTAGTGCTCCAAGCCACACCAAAGCTAAAACTCCACGTAGATAATTAGGTATAGGTCTTAACCAAATTTAAAATTTAAATAATAATTAATTAATAAAATAATTAAATATTCAAATAATCGAGAATAGCCAGAGCACAAGTAGTGGTCCGAGCCACAGCAGAGCTGAGTCTGGCCGTACAATTTATTTCTTCGAATTGGCTTTAGTATTGTTGACCTGGGATGGTCTTTACAGCGTCACCGGGCGAGAGGCCAAACATTTTTTTTTGTATGGACTTTTTTGCTGTTGACACGGACTGTTCTTGACAGCGTCACCGGGTGGAACGGAGGCCGTACAATGACCGTTCGGCCTTTTATATGATCGTTAACTAATAAGTTGTAGGGTAGAATGAAAAAAAAAATAATCTCGCTCCTAATAGTGGCGTAATCGGCAGGTGGCGGATCTAACATACAATTTTATACTCATAAGAAAAGGTAATTCTTGATTATTATATAGTCTTCTTCTTGATTCCTATATACCTTTAGTCGTTTACTTTTATAGAGAAAATGGATTTAGTACTTCATGTTACGTGATTCAATATTGTGTCGCAGTGAGTTTCTTTGTATGTGTGTAACCGTTCTCTAAAGTACACACATGACAATAATAACAATGTTTACATGGTTAGAGACAAACTTTGATAACGAGGTTTGTAGGGAACTTTAGGTGGAACTTGCATTAATCTATAAATGAAAGGTACATAAGCTGATGTGTTTATAACTAACTATATATATATATATATATATATATATATATATATATATATATATAGAGGTCGTCGTGGCCCAGGGACACGGTGTGACTGAAATGCGACACTTGTGGGTTCGATCCCCACTCAAGAAATATTCTCATTTCTTCGCTCTGGCACCAAAGCAAAAGCCCGGCGTTGAGTCCGCCACTCAACACGCAATGCCTCGAAAAATTTGACGGAAAGTGGGGAACGGAGTTTCTTATCACTATGCTCCCCCTGCCTACTCTGTTGTATGCAACAATGTGAAACTGATTTGTTTATTTTTTTAATATTTATATATTGCTATAAATATGAACTAGAACTAGAATAGGACTAAAATAATTATTAAATTAGAGAAGTACCAAGAGCCTAATTAAAACAACTCGAATTATTCGAGTATTTTACTGTCTCTGTTAAGTAACTCTGTAAGAGTCGAGGAGTCGAGTGGTTAGAAATAATAATACTAACGTCAATTTTAATAATACAGATGGCAAATCTTGAAATTTAAAATAAACACTGGGAAATTACTAAATTAAATGTGCGTTTTAATAGAATCGGTAAAAGGCTAGAGAACACGAATGTAAACATTTAAAAGTTCAGAGGGAGTTCCCCGTTTCAGTAATGGACCTCCACGACAAACAAAGCACTGAGTTTCAGTCCCGAATACCATACTGTCGGTTCGGCGTTTTAACCGGTTTGACGAAATTCTGAACGAAAATGGAATGAGCGCGTATGAAAGATGAATATATGCAACATCCACGCTCCAACGCGTACCGCTAAAACGGCGTACGGCCTCGTCGGATTTGATTTATTTTTCAGCCCCAGATTTTAAACAACAAAAACAAGAGAATTCATTTCACATTTAAAATGAGCTAGAACGTTTCTTAATTAATATTTGATGAAAAAAATATTTTGATCGCTTTTGTTTTGTTAATGCAAATTGTCCAATCATGACGATAATGGCAGAATCGTTTGTCGGAATTACCTCGTTAACATCGTTAGAGGATTTTTAAGATGAATGAAATTGGAGTTTTAAAAAACCATTTGTTTTCAGAGTTACCGGAGACTGGGCCAGTAGTACGTGCTCAAAAGAGTTGGTACTCAATAGGGGATATGTTACGTGCTAACTGCACATCGTCGCCCGCTGACCCTCCGACAAACCTTACGTGGCTTCTTAATGGATATGAGGTATTTTTTTCTTCAGATTTACGCTGTACATTGTATATAACGGGGCAGTCAGAGGGAACCTTGTGTTAAGACTCTTCATTCCTTACTTTCCGCTGATTTCTTGAAGCATTGCATGTTGAGAAGCGGAATTCAACGCCGCGCTTTGCCTTAGTACCACAAATAAAAATATTAATATTTAAAAGTCATTCTCTCGAACTCACTAACCATCGCTTTTACATTCACACGCTTCTGCCGCTGCGCCACGAGGGCATCAAACGGCCACGAGGCTAATATAAACAATTTGTTAAACCTGTTGTGTTAACAGTTTCTTTGAATTGCTAAACGGATGCTATTTCCGTATATAAAACTTTTTTAGTATTTAACAAATATATATATTTTTTGTACTACATATAAAAAAGATATTTTCTTAAATGAGACCGTCGTGGTACAGGAGCACAAGGGTTTTGTTGAAATGCGTTCGATCCCCACTGGAGGGAATAAATTATATATCTTAATTTTTTCCTTTCTTCGCTCTGACACCAAGACGTTGATTTGGAAAATTCTACCAAAAAATGAAGAACGGGGTGCTCCTTTTTTTAATTTTTTTATAAATATTATTTCATAATTATGCTATGGTTATTGATTGTTTATGTACATGTAAACAAACAATAAACGGCAAAAATAACTAAATTACTCTGATAATGTAGTTAAATAGCTAAACCTAACTATTTAATATATTAAATTAAAATTCCAAACGCAAAGGTATTCCAAATTAACAATTTACTTTATGGTAGCATGGAATTTCTAAAGCGTTTAAAATGTTAACGCTTTAAACTGAAATATTGTAGTTAAAAGTTGAGGCCAGTCGTGGCGCAGGGGCACAAAATGTGACTGTAAAACCGACTGGTTGTGGGTTAGACTCGAGGAGATGAAATATTTACTTAAATTTACAATTCCATTTCTTCGCTCTGGTGTCGAGACAAAGCACAGCGTTGAGTTCTGCCACTCAGCACGCAATGCCTACAGAATTCGGCAGAAAGTGGGGAACGGAGTGTCTTAACACTAGATTCCCTCTGCCTACCCTGCTGATTAAAAGGTAAAATTCTATATAATCTGCTGATTAAAAGATAAAATTATATATAGTATAAATTGATTTAAAGGTAAAAGGCCTCGACATACCACCATTGGACCCGATGTTTCCACGAAGACAACCTGTGATAAGCGACGCTTCACTAGAAGACGCAAATAGAATTATTTTCAGTCCATGGGACACAATATCAGGCTACGAGGAGCCAGTGACTGACATTATAGATATTCCCGGTGATGATGAAGGCATACTCGCATCGAGCGCTCTCAAGAAGTATGAAAGCTCGACGCGACTAACTTCTCGGATAGACCAAATTGCAAGCAAAAATGTTAGTGTCGAAGAAGACAAATCTAATAAAACCTCTTCCTTCAGTCAACTCGTTATAAGAGTGCAAACTTCGCATTTTCACAAGGTTTGTATGAATTTTATCTTTGTGAACAATTTTAAATATAAAAAGCCGTAACAGTCATTTTAGATATAAAAGTGTGTATGTGTTCTATATTAATTAATTTTGTATTATATTTAATAGTAAATTTAAACTGGCAAAACCTTATAGTGAGAAATAACTTAAAACCGCTGTTCTGTTGCGTTCACTACTTCCATATAAGATCGACACGAAAGCTTTCAAAAGTAGTGGTTTGAACATATTTGATACGTTCACATTGTATCTGTAAAGTTTAATCGAAGTCGTTTTGCTTCCATTTTAACTTTTTCTTAGATTTTTTTAAAAGCGTACTTATTATAAGTATTTCGATTATATAAAAAAATGTATTTTGCTTCATTGGCGTATGCATCTTAAAATAGACGAATGTAAAAACATTCTAATTGCAAGACAATACAACTATTAAATATTTTTAACATTTAAAAGTTTAATAAATTAACGTAGCGGTACTCGAACCCTCGCCTCCTAGAAACCGACAAGGCTCTCTGACCGCTTAGCCATTTTTATGACAATTTTTATACGTTTTTGAATAAGTAAATATTAAACAACTAAATATTATTGCAATTTTAGTTATGTATTTATAAATCATTTACTTTTAATTTCAATTAAATATTCAAAGATATTTTTGTATAGTTATACATATACATACATAGTTCAACATATAGTTATTAGTTGCGTTTTTCATTTTTGAAGCTTAAATTGCCGAACCGTAAGATTAACTCTTTGCTGGAATACTCGAAATGCCCACTAAAACGTATTGGAATCACGCTAGCCCAAGCATAGCGCAATTTAAACCATGAAAGACCATTCGTTTGCTAGCCACATCCATGGTTACGTACAACGGCTTGGCATCGTTGCAAACCAACCTTTCACCCGACTGAAATCGCTTTCTGTGTACGTCAATTACAATATTTGAAGTTATAAGAACTTTTTTGTAATATCATTTAAGAATCTGTTTCAAATTTTACCCTATATTATGGCAGTTTCATTTTAACCCAAGTACCTATTTGTACTCTCTTTCTTAGAGACTTAGTAAAATCGACTGGTTGTTGGTTCGATCCCCGCTCGAGGCAATTAAACATTTATTTACATTTATTTACATTTTCATTTCTTCGCTCTGGCTCCAAGACAAAAACCCGGTATTGAGTTCTGCCACCCAACACGCAATGCTTTTGGAGCTCGGCGGAAAGTGGTCTTAACATTAGGATCCCTCTACTCTGCAGTGTGCGGGCTACAGCGTGAAGCTGATTTTTTTTACAAACCAACAAATGTATATTAATTCTCATATAAATGTATTTTTAAACAGGGACGTTTAAATGTAACGTGCGTTGCGCGAATATTGTCAGTGTGGTCAGCGAGCGATTCACTTTTGCTTGATGAAGAAAGGCCTCAAATCGCTCCAGTCATGGGTAGTCGAGACACAAACTCAGGTATGTAAGAAAAAGATAAAAACTTTTATATTTTAGGAAAAATCATCGGGGGCTTCCGCGTCCTGGGCTTATCGGTTTGGCCGTTGTCATTACAATAAATATTTTTTGGTCACTTTTTAATGTTTTTGTTTTTATAGTATATAATCTTTTTATAATAAATCAATACATAAATTTTGTACATATTAATATTCAAATGTTCTGAAATGGTACACTGAAAGCTCCATATTAGACAACCGATCTGCAGCTCTACATATTTATTTACACACACAAATACCTATATATTTTTTGTATTTAATCCTTTAGTTCTTTGTCTTATTTTTTTCTTAATCCCACCAGTAGGTAATATTGTATTTTACTCTCCCGTGTGTGATATCACGAACGGTTCTATTTTACTGGTCGATGAGCGTCCCCAAATAACGCCCGTCACGGACTTCGGTAAAGTTCGATACTTACCCTTTTTCGACCAACTTCGACGACTGTCGTGGAAAATTGGGACACTAAATCGGAATAGCTTCTAGTTTAGTTTATTTATGGAATCTCAATTTTTACCGTCCCTTTCTGTACCTTTGTAGTATTATTACTATTGTACTGTTCCTTTATGCTATTATTATATGAAAATTATATAAAAATATGGCAAGTTGTCTTATTTTTAGGCTTTCCGTACATCTAAAAAATAACTGAGCCTTTATAGGAGCCATTTATTAAGATTGCGTAGAGTTATCAAACTGAAATGAATATCAAATAAGGCTGACTAAAGTTACTTAGAGTACAAAAAAGTTAAGCTTTTAAATCAATACAAATCAAAGATACAAGCGTTTATAGTTCTTGGCTGCATTTTGTACGAAATTCGCGGCATAACTTGTTATTATGAACTTAGGCATAGTGAGAACTTATGATACAAAGTAGGAAAACATCTGAAAAATACAAATATATAGGTATTTCATAATAAAAAAACAAATTTATATTTGCATTTCATTTCATACAAAATTAGTTCATTCGACCGCAAATTTAAGTTTTAGAACTTGTTCCCGCTGACCTCTGATCCTAAAATTTTATACGAAACCCTCATCGGAGAGTGATTCCAACCCTCACTTGGCCGGTTCTTTCATTTAATATTACAAAAACTCAATATGAACTTCCCAGATTCATTATTCATTTTAGTTATGCTCAGATGAGTTTTAATTTTTTTTTAATATATGATACTTAAATATAATAAGTCTAATCGAAATAATAAAAGGCCATAATAGCAAATACTGTACTATACTTTTAAACAAATTTTACAAATACTATACCCATCTACCTTTAATCCAATTATACAATTTTTGTAAACCATAAATGCATCATATTCGTTTATGTGTTGTACAATATGAAGGTATATTTGAATATACTTAGATAACACAGGACGCAATATCCTGTGCTATTCGAAAGATCTCGCTTTAAAAGTATGAAAGTGTGAGAACGTGTTTCAGCGACGATAACTTCTCGCTTCACTTGACATTTTAACGCTGCTACCGTTTATGAAACACTCGCTTCAATTCAAATAAAATCATATTGTTCGAGATACTTTCTGCAAGTGCTACATTGCTGTCTGGAAACATTGCTTTTATGGAATTTTTGAATGTTAGACAATTGTTATACTCTGTGACTGTGACTTTGATTTACTTATATTATGTCCATAAATTGTTTATTATAATTCTAATATCGTCTTTACGTAATATAAACATAAATGTCAGGATATAATTCATAAATATTTCCTTTAAGCTTATCAGTGATATGTAATATTTTTTGATGCTTTTCCAGATTTTTCTAACAAATAAGAATTATACTCATATACAGTTAAACAGAAAAAATATACATAATCAAGAATTTACTAAATTTATTTAGTAGTAGTCAGATTCATAAGTCACTTAATATATTTTTTAGCTTTTCACTATATCCCGCACATAGTACGTTAATACATTTCTTTCAACACTTTTGGATGCATTGAATTGAAATTGAAGACGGAATTCAACGCCGCGTTTTTCTTTGCTAGTTACCAGAGCAAGGAAATAAAAATAATAAATATTTAATTTCCTCAAGTCGAAATCGAATCCACAGCCTGTCGCATTTACAGTCGCACGCTTGCGCCCTGCGCCACGATTGACTTAATTTTATATATTTTTTAAAAGAACTAAGGTAAAACTACTTGTCTAATTAAGGAAAGTGGTTTGTATATATAGCGCGTTGGTTGTTTCAGGTCCTCGGCGCTCCACATCACACATCTTGGCGCTTTTAAACTATTTACTGTTTAAGCACTGGTGAGAACTGTTCCCGTTTCAAGTTTCCTGCATAAGTTATGTGCATATGAAAACCGGTATTCGCAAACTCTTGGGAAAATAGACAAGTAGCGCCTCTAAAACTGAATATGGGATAAGTTGAAAATAAAACATAGCGAAAAAAGTATTTAAGTTACGTTTAATTTGACATGAATGACTTGTTTATTTTCAATTTTAATTACATTTCCATTTCATTTGACAGAGATTATTTGTCTCTTTTTTATTTATTTTTTATTTTTAATACGATAAAATTTTCGTAAAATGAATATGACAAGAATCTAAAAATTTCATCTATCCTATAATATTATTTTTATACATAATTTAGTTTCCTGTTTTTTCCATTCTGGGTATTGTTTCAAAGCGTTTTAATCTAATACAGCTTGAGGCGGTGGTATTTTCGGAAAACGAAAGTAAAGAAGAACTTGCTTCAATCTAAACCAGTAGTAGAATAAACATTTGGTACGGTCGGTTCGGAAAATTCTATGCAATAGATAAGAAAATGAAATCGTGTATTATTTTAAAATATTTTTGTATTTGCGAGGAGATTTAAAATATAAAGGTAAATTAAAAGCATTTTTTTTTGTTGGATAAAACTCAAAGTAAGCTATACCTCGGCCTTATTATGTTATTTAAAATAGTAAACAATGCAGTTTAAAATTAACTTCAATGATTTATCATAAATTTAATAAGTTGTATTTACAGTAAAATCTACATATTTTTAGAACAGACATTTTTTTTACGTATAAAATATTACACAATAGTTTTTCCACCAAAAAAATATTAAAAATCTGTTTCTGTTAAACCATAGTTTCTGTTCAGAATCTGTATACAACAATTCTAAATCAAATTGATCTCTCGAGGCAAATATTTACGAAAAAACAAGTTTCTTTCTGTAAGTTTCACTTTCTGCCGAATTCTGGAGGCATTGCGTTGTTGAGTTGTTGAGTGGCAGAACTCAACGCCGCGCGTAGCCTCGACACCAGAGCGAAGAAATGGAAATATAAATTTTTACAAAAATAAAGTTTTTTTATAAATAGTTTTATAGTCATACTTTCTGGCCTCACTACTATTTTTTACTATATTCATATATAAAAAGTTGTGTATTTTGCCGAGGAAGGTAGATAATATGTATGAGTAAACCAGATTGTGGATCGATAACGTCTGATTGTCCTTTCCATCCAGCCATCAATTATTAAAATTTTTGTTTTAAAAACAAAGGTAGCTAGTGAGTTTTCCTGTTATGATAAAGTTCAACGAGTATAGCGTGGAAACGATAAAGTCGATCGCATTAAATATTAAGTCTTCAACATAAGGAAAACAACTCCCTAAGTACATTCTAAGTAAGAAAGTCTTACGAGTTCTATAAAGATCCTAATTTACGAGAAATATTGATTATATTTATTATATAGACATCAAATTCCGATTGCTGCATGTTAATTGTAAATATGTTTCTTATTTATTGTTTTACTGCAAAAGGCATTTAACAGAGTTGACAGGGTTAAACTTAATGTTATGACATCGCCCTGTGAACCTTTTGTAGGACTACTGCGTCTTTATTGGTACTGGTCCACTATATTGCCGCTGTTAGTACTTTAAGTTTAAATGTAGAACGGAAGTGTCTTAATGGGAACGGAGTGTCTTTACACTATGTTATGCGCCCTGCTATAAGCGGAAAAGTTACGCGAAGATAAAAAAATACGTATTCTTTCGTAACAAATATATAACTAACAAAAAATATTCTTTTCAGGGCCCTCCGATGATTGGTGAAATGAGAATAAATTTTTTCTCGAGTCGAGTCAGTGTTAGATTAAGAAATAATTATTAAGCCCATATCTATAGTTGAGTATTGATAAATTATAAATTTTTTTAACTTATAAAATTACATAATTCCAATAAATTTTGTAAGTAAACTTAATAATAAAGTTGTACCATACTTTTTTTAAGCTAACGTTCGGTTGACGATGTTTTTCTTCTATAAGCAACGTTCGACCGTATATTAAAATATTATTTATTAATGCTGTTTTATGCTCTACTATATATTTGGGTATTAATGAAATGACAGGTAAAACGATTTTATCGGTGAAGTGAAGTAGTGAATTTTATACTTGTATATATGTATGTAGTTTTAAATTACATAGATTTTAAGAAAATAGTGATGTTTCGCGTCACAACTTTTATGTATGTAACTGTTATCATAAAATACAATGGTCTAATAAAACAATTCCCCATTTGTAAGACTTGTTTCATTTTGTTGCTCTCTAAAAATAGAATTGAAATTACAATAAGTATTATAATTATGAAAAAACCCAACCTATTTAAATATTACAGGGCTCCATTAAAATTACGCAGGCGAGATAAAGGGTATATAAAATATATATTTTAAATTAGATCAACCTTTTAGTAGAACGCAAGTTGAAGCCATAAAATACATAAATAATTTACAATATTGAATAAGAGTGAATTAGCAGTTATTTTCTTTTCTCCGAGCTCTTTGCGCGGTTTCTTCAGAACATGTCTTTGTTCTTTGTTAACCCGACCATCCTTAATATGAAACGGATGGATATCCAAAGTAATATACATAAGATAAAATGCTATAAAATTAAATTAATCGAGCGGTGAGTATTAACATCTGTAAGAAGAAAACGTTACATGTCTTTGTAATAAAAAAATAGTTTCTTTTTGTAATAAAAAAAAAAATATTATGTTAAAAAAATTGTCTGCTGAAATAGCATCATCTGAAATAGAAAGAGCAAAAAAAAATATCAACCCCATAGGTTACGCTAGAAGATCCGACAGTGTGCTTCATTGTGAATCTGGAATTTCATTAACTGCAAAAATTAAAACAAAATCAACTTTATTAAGAAGTTAGTAAATGATATGCATTTGAAAATTTAAAAAAATATTTATAACACTTTAATTAGCTAGTTTAATATTCAGCCTTGCGTACGTTCCATATAAAATCTCTGATGTAAATTGCATGTGCCAGGTCAACATAATTGAATAATTCGAAATTTACATTTAATTCTCGTTATTTATATAAACTATATCTGTAAACATACATTAAAAAAATCGAAAAAATAAATGAAAAAAAAATCGGAAGGCAGAGGCTCCGTCCCCATTAATCCACTAATAACACTTCCGCTCCCTATTTTCCACCGAATTCTGGAAACAATCCAAATTCTTGCCTTGTTAGCAGAGTAATAAAATCTAATCTAATCTAGCTTTACGCTGTATCTAATCTAGGTTAGTCAGAGAGAAGGGAGCGCCAAACGCTACGGTGTCTGCATTCCTCTTTCGACTCCTTCATGTGACCAATCTCTTGGTACTAACAAATGCTTTTTACGTGACCTTCCTCAGGTATCTTTGATACTGTATTTTCCAAGGTTAACCACGATCAGCGCTCAGGAATCAGAAGGTGGAATCAGGTCTCTGGGGGTGCTTCTGGCATCCGGAGGACGGGCGTGCAGTGGTGCGACGTCGCGTAGATGCTGGAAGTCCGAAGCGTCGGCCCGGCGGAACATGATGGCAGCCAGGCGCTGGATGTGGGCGTCCAGGCTCTCGAAGGCGGAGGTCGCAGCGCGGAATTCTGGGCCACTTGGAGGCGGTGATGTTGGCGCTCGTTAACCTCGCATATGTTAGGTGGGGCCTAACATATGTTTGTATTTATTTATACTGTAATTATATGCACTAATAAGTGTGTTAAAATACTTAGACTAAATTAAAATTTATAAATATTTTATTTTCGTAGTACTGTGATCGATTGTTTATATTGATTAAGAATCTAAAACTATTTTTCTCATTTATCTCCGATTCGAGATAGTCAATAGAGCTGATTTTTGGTGTTTTAATTTGATATAAAAAATTTTTATGAAATTTTTAAATTGAAAAAATTACCAATTTTTAAGATCATAACTCAACCCTTTAAATTTCAGTCCAGGATTTTTCGTCTACTCCACATTTTTTATATAAAAAAAGTATTTTTTTTAAACTATTAAAAATCCATATAAAGTTAAGATAATGTAACAAACTTTGACATTAATAAGGTAAACATAAATAATTTTAATAATTTTCAGATTACACATCAGTATATGTGCGTGCGTAAATTATAGTGTGGTGGGCGAGTCGCTACTATGTAAATACAATACTATTAACGATATTAGTAATAGTTAATATATGTACGTAATTGTTTTATATCACAGATTTTTATTCGAAATATAAAATGATTATATATATCCGTTAAACCAAAATTAGATTAGAATTAGAATAAACAAGAAATTAGGTTTAGAATAAACTTTTACCTTAAAATAGTACTCATTTTAAATATATAGATAAGGAAATATAAAAAAAATTCTCGAATTTTATTCAACTCGTCTTATAAAAAATTCCTCTCGAATTTCAACTTGAATTTCACCAAATAATCGATATTAATCCCCTAAATAACGAAAACTTCTTCCACACAATCTACTTTTGAAATAACTGTTCATGTGTTGTGTACATGTTGAAAAGTAAAACACACAAGCAATACAGTTTGAAGGTAATGGAAATTCCTCGGACGACTGAGCCTTAATGGAGCAGATGCGATATCTTACACGAGTACGCTTACGCGCCTAGTCGCAATATCGTTTTAGGGGCCATAACTTGTGATAATTCGGGTAGGTAGGTAAGTATTATATAAGTAGAATATTTGAGAAATTTCATAAAGACTTTTTTAAATTATTTATATGGAAAAGACAAGGCAATCGAGCGTAGAGCGCGTCACCTGATGGTAAGTGATCACCAGAAGAACTATATGCGGCGTTGCCGGCCTTTGATGAAATAGACGTGCTTATTGAAGCTAATCATGTCACTTCGACCTGGAAAAGCTGCTGCAGGTATGCCATTCCACAGTTGCGTGGTGCGTGAAAGGAAGTTTCTATGAAACCGCATAGTAGTGGAGTGCCGCGTATCCGGAAATTCGGCGGCAGGTCAAGCGGTACTCCAAAATACTTGCTATGATAAATGCGGTAGAGAAGGCACAGCGAGGATACATCTTTACGCAAACCCTTTCACAGATCATTGCAAGAATAAATACTTGTTTCGAAATAATACTCTTATATTCCTAATTTCACTATTCTACTGGACAATAGGAATCTAAACTTACCCCTTCGTTCGACTTCGTAACTTATCCCTCATCATGGGTAATTTCTTTTTGGTTTATAAAAAGGAACTGTATTCTTTTGTAAACCATAAATATATTGCATCAAAATTTAATATTCGATGTTATAATCATTGTAGAATAAAAGAAATACAAAATATTTATAGTACTTGTTTTCAGAAGCAAAACATTTTTCTTATGAGTATTCCACAATTCTTTTTGAAATTGTCTATTGACGGTTTTATTATGCACCGTTTGAGAGACGTTACATAGCGTTAGCTGCATCCTATCTCGATTGTTATATCGTCATATTCCCAAGTTCTTTTGAGATGAATCGACTCACTTGTTCAAAACATAAAACATTGACGTAATAAAATTGTAAATTTCATGTAACAGAATTTTTTATTTAAAATATGAACATTTTAAATGTAAAGCTAAGGCTTCGTTTCAAAATAATTCTTAATTTGGGCTTTATTGTTAATGATATAAATATTTGTAATACTTTGCACAAACATAGATAAAATCCTTTTTAAAAATGTAAATCATAAATATACAGAGGCATAAGCGTGTGGTTGTAGATGCGGCGTTGAAAATTCGGAACGTCATAATAATAGATTCCCCCTGCCTACCCTGTTATGTGCGGGGTACAGCGTGCAGTTAAATAAAATAAAAAATGTAAAAAGAAGCCAGGTTTCCTTTTAAGATTATACGTGGTTATCGCCGTCAAAAATTGTAAAATCTAAATTAAGCTAAATTTTGTACCTAAATAATGCCGATTTTTATTTGTAGAAAATTATAACTATACTTTTCTTACTCCCTTGAAGACAGACTTGTTGATAAATGAAATGTAATTAAATTGTATTATTATTTTTAATTTATTATATTAAAATATATATTATCTCTTTAATATAATAAATTATACAAGTTAACTCAGTAGCTTAATATGCTTACAATTTAATGCTATCGAGTATATGGTGTTTCCTACGAAATCGACCATTGACAGGTTATACAATGAATACAATAGAGGGATTGGATACAAAGCGATTGTTCCTGACGTATTTGAACTATATACCTCCGGAACACTTTATCATGTAAATACATGTAGAAGCACAACATTTAGGAAACAATATTGATTTAAGTAGTCGTTGTATTTTAATTAACGTTTTGTAAAATAGCCGGTCGTGGCGCAGCGGCACAAAGTGTGACTGTAAAACCGACTGGTTGTGGGTTCGATCCCCACTCGAGGAGATGAAATATTTACTTAAATTTATATTTCCATTTCTTCGCTCTGGTCTTGAGGACAAGCGCGGCGTTGAGTTCTGCCTCTTAACACGCATTGCCTCCAGAATTCGGCAGAAAGTGGGGAACGGAGTGTCTTTCACTAAGTTCCCTCTGCCTATCCTGCTGTGTGCGGGATACAACGTGAAGATGATTTAATTTAATTTTTTTTTAAATATAGTTTCGAGTAGGTTTTTTTTTGGCGCATCCGATGAATTCTGTCACACGTGCGAAAAATCTCTGCGCCGTACAAAAGATTATATGTCAAAACAATAGTATAATATTAGAGTGCTTGTAGAATTTACTTAAACAATGCATTCGCTTTTATTATTTGTACCAACCTTTTACTTTTGTAAATTGAATTTTTAGAAAGTTTCGCTCTATATATAGTATATATAAGGTTCTTAACTTACTGATTGACAGTCGAATAGACGTAGAAAGCTGACATTTCATATGTGAATTTCTTGCTGTATACGACAAGAGAGACTTTTCCGAAATTCTGTCGGAGACAAGAAAATATGGAACCCTTGAAAAAAGAACTGGAAATAATACCTATGAATAGAAAATTCAACAACTAAATAACAATAAATATCTATAACATATGCATATGAACAATTATAATAATATAAAATAAAAATTAAAACAAAAACATTTTAAATCAAAGTAGAGAACGAAGAATCTGAGAAGAAAAATATTTAAGTTGCCAATACAAAAGACTGACCATTTTGATTTCGTAATCCTACAAATGGATATGTAAATCTCTTGTTATTACTGTGAGCGTCCAATGAGCGAAACTATTTATAGACGAACTTCATTGCACAGATTCATTAGTTGATTCGTACTACAACGCACTGTTGTTCACTTCGAAAAGCAAATAACAACTTACAGTGACTAACTTAACTGGTCAAATACACCACCAATCCAAATATTGTTTGTACAAATTACAGTACGTTCGTTATATTTATATTATCTTTGCAATGATATTTTAGTAAAGTTTCCAGGTTTTGCTATATTATAGACGTTACTCTTATTAAAATATCAAATAATAAATATGTGTATGAGCATCAAAAGAGCAAAGAGCATCGAGTATAAAAGAAGTAAAATTATATTTTAAAATCACTTTCTGAGATTATGATTCGCGGTTTGATTCATACTCGGGGAAATGAGAATATTCAAATTGTTGCTTTTTCCGTTGTAGTAAGACAAGCGTTGAGTCCCGCCTCTTTATAAAATTTATCCACTCTATAAATGCTTATATTTTTACATTAGAAACTTAATAAGACAATGACTTTGAAATCAGATTATAGATTCGCTACACGAATATATAATACTTAATTCTGTTCAACATAGTATATAAATATCATATCAATATTCACTTATTGTTACATTCTTTTAATAAAGCCAACAAAGTAGGCTTTTCTGATTCAGTGAACATAACGACTAATTAATCCATCTCTCGACCCTTTACTCATAAATCGAACAATAAAACACTGGGCTGAAATTGACTAAATTTGCATGAGCGAATTCAATAGAAATAACTGTAATAATAACGACCAAATAATTTCAATTGAAAATAGTCAAAAAGTCATAGTAATTGCTAAATGCCAAAGTTATAGCTAATCTTTATGATCAATACAAATACTATATTCATTTTATATAAGCTTTTCCTTTTGTTTATTCGGTTCATGTTTACTGACATATCAAGATTTGGCGATCCTAGCTGAAGCCACTTACCACTCTATCTTCTGTCAAAATGAACGCGATAGTTTATTTATTGCATAGATAGATATTTTATTTGCTTATATTGCTTGGAAATATTATAGATATATATATAGATAAGTAGATAGTTTTAGGGGAAAATGCAATGTAATATTATTTTTATTTTATTATAAGACTATTTTACTGGTTTGGAGATAGTACCTATTGATTTTACCGAGTGGCACGGGATCAATTCTAACATTTCTATCATTCTATCATAGTATTACTATTTTATAAGTTCAAAATATAATAATATAAAATTAATCAGTTAAAATTTGGTCTCTACATATTACATAAACTTTTTGTTAAATATTGATGTAGACTTTTATAAAACATAAAACAAAAGCCGTCCGTATAGTCTAAAATACATGACTACATGTATTTTTTTAATATTCTATAGGTTCAAGTTGTATCCTGTTTATAGCCGATGGAACCTGGAAAACTAGTTTTAAGACCCTCCGTTCCCATTAAGACAATTCGGTTCCCCACATTCCGCCGAAATCTTGAGGCATTGCGTGTTGAGTGGCGAAACGCAACTGTACTAAAGTTATAAGCATAATAACAATAACAGGGTCACAAGCGTGCAACTGAAAGCACGATGATTGTGGGTTCAAGTCCCGCTCAGAGTAATGAAAATATTAAATAATTCAGCCCCTCGAGCGTTTACAGCCGCACGCGTATGCCCGTAGGCCTTGACGGCCACTAGGGTTCATAAAATTTATCAAAATTTAATTTTATTACTTGGTAGGCCACATTTTGGTTCATTTACTTATCAAATATGAACCGCATCGATTACTCGCTCGACAGAACACGTGGAACATGAATTATTATGGAACACGTAATAAAGACTTATTAAACGTTTATCTAAGCTTTTTAGCTAACAATAAAGTATTTGCTTAGATGAACGATGTATGCTTTCCAACTATCTATATAAATCTATACTTATGATAAAATCGGAACTGATCAGTGTCTGGACATAGAAGATAAATCGAAAAAATATTACCGAGGGCCTTTTTGAATATAATAGAAGTTAATATCAGAAACGGCTAAAACGGTAACCAAATTATATGCATGCAATTAAATGCAGTTAGTTTTCACTATTGGATTCTGGTAATCTTCTGTTAATAAATAAAAAAAAAAATCAGCTTCACGCTGTATCCCGCACACAGCAGGGTAGGCAAAGGGAACCTTATTTATTTATTTAATACTTTATTACACCAACTTAATAATAAAAATATACAAAGAAAACAATGGAAAAGTATGGTGTAACGGCGGCCTTGTGTTGTGAAGACACTCCGTTCCCCACTTTCTGCCGAATTTTGGAGGCATTGCGTGTTGAGTGGCAGAACTCAACGCCGCGCTTAGCCTCGACACCAGAGCGAAGAAATGAAAATATAAATTTAGGTAAATATTTCATCTCCTCGAGTGGGGATCGAACGCACAACCAGTCGGTTTTGCAGTCACACTTCGTGCCGCTGCGCCACGACCGTTAATATTTCATGTTTATTTTATAACAATCGGTTCATAAATAAAACAAGTATATCAATTTAAAGGATGTTGTTCGACAAAATTGCTACTTTCTAAAGAGTTATTTTATACAACTGTTTTATTAAATTATTGAATTGTTTAATTTTCACTGTTTTGTTGCTTACTAATATATTAGCTATTTTTCATCCCATAAGATTATTTTTTATTCCGGAATTCTTGCAACACTTTACCGCCTATCTAGACAGATGTGAAATAATAAAATGTTTTCCTATAAAATGCGAAGTTTTTTGATTTCCAAAAGACTTATTTTTTATTAGAATCAAAATTGTAATTGGTCATTGTCACTGAAGAGCGGCACTTAAGGACTGTAAGCGCAAACGACGTAGGGGAGGGATCGATTCGGCACTTCGGTAGAAAAATGGAACTAAAGTGTCTTAATGGGAAGGGAGTGCCTTAACACTAGGTTCCCTGGTTACCGACACCTAACCTGTTATGTGCGAAATACGATGAGAAACTAAAAAAAATAAATAAAAAGATTCAAAGAACTATAAATGTATTTATTCACGTGCGGTACATTTGCAATGTTATTCAGTACAAAGGCTGTGGTTAACACCATTTATCCGATTCGTTAAGCATAACACTAACGTAAATCAGGGAACAACTATAAATGATTTATACTTAGGTTCGTTTTATTAACACGTGTCTGGACAAGGTGCGAATAATTTTTGTCTTTTTTACTTCTTAAAAAATATATTTAGGTATATAAAATATATGTATTTGCAAAAGTTAAATTGATTGATGTTTAAATTTAATTGATAAAATATCCGAAGGAGACTGACATCTGAGTGATCTCACTGACACTATGTTCATTAGAATGAATGAACCAGTCATAAAAATGCAGATTTTTAACTCGTTTTAGCTAAATTGTTAAAATTTTAACGGCTTCACAAGCTAGATGGTTGTAACAAATAAAACTAAAATTAATGCATTTAGACAAATTGGCCTACGAGTTATGAGAGGCTCCCTCACCTCATTATATTGTTTAAAGAAACTATGTTAACTTGATAAAGTTTTGCTACAATTTTATAACTTTCTATATTTACCAAGAATATTTGATCTAGCAGGTACTTGTTCTGTTATAAATATTGCTGTTATTGATTTTCTTCACCCTAATTGTAGAACACCTTTTGAAGTTTATGCATTTTAAAAATTATCTATTTCTTATATTTAAGCCACTTATTACAAGACATAGACAACAAGGATTCTTTTTATACAGTTCGTGGTTAAGACTATATTATAAATAGAACCATATGGATCGTATTGAAAATATATGAAATACTTTCTTAAAACACGATCTAGCTTGTATATATCCCACTCATACACGTAATAATACTTAAAGCCTCAAGTAACGGCAAATATGTTAATACTACGTGAAATCACAACGGACATACGGATTTGCTGCAATCCAACCCGTAGTCTGTTTATTCTCTGGAATCAACCCTCTGAAATTGGCAGTGATTCCGTACTTACCGAAATTACTCTGCCCACCGCGCTAATTACATCAGACTGAAAACCTTAATGAATACTAATTGGATGGAAACTTTCTTAATTATTCCAATTTTCTGTTTTCTCTTGGTCGACGTTTGTCTACAATTGTCTATTGTCCGAGATGTATTTCAGATTTTGGTTTTATTTTCCCTGGTTAATAGATAAAAATAAGATCTAAGGGGTGGGCTTAGGTCTCTTTCACTTGTTATTATTTCATTTCATGAATATATATAGGTAAAGTGTTGTCATTTGAAAGGTATTCGCTTATTTCGAAATTCTTTTAAAGCGTGTAAACAAACTATTTTTCTTTAAAATTTTTCTCTATTTCAGAATTTTATTATTCAATATTGTATTTCAAATACATTGTAACGAATATGTTAAAATCTATGATTTCTCCTACTTTAGGTAGTTTTCCTAATAGTTTAGGTAAAACGATGATGTCAATAATCTTCACGCTGTATCCCACAAACAGCGGGGTAGGCTGAGAGAAAATAGAGTCGCGGCGCAGGAGCCCAAGGCTGTGACTGTAATGCAACGGTTGTGATTTCGATCCCCACTCCAGGGTAATAATAATTATTTATTAATATTTTCATTTCTTAGCTCTAGTAACAAGGCAAAGCGGCGTGCTAGTAATATATATAATATGAAATAAATAATAGAGTTATATATTTCCTTTTTTTGTTTTATCAAAGCATTTTTTATCCATTAGGACGTAATTGAAGTTTTAAAATATCAAATTTAATAAATGTATCCCGCACACAGCAGTCCACATTACCTATATTTCCTCGTTTGGGAATCGCTCCCACGACCACCTTCGTTTACGGCCACACTTTGCGCCGCTGCGTCACGACTGACCTTAAAGTTTAAAAAGTAAAATTTCCAACAAATATTCTGCTTTCATAAGTCTCCTTTTGCCAGCTCATTTAATATACATATAGCTATATTAAAATAGTAACATCTTATAAAGTAACTTTCAGATGGCGAGTTTGATAAAGCCCGGAAATTTAGTTTTAGTTGCTACCTCTGTGCCAAGTTCTAGATAATTTGCATACCAAATCCTTTTAAACCTAACTATACTTATAAAACTCAAATTCAAAGTTTATAATACATATTTTTATTAAATAATTTAAGTTATAATTATATTTAAAAAGATGAATTTTATAAAAAAAAATATCAATTACGCTGTAATACGCACATTCAAATTTTGAATATAAACATAGACAAAAAATTTTTCTGTAACACTTCTTTTGGGTGATGATTTAATTCAAAAATATGTAAATGTAACGACGACCTAGATATCTAACGCTAAATCGCCGCGTTCACAATGTCCTATTATGCCACAATGGTATTACTACATGTAAAAATAAAATTATTGTATAATAATTTAAATCTTTATATTATGAGCTTTAAATAAAATAAAATAAAAAAATCAAAAACACATTTGGAAATATTTAATATTTTTTTCTTCGCTCTGGTGTGGAATTGCTTCCAAGGAAGTGCGGAATCAAAAATTTGGCCGAAAATGGGGAACGAAGGTGTCTTCATGAGACGGAGTATCTTAACACTAGGTTCCAGGTACTTACCCTGCTATGTGTAGGATACAGTGTGAAGCTAAAAAAACATTTTAATATAATTTATGAATATACATAAACTTTAATAATCAATTTACTGATATGATCTCAACATATTAATTAGAGATAATTATCGTAATGTTAATGATTGTTGTAAACCTTAATTAATACAGGTACAGTGAACACCACAAACTATACTATTGCGTACCTGTGTAATATTAAATATCAAAATTTGCTATCATAGAGCAAGATTTCATTACACAGTACAATTAATGCAATACATCGTTACAACTCCGACTATATGCAATGTCTAAGGATTCAAATCCCACTTAATTAGTCGTTATATTTGTCCTTCACAGGACCGGAAAGTAAACCAAATTGGAAGTATTAAGTAAGTAAACTAAATTGTAACAGACAATGGTATAGTTATTCACAGCCCATGTGGGGTCCGCATAAGGCCTGAGGTCCTGGAAAAGTGCCCCGCGTAAGTTTAGTAAAGACAGAACTGGGCCACCAATATATAGGTACAATTTTCAACATTCATATATAGTTAATAAAATGGTACAGAATAATCTTTCATAGTTTCGTTATCAGCCAACAATTCAAAACTTTTGAGATGCGATAATAAACATATTTGTATGTTCAAAGCGCCACAGATTACGTACATAAAAGAAACTTTTATACTTTATACTTCCTTCACTAAAGAGTTTCACTCGATTAGTCTTACAACATTGATAAAGCGATCTCCAGATAATAGAAACGTAAATATATTCAGTGATGATTACAGGATCTAATTTATTCCTATCCCTATCTACTGTTCAATGAACTTGGAAACTTGGCCCATATCTACAGGAAAGATCGTATTCGGCCTTACTTCGATGTTTGGTACGTTTGACTATTTTCATCTTCTTATCTTTATATTCTGTAAAATTTAGCATTTTATCAAAGTGACGTTATATATTCTCACTTTGGTTTTGTTTTAACTTTACATATTTTAATTGATATAATTATAAAGTATGCAAAGAATACAATAATGTTCACTGTTCAGGCCGTCGTGTCGCAATGGCACAAGGCAAAGCACGGCGTAGAGGTCTGCCACTCAAAACACAATACCTAAAATGCGGTGGAAAGTAGGGAGCGGAGTGTCTTAACACTAGATTTACTTTGCCTAACCAGCTATAGACGGGAATGCAGCGTGAAACTATTTTATAAATTGTTATATATATGTAACTAGCGATCCGCTACTGCTGCTGCTTCGCCCACTTGCCCGCTTCTCATTTGAATTACTTTTGTGATTTAATAACATTATCATTTCAAAGTCATTGATAAATATACTAAAATGTGCGTTGTTAAATATCCAACTTAATTAAATTTATGGTTCACAGTTTTCTTAGTGGCTTGCACATGAAAATATTCAAGACAATTAATTATACGGTACATCATCTTTGTATGTATATCTTAAATTTTTTTCCGACTTAATTACCATGTATCGTTATATTGTGACTAAAATAAAAAAAAATCTAATAATAACAAATTGTAGCATGTATGTTATTCTGGTGTATAAAGTATATTACTGCAAAGTTTCATCCAAATCCGTCCTGTGGTTTTTTTGTGAAGGAGTAACAAGCACACACACGAACTTTCGCACTCACATTTATAATATTTGTAGGATAGCTTTTTACTTTATTACTGTAAACCGTTTTCCGCTTTACTATCATATTCGAGATATTGCAAACTATGTGTATTTGATACTTTGAAAATATGGTTAGTTTTTTTGTGACAAAAATATTCCATATATTTTTTTGTCAGTGTTTGCATAAAATCCAATTCTTTTTTACTCTTAAATTAAATCCCGTTCACAGTTCAAAAGATTGGTTGTTAATAAACAGAAAATATTAAAATATAAACTGTTACAGAAAGACAAAAAAATATTTATTTTATTTTATTTTATTTATTTTTAAGGGAAACATACAGTACATTAAATATATTCTAATAACACAAAAAAGATAGTACACATACCAATCAAGTTTCCACAAACTACTTACTCATAAGTCTTAAAGAACAACAATTTATGCACATACAAAAAACAAAAAAAATGGCAAACTTTCTTTCGGGACAAAAGGATACAAATAATTTACTGCCAAAAATATCGACACCTAACCAAGAACAAAAAAAAAAAAAAAACAATTCATAAAAGTTTCTTCAAACAGTCCTTGAAATTATTGAATTTTATATTGAATAAGTCTATTTGTTTACATATTGTTTTTCACATGTTACATTTTTATTTTTCAGATATAATCTATACCTAACGAACAACGTTTATTCAAATATAATGAATACAGCAATGCTCATACATTTGTGTGTACACATACATACATAGGTAATGCTAACGTTTTCTATATCACCAATAAAACTCAGTACTCGAAGATACCGTATTCAATTCTATTCTAGTCATTCACTCGTCTAATTTATTCCACTCCTAATCCTGTTCAATGAACTTGCAAATTTACTTGAGTGCCGAGCTATATACTCTTTATTACTTCAATATAATACTTTGCTCCAGTTAAAATGTATTGATGAGGCTTAAATAAACTTAATCATTTCTTCAATCTTCATTTTCAAATTAGATTCGGTAATGTAAACTAGTAGAGACGGGTCGTGGAGCTGGGGCACGAAGTGTGACTGAGGAGATGAAATATTTAATATTTTTCATTTCTTCGCTCTAGGATTGAGGCAAAGCATAGAGTTGGTCTTCGCTAGTCAACACGCAATATCTCCCGAATTCGGCGGAACATGGGGAACGGAGTGTCTTGTCACTCGGTTCCCTCTAACTACAATCCGGTGTGCGAGATACAGCGTGAAGCTGAACAAAAAAAATGTAATGATATAAAATGATGACAGATGTAGATAGTTAAAAAATTAAAAAATATATTTAAAAAAATAAGTAACGTTAATTTGTAACTGAAACTATTCTATAATTGGTTGATTAATGATTTGCAATATATATCAATATCATAAAAAGTTATTTTCTTTACAAAGCGAAATAAACTGTTTAGTTTAGCTATATAGGCCTACCTAATACTAATAATAATAGGACTCGTAGTGAGATTACATCGACTTTATATTTTTCGTTGCCGTATTTCGTAAATTCTATTTATCGTAGCAAGACACTACTTAATAAATATAATAATGATCTAAAGTATAAAGTTTCTTACCGAATTTGGTATTAAACTCAATCAGAGATCATTGACGTCTCATGCTATTATAAGTTCGGAAAACCCTTAAGCGAAATCCTTTAACTCCTAAACAATTGATTTAACTTGATTAATCTTATCCAAAGTTTGTAATTACTAATTCAGTAATCTCTCTCAATGGTGGCTCGTAAATGGAAAGTAATAAGATGTATTAGAGTATGGTAATTTTGTTAAAGATTTTTTTTTGTCTGTTTTGTTGAAAAGCTAAAAAAAATTATTGCATATTTTGGTTATAATTTTTTTTATATATGTGAGAGCTTTGATTATGTACTTAAATCAGTGAGTTTAATATCGATTTTGTCAAACAGTAAAAGGCTTAGGGAAAGGATTAAGATTCTCAAGAATTCAATGAAGAATCATTCATATTGATTACTAGTATTCATACTAGTGTCTAATAATTATTTCAAATTTGAATAAATATTTCAATGTAAATTACCACACTAATTCAGTAAAATTCAATTATAATAGATTTTATAAATTCCTCACATCATTATTTTTAAAACATTAAAACAAACAAATATATCGATATTTAACAACCATTTAAACTTTTTAACATCCTTTGGATGCAATTGCATTAATCGAAAATGCACAAAACAAATAGACATCTATTTGTATTCGCAAAGCAGGTAATTACAAACCAGATAAATTATTCTACCGTTATTGGGTGATTGGACGCACACCGCGGTCCTTGTGTGAGACTGTCGTTGTGCCTGAATGTAATAGCAAAGGATTGTGTATCGAAAATAAACGGGTACAGATAGACACTCGAGATACTCCTAGAAACGTTGAAGATGCTTTTTATTAATCTATTGAGAATTATCATTTGGATCGTTCGTTTTGGAAGCGGTGTTAGTCTGTTTTTGAAATAAATAAATAGGAGAATATAATGTAATTTTGTATGTTTTTTTATGTATGATTAAATCGTATTTAATTATTTTTCTAATCTCACACTTAGTTTAATTTTTCAAAATTGGTAGCTAAATGAAATCACCTAATCTTTACTTATGAAAGTGGTGGAAGTCGATCGACTGATGAAGGGAGGTAGAGTAGCAGATGTTGGCCAAGTAACATGTTTTTTTAATATTTATTTTATTATGTTGCATATCAAGAGATTTTATATTACATAGCCAGAGTACATGTATACTTATGTATATAGAAGACTCGATTATTCGATTATCTATCTATAATTAAGTAAAATTAGTTTTATTCAAGTATAATATTTTCAAAAGTAGGTATCAATTTGATTTTGTATTTTCTTTGCAAATATATATTTTTCGATAGTATATGTAGTGAACTCACAATACGTCACAATTTCTACAAAATTAAGATAAAAAGCAATAATGATTTGTATATCCCTGACTACTGGTCTTTGTATACATTTGAAGTGGGTCGTTAACGAGGGTCGCACAAAGGACTCCCGGGACTGTTCTATTTGTTACGAAAAATAACCCTCAAGAGATTAAAACTACATGTACGAGTATATCTTAATTGCGTAAGTACCATTTATTGTAATAAAAGTCCAGATTTGACTTTTGTTTTGCAAAATACAAATACAAAATTATATTCTATTTACACGATTTTTACCAAAATATATAGTGTGTGTTAAACGATAGGTTTAAATTAAACAAAAAATGCACTTATTAGTTTTAGGATTGTATGTTTTTTTATTGAATGATAAAGTACGTACACACTCTTTTGTAGAAATTTTTGATGACATTTTTGCATAATAAATAAATTAATTAAATAAATTAGCTTCACGCTGTATCCCGCACACAGCAGGGTAGGCAGAAGGAACCTCGTGTTAAGACACTCCATTCACCACTTTCTGCCGAATTTTGGAGGCATTGCGTGTTAGGTGGCCGCGCTTGGCCTCGACACCAGAGCGAAGAACTGGAAATATAAATTTTAGTAAATATTTCATCTCCTCAGGTGGGGATCGAACCCACGACTACAGTCACACTTTGTACCATTGCGCCACGACTGGCCTCTTTTTGGCATAACATTATTCTTTAATTCAGTGTTCAATTTTGTGTGTATTTAATATACGGATGACAGTAGGTTTATAGTCTTCAAATGGCCTCATAAGAAGAAATCACACGAGTTAAGGCACCAATTTCAAATTACGGCGACCAGGTTTTGTAGCCTTTTTGTTATATAGCTTCAAACTCTCAACTGCCAGATTGTTGTTTTTCAGAGTTTCAGAGTTCATAAAAAAAATAACGTTTCACTACCTACTAGTAGGTACACGAGAACTACTGTACTGTCAATCGTGGCGCAGGGGCACAAAGTGTGTCTGTAAACTCGATTGGTTGTAGGTTCGATCCTCATTCGAGGAAATAAAATATTTATTTGAATTTATATTTTAATTTAAACAAAGCAAACGCTCTGGTGTAGACGCAAAGCGCGGTGTTAAGTTCCGCCACTTAACACGCAATGCCTCCAGAATCCGTCGAAACTGACGAACGGAGTATCCTCGCACACTCGGTTCTCTCTGCCTACCCTGTTGTGAGCAAGATGTAGCTTGAAGCTGATATAGTTTTGTTTTTTACTTCACTACTATATTATTGTTTAACAAGATACGATACGTCTATCGTATCTTGTTAAACATATCGTATCATCGTATCAATCATATCGTATCTTGTTAAAAATATTGAATAGGTTTTCTTTATTTGTATTGAAAGTTCTTGTTTCGTGCAAAATTTCATAACTTTAGGTACACGGGAGGGGAAAATGATTGCGTTTTTTTAAAAAATATTTTTTCTGTGCTCCAAGGAATTGTAGACTTGAATATTTTTTATGAATTTCAGCGAATTTCAATTACTTCCACGTGATCTCAGTGATAGGACAGAAGGACAAAAAAATGTCAAATCCTATAGGATTCCTTTTGAGATACGGAACCCTAAAAAAATACGACAAACGTTGTATGAAAACATTATTTTGAGAAATATTGCTTTGTAATTGGTAGATTTGAAAAAAAGAGAAAAAATTGTTGTGTTATAAAATTCTAGGATCCTTTGATGCTAATACTCTCGCATTGTACGTTTTATTTCAACGTGATATTGATGAGCAGGGGAAATAGAAGTGACATTTTACTTCTCTATTTACCACTTATTTTAGTTCTCTATTTTCGTCCATATAAAGATAATATGAGCTCGGTGGCGCGACCTAATGCTTAAATTGTGAATTTAAATCCAATATTACACAACACATAACCATTTTCACATTCTAGCTTCTAGCCGCGAGAGCTTAACAATTTTTACTACGATATATATTTAGAAAAAATAATACAAGATGCTAAGACGAGAAGTAGAAAAAGATTAGTCCCAAGATAATGTAATGTTAAGATTATCCGTTCGACACTTTTCGCCCATTTTCGAGACATTTCGTGTGGAGTGGCGGTCCTCAACGCTATACTTCCTCTAGCTATCAGAGCGAGTAATTGGAAATAATTTATTACTTCAAGATGGAATCGAACTCACAACCGTCGCGTTAACAAGCCACACGTTGTTTCGCTCTCCATTCGTCTCCATCCGTTTCTAATATTAATAGCAGTACTTAAATTATATTAAGGTTCAATTAACATAATGAAGTGTCACGATCGAGTTCTGAACTTGTGCCAATTGTGGAAGCTCTTGTTTCCGCGCAGTTGTTATCAGTTGCTTGTGAACTATAACAGTGTGGTGGTACAAATCGAAATAAGAAGCGAATATGTAACCCGCTTATCTATAGGTCAAAAATATTATTCTTCTTCTTTCATAAATATATAAAAATTGATATAGTATGTTTATTTTACTATCAAAGGAAAACTGTATAACAAGACGTATAACTTAATAATAATATTATAATAGATTAATAATGTTATTATTAATCTTCATAAATAATATCCAGATTACCCAAAATTCCTTAGTCACAATTCACTTTTATTTTAAAGTATGTAATCATTGGAACTTATATATTTTTTTATTATGAAAAAAAAATTTATAAATTTGCTGGTGCATATAACGCTTAAGTTTATACCTTTATGGCGTTTGGATTTCCTCTCGCCTAAATGTCGAAACATCTCTACACGGTAAAGTTACAGGTAAGAAGGTATAAGATATTGTCTAACTTAGTAGTGAATTATTGTAAACTTTGCCCAAATGGTACAGTTAAACAGGACGTTTAAACTTAATAAACGTAATTACACATCATCTAAACATATAAAATTACGTGTATACGCAAGTAGTTCTTTTGTAATATTGATTGTTTATAAATCAGCTTCATGCTGTATCCACACAGCAGGGTAAGCAGAGGGAACCTAGTGTTAAGACACTCCGTTCCCCACTTTCTGCCGTATTCTCTAGGCATGGCGTGTTGAGTGGCAGAACTCAACGCCGCGCTTTGCTTATATGGAAATATTAATTTAAGTAAATATTTCATCTCCTCGAGTGGGGATCGAACCCACAACCAGTCGGTTTTACAGTCACTTTTTGCCTCTGCGCTATGACTGGCCACATTGATTGTATGTATATGGAAGCTGAATAGGCAAATAATTCGTGCAAATTCTGTAGAATGCATTGACTATTAATTTGAATGACATATAACTGTGCGTTTGATATTTTTTTATTATTATTTTTTTAGCTTACGTTTTAACCTCATTTAGCAGGGTAGGCAGAGAGAACCTAATGTTAAAACACTCCGTTCCCAACTTTCAGCTGAATTTCGCGGGACATTGCGTGTTGAATGCCGGAACTCAACGCCGCGCTTTACCTTGTGAGAACGAGGAAATTTTATTAATAAATAATTAATTCGTTCTCTATACATATATTATAATTGTGAAAATATTATATCCATTAAAAGAACATTTTAGAAGAAAGCATGCTTACATATACGCGCTTATACTTCAGTTGTCGAGCAAATACTGTTAAGAAAACATTTTCACAATGTCGCCACAGCAAGTTTATCTAAACGAGACACTTTGGCTTCCCTTCCCATGTGCAAAATATTAAATATATCTAATACGGTCGTGCAAAACTAAATTAACTATGTTCATATACAAACCAACGTGGCGCAGTGCATCAGATGCATCAGTCTCTCTGTTAGCGCGACGGTCGTGGGTTCGATCTCCACTCGGTGAATGGATATATTTAAATTATTTTTATTTTCCCGCCCTGGTCAACAAAGAGCGATGTTGAGTTGAGTACTAAAAACATAATTTCTCAACAATTACCTTGCTACGCGGCAAAAAGCGCATTACGAAAAAAATACTTACGAAACACAAGCAAAAGAAGCACACCTTATCAGAAAAGGATAAGTAAGGGAGGAAACTTGCACACCCTAACGATTAACATACGAGTCGGTAGTAATCAACCAAACTAAGGATGGTGTCCTTGAGAGAGCGACACACACATGCATACACGACCGCATATCACACGCTGTCGTCGACAAAATACTCAAAAGGATGTATCTACTACTCTGACGCCGAGGAAGACGCTATCGGCAGGTTGCTGATGTAGTGGCAAACAACAGAAAAATGGAGGATGGAATATTTCTCAAAGAGATGAGAAGACAACAAAATTAAAAAACAATTAACTGCACCACAATCAATATGAGTAACGACCACCAACCCGAATATTGACACAAAGGAGCGCAGACCACTTAAAATATTGACTGATTAATGTTCACTTTACATTAAAAAAAAAAACAAAACTTTAACAAGCTAAACGCAGGAAAAAGAAAGGCTCGTGCCTTTCTTAAGATAAAAGTGTGTGGCGCATAACAACTCAAAAAAAAACTCTTAATATTACACTGGTGTTAGTTAGTCTAATGGATACTGAAATTTATAGACAGTAATACTAAAAATCGTACGATAGTCTATTACATATTTATTTATATTTTTCATATGAATGCGTTTTCAAGTGAGCTTGGAGCTAAACAAGTACCAAATACCATCATTTAATATTTTGTATACAAAGTAGGCAGAGATAAACTAGGCAGTATTTACAAATCTTTTTCATATATAAATGATACGTATGAATGACAACGGCATCTCAAGATCGATCGATCAGAGTTGAGAGCGGTTTATAATTATGAGCCCTAGAGCTAAGATGATCACGTCATGATCATATCTACAGTTGTGTTTTTTATATTTTTACTTATCCTTAAGTTTATATTTAGAGTAGAAAATAATTCATTCACATACAAGTGCATTATTAGCATTATTTTGGCTTTAATGTAACATTAATTATTATTTTCAACCTCAACATTCACCAAATTCTTGGTATATACAAATTAAAACGAGAAAGCGTCGTTAAAATGTTTCTGAAATGAAAACACAAAATTCAGTGAATATAATATGAATAGAAAGTTAATGAGTTCCAGTTAAAACTGTATCAAGATGTCATAAAAGTCGTGTTTCATAAAAGAACTTACAAAATAAAGTATAATGATTTTTGTGCAGACGCTGAAACAGTCACTAACGAGGGTAGAGACACTTTTTACCGAGAGTTGCTCTGATATTTGAGAACATCAATGTGACATGTCACATTTGATCACACACATGTATGTGTGTGCATCGTGTAACTGAGATAATAAAAGTAACGACTTCATTTATAATATTTTTTAAGTTTTACCTTTCAGTTTAAATGATACAAAAGAAAAAAAATATATATTTATATTTTTTATATATGTGTATAGCCTTTTATTTCACATATCACTCTT
This sequence comes from Heliconius sara, assembly GCA_917862395.2. NCBI lineage: Eukaryota > Metazoa > Arthropoda > Insecta > Lepidoptera > Nymphalidae > Heliconius > Heliconius sara. The sequence continues at coordinate 5,124,378 of OU860792.2, forward strand.
TTTACAATGTTGTTAGTAGTGTTAATTACATATGAGTAACATTTAATATCTTATAAATTAGTGAATTAGTTTGTTAGTTATTAATGTTATTATTAGATTTTTTTTTGGTGATATGGATCCCATTTACTTGGATATATATATATATATATATATATATATATATATATATATATATATATATATATATATATATATATATATATATATATATACAAACCTTTGAGACTTTTTTCTATTTGCCTCATTATATAAATAATTTACAAGATATTTAAGTTAAAATAGTGTTAGTGCGTCGTTTATTTTGTTAAAAGACAAAATGAATGCTCGCTCCTTTTCATATTTTTCAATATAATACATAAGACTGAAATATTACAACGTGCACACGACCACTATAATGTTTATTTATATAGTCTAACTGTGTTCATACTTACAAAGGAAAACAAGCGTAAACATATACATACTTATTTATATATTTAATTATTGCACAGATTTTAATATAGATATGCGAAATTGTATCGTAATACTTTGCTTTTCTAAAGTCGACGCGGATAGTGGAATGTATTTTGGAATGTTTTCGAAATCTGTGTTGAATTCCACTATTACATGGAAATTACTCCCATTAAAAATTTCTGCATTTATAATATTAAAATTTAAGCCATAATTACATATCAATCATGAGATATTACAGCGAAAGGAATCTACGGTTATTTTATTTTATTTATTTTTTATTTTTGGCAGTCAACCTAGTTGTTGAATGGTGGACAACGCCACTATTGACCTCGACAACATAGTGAAGAAAATGAAAATATTAAATATTTCATTTCCTCGATATTTATTATATGGGCTATTTGAATTTATATTTATATTTTGATGCTAATGGACATAAGATGAACTCTAAATTATTCTTACAAGCGCAACAAAATTTCATATTTAAGATTGCCAAAGTGCATAAATGAGAAGCTCCTTACTTAACTCGAGGCATGCCCAGGCCGGAAGTGCCTAGATAGCAAGTTAAATTTAAGGTCTGAGCTAGTATATATGTACATACATTAAGTTTTTATTCTCGTATTAAAAATATATTAAAATTTCTTCAGCAGGTCGTGGATATTTTTGTTTAAATTGATGTGATGCTCCCTTCTACGTCATAGTACAAGTTAAAGTGAAAAAAGTTCTAGATATACTAAATATGTTATCGTCCTCTGTTTTAAATCAGCTTCACGCTGTATCCCGCACACTGCAGGGTAGGCAGAGGGAACGTAGTGAAAGACACTCCGTTCCCCACTTTCTGCCGAATTCCGGAGGCATTGCGTGTTAAGTGGCAGAACTCAACGCCGCGCTTTGCCTCGACACCAGAGCGAAGAAATGGAAATATAAATTTAAGTAAATATTTCATCTCCTCGAGTGGGGATCGAACCCACAACCAGTCGGTTTACAGTCACACCTTGTGCCGCTGCGCCACGACCGATCTTTTAAATCACTAGTTAATTAATTTAGATTAACTTCTAATCTATCAATCTATTATTTTATTTATTTATTAACTTATTTATATTCCAAAAACTTAATGTAGGTATGTATAATAACACATTTTTAAATTAATAATTAGTGAATTAATGATATTTGAAACATTTGCAAAATTGAAACGAAAAATACCAGAACAGTTTTATTTATTCTATTTATCATATAAAACAAAACAAAAACTGACTTTGCATATAAAATTAATCTACATTACAATGTTTTATCAGCTATGGAAAAGGATGCGACAACGTAACAATGAACATTGTCGCGGCACGATCGTCGACAGCATTTCCTATCTTGTACGTATACACTCAGGACCTCGTGAACCAATATACAGCGTTTGTGGCTTTGTGAGCTTTCACAGTATTTAAAACTGATATTGTACTACAACTAAAACAGAAAGATATTTAATTCAAGTTATTTATATACCTTAGCTGATATTAAAATTAAATTAAATTAAATCAGCTTCGCGTTGCAGGGTAGGCAGAGGGAACCTAACATTAAGACACTCTGTTCCCTACTTTCCGCCGAGTTCTGCAATCATTGGGTGCTGAGTGGTAGACCTGAACGCCGCGGTTTGCCTCGACTCCAGAGCGAAGATATGAAAATATAAGTGTACATAAATATTTCATCTCCTCGAGTGGGGATCGAACCCACAACCAGCCGATTTTACAGTCACACTTTGTGCCGTGCGCCACGACTGACCTCATACTGTTTGATATTTTGAAATGAAGATGTTATAGTAAAATGTTTAAAACTTAATGAATTATCATTAATAAATATAGTTTTACAAAATCCGTTACCAATTTTTAATATAATATTTTAACAATGATATACTCGAATACAAAAACAAATTTATTTTGGTATAGATTTCATTTGCTTACCGCTACCTACGTGCACAAACCAAACCTCGTATTTCACTTTGCTTTCCGTCTTCCGCACCTGCGTTTGAAGATTTGCATCGAGCAACCGTTGCCTTCATCCTATTCCTGGTCCTACATACATTCATTTCTGAATTTATTAATACAGCGAAGCTTGTGTTATTATCATACAGAGACTAAATTAAAACGGCTTAAATTAAAAAGCTGGAAAATTTTACTTTATGATTAAAAAGTATAAGACATTGGGGAGCACAAAAATATTTACTTATATTCACCTGAGGTTAAGTTATTGTAAACTCATTCGTAATGTCTGCAATTAGCATCTCAAGTATAATTTAAATGGTGTAATGTAAGAAACCATCGTTTCGGAGGAGCACAAGCGAGTAGCTGTAACGGCGACAGGTCGTGGGTTCGATTCCCACGCAAGAAAATAAAATATTTAATATTTTTATTTGTGTGCTCCGATATCGAAGCAAAACGTGGTGTTCGGTTCCGCCACTCAACATGCAATGGCTTCAGACTTCAGTGGGGGGTGGGAAGCGGAGTATCCCAACACTAGACTCCCAGCCTACCCTGCTACATGCGAGATGACTTGGACTGGTCTCATTGTTATTTTTAATTTAAGCATGATAAGACTTGAAATTGATGCTTGTAATTTGGTTTATATTAAAACCAAATTGCCGAGGTTATTTTATATAATTTTGCAAATGGTCGGTTGAATTTTACCACGAAGTTCAACTATTATTTTACCATTCAACTATTATTTTTTAATTATCTTAAACCAACTTAACTTAAACAGTTAAGTCCGAGTCCCAATTTCAACATTAAAGGTCCATGGGTACCCAGTAGGTTACAAAGTGTTCCGTTATCACCTCCTCAGGAACCTAACCGTAAAAAGACGCTGAAGTTGATCTATAACATAAAATGATTCATCATATATTTTATAACTAAAGAATTTGTGAATCAACCACGAATATTAAGGGTAACCCAAAAACTTATGCATGTAAGAAATTTGCAGTCATGTAGAAAATACGTTCTACCCATGTCAAAGTGTTTAGAATGAGATTCGCTTTTTTCTTATCCACACGACGCGAGTATATACGTGAAAAGGGATCTACACCATATTAATATATTAAAGCAGAACGTTTTTGGATATATCTGATCTCGAATGTTCGTCAAATGTAAATTATATAATGGCTTTTGTAGTAATTCAAACTACTTAATCGACCTAAACTAAATTACAAGGCAGGGGCGGGCGGATCCGCAATTCAGTCTGTGTCGATTTGAAAATGAGTCTAGAGAAAAATATATTTCTATATATATATCAATTTTAACAATAAAGCTGCTTGAAAGACATCTGAATAGTTTTTCATGATATCAGGAGCAACTCTAATATTTATTTTATGTGTAAATGAAATGCAGGAGGAAGAAACATAAAAAAGAAAAGATTTAGTATTTAATATTTTGATTTTTTTTTACATTTTTAAAGTGTCATTCCACACTTAAGACAGAAAAATACTTTTTAGAAAATATATAAAAATTTGAACGTAGTGGGATTTGAAACTGCGTCTCTTTCAAATCTCTTGAAGAGGTTGAAAATAGATAAATATTTATTTACATTGTATTACCTTAAAATAGTCGCAAAAGATAATAATGTTGCTACAAACAATAAAACAGCTAGAATACGCCAGTAAATATATCAAACTGTACGTTTCAGTACGCATCCTAAGACTAGTAGGTTATGTCGCGAAGTTATGTGAGTATATTTCACTGCACGCCGTCATTAGTCTCCGTAAGGCGAGCAGACGGACTACAGAGCTCGAGGATCTGACTAACGATCGCTTTAGACTTACTTACATTTTACATAGATCTTTCCAGATCACACGGTGGTTGACACAATAAAGTTATATAAACTGTAATTTTATATCACAGATCGTTTAATATGTGAATTAATAATATTATATTGTTTGGTCTGTATACGTTTATATACTGACCAAACAGTATAATAAAAACATTCATATATTTCAAGGGGGCGAAGACGCACGGGGCCGCTAGTAAATGAATATAAAAGACGTGTTAAACTAGTAAATTCTAATACTACAACATAATATAACACTTAGGCTAGTTTCACGGGTTACGAATAAAAGTTTCAGATAGTAATGGTCGGTAATGGAAATATTGTATTATGTGAATTTGAAAACAATTGAATTAAAAAAAATGCCGCTTCGTTTCTTGCGCTGGTTTTTCTAAGGCCGAGTAACTTTAGTGAGCTGGTGAAAATTTATTTATATTGAAAAAATAATTCATCATCGAATCATCATTCGAATAAAAATATTTATCTTTGACTTGATAAATATTTTAATAGTATTACGTCTTCATGGACAAGTGTACGCAATTCTACTTTTTTTAACATGTGTTAAGATTGGTTAACTCTATGATTATATATTATATTCGTGATTTCGTCTTTTATTGCTATTTTATGTATTAATTATTGAATACGATACTTGTATTACCCACTGGTTATAAAACTAATAACAGTAAATAAAAATATTTAGCATCAATACTCTTACGAAATTTTAATAGAAACATCATCATATATCTATAAGGGAGGAGAGGAGAAAATAATAATATTTATTTACAACACTTAAGCAAAAGCACTTAGAAACAAATCACTTGCATACATATCAACATATTACAAGGTTACCAAACCGCTGTTGCACACCACAGCCCTGTGGTCGGCTCCTGACGTGTTCCAAACAATAATTGTCGAGTAGTAACTAGCCGCACAGATGCTACCGTTTAATTAAAAGTTTGAGCCGTAGCTATCCTACGATGTTATTGGACTGTTCCATGGCCTTTCCCTTAAAATGGACGTAAACTTTTACAACACGTTTATAGCTAACTAATATTTCCCCTTCGTCGATATTTCCGCTTGTATTATTGACTATTGACGTGATTTGTTTCATGATTTTTGTTTCTCGAAAAGCTGGTATATTTTTTTTTTTGGTTAGACAATAAAATACTTTATGTTACATATATAAAATCTGCTAGTATATTGGAGTTAGGAGCTTTTCCATAATTCGCAGCTGTGGAAAAGTAATTAGTATATAATTATATTATGAAATAATATTAATGAGCTTAGACCAAGTGTTTTCAAATAAAAAACACAAATGTAGTAAAAGTAAAAGTAACATTTTTTGTTTACAGCTTTTAATAACGTATATATGTATGTAGGTATGTATATAAAACAATCAATAGAGCATCCAAATTTAAGCCAAGTCATACACAGTCGATCGAATAAAGCCGAAGCTATTGGAAATGGGAATATTTGTTCATTTCTATACAAGAATAGATATTGTTTCATACACAGAACCGATATTAATGTTTATGGCGTATGTGCTCTTGTGTACTTAATGTGGATCAAACCCACTACTTACGAGCTACCATTTAAAGGGTCATTTAAGACTATGTATTTGTGCGAAATGAAGAAATTAAAATATTAATAAACTATATACCATTTCATCGAATGGAAATTGAGCCCACAACCCGTCGTTTTACAGTGACGCGCTTGTGCCCCTGCGCCATGACTGGCCTCAATATAATATTGATATGATAAATATTATATTACTTTGTATACCTACACATAATATTTTCGTTATGTCCTTTGTATGATTGAACAATCAATTTTAACAATTTTACAGATATAGTACCGTTGTTGTCTGACTGACAATTAGTAAAATTACCTTTGAATATACAATTTTTATGCAACGCCAAATTGTGTATTCGAGTAAATATTCATATAATATAATTTTTATGCGTGATTGCGGCATAGCCCAGGTAAATCACGAGCAAATTTAATGATAGCACAAATGTAAATGGCATTTTTCTGATATATTTTTTCAGCTTCCAATTTTGAAGTCACTAATAGCAGAGTGAGAAGAGAGATACTAGTGCTTAGACCTACCCTCCTCCGCTTTCGGTCCGAATTGAAGTTATTGCAAGTTAAGTAGTGAACGTCATGAGACAGTGTCAAAAACGTGTGACTCAGGCTACGGCTATGGGTTTGAGTCCTACTCGGGGAAAAATTGCATATCTAATATTTTCATTTTCTTACTCTGGTATAAGGCAAAGCGTGGCGTTGAATTCGACCACTCGACACGCAATGCTTCGAGAATATGACGGAAAGTTGGGATGTGTTAGGAGGGACTAACAGTAATTTTCCTCTGCCTACCCTTTGTGCGGGATATAGCGTTAACCTAAAATAAATCCTGCAACTCTACAACAGTACAACAGCAAGGCGAACACCCACTCAGGGGAAAAAAAAAATGTTATAAATTTGTTCACTCAAGAAGATATCGAAACCACTATCATCGTATTTCTTTATCTTTAGAATAGCTTTAAAGTTTCTAATGTTGCTTTAAACAACATATACATTACGTTTTTTTACACAACGAATACGTACAACGCCACGTTTTTTTTATTTACGTAGTCATAATACTCAGGCAGTAAAAAATTAACAGTTTAAAAATATATAACTGAACAAAATGTATGGGTACATTAAAACTGTTTCAATTCCTAGTTGATCAGCAATTCGGCATATCAATATGAAGCTTTTAAAAAAATACTTTCTGTTTACGTTTCATTCCACATTTCAATTTCATTTTAACATATTTTTTATGTAGGTATCTGTCTATATTATGCATATCTTTACATCTTTATTCTTTCATATTTTTTAATCTTAACACTAAGGTATTTCTGCCTACCCGGCTATATGCGGGAAATATGTAAAGCTAAAATGAAAAAAAAAAAATTTTTATAAAGCTAACTTCTTTGCTCTGCTGTCGAAACAAAGCGCTTGAGTTCCGACACTCAACATGCAATTCATCCTGATGTAAGTGTAGCGGAAAACGAGGAGGAACGGAGTATATTAACACTAGGTTCCTAAGTTCAATCTGCTTACCCTACCATGTGCGGGATACAGCGTCAAGGAAAAAAAGAATTAAATAAATAAAAATGTAGATTCCAATGGTGTCGTAACTTGATGTAGCGGCAGAGATGTACAAACCTAAGCGCTCGCTCGGTCGCGTAGCCTTAATTTCCCACTAGATTACCTCAATAAGGGCAAGAAGTCAACCGTAGATCTTCAGATATTGCTGCACCATTCGTTTTCTCCTCAAATTCATATTATTATACATTATTTTTAAATGTAATTTACATTAACACTCAAAAATCAGCTTCTTTAACAATGTATTCCTTGTACAATTTACCAAAAAAAACAAACTTGTTCAACTTTAACCGGATCCCATAATCAGAACCTAACCAAACTCCTTTCAAATTCCTTTCAAATAAAAAAAACTTGCATGATTGAGTGATTCATTTGTCCATTGGTCGCGCACATACCTTAATAATTACATAAATAATTTGAGACTTATACGATTTTCTGAAAAAAATGAGACGGGGACACTAACACGGGAAGCACTAGCATCCAAATAAAAAGAAATTATCAAAATCTGTTTACCCCGTGTAGTTCTGTAGTTCTGAGGTAACAAACATAAAAAAAACCGTCAAATTGATAACCTCCTTTTCTAATATATCTGTGCCGTGTGATTCCGGCCTAGAATAGGATCATCCTGGTACTGGTGGTGTCGTAAGAGGCGACTAAAGTACTTGTGGTAGAGTCACGTCGCCAGCAATGGCAACACGCATGGGCAGACTCGACCGGATCATTACCACCCCCTGCATTTAAAACCGGCGTGAAGTAGTGGCTTTATGCCATTGCGTTTCGCATCAGGTAATGCTGGGCCCCGACGTCCAACCCATCTTAAAGGCCAGCAACGTACCTGTAGCTCCTCTAGGGTTGCACGGGGTCGTCGGCGGCGGTAATCACTTACCATCAGGTGACCCGCACGCTCGTTTGCCGTGTCTTTTCCATAAACAAAAAAAATAAAAAAAAAATTATAATAATAGAAATCGGTTAAAACCAAAAGAATTAACATTTTTATATAATACATTTGTAAAAATCAAAGATCCATCAACTCCAACACCGACTGATACTTACATATTTATAAGATATTCGTATATATATAGTATACTAGTAGAATCCAACTTTTGCTTCCTCTTATTCAGCTGTAAAAGGTATTTTTTGCGTTCCAGTAAATGCATATCTAAATATTTTATTCCCAGTTGTATGCATTACCTGAACAAGCGCCGGAGCGAACAAAAACTGCTTTGTACTCTATGATAAATGGGCAACTTTTTCTTTCTCTTTAACGCTAATACATAGTTCCATCTGGATTTTGCAAAAATTTAATCATATATTTTTTGTGTGACTGATATTTTTTTTCAGCACTAACACAAAAAAAAATCCTATATTTTTATAGAACGGAACTTAGTGTTATTAATTTAGTACTAGTAGTGATAATATCATTGATTATCGCTAGTAGTAACCTCTATTTTTAGATACCATTTGTGACTTAGTCGTCTGTCTGTATTATATGGTTTTTTTTACTTAAAACTTATAATCACTTACAAATATATAGAATTTTATATTATTTATTTAATTTTAAATATATTTTCATTTCCTCGCTACGGTAACGAGGCACGGCGCGGCGTTTAGTTCCGCCACTCAACAAGCAATGGGAACATTAATACTAGATTCGCAGGTACCCTTTGCCTACCTTGCTATTTGTTTGTTTGTTTGATGCAGAGTGAAGCTAAAAATAAATAGATATTGTAAAATCAATGCAATGTGTATGATATTTGGTCTTATCAGTCAGTGTGTGTTCAACTGAACTTCCAGTTAAATGGTGATGATAAAAATATTTGTTTTCATTACCATGTTTCTGAACCTTTTATTTATCATAATAATAAAATAATACATGTGTATACTTATCTATATGCTTACTTATATATGCCGTGTGATTCCGGCCTAGAATAGGATCATCCTGGTACTGGTGGTGTCGTAAGAGGCGACTAAAGTACTTGTGGTAGAGTCACGTCGCCAGCAATGGCAACACGCATGGGCAGACTCGACCGGATCATTACCACCCCCTGCATTTAAAACCGGCGTGAAGTAGTGGCTTTATGCCATTGCGTTTCGCATCAGGTAATGCTGGGCCCCGACGTCCAACCCATCTTAAAGGCCAGCAACGTACCTGTAGCTCCTCTAGGGTTGCACGGGGTCGTCGGCGGCGGTAATCACTTACCATCAGGTGACCCGCACGCTCGTTTGCCGTGTCTTTTCCATAAACAAAAAAAATAAAAAAAAAATTATAATAATAGAAATCGGTTAAAACCAAAAGAATTAACATTTTTATATAATACATTTGTAAAAATCAAAGATCCATCAACTCCAACACCGACTGATACTTACATATTTATAAGATATTCGTATATATATAGTATACTAGTAGAATCCAACTTTTGCTTCCTCTTATTCAGCTGTAAAAGGTATTTTTTGCGTTCCAGTAAATGCATATCTAAATATTTTATTCCCAGTTGTATGCATTACCTGAACAAGCGCCGGAGCGAACAAAACTGCTTTGTACTCTATGATAAATGGGCAACTTTTTCTTTCTCTTTAACGCTAATACATAGTTCCATCTGGATTTTGCAAAAATTTAATCATATATTTTTTGTGTGACTGATATTTTTTTTCAGCACTAACACAAAAAAAAATCCTATATTTTTATAGAACGGAACTTAGTGTTATTAATTTAGTACTAGTAGTGATAATATCATTGATTATCGCTAGTAGTAACCTCTATTTTTAGATACCATTTGTGACTTAGTCGTCTGTCTGTATTATATGGTTTTTTTACTTAAAACTTATAATCACTTACAAATATATAGAATTTTATATTATTTATTTAATTTTAAATATATTTTCATTTCCTCGCTACGGTAACGAGGCACGGCGCGGCGTTTAGTTCCGCCACTCAACAAGCAATGGGAACATTAATACTAGATTCGCAGGTACCCTTTGCCTACCTTGCTATTTGTTTGTTTGTTTGATGCAGAGTGAAGCTAAAAATAAATAGATATTGTAAAATCAATGCAATGTGTATGATATTTGGTCTTATCAGTCAGTGTGTGTTCAACTGAACTTCCAGTTAAATGGTGATGATAAAAATATTTGTTTTCATATACCATGTTTCTGAACCTTTTATTTATCATAATAATAAAATAATAACATGTGTATACTTATCTATATGCTTACTTATATATGTGAAGCAATAATTTTGGACCTCTTTTTACGAAATTTGCTCGGATGGAGGATTTATCACATTTTTAGTTTATATGTAGGAGAGACGTACACGTTTTAGTGCCGTGTGATCCCGGCCTAGAATAGGATCATCCTGGTACTGGTGGTGTCGTAAGAGGCGACTAAAGTACGTGTGGTAGAGTCACGTCGCCAGCAATGGCAACACGCATGGGCAGACTCGACCGGATCATTACCACCCCCGGCATTTAAAACCGGCGTGAAGTAGTGGCTTTATACCACTGCGTTTCGCATCAGGTAATGCCGGGCCCCGGCGCCCAACTCAGGTTAAAGGCCGGCAACGCACATGTAGCTCCTCTGGGGTTGCACGGGGTCGTGGGCGGCGGTAATCACTTACCATCAGGTGGTCCGCACGTTCGTTTGCCGTGTCTTTTCCATAAAAAAAAAAAAAAAGACGTAGAATGCTATTTTTTTAATAATTCATAATAAACACATTAAATTAATAATATAAGTAAAACAGGCAATACCGTACATTTTCGTTTTTTTATGGAAAAGACACGGCAAACGAGCGTGCGGGTCACCTGATGGTAAGTGATTACTGCCGCCCACGACTCCGTGCAACCCCAGAGAAGCTACAGGTGCGTTGCCGGCCTTTAAGGTGGGTTGGGTTATATTTTCGTATAAATTGACATACACGTTGTTATGGCAACGCCTCAATTGGTTCTCTAGTACATATAAAAGTTGAATTGTGAATCTCAAATGTGTGTTACGTACAAAAACTGGTAATAAACTGTGAACACAACAAAAAAGTATAGATCCCAATATTTTAAATATTAATAGAAGTTGAGGCACAAAGTGTGACTGTAAACGCGACTGGTTGTGGGTTCAATCCTCACTTGAGGAAATGAAATATTTATTTAAATATATATTTCCATTTATCTCTAGTATATAGGCGAAGCGCGGCGTCGAGTTTCGCCACCCAGCATGCCATGCCTTCAGAATTCGGTGGAAAATGGGGAACGGAGTGTTAACACTAGGTTCCCTCTGCCTACCCTGCTGTGTATCCCGCAACATACAGCGTGAAGCCGATTTAATTTAAATTTAATAGAAGCTGTAACTTTTGCGACAAAAGCTAATAGAAGCGAAATCGAACAATGATGTCACTGTAGTTATAGTAACGATATGTACTATAACTACCTATGTATGTATAACTTCACTTCGATTTAACTCCTAACGAGCAAAATTTTCGGTACGAGAAATTTTGGAACTAAAGCGAACACTTTGTAAAATATTTAAACACAGACATGTATTCATAAATAAAACCTAAAATAGAAACAATAATGATAACTTAAATTGGTAAATGGATTTATACTGTTTATTAAGAATTAAAAAAAAATTGAAGTCATACCGCGGTGGGATATCAGACATAATTAAAACTGTCAACGCGATGATTGTGAGTTCGATCTTGCTCGGGGACATAATAATATGTAAATTACTTACATTTTTCTGCTGTGGTAGAAATGCAGTGTTAATTCTTACTACTGACTGTTTAAATACTATGTTTTTGCCTACTCTGATTTGAAGGAAAAAGACGTGAAATTGGAAAATATCATATTAAATTGCAATTGTCTGTATATATATGTCAATAAATTAAGACTTCGTTTTCAATAAGTCGTCGAAAGAAAGTTTTTGGAGTGAGTTGGAATTACCTTATATATATTTATTCGATTGCCAGTCTGAAGGCACTTATTGGAGACGCACCAATTTACGAGACACGCTCCTGAACTGATGATTACAACACTAAAGTTTAAGTATTCAATTGTGCCAATATTGCTGTACATTACTTTGGCAGGATTCAAATATTTTTTTTATTGAACGAGTAACAATAAAAAAGTTTTATTACAAAATATTAGTACATGTTTATGACACAAAGATGTTACGAGATGTGCAATAGGTCGTCGTGGCACAGGAGCCCAAGGGTGTGACTGTAACACGACGGTTGTGGGTATGATCCCCATTCGTGGAAATTAATTATTATTTTTTAATATTTTCGTTTCGTCGTTCTACTCGACAAGCAATGCCACGGGAAATTCGGCAGAAAGTGGGAAACATAGTCTCGTAACATTAAGTTACCTCTGCCTTCCCTACTGTATGCGATATACAGCGTGAAGCTCATTTTTAAAAAATAAGAATCGCTGTTCCATGAAAAATATTTTGGAAATAACTACCCATTTATTGTTAACCGAGGTTTTGCCACGATTGTACAATTTTATAGGTTCGTTAGTCGTTATTGTATTTATTATTTGTTTCTGCTAATCTGCAAATATGCATCCCATCAAATATATAAATGTGGAATGGGTGGGATTTATACTGAATACTCATCGCTTTCAACTTCACCGACACGATAATTTATGATATCTAAATAGATACCCTTGGCACCCAAATGGGTGCGTGAATGGGTGCCAAGTTCTATGTTTACACGGGATGTAATGTAAGCTCAAAATTAACTCGACATTTTTATATTACATGGAAGTTAAGGTCCTTCATATAAATTTGAGGCCGGTCGTGGCGCAGCGGCACGAAGTGTGAGTGTAAAACCGACTGGTTGTGGGTTCGATCCCCACTCGAGGAGATGAAATATTTACTTAAATTTATATTTCCATTTCTTCGCTCTGGTGTCGAGGCTAAGCGCGGCGTTGAGTTCTGCCACTCAACACGCAATGCCTCCAGAATTCGGCAGAAAGTGGGGAACGGAGTGTCTTAACACTAGGTTTCCTCTGCCTACCCTGCTGTGTGCGGGATACAGCGTGAAGCTGATTTTAATTTTTATTTATATAAATTTTTATTATATATATATATATATATATATATATATATATATATATATATACTTCTCTATAGACGACGCAAACGTACCAGAACCGTAGTAAACAAACTTAAAAAATTTATTTATTATAATAAAAAAATAATTCATCTGCAGTAAAAGTAATAGTAAGCCAGCTTTGAAGAATTATAAATACAAATTTAATTATGAACACTTAACATTTGCGACAGCTTAAATCATTTGCCTTTGAAATTATTTCATTAAACAGAGTGCTCATTTTCATTCTTTACAAATTAAATTAGTTCGAGTATTGCAAAGACTGCGGCAAAAAGTCGGAAAATGATGTCTGGATTAAAATAGTAGACGAGCTGTTTGTTTTTCTTTACCTTTTTAAAATGTTATTCCATACTTAAGAAACAAAAATACTTTTAAAGAATACATATGAAAAATTGACGGTTTTCAACAAGGCACGGGATCAAATCCTAGCGGGATTCAAATTATTTAATTAGTGTATTTAAATATTTTATAAATAATATCTGTAAATATTTGACTCTTGAATGCTATTTTTAGGCATGTAGGTGTTATTTTTCTATAAAGATTGTATATTTTGTTCAATCCAAAAGCAAGATTATAATTTCGTAGGCTTCTAAGGCATCTCTTTTCATTTCATAGAATGACTATTAAGTGTTATATAAGTTACCGGAAATGTAGGTATGTAACCTAGGAACTGTATGTATACAATTCTGAAGCTATTTAGGCAATATACAAAATATTATTTTAAACATTATTTGATGCATGCTTAGGAGACATATAAATTTCCTAGGAATTGCATATAATTCCAATATCGTATTAAACACGTTGGTAAAATCAGAATAATACATTTTATTAAGGCACTCGTTGGACAATCAGGTAACACTCATAGGTACCAGTGAGGTAGTAAATATATGTAATATCTTGTAATATAAATCTATTATCTTATTAAGTTTAATATAATTGCCAATATTTGTATATAATATATGACATCAAAGTCATATAAGAGTTAGAAACTATGGATTTTGCCAATAAATAGATAACGAATTATTTATTATATTCAGTTAAACAAAAATCTTGAAATTAGCATAAAAGTTATTTTTAAATATTGTCCAAAATTTGTTTAATATAAACATTTTTATATACCCATAACCCGGGCACTGGTATGACGGACGCCGACGTAGATGTCTTTTATTATGGATGGTCATAACAAAAAATATAACAAGAAAATAGAAAAAAGAGCTACATGTAAAACGGAAAGTTATATTATAAATATGCTGCAAATCCTTAAGATACGGGTTCATCTAAGAAATAACTAAGGTAAATGACCATTATATTGTTATAGACCTATATAATTAATTAAGATATTAATTAGAATGCAATATTTTAAGGCACAGTGCATGTTTGTCTTAAAATGATTACTCCATTACGAGTCAGGTCTGTTGGCCGTCAGTACTCACTAAGCGATGGCGTTCAGCATGCTATTTCCACGCACGGCTCGGTTCTTTGATGAGCACGACTCAGTTCACTTTGAAAATTAACACCTGAATGTATCCATTACGAGTTCCGAGCTCATATCCGAAATCCAGAATTATGCGTTTTAGTCCTGATGGATTAGGACTTAAAATGAAGGAATAGGAAAGGATATATTCGTGTACTTTTTTCAGCTTCACGCTGTGTCACGTATACATTCATATGTATGTAGCAGGGTAAGCAGAGGTAGCTTTGTGTTAAGACTCTCCGCTCCCAACTTTCCACCGAATTTTGGAGGTATTACGTGTTGAGTAGCGGAGCTCGACGTCGCCATCCGAACGAAAAAATAAAAATATTTAATATTCATTTCCTTGAGTGGGATTCGAACACACGACCTGTCGCATTTATGGTCACACGCTTGTGTCCGTGCACCACGACTGGGGTCTATTACATTTATAATTAATTGTTCTGTTGTGTTTAAAAATATTCGTCCTTGTGAACTTGTAGAATTACGTCTCGTAAGTGACATATTATAATCATACAACGTCAGAGACATTTGGGTGACAAATGAAGAACACAGTGATCGATCTCTATTTTTTTCTCTATTTTTCTTGTTAATATACTTTGCAATAAATAAGTTTTATATTAAAAATTTTTTTTTAGCTTCACGCTTTATCTCCAATATGGACGAGTAGCCAGAGGGCACCTAGAGTGCCCACTTTGTGGCTAATTTTCAAGTGGCAGAGCTCAACCCCGCGCTTTTTCTTGTTACTAGAGCGTAGAAATGAAAATATTCATAAGCAATAATTTAGTTCCCAAAGTGGAAATAGAACCAACTACCATCGTGTTTACAGCCATACGCTTGAGATATATTTGGGTGACAAGTGAATAACGTAGTGATCGATCACTAGATTTTCCTGTATGCTTAATTTTCAATTTTAATAAGCTAGCGTAAATATGTATCCATGTATTATTAAATGGCATAATGCAACAAAATATTGTTTTGTGAAAATTATGATTTCAAAAGCCACAGCGACACTATTCATTTAAATGATAAAATGTTTTATCCTAAGCAGCATTTGTTACGGTCGATTAAACAATAATTTATTCTGTCATGAATTTCACGTGCTGAATTGATTCAATTTAATTTGTATATATTTTTAAGGCTGTATTTTGGCTTCGTTTAAAAAACACGTTCTAGCTTCCTTTATATTTCCATCTGCAAATTCATTAAGATGTTTAAGCAAGATGCCGTCGTTGCACATTGGCACAAGCGTGTGATTGTAAATACGACGTTTGCAGGTTCGATTCCCACTCTGAATGAATTGTTATTCAATAATATTTGCAGTTCTTCGCTACGGTAATAAGGCAAACCGTTGATTTCTTTTTTTATAGAAAGGACAAGGCAAAGACTGATATCAACTGGGGTCACCTGAAGGTAAGTGATCACCACCGTTTATGATCCCGTGTAACATCAGAGAGGCTACAAGTACGTTGCTTGCCTTTAAGGTGGAAATAGATGCGCTTTTGAAGGTTGTCCATGTTGTATCGACCTGAAAATTGCTGCAGGTAAGCCATTCCACTATTGCAGGGTGCGTGGAACTTCCTACGGAACTGAGTAACAGTGAAGTGCCACGTATCCAAATGGCGTGGATAGTATTTGAGCTTGTGACGTACAGGAAACAGTTGCACGGAATATATGCGGGGAAAATGTGTGAAGCTGAGAGAGATGACAAGCAGGAAAGTGTTATGAAAAAACAACATATTATTACTTTTGTTAAAGCAGCGAAAGGTGGAAGTGTCAGCACCACTTCAAATGAAACCATAGTTTTTTAAATAGATGACGAGGCTAGTCGTAGTATAGCGTGTGACTATAAAGGCAACAAGTTGTGAGTTCAATTCTCACTCGAGCAAATATATAATATTTCATATTTATGGCTCTGATGCGGCGACAAAGTGCGGCGTTGAGTTCCAATACTCAACACGCGATGCCTTCAGAATTTTATGTAAAATTGGGAGCGGAGTGTCTTAAAACTAGGCCACCTACCTACCCTGCGACTTGCAGGATGCACCTTGTGTGATGTGAAGTTTATCAAAGCTTATCGAAGTCATTGATCATTTGCGTCCATTATTTATCATTCGACATTTATTTATGAATTAACTTTCCATAGCTCAGGCAGACGAGCGTTGATTACATACGGATATCTGTATATATAATAAGACAGTAAAAATATTGTGTCTGTACATTTAGTAATTTTGACTGGAATGGATAGAGCGACACTAAAAAAGAAATCAAAAATATATTTTTATAATTTCTTGTCTGTCTGTCTGTCTGTCTATACGTATAGTCACATTTTTCTCTGAAAGTACTGAACCGATTTACTTGAAAATTTCACCATTTGTTTTGATTTTAACTCAATTAACAATTAAAGTTTGTTTCATCAAAATCGGTTCGTTAAAAAAAGTTATCGTCATTTAAATGAACTTAAGGCATTAGTTTGCCTGTGAATGTTATATAGCAATTGCACTGGTAAAATTTCTGGCTAAAGAATGACATTCGAAACGTCGGTTATATGACTGTTGATAAAAATGTATATTTTTGAAGCACTATTATATAATATTTTATACAATAAAGTAAACAAAATTGAATTGTTAGTGGAGATTACCTTCATTTTTTTTTTTATGGAAAAGACACGGCAAACGAGCGTGCGGGTCACCTGATGGTAAGTGATTACCGCCGCCCACGACCCCGTGCAACCCCAGAGGAGCTACAGGTGCGTTGCCGGCCTTTAAGATGGGTTCATAAATCATAACAGTTTAATTTAAGCCATTAATTCAACACAACAAGAATTTAAGTAAATAATTCAACACACAGATAAAGAACGATTTGATCTTGAAAGAAATATCAAGTAAATAAAAAAAATAATTTATTCTTTATGAAAATTACAATTATATAACTCTACTATAAAAAAGGCATTGAGGACGCAGGAACACAAGGGTGTGACTGTTGTGGGTTCCGATCTCCACCCGAGGAAATGAATGATTATTTCTTAATATTTTCATTTCTTCGCTCTAACACTAAGGAAAAACGCCAGCCGTTGAGTTCCGCCACTTGAAACACAATGCTTCGAAAAATTTGGGGGAAAGTGGGGAACGGAGTGTTTTAACACTACTAACAAAAATATGCATTTTTGTTATTTAAAAACAATTATTTATCGTTTTGATTTTTTATAATTTTTAAAATTTCTTATATATTCTGCAAATATTTGCAAAATATGTAAGAAATTTTGAAAAATTTATTATAATTGATATCTTATTATCAGAATTCTTAGAACTGAAGTGGATTACATTCCTTCCGCATCCCTCATTAAAACAGGAAACCTCTCAAGAGGATCTCATGTTATTTATGGTATTACATGACGAGAGCGGGCATAATATAATTTATTTTTATTACGAGAATGTATTTATTGATTTATTTTACAATATATATATATATATATATATATATGTATATATATATATATATATATATACATATATATATATATATATATATATATATATATATATATATATATATATATATATATATATATATATATATATGTATGTATATATATATATATATATATATATATATATATATATATATATTACATTTAATTATTGAATAGATATTATTTATTTTTAAACCTTACGCTGTATCCACTGTAGCACTGCTGGGATCTTAGTATCTATTAAGACGCTCCGTTCCCATTAAAACACTTCCGTTCCCTACTTATCGCCGAATGCACGAGGCATTGCGTGTTAGTGGCGGAACTTTAAATAAAGCCGCGCTTTGCCTCGTTACCAGAGTGAGGAAATGACAATATAAAATATTTAATTCCCCGAGTGGGAATCGAAGTCACAACCGTCAAGTTTACAGTCGCACGCTTGTACCCCTGTAGCACGACGACCTATGATATACATTTTACTGTTACATCCATGTGAAAAATGTGATATCTATTAAACAAATAATTATCATCCTGAAATAATAAAATATATCAAAAAAGTATACATTATTATTTGTTTCATTCATTATTTTCAAAATTGGTTTTCGATTAAAGTAATAAACTTTGTGTGTGTGTGTGTGTGTGTGTGTGTAATTTTCTATGAAGATGATTATACAAATTTAGTGAAATGCTACTTACTGTATTAAGCGTTCTTAAGTGTTATAATAATTCGTAGGGTCTTCATAATGTCTCGAGACTCAAGGTGTATGAATAATTCAAGAAAGAATAGAATTTTCATAATCTACCATTTCTGACGTTCGTGGCGGGCAATTTCAAGATGTTTATTTATCTTTATTAAAAGAATAGGCTCTTTGAATAAATACCGCATAAAATATTATAAAATTGTCGCGATACTTTAATAAAAAAAATGCTAATAAAATTTTTGTAAATGTAATGTTCGCAAAAATGTTAATAACCCAATTATTTATATTTGTAGAAGCCAAAATAAACATAGTTACATGAGTAGTTATATAAACCTCAATTATTAAGAAATATAGACAATAGAGTCCAATACAATTCTTAAATTAATTAATAATTTTACAATAACATTAACAAATAAAATTTTGAAGTAAATACATAAAGTATCAGATTCAAACTTTTCCTCTCCGTTATAAGATAGTGAAGATAAAATTGAAGGGACCCTAGAGTTTCATAATTAAGCCAGAGACGATTAAATTACGATTCCTTAATCCGAGGATGAAAGCGAGGTAGTGGAGGTCGCCTAAATCCTTTTATCGTACAAAGGAGGCTAAATTAGAACAGCATATCGCCGGAGGCTATTGAGCTTTCAGTGTTTACTCAATGGAACTTCTGAGCTCAGCTCAAATCATTTAAGAATATTTTTCACCAAGCACCAAGTCTTAAGTTATTGTATCAAAATAGAATTGCAACTTAGTTACGATGTTATGTAGCGTTTTAGACACGGCTTCTAGTGCTTCTATGATGCTCTTTACTACTTGCCTTTCCGTTATACCCATGACTTATTCACCAATTTGTAAATCTTAAGGTGTTACGTATACAAAATTTTTGTATCGATTTATCAATAAACTTCGAGCAATAATCGTAAAATTTGTGTAACCTTTTTCGAATATCATCAATATCATGGCTTGGAAGGTGAATCGAGGTTTCCTCTGTTTCATAATAAATGTTTTATTACAACTCTTTCATTATTCCTTCTCGTTTCGCCAACCAAATCGTTAATTATTATCAAAAATATATTTTTTTAATCTGTAAAAAAATAAAATAAACATGCGTTCGAAAGAACGCATGTTTATTTTATTTTTGGAAACATCAATTCATCAATTATTTCAGTCATTTCCATCAATTCGTTAGTGCTCGTTCTATGTTATATCATCTGACAATGAGATGTCAAAAGCTTATTAACTTGTCTATGCTTTAGTGAAATTAATTATCATGATTGACATAACGCAAAGAATTAAATTAACACAACGTATGAAATAATGTTGTTGTAATTTACGTTCGGAATACATTATGTCCTACGCAGGTAAGTTTTACAATGAAGGTAAGCAACTTTCAATTAATGTGTGAATAATTATATTCACGTTGTAACCTGCAGAAAGCAGTAGGAAAAAGGAACCTGGGAACCTAGTGTTAAGACATTTCTTTTTTTCTTCCATTTTCCGCCGTATTGTGGAGGCATTACATGTTGAGTGGCGGAACTCTACACCGCGTTTAGGCGCCGTTATCAAACCGAGGAAATAAATATGATAATGTTTAAAAAATATTAAATATTTCCTTTCCTCGAGTGGGAATCGAACCCACAACATGCACAAAAGGTAAATTATACTACTAAAGTTGTTCGTGTGATGTTTCAGCCTTTCTAATGTAATTTTCATCTTTAATAAGTAATGTAAGGGATATACAAATCACTGTAAATGTAACCGAGTGTTACATTTCTCACCAACGTCATTTAAATATCAACTTAATAAAATATTTAAAGCACAGGATTTAACTCAACCAGTTATATTTCATTTCTTACAAATGAATTTAGAGAGACTCCATTCAAAGATTTGTCTGCGGCGACGATGTTGTGAAATAATTACGCTTTGTAAACAAAATATTTCCTTACTTTGATGTAATTGATTTTAATAAAATCACGAATATTCGACAGCAATTGTTTGTATTGGCTTTCTTTTCAGAATCTAACTTATAACTATAATTTTTTTTTTAACTTCATGCGTTGTCCCACATATAGCAAGAGAACCTAGTGTTAAGATTCTCTATTCTCCGCTTTGAATGCGAGACGAAACTCAACGTCATACAAAGCAGTAAAATAAAAATAATTATATGTAGTAGTATTTTAACCGAACACACGACCATAACGATTACAATCAGATACTACGCTGCTACCATTGCGCCACGATGGAAGCATAAATTTGATATGGATTGATTGAGTCTTTTCTGACAACTGCTTTACCTACATACGGTACATCATTTTTTTTCCAGAGAAGTAAATAAAATATAATAGTTACCTGAAATGGAGGACTTTGTACATAGAAATAGCATATTATAGAAAAATATGATCTCAAATATGTGCTGTCAGTTTTTCATATTGAAAAACATTTTTTTCTGTTCATATTAATTAACTGAATATTAAAATTGCTCTGAAACTTTGTGTATTGAACGAATGAATGTATCTAAAAGTGAACACAGTAAATAAAAATCTCAAGTTAAATAAGATGCCGGATTATTATTTATTATTTTCATTTCTTCGCTCTGGCTACAAAGAAAGAAAAGCATGGCTTTAAATTCTCTCACTCATACGCAATGCCTTAATAAAATCGGCGGAAAATGGGGAACGGAGTGTCTTACTACTAGCACTAGGTTCCCTCTGCCTACCCTGCTATGTAGGGGATACAATGTGAAGCTGTTTTAATGATAAATAACACTGAAACATACATTTATTATGTTTTTTATTTGTTCACAATCATTTCGTGCAACATCATTAAAATTGTATAGCACGAGAACTTACGAGGCAAATTATTGTAAGGGAAGGAATTGGGGACTGCGAAATGGAGTCTCCGAAGAGCGAAAGAATAATGACTGGAGGCAAGCGCACGACGTTACTTACGGCTACAATTTTGTAAAATTATTTATATCAATTTATCTTCTCTGGAATTAACAATTGAATGTCTTGAATTGGCAAGACAAATTATTAACCTGGCTATAATTGAATTTGTGGGAGCCCTTCAGAATGATACATCGTAATTTTATTATGTTTTTTTTGTTAATAAGAGATTTGATATTATAAATGAGTGTTTTATTTATTTTTATTTTATTAACTTCTTAATCTCAAATTTAATAAAAAACGATTATTCTTTTTTTTAGATAGATTTTTTATAAGCCCTAGAAAGAGATTTATGTCAATTGGCATGAAATTGTGAAACAGCCATAGATTACTCAAACTATTAATATAATTTATTTTGTAGTAATCAATTAATGTCTATTTCTTACAATTATTTGTCAGACCTTCTAGAAATAGAATCTACAAAATAGCTTGTACGAACGTATTTTCTTTTAAAAGAGTTCAGCAAAGGATATAGAGTAGATATAGCGTGCGTTTCAAAAATGTTATAGTTGTAGTTAGACGATCTCGATGCCATTAGTCAACGAGCCCCGGTCCAGACTCGAGGACCTAAATAACGAACAAATTTAATGTGTTTACATTTCGTTTACTTTTTAAAAATAAATTGTAAATGTATTACTAAATATAAAAATTACTTGTATTACAAATGAAGATTTTGAAGATTATAATACTAGCGTCCCGCCCGCGGCTTCGCCCGCCTGAACAAAATTATTTATTTAAATATACAGAACTAGCGGACCCGGACGCGGCTTCGCCCGTTTGAACTATACGATTATTTATTAAATACATTTATGAAATTATTTACAGTTTTCAATAGACTTTGTAAGAAAATATATGCCTAAATAATCAAAATAAACCGAAAAAGAATAATAACTAGAGAAAGTTCTTATTATTAGAAAAAAATACGTTAGTTAGTAACCAAAAAAAATGAATAAAAAAAACTAAATAAAACCAGCTATATTATTAATATTATCAACGTAAAATAAATATTTAAAAGTATTTAAATCAAAAGTAATAAGTATTCTATAATACGCTATAATCTATACTATAATAATACAGTTTTTTTTTTAAAGAATTACAATGTGTTCGTTACAATAGATGATTTTTTGTAACTTTACTTTACTCAAATATAAAAAAAATAGAACTTAAATGATCGATAGCGGGGGTTCTGGAGCAACAAAAAGACTATTATTTATCCCGGAACTTCGACGGGATACTGAATAATCCGGGATAAACGTTTTTACACGTTTTCCATGTACGTATACATAGATACTAAATGAAATAACTAAACTCTTCTACATTAAATACGAAATTGTTGCGAGCAATAACAAATAAAACCCCAAAAAATTAAATAAAAATTACTATTCATAAAGTGTCCGGTATAGATAACCAAAGAATATAAATTAAGCGAAGAACCAAAGAATATAAATTAACAATAAACAGCAAATAACCACATGGAAATTAACAGTAGATCCAAAATATATAAAAATTTACAAAACCGTCAACGTCGTCTGCCTGTTCAAGTCGGTCATACCGTGCGGCTCGGAGACTAGCTCATTTTGAATCAGTGATATCTCCTTAAGTATTTATTAGAATGATGTATAGTAAAATATAATTTTAATCTAGGTGAAATGCTTAAGGTGACTATTATATTTATTTTGATAAGGATGAATACCAAATTATAGAAAACACATTAACAATAATCCGATAAATTTAAATTAAATAAATTAAAATGGTTCTTGTAGCTCAATCTTCAAGGATGAACAAATACTATCGCAGACTTTTTCATTAGATTTTTTAAGGACAATATTTTTATTAAACTTTATTTTTATATTATGTCTCTTAAGGTTGAGGCAGCGCACGTAAGAAGTTTTCAGGAAACCAATTTTAGGCAACTTTTTGTTAAAACAACAAAGTCCCTTGTCGCTTAGCAACGGTTGCTTAGCGACGGTTGGTATTAATATGGCAGAATAAATTGCTTGTCAAATTTAAACATAATTTAATATATTAGTATATATCAAGAAAATTACAATCATGAGAAAAATAAAGTAACCTATGTTCATCCCGAGACCCTCAAGTATCTCTATATGAGTATTTTATCACAATTGAATTAGCGGTTTGGCCCTGATTGCGTATAAGACAGACAGACAGACAGACATACAGACAGACAGACAGAGTTACTTTCGAATTTATAATATAGGTATGGTTTGTGTTTATGTATGTATGTTTGCAGCGCACTTATAGTGATTTCTAATGAAGATTTTTGTAATACCTTAATTAGAAACATTATATGCTATGCTCATAAAAAAATCTTATTTTTCTTAACAAATGCAAGTCAGACTCACCACAGACAGACAGACCGAGGGTAAAAAATTATACTGCGGCCATTTTGGATTAACAACAATATTGATTATCAATTTCATTGTCATCAGAATTAAAATCGTAATCCAAATATCAGCTCAACCGGTTTGAGCATGCAAAATTTCACACACACTAACACAAATACTTAAATAGCAAATAAATAAATCTTGTAAAAAATATAGTGTTTATTTATTTGCCATTTTATTCTAGCTTCAGAATTACTACACATTTTAACTCAGCGTATATAATAACTCACTTTAATACTGAAAGCTAAGATAGTTAAAGCAACGTAGCTAGACGAGCTTTGTCGTCTTATATTATCTGGTATATACATAGATATAGGTAATGTACCTAATAACAAATCAGCTTCACGCTGTATACACACACAGCAGGGTAGCCAGAGGGAACCTAGTGTTAAGACACTCCGTTCTCCTCTTTGTGCCGAATTCTGGAAGCATTGCGTATTGAGTGGCAGAACTCAACGCCGCGCTTAGCCTCGACACAATATTCGACAATATTTCTTCTCCTCGAGTGTGGATCGAACCCACAACCAATCGGTTTCACAGTCACACTTGGTGCCGCTGCGCCACGACTGGCCTCGACTGTACCTCATATATGCTTATATTTTATTTTCTATAAGCCTCAATTAATTTGAGGATTGTATAAAATATTTATATATTTCACCAAAGCCTAGCGAATCAAGAGCAATTCATATCGAACGATTTCCCGTCGTTGGGTGCTCTACGTGGTACGACAATCCAATTAATAAGCAAACCTTCCGTATGCACTGTGAATATTAAATATTTGTATCGCAACGAACTAGCTAATATATTTTTTGTCAGTTTCACGCTGTATCCCGCCCGTAGCTAGGTAGGCAGAGGGAACCGTGTTAAAGCACTCACACACACTTCTTGCCGAATTCTTGGAGCAGTTGAGTGGTGGAGCTCAGCGCCGTGCTATGGTCAACATCAGAGCAAAGAAATGAAAATGTTAAATATTTTATTTCCTCGAACGGGAATCGATCCGACAACCTTAACCTTTAACCTTATAAGCCCCAACTAACTATTATAATCAAATATTTATTTTATAATACAGCACTGCCACATGTGATTGTGATGTGAAAACATTTTGCATGTTTATGTATATATGTACGTATATTTTACTAATATCACTTACGAGTAGATGCTTGCTATATAACAAAAAAATAACGGAGAAAATATAATATAAGATTGTAAGTTTCAAATTATGTCATCTCCAAAAACTTAGTATCTTGTGTTTGTATTAAAAAAATGCATATCTTCCAATAATTTAAAAGTATACTCTTACAAAGTAGAGTTACAAAACAGCTGCAATTATTAAAGTATAATAAAAAGTAAGTTTTCGTCATTACATTGTCATATCCCTATCGGGATTAATTACATCTTTCGTAAAACAAGAAAACGCTGGAGCCATTACACCATTGTTATGCAAATTGTATACAAATCTTAACTGTCAAGATTTATTAACAGAAAATTTTATTTAACTTGTGTCATTTGCTAGTTAAAGTTAGTTTAACTTTATTTAAATGACGCAAGTTAAATAATCTTTTTTATCAAGAAATTTATAAAGAAATAATTAACAAATGTTGTTGTCGTTTATACATATAAATTCATTTCATTTAAAACTGATAATAAATAGGTAATAATCATAATTTTGATAGCAGTCTGACTTTACATCGTAATGGCTGTGAATTCTAGAGAGATTACTAAATGTTTTTACTTACATACCCTGCATACCATTTTAAATGAAACCACAGTTTTAAATGCTCTATAAAAACCTAATATAATTAAAAAAGAGAGATATTTCCAAAAAATAGTGATTTTTTCAAACAAAGTAATTAATAAAATTATGGTTGTAAAATAAAACGTCATTTGTAAACAATGAATCACACAGTCACAGACACAAACTTATCAAAGCGTTAACGCACATGCCTCATTCTCGAAATTGAGTCGTAGGTAATGGCGGCGATGTTGATTTGCGTAAAATAGAACGAGAGATATTCCTTTCTCGTTCTAATATGGCTTTTCGGCAACGCTTAATAGTATTTTTGTAGTTTACGTTATTGGTAACTGCGTCACACGAAATACGGTAATGATAAACATCGTGAAATGAAAAAAAAAATCCTACGTCTAAACTGATTAATTTCTTTGAAATATTTTAGCCTATTTGCTGCTCCCGTAAAAGAAGCGCAAACGCTTCCTTTCTGTATACACAGGATTTTTTTTCTTTTTACGGATTTTATTCATACCTTATTACATGTGACGCAGTTACAAGAAGATACTAATAACGTAAACACCTATTGTTACAAAAGGACTACTAAACGTTGCCTGCTATTATTCATCAAAAACTCCTTCTATTTGATGCAATTACCTTTACATTCTATGGTCTATCAATGTCATATATATTATATATTTTTTAATTTAGGTTTTCATCGAGTAGGTAAAACTGTGGTTTCATTTTATGTATAATAAAATCACATAACGAAACCACACATATAAAAACATTTTTCATTCTTTTAGTCTATTTTAAACATGGAGATTCATCAAATAAGTTTAAGTTATCTATTTATGAACCTACTATCACTAAACTACTAACATTATACGTTTATTGACTCTAACATATATTTTATATTGATTTAAAATAATTTTACTTATATATAATGAGCAGATAGCCATAGCACTGCGATTTTCGACTATATTTCCTATCTACTGTTGCGTAAGTGCGCTCTAGGTGCTCTACGGCCGAATATAAAATGTTATTGAGCCTCGAATGTTGATATTCAGCTTTACGATACCTATTTTTAATATTACAATACAAACATTTTTATTGAGGCCGGCCGTGGCGCAGTGGCACGAAATGAGACTGTAAAACTGACTGGTTGTGGGTTCGATCCCCACCTTAGGAGATGAAATATTTACTTAAATTTATATTTCCATTTCTTCGCTCTGGTGTCAAGGCAAAGCGCGGCGTTGAGTTCTGCCACTCAACACGTAAGGCCTTCAAAATTCGGCAGAAAGTGGGGAACGGAGTGTCTTAACACTAGGTTCCCTCTGCCTACCCTGCTGTGTGCGGGATATAGCGTGAAGCTATATATATATATATATATATATATATATATATATATATATATATATATATATATATATATATATATATATATATATATATATATATATATATATATTTATTTACATTTATTAGCGTTTTCTAATTGACCGATAATTTTCTTAGAATATAAGTATTATGCTATAATTGCGACGAAAATAAATAGTAACTTGTTAACGCAGAAGCAACGTGACATAGTAACATTAATCCAGCTGTTTGACATTGAATATAATTTTTTTGTAAATATATAAATATTTTAATATAATTTGAGTCGTCATTAATTTTTACTATATACTATAATTTTAATTCTATTACTATAATATAATAACTGAAAAGCACCAATATTCCGTAATATGATATGTGCTTAAATAAAATTATGACCGCAGAGCCTATTTGGTACGATGTTAGATACTATTTATGTCGAGCAGTAACGCTAAACATATTTAACAGTACCCTTACCGTTACCAACGCTGTACGAGCCCAATCCTACTCATTTCTTTAAATATTTTTACTGAATTTTATGGATACTAAAAAATAAATGGTAAGTATTAATAAGATTGCCTTCGATGCTGTATGAGGTGTCATCAGATAGCTATCTCTAAATGGTATAGAGGTTTCTAAAATAGTTTTATTGTTAATACTCTGTGAGATATTCGCTTATAAGGTGAAATAAAAAGTGTATCTAAATTTTGAACTACTACTAAAAAATGATATTCGCTTAAAATTTTAAATGGAAATTGGTTTGTACAAAATTGATACGTTATTTAACTAGAATAATGTCCATATTTGTCTAGCTGCCAGTCACAACAATAACTCCATTACATTCCATTCCATAGGTAACTGAAGACGAAAAATATATTTTTTTATAAATACTAGACTTTCAAAACAAGCCCTTGTATATTTTAAATATAGATTATAAATGGCAACAGTAAATAGTATTAAGCAGGAAAAGATATTAACTTTGCGTCCATGAATTCTTTTTACTTGACACGTTATCTAGCTGTCACAGCTGATATAATACGCCCTTGTGGGTGCCTCCACATTTTTCGCTTTTGTTTGGCTTTTTTGCTTTCTTTATTAAATATTAATATAATCCTTCATTTTATTATGTTAATGTAATAACTTATTAAAACTATATGGATCTTAATTTTCTGTTTTAAATAATTCTAGTCTCTTGATAACTAATATTTTAAAGAGGACTATCAAACATTTTTAATTATCCGGGTAAATTTACCGGGGAACTCAACGCCGCACTTTGTCCTACTGGATCATGGAAATAAAACTAATTCATTTTCTCGAATGGAAAGGAGATTGAGCTCAAATAGTGATCCTAGAGGTCTCATTATAAATACTCAAAAATCATTAATGAAAAATAAATATATAAAAATCGTAATGTCGGAAACCATGAGATAGTAATGAGTAAAAAGGAAATAAAAAATATAACACGACGCCAGAACATCGCAATAATAACGAATGTTGATTTACACTCTGATATATCTTACTACGGGCGTATTTTATGAGTTTTATTTTAACCTGCATATTTGAAAATTGAAAATATAATTTCAAAAAGTTCTTGTATTTTTTATACACTATATGTGAGATGAAGAAAGAATATTACTCAATAAGTAATGCATTATATATATTAAAATCATTTATATAATCGATTTACTTCTTAGGATAATGTACGAGGTTGAGTGATTAAATAGGGCGTAAAATAAAGATCAGAGTGTCCCAGACAATATTTTCTGAGTCTAGTCATGCAAGATGGGGAATTATTTATAGTAATAAAAGAAAACAAGCTATAGATAGAGTTTAATTTTGGTAGCTTAAACTAATATAAAAATAAAATATTACGTAAAACAGATATATACTAGTCTAGAACGCTACATTTTTTAAGAGTCAATTTTTACATTGCAAATTGTTTACTGTGTACCTGTGTATTTAATAAATTCCTCTGGACTCCTTTTACAACTTTTGGGAGGAACATAAAACATAGTAATCAAGCAACCTGATGAAGTACTAAAATGACCAAATAACAAAAGCGACCGGGCGAGTGACTAAACTTTAGGTACCGGACCTGATATCTTTAAGCTGTTTATCTTGTAAGACTGATAACGTTGTTGTACTACATTTTTTTACGTAAAGAACAGACATTAATAAAACTAATTCTTTTATTTTGATTAATAAATTCGTCGAATGCTAATCGAACCCACAACCTGTCGCGTTTACAGTCCCACGCTTGTGCCCCTGCGCCACGGTGCTTCACATTAAAGTATATATTCAAAATTAAAATTAACTAAATCAGGTTCACGCTGTATCCCGCACACAGCAGGGTAGACAGAGGGAACCTAGTGTTAAGACACTCCATTCCCCACTTTCCGCCGAATTCTGCAGTAGCGGAATTCTGGAGTAGCGGAACTCAACGCCGCGCTGTTGCCTCGACACCAGAGCGAAGAAATGAAAATATAAATGTAAATCAATATTTCACTTCCTCGAGAGGGGATCGAACCCACAACCATTCAATTTTACAGTCACACTTCGTGCCTCTACGCCACGACCGGCCTCAAGTAATGTTCATTAATATAACATTGAATAACAGTAATGTATATATATAGTGTCGCATCATACTGCAAAGCGAACAAAGACCACTTAAATGCTTGCTTTGCTTAAGACGTCTAGAAACCGAAGTGCCTGGATGTCGCATCTAGGTAAAGTTCTAAGTTTGTGCAACTTGTAGGGCCCTTATCGCTGCAGTTGACATCTCTGATGTTAGTACTTGTTGCTTCTAACTTCTCAACTAAGTTTCAGTTAAGTTAAAGACATTTTTCATGCGTTGCTTAGCAATATATTGAAAATAGCAAAAGAATTACGTGATGTGGAGGATATAATAAAAGGAAGTTTTATGTAGAATGTTGATAGATATTCTTATTATACAAAAGATAGAGTTGCTGTTTAATTATTAAACAGATTATTTTCTAATGTAAGTTCTTGTTTGTTCTAAGTCTTTTATAAAAAGAAGAAAAGAGTAATTATTAAATTATATAATAAATTTATTTAACATGCAATCTAAAAACAACGAACAGTGCAATTGTCGAACACAAGCTTCCTCAGTATAACGCTCACTTAGTGCGGTTATAAAATGTTATTAAGCTTTCAAAGCGATAAAACTGAATTTTGGTTTGGACTTCAAAATGGTCAATCCAGAATATTACATTGAATTGAATATTAATTTTCATGGGAAATGGAATATGCAAATATTAAAGCAATCTGTGTTTACTAAAATTTTAGTTAAACTATTGTGATTTGTTTTGAACTGTCAGCTTGTTTACTATACAGATGCTATGTTTACAATTGCTCACAATTAAGTTATTAAGTTATAGCGAAATTAATTCTACATTATATATATATTCTAATTATATTTCATATATTCGGTGGAAAGTGGGGAACCGAGTATCTTAACACAAGGGTCCCTGCTGCTAGCTGCTGATTGCTGCTGAAGCTGATTTTTTTATAAATATTGAAATATTATTCTCAAATATAGAAATTATTTGTAACTATTCATCCTTATATGATATTTGTGAGCTCAAATTATTCAATATAAAAGAAGTTCTATACCATGTAATAGTATTTTTAACCGACTTTAAAAAAGGAGGTTATCAATTCGTCGGAATCTTTTTTTTTATATATGTTCAGCGATTATTCGAAGACGCCTGAACCGATTTGGATAAGTATTTTTTTTGTTTGAAGGGTATATACCTTACAGGTGGTCCTATGGTGAAGATATGATGATGGGATCCTGGAGAAATCGAGGGAACTCTTTAAATTTTATAGGCACACTTGCAAGAATTTGAATATTTTTTATAATGATTCGTGTGTTTGCTTTCGAAAAATCACAATTTGTAACAAATAACTGATAATGAAGACCATAGATGGCCTAAGTAGTTGTACTATTTTTACTGTAATAGTTACAAGGAAAAACATTATTACAATTGTTTGCCAGTAATGAACTACAAAAAACCAACTTCAAAAAGAAGAGGTTCTTATTTTCAATCGACTTTAAAAAAAGGGAAAGGTTCTCAATTCGCCCGAATATTTTTATATATGATCGTGTCAATATGTCCAATAAAAATTGAAGCTACTATGTAATAGTAGAGCATCCTTTTCAGGTCTACCCAATCACTTAAAAATCGTTAAATAAATTATTTTTTAACAAAATTTAAACCAACTTCAAACAAACTAAAAAGTATTAAATAAATTTACTTACCATAAAGCTTTTAGCACTTTGATTTTGTTTTAAAAAAATAAATAAAGAAAGATTTTATAATTTCGAAGTCGGTGTCAAGCTAATACTACTATAATGGTTATTGTATACTACAACTTGAATTTGTTTGAAGTCGGTTTTTTTTTGTTTAAAATTAATTTTATAAACATTTAAGTATATTAAATAATTATATCAATAAACAAGCTTTTCCCTGTAACATTGTCCGTGTATTTGACCACGTGGAAAATAAAATTGCACATATGAAGCAAGTGCCTGAAGTACTCCGGGTTACTTCGAAACAACTAACGTTCCTCGATAAATAGAATATTCAAAGCAAAAATATTTGTTCAATTTGAATACCTGAGTTTAACCGTTAGCGTTTTCAAGGAAACAAAGTCTTTAAGTTTCATATTAGCGAGCCTACATTTAAGTAGCAAGTCCTAGGTTGTCATCCTGCACATAGTACGGCACATATTTGCTAAGTCGTTTCTTCTCTTTAGAATTAATTTGATATGTATAATTAGAAGGCAATTGAGAAAAATAATTATATTTTCAATGGGTCTTGCAAAATATTAAAATTTTTAACCAATATCAGTTAAGGGTCAACTTACCTGCTATTAAAACGAAGTTCCAATTTATTCACAGACACGTAATAGCTAAGCACTTGATTCACAAAGAGTAAAAGGAAAGTTAAATGGTTATTGTATTTTGATAATATTTGGTAAAGACTTTTCACCTATACTTAAAATCTGTTTAAAAAATATAGCAATTTTTTAAAAAATATATCGTTTGGAGGATAGCCTTGACGCAGGGACGGACGGACGGACGGACGCAGAGAGCGTGACAAGTGTGGATTTGATTTGGGGACAAGGCAAAGTGTGGCGTTAAAATTCGGCGTATTCTACGTATGCGGCATACGACATGACGCTTAAAAAATAAATATTATAAAAATATATATTATAACGTCAATGGTCAATGTGTACACGTACGAGTATAGGCGACTTCAAGGTTCTATTCCATTAGCCGTGTTCAAAGTGCTGGAAAATAGAATTGATTCATACAAACCCCGTTGTAACTCGAGAAATGATAAATTGTTTTAGTCGGCAATGTTGCACCTGTGTGAACGCGAGCTTATAGTGACTATGAAAATTCGTTTGTGATGTTAACAAAGTTTTTTTCCTGATAAATTATGTGTTTCACATTGTTGTAAAAAATCAGACAAGTGCGAGTCGGATACACCAATTTCAAGGGAAGTATCTACAACTTTAAAAAATTGACAAATTTCATAACAAAAAAATATCCAAAATGTAACAATATCAATTCATAAGTCGAGCACGTATTATCTTTTGATTCCTGACACCTGATTTTTTCTGTGCTCTAAGGAACCGTAGACTTAAACATTTTATATTAATTTCAGCATGATACCTCTGCCCGATCTCAAGATAAATAGTCTGGACAGACGGACAACAAAATGATTCTATAAGGGTTCCGTTTAAAAAAGGCATACTATTTCGAAACGTTTATTAAGTATATTTCAATGAAAGTACAAGAAAATTAACATTTAATACAATAACTTAGTACAGTAAAATTATTACGCGCCGCGGAAGGAAACGAAAGCGACAAACGTGGAGGCAGTGAGGGTCCATAGAATAATGAGTGTCGCCCGCTTGCCTGCGTACACCATAACTCAGACCTCTAAAAATTATTTCATCCAATTTGCCTTACAAAGCGAAAGTCGTATTTGAAAAAAATATTAATTTATAAAACGTTAAATCTTTAGCATAGTATTTACATACTGATATATCACATTGTTATAGCTGCCTCTGTTATTCTATTTCAGAATAAATACATAAATCACACATCCTAAATGATTTTCAGATTAGATTTTTCCATCTGTATTATATATTTTTTAACTTCACGCTGTTTCCTGCAAGTAACAGTATATGCAGAGGGAGCTTAGTGCTAAGACACTCCTCTCCCAACTTTCGGCTTGACTCTGGAGTCATTCTCAGAACTTGATTCTGGAGTCATTGCGTGTTGAGCGACGAAACTCAACACTAAAACGAAGAATGGAAAATATTAAATATTTCACTTCATCGAGTAGGATTCGAACCCAGTCACATTATTATGTCACATATTATTGAATCATATTTCTTATGGAAGTAAAACGTCAATAAAATTAATAACTTAAAGCGAAGGAATACTACATCTCGTACACAAATGCTATTGTCCATAAGTATAAAGAGGCGATAAAGGCTGGCAGACATAAAATGGACTCGTATACAGTATTGCTGATTTGACGATAGCGACATGGAAACGATATATTGACAAAATACGAATACGGAAAGGGTATGTCGTCTGTGTCTTTGATACTTTGTTCTCTGTCACTAAAATATTATTAATAAAATAATAATATATCTTTTATTAGAATTTGTGCTACATATCCTTTTGTAGTTAGGTAAAATTTTTATATTCATTTTAAATATTTAAAGGTACTTTTTGAAATAGATTTATAATCGATACACGATATCGATGTATAGGGTTCCTTGGTTTCCTAGGAAGGGGGAGACAGGTTGGCACGTCCCACGCCGAGTCAGAAACCTTACTTACGAAAAAAATTATACATAAACATACATTAAAGTTAAAGTCCAGGCCATCTTCAACAGAAAATATCTCTAGATACGCTAATGCACGACCTGCACATGCATACACTGCAACAGTGTTGCAGTAAAATATAAATTTATAATTTAATTTAAAATGGTAAAAAGTAAAAAGACAAATTTTTGGGCCTTTCCTATAGAACCTACGAAAAATTCAAATTCCAATAATTCAAAATAAAACCACAGAGAAATGATAGCGTTTCGGCAAACTAAAGATTGAATTTGATTAAGCCAAGCACGCACTTGACTTTTACAATCTGAGGCTTGCCAACAACCTGCCAATTAAAAAGTAACTGCGATTTGTGCTACCTCCTGAAGTTGCCGCGCTCTAAGTAAGTAACTATTAATGTTTGAGAGCTAAAGCGCAGTTTTTCAATTCAAACTAATATATAGAACCTTCTGAATTGAATCTATTCTTTCATTTTTAAAGAACTAATTAATTTCTTTGGTTAAAATTTCTCATTGGTAACAGATGTGAAATGGAACGAGTCATAGGATATTGAAAGAATTCAAATTATAGAATAAAATGTTGACTAAAATTGTATAAATATATGTCTAAAATTAAATTTCATTAAATCTTACGCAAAAGTACAATTAAAAAAACGGAGAAGATGAGATACTTTACAAGAAAAGAGGAAAATAATAAATGCTGTAAATATTTAGTTTTTCAATGGATAATATAAAGTCTAGTAAATTTGTTTGAAAATGTCGGTTTTATAATTCATTTTATGCAACTCGCAAACTTAATATTCTCACATTTCTAAATTTCTAACAGCCGAAGATATCGAAGGAATGTAATCTATTTATACCAGAATTTTGTGGAACACTAAGTTAAAATGGGTCTCGCAAGGAATTTGGTCGCTATAAGATTAAAAAAATCAATAAAATATGTCTTTTAGCCCAGTCCAAAGTTATGCCATCAGCATATTAACTATATAGTAAATGAAATAAAAATAAGTAAGAATAAAGAAATTCATAGCCTAAGTGCTTTAGAATATTTCTTGGAACAAATAAAAAAATACCAATCCACTAGAACAATTTAAATAATATTAAAAAAAGTCATACATATATATAAAAGAAAAGATTTTACTATGAGTCAAGATCTAAAAAGAGGAATGACTTTACAAAGTCGCTGACGGCACTAGGCTTAGAGAAGGCACGTCAAAGAACGATATAAGGACCACTTGCTCTGGCCCGGGCCTGCTTTATCGACATCTGTAGCCACGTTCAAACGCCTACCACTCTAATTAAACTGGGTGTCCCCATTGTACGAGTACAGCCTCTTGGATACATCATTTACACTGATCGCGGCATAGGGTTTTATTTATTTTAATAGGTTTGACTAGTCTTTCTATATAATTTTAACTCCAATCATTTATTAGCTAACGACCCACCTATAGCTTTCCTATTACACGATTGTTCATTTAATACACTTAATCGCGTTTCTGTTTTTATATTTGCTTACAGCACCGTTTCAGTAATTTCTGATGTGTTTTTAAGACCTTGGAGTGATATCAAATTAATTTAATGAACGACTCGTATCAAAAAAACACAATCTTATAAATTATTCTTATTACAAAGAAATATTTAAGTGTTTCTTTAGTTGTTTATTATAAATAAATGTAAACTTCATGTATACCATGATGCATATATCTTTTATTACTTTCAGCATATATCCCGCATAATACAGAGTAAGCAGAGGGAACCTGGGAACCTAGTGTTAGGATATTCTCAAATTCTCGAGCATTGCGTGATGAGTGGCTTTGCCTCAACAAGATTAATGTCATAAAATAACCGTTACCATAGCGAGGAAATGAAAATTTTAAATATTTCATTCCTCCGAATGACATATTTAACATTTTCCGACAAAACTATGCAATATGCAAATAGAGCGGAGGTGAAACTGAAATAAAATAAAATAGATCCTTGATTTATTATTACTTGTGAGTGATCGACGTAATTGGACTATGTAGGTATATGTTTTATATTTCTTACATGCAATACAAATTATAAAATGAACAATATCTTAAGCTTTAAGCTATTATCATCGTGTATCATAAAAAAATCGATTCTTAATTTGTTTTATGATCAGTGTCAAAATCATAAAAAAGCGTACCAAAACCGTTTATCGTTGTAATTAATAAATTTAAGTATAGCTGTATTAAATGTGATTATAATCATATTTGTAGAAAGAAATAGGTATATTATATAATATAAATCATAAATTTTAATGTCGTGTATGAAATATCTTCTAAATCGAAATCTTAAAGATAATTTCAATTTAAAACTGCGCGTATTCGGAGGATGCAGTTGTTTTAATGAGCTGTTAAGTAAAATCAATCATACAAGTTTCCCGGTAATACTTTGAACCGCTAAACTTTCTAACAACAGAATGGATGGAAATTTTGACGTTTAAATAAGGATAATATTTACGTGTTTGTTGATTTATTATTGCACCTGAGTCATATGCAAATAAAAGTTGATTCTATAAATTTTGTTATACAAAATAAAACTTTTATTTGTGTGAGCTTGCAGATAAATAACAAGGGAAAAAAAAATTTTCATGAATAAAAAAAATTAGGTTCCCTGTTTGAAATTTCTAGTCTACAAAATTAATTAAGGCCAGTCATGACGCTGGGGCACAACAACGTGAGGCTGTAAATATCTGAACTCTGCCTACCTTGCTACATATGTGATTCAGCGTAAAGTAAAAAAAGTAGGTATATTTAGTTTGCATTTTTATTCAGATACATTTTTCGGAGAGAGAGACAGAGATTTCCAAATAACAAAGTATGTGTGTAACAAAGTGTGTTTTTTAGGTATGTAGGGTATATAAAAATTACTAGGATCCGCAACATGCTGTGCGCGATGAGTAGAGGTAAGCGTTTTATTTTGTCCGCAAGCGCTGTAGCCCAGCGTTAGTCAAAGTTCAATTTGTGCGCGTAAATTTCAAAACGTTCCACACCTTAACTCTATGGGACGCATTTTGACCAATTACTCAAAAACTACAATTACAGTTATCACTAAAATATGCTGTCACCGTGTTGTTCATTACAACGAAACATACTTTTGACCAGTAAGTAAAGAAACATAATGTATTATACTCGTGCACACCACATTTTTATATCAGTTAAATATTGG
Organism: Heliconius sara; assembly: GCA_917862395.2. Taxonomy (NCBI): domain Eukaryota; kingdom Metazoa; phylum Arthropoda; class Insecta; order Lepidoptera; family Nymphalidae; genus Heliconius; species Heliconius sara. Next base: position 5,162,047 of record OU860792.2, read on the forward strand.
ATATAAAGAAAATAATTTATTATGCGAAATAACAGATCACGCTGAGAACAATGCTTCTAGATCTGAAAAACAATGAAATGGACGATATTTATTTTGTTCATTGCATTTCATAGGTTTATTTATGTTACTTTACATATAAAACAGGTTTGTGCTATACAGTTATTGGGGAGTCCTTAAATCTGGCTATACCACACAAGATACGTTATATCGCGGCGTCTATAGGTACTCTGCGGTCGACCGCGACATATTGGCAAATTTCCGACAACAAACACCGCACGTTAGCGCCACTAGTTCATCGTTTTACAGCTCATTCATCTTTAGTACCAATAACGAATCTAACGCAAACACTTTTTTACAGAGTTAAAATGGCATCATCTAAATGTCTATAATACGTATCTACATCCAAATTATTTCTTACATCAACAACATTTGACAAAAAGTCAATCAATTTTATAACAATATGGTTTCAAAGTTCTTTTATTACAATACTTAAAGCGCATATAGCACCCGCATATAGCAGGGTAGGCAGAGGAAGCCAAGTGTTATTAAAACTATCTCATCAGTATTTGGACCATCAACTGACGTATCCTCTCACAACGTAGCACACGCTTACATTCATCCAGAGTAAGTGACCAGCTACTCACATCCCATGATAAATTATGCCGGTCAGATTGCACGAGCCTATTAGCGGAGAGCATTTTCATATAATTTCGTAGCTTTATCCGCACACTATGCAATATAATACAAATCGGAATCGAAAAACCATTTAACGCGCCGTAAAACTTCAATGTAACGATATGTTTTATATTTCACATCGGCGAACAGATCCATATCATAATCACAATGCTGCGTTATAATATATATGTATAGAAAATATTTTATCAAATATTATAGTTTTTCCGATATTGAAATCATTTAAGTATTTCATATTTTTATTTGGAAATTAAATGTTAATTTTGTTCATAATGTAAATAAGCTATTTTATTTTGATTTAAATACATCGCTACTGCGACATAAGATGCTCGCTTAGTACGTTAGTTTTTGAAAAAGGAAAATGAATGGTGAGTAAATAAATATATACTTATGAAAAACTTAATGAAAATGTTTTCAAACACCGTACTTAACTTACTTAAGTTAAAAACACGTGTATCTAGTATCTGTTCTTTATTCAGATTTACACATTTTTTGTGATGTTAGTTGCTATAACTCACCATTTGTAGATACTGTGTTCTAAATGGTGGAGCCATAATTTAACTAAATATATAAGAAAGCGCTTATATTCATTATAAATGACAAAGAAGAAATATTATATTATACATAATAATGATATATTGTATTTCATATAATGAGACATGAACCCACAGTACTCACGATCATGCAAGTAGGTACTTCTGTTAATTAGCAGTAGAACCTGTAATTTTTCTTAGGCTCAAAGTTTATTCGATCACCATCTTAGCGTAACTCAGAATTTAACTTAATATGTTATATTTAAATAGAATTAGACATTAAAATCATAACATATGAGAGCTTAATGAACATATTATGGTAATAAATACGCCTTCATGAATAACACACGCGCTTGAAAATTTTCGCTGTTTGTGTTTTATCAGGCGACAAATTTGCGTTATAGACACCAAGATAACTACTATGAAAGTGGTTTAAAACGTTTATATAGAAGTATTTTACACTTTGCATTTTATCTGTCGATAAGTAGCCCAAGATAGATGTCTGATAATTTTAGCCATTATATTAGCGTATCTAGAGATACTTTCTGCGGAGGGCCTGGACTTTACCTTTGAACAGATGTTTGGATAAATGTTGTTGTTTTAATTTTTCGTCGCAAACGTTTTTCGTATATATATCTCTATAACCCGAACGATATAAATATAATTAATATATTAAGTCTTACGTTTTACAAAAATCGCTTATAGTTGTTTTAGGTACTCTAATCATCTCTAAAGAAATCGCCTAAGGCGTTACAAGCATTCGAAAAAAAAAATATTTTTTCTTTATAACGTAACCGTGACGAAAGAGTCCAGACCAGCCATTGCGCAGGCCACAAGCGTGCGACTTAAAACGTAACTGGTTGTGGGTTCGATTCCCGCTCGCTTTGGTAACCAGGTAAAACGCGGCGCCACTCAACACACAATGCCATCAAAATTCGGCAGAAAGTGGGGAATGGAAGTGTCTTAACTTTGTGTGGGATATAGCGCGATACTAAAACAAGCACACGTCTTGCTTGCTCGGGTTGATAATTTTGGATTCCATTCGATGTGTGAAAGTGAATTTGTCCTTATTCATGATTTAATATCTAATCTTCAACAATATAAAGAATATACATATAATACATACAACTATTTTTGTATTCAATTTTAAATTGAATAAAAAATGAGAACTTAAACGGGGATAAGAAGTATAATGGAAAAACTATATGTGAGACTTCTTAATAAGAAAACGATATCATTCCTATGAAACTACTTAACAAAGTCTTACACTTTGTTAGTGTAACATACTGTTTTTCTCACAAGAGTCCGTAGGTACTACAACTGTAACGATATTCTCGAAAATTGTATCCACGAATAAAATGTTCAACAAGCATCTGCGCTCGGAGTGTTTCAGTCATATTATGTAGAAGTAAGCGGAGTAAGCCGTACTTTGCTACAAATCCAACCAAAGTCCCAACTCGACTCGTATTCGCCGGTGTCCGTTTTGTGCTTGTTATTCCAGCGTCCCGAGACCGTCCAGACTTAAGTGGCTCACACACTGGACATGAATTTGTCTAACGAATACATTTATAACATGTTGAATTTGTACCTAAGCCAGTCGTGGCGCAGGGGCACAAAGTGTGACTGTAAAATCGACTGATCGATTGTGGGTTCGATCCCCACTCGAGGAGATAAAATATTTATTTACATTTATATTTTCATTTTTTCATTTTTGTGTCGAGGCAAAGCACGGCGTTGAGTTCCGCTACTCAACACGCAATGCCTTCAGAACTCGGCGGAAAGTGAAGAACGGATTGTCTTAGCACTAGGTTCTCTATGCATACCCTGCTGTGTGCGGTATATAGCGTGAAGCTGATTTAATTTAATTTGTACTAACTATCAAAGTGTTCGTTTCTCACATGTATAAGATAAATATTAAACTTGATATTTTTGCTTTCTGTTATGAGTTTTTTATATGTTTTACGGCCTATAAAGTAATTATTTTACCAAAAGCACCCCCAAATAAAGTAATAATTAACTTTGAATAAAATAAGAAACTCAACGATCAACGATAACAAAGGAAAATCAACTATATGCTCGGAGCTTGCTCTGGCAATTTACCACTTAAAGTACATAGAGGCTTGCTTATACTTCCTCTTTGAGGCTTTTACTTTCGGATCTTTAGTAAGCAGTGCCTCGGCCCAGATTTGATAAGCCTCGCGTTTGCCAAAGACAGCTAGCTTGCAAGGTCTCACACTACGGCTGTGCCATCGATTGGCACTATAGTGTTAGTAACATAAAGTTCCATGCACTGTAGGATCACGTCGGGAACAGCAGCGACATTGGTACTAGGACCATCAGAAAAGAAGCAAACCGGGATAACATGAGCAAGTTGCTAACTTGTAGTCCCAGCGCGACGAGTTACGGGTATTCTGCATTTAACCTAATTTTGAGTTTGATTTAAGATTTTCATGTACAATAAAAATATAAGTACGCATCGAAAAGAGGACCTCCTCCTGTTTTTCCGTCTACTTAATATAGTGAGTAATAGTAGTAGTTTATTACTCTATATCGCCTTATCCCCAAGAACGCAGAAGACGATTGCAAATATTTTTTTAAAACAAAAAAAAATACATTTCAGGATACACAAATTCTAGTAATATAGATATAGTAGAGTTAATATGTAAATCCACTTGAAAAATATAATTCTTAGGAACTTCACAATAATTAACATTTCCATGTATTCGACGTATTAGCTTTGATTTTCAAAATTATAAGTACGTACAATTGAAAGAAGTTTCTTGATCAAAACTCACTCATGTGAGCACAATATACTTATATATTTCGTCAGCTTAGACTGTAAACCTGCAACAACCTATTAAGAAAATTATTAGATGAGACTTAGATGAGTCAAAAAATGTCTTAAAATAACTACAAGTATTTATATATATTATCAGAAGGTTTTTAGGATTTTGAAAATTGATTTGTATTCTGTACTGCTATGAAAATTAAATCAATTTAATTTTTTTTAATTTTCATATAGATAACGATTAAATTTCATATAAGTTGCTTGTGAAGCTTACACTATGAGCCGACGTCTTCTACAATAAATATCCCCGTCTCTCATATAAAAAAAAATCCATTTACGTACTGTATCGCACCAGAATAGTTCCTGTTAACCACATTAGGTATGCTCGAGTAAGTCCCTATTCCCACGAGGTGACTTAATTAATTATTAATTATTAACGTCGTCAATATGTTTAATATTAATATATAACTACCTGTACCCTAATTAAAATCAGCAATACTAAACACGCAATATCCCCAGAACTCGGCGAAAGTTGGGAACGTTTAAACACAAGGTTCCCTCTGCCTACTCTACCGTATGCAGGATACCTCTTGAAGCTGATAAAATATTATTTCGTTTATTTGTACTGCAATTCTCACTGCCAAATTTCATGATTGTAGGTATGTGATTTATGTGATGAAAAATCATATTTATAGCGGGACTCTGACCACCAAGCCATACATTCTCATCAAGCTACGTCGAAATTTTTATATTCTTGTTACAACTTATTTATGTTTTCTAAATAAGTATCACATTTGTTATTCATATTTTATAATGAAAATGTTTTGTTTAGACTGTTAGTCTATCTTGTTAAGATACATTTTTTGTTAAAATGATTTTAAATGTTTCTTATTATTATACAGTTTTAATACCTTGACAAACTTTTAATAGGGTCGCTCTAAATATTTTTCATTATATTTAAGTATAAAAAACAAAAACAACTAACATTAGAGCATAAACCAAATGTTTATCAAAGAAAAATAAGAAAACAATATACATTATGTTAGTACATATTGTATATACCTTATTATTTTTCTAGGTAGCTAATAGCAGTAGATATCGCTATATAGGTAGAGTCCGCTTGTCGTAGAGTTCTACTAATACTATACTATATTATATTTTTTCATTTTTTTTCCAAATATACAGCAGCAGGTAGGCAGAAAGACTGCTCCCCACTCTCCGCCCAATTCTTATGTCGTTCTTTGCCTCGACACTTTTATCATTTCCTTGAGTGGGAATCGAACCCACAATCTGTTTTTTTGACGTTTATAGTCACACACACGTTTGTGCCCCTGCGCCACTACTGAGCCGTAACTATATTATATTATTATATTCAACTAAGCGTGGAGCTTTGAACGGGCGGCGTTGAGTTTCGCCACTCAATACGCAATACCTCCATAATCCCAATAAAGAACCTGGAAACCTAGTGTTATGATTCTCCGATCTCAATAAAACATTTCCGTTCCTCGCTTTCCGCTGAATTTTTTGAGGTATTGCGTGTTAAATCGCGGAATTCAATGCCGGGCTTTTGGCCTTGATGCCAGAGCGAAGAAGTAAAAATATAAATGAATAAAAATTAGTTACCTCCAGTGAGGTTCGAACCCACAACTATCGTATTAACGTCACACTCTTGTACTTCTACTCCACGACGAATTTTTTTAGATGTAAATTATATTAGCTAAATAGAACGTATCTCGTTTTTATCTCTCTATTGCTACAAAATAATATTCTTTTTAGAATAGCTTTTACAAATAGTACGAACTACAAAGCGCTACCTACTCTTTACAATAAACATCCGACAAACACGTACATTGGTATGAAAGGACCCCGCTAAGCTTTACTTGTTTTACCTTTATTTACATACTGTTGTCTACTGCTTTGTGCCGTGTCATCCTAATTGACAGTTGCTGTAAATCGGTATTATATGTGAAGCCTTTTTATGATTATTTTAGTTAGTGTGGAGAAAATCGGTTATTTGAAAAAATTGGTTAAATTAAATAAAAACTTCACCGTTCACCACACCATTCCACCATTCATTTCATTCTTTCCTAAGTGCGGAGTAACATTTAAGAATATACCGATCTTCATCATTTAAATTATGAAGTATAATTTTTTAGACACGATCGTAGGTCAGCACGTACAAAAGACTCTAACAAAAGTACCAAAGCGAGGATTTTGAAACCAAAATTTTAAAAACTTACTTATAATATATTTAAAATAAATAACTTTATACGAATCTAATCAAAATTCACCATCAAAATTGTATAAAAACATTAATTATTTGTTCCATCATAGAGCTGTCCATATAAAACGCTCGCGGCACGCTAATGGCGGCGTGTCGTTACGATCGCTTCAGCCGGCGTGACGTTACAATTTGTGCACCAGTAATTGACGTCGGCTGTCAGTATGCACCGCGTGTTTATATCGCTTCGTTGGAAATTGCTAACTACAAGTGCGTACGTGACAACGTGACACATTATGACGTCAAAGACCACTAACCTTTCAAAAGCACTAAACATAAGTCAATGTTTATATTCAAATATAATTTCTAATAAATATGCTGTTTATAACTTTTGAAGTAAAGCATCTCATCCTGTATTCCTGTATATAAGTATAAACTCTTAATATATTCTTTTTAGCTTTTCGCTGTAATCCCGTACATAGCTGGTTAGGCTGGTGTTCGCTTTCTGCCAAATTCTGACGCATTTCGTGTTGAGAGGCGGAATTAAACTCCGCACTTTGCCTAGTTACCAGAGCGAAGAAATGAAAATTCTAAATATTAAATATTTCCCCGAGTGGGAATCGAACTCACAACCAACGATGTCTACGGACACGCTAGCGCCCCTGGACCATTGCTGGCGTTAATATACCTACATAAAAAAATGAGAAGACCTAGTGGATCGCCTTGGCTTGGATGGTAGGGACTGGTCATGTATATAATATATGACCATTGTGGACCATGTTATAAATTGATCTAACAACAAAGCAATTTTTCAAGGATCGAAAGAAAATTAAACTCACTTATCTTGGAAAAGAGCTGCGAGAAGATAAAAAAATATATATTTATTAAAATCATTATTATAAATGTGACTATTTGCATAACACTTAAAATCTAGCTTACTGGCATTCTAATGTTAACAAGAAAACAAGAATATACATTAAAATATTTTATAAAAAAAATTAAACAAATCAACTTCTTGATGTATCTCTCACACCGCAGGGTAGGCTAAGGGAACCTAGTGAAGGAAGTCCGTTTTCGTCCTTAAAGCGTCTCAAAGCATTAAACTTTAAAAATAAAATATACATACAAGAATCTGTTCTAGAAACTACATTTCACCACAAACCTAACCATAGAACAGATTGGATGGACTTGCCAGTGCCCGCTTCGTGCTTGTTATTCCGACGTACCTAAACAGAGCGCCCAGGCTTAAGTGACCAACACACTGGGGGCTTGTGCAATTGCCTAGAGAATGTATGAATGTATGAAAATATACTGAAACTATTACATAAATATCGAGATATAAAATAAAAAAAAATTGTTAATTTTATTTGACGTACTCGTTCGTATTCATGCTTTAGATAACTCACGTTGCCATATGAATGTATAATCTCAACTTAGTTGATAATTCACATATAAATAAAAAAATACACAAAATCTACGTAAAAGCCAAAGTTTCAAAGAATACGTGAATGTGAACCCGTAATAACCCTTTATGAATATAACCAACTATGAATATCTACATAAGAACTTAATTACATTGTGTCATACGATGTAGGACATCATTAATATTCTTTTCACTCGCACGAAGCTCGTGACGAATTTTTCATTTGAACCAGGAAAGCGGGTCGTGGAAAGGACTCGCTGACTGTGGAGGGAAATGAAATGCATATCCTAAGCCTTAACGATCGTCTGGAGACGTCATTAGCCGATGACCACTGCTGTATGGCTTGAACTAGAATTAGGTACATTTATGTTTATAAATAAATAAATAAATAAATCAGCTTCACGCTGTATCCCGCACACTGCAGGGTAGGCAGAGGGAACATAGTTAAAGACACTCCGTTCCCCACTTTCTGCCGATTTCCGGAGGCATTGCGTGTTAAGTGGCAGAACTCAACGCCGCGCTTTGCCTCGACACCAGAGCGAAGAAATGGAAATATAAATTTAAGTAAATATTTCATCTCCTCGAGTGGGGATCGAACCCACAACCAGTCGGTTTACAGTCACACTCTGTGCCGCTGCGCCACGACCGGCCTCTATTTATGTTTATTACTAACGATTTTATTTATTTGGTTTTTCTTTTGGTTAGATTGCACTGGATCGAGATATAGTAAATAAGATTTTCATCATTTTCAGAGATTTAAAAAGTGTTTTTATTGTATACAACAAAATTTAAAAATTTTCAAAACATTAAGATTGCAAATGATTTTCTTTTTTTTTGACATTTTGAATAAAAAAGTATATACAAATTTTAAAATTAAAGAGGCCAGTCGTGGCGCAGCGGCACGCAGTCTGACTGTGAAACCGACTGGTTGTGGGCTCGATCCTCACTCGAGGAGATGAAATATTTACTTAAATTTATATTTCCATTTTTTCGCTCTGGTGTCGAGGCTAAATGCGGCGTTGAGTTCTGCCGCGGCGTTGAGAACACATAAAAAGGCAAAACTATACAGTACATCAAATAAGAAAAACAATTAAAACTATTTTTCCAACAATTTTATAATATATTTTTAAAATCAATATAGACAATCTCGTAAATTAGTATAATATAAAAATTGCTAAAAAATTTTTTTAATTCATTTTATACAACCCACAAACTTAATATTCCCTCATGTTTATATTTCTAACATGCGGAAATATCGAAGGAATGTAAGCGATTTAGGCAGAATTTTGTGTACCACTAAGTTAAAACGGGTCTCCCAAGGAATTCGGTCACTATAAGATTAAAAAATCTCGTGAAGTTATATACGCTTTTTAGCCCAGACTCAAAGTTGTGCCATCAGCATATTAACAGTGTAGTAACTGAAACAGAAATTGAGTAGGAATAAAGAAATTGGTGGTTCTTACATAAGTATAATGTCAAAATCAATAAACATGCAACGCTTTTTACAAAACAAAGCATATTACAACATTATTAAAATTATTAAGAAAAGTCATATATATTTAAAAAAAACAAGATTTTAATATAAGTTAAGGTCTGAAAAGAGGAATTACTATTAAAATATCATATTGAAAATGTTAATACCCTTTCATCATGATTATTTCACCTTGTTAAATAATAATAACAGTCGAAACACATTTTATAGCGCTCCGTGATTGAAGAGCATTTAGATCAAATGGCCACAAAACGTTCACGTTGTATCCCGCATGTATATAAATATGTATGTACATACATAAGCTGCAAGGCACATTACACTCCTTTGTATCGCGCAGTCGGGTAAAAACAGTTGCGGTAATATAAAAATTCATCTTTCAACTTAACATAGTAAGGAGAGCAAGTAAAGGAATAAAATTTTAGACTTTGCTGTAGAATTCACGAAAAATTCAAATTTCATTTATTCCAAATAAAAACAAAAGGGAATTGATGGCGTTTCGGTAAGCTAAAGATCAAATTTGATAAAGCCAAGCACGCACTTGACTTTTACAATCTGAGGCTTGCCAACAACCTGCCAATTAAAAAGTAACTGCGATTTGTGCTACCTCCTGAAGTTGCCGCGCTCTAAGTAAGTAACTATTAATGTTTGAGAGTTAAAGCGCAGTTTTTCAACTTAAACTAATAAAGAGAACCTTCTGAATTGAATCTATTCTTTCATTTTTAAAGAACTAATTAATTTCTTCGGTTAAAATTTCTCATTGGTAACAGATGTGAAATGGAACGATTCATAGGATATTGAAAGAATTCAAATTATAGAATAAAATGGTCACTCTGTATATGCTTAAGCTTAAATTAAATTACATTGGATCTTATGCAAATCTACAAATAAAAAAAGAAAATAAAATATGCTTTACGAGGGATTAGGAAAATAGTTTAGTTTTAAATCCTCGCTTTGGTACTTTTGGTAGAGTACGATCCTTTGTACGTGCTGACGTACGATCGTCTATATTAGAAATTATGAAGATTGACATATTTTTAAATGTAACTCCGCACTTAGTAACCCGCGGTGAAATTTTTATTTAATTTACCAACTTTTTCAAATAACCGATTTTCTCCACACTAACTAAAATAATCATAAAAAGGCTTCACATATAATACCGATTTACAGCAACTGTCAATTAGGATGACACAGCACAAAGCAGAAGACAACAGTATGTAAATAAAGGTAAAACAAGTAAAGCTTAGCGGGGTCCTTTCATACCAATGTACGTGTTTGTCGGATGTGTATTGTAAAGAGTAGGTAGCGCTTTGTAGTTCGTACTATTTGTGAAACCTATTCTGAAAAATATTAGTTTTTAACAAAAGAGAGATAAAAACGCAGTATTTAGCTGATTATCATTTTATTATATTATTTTATTATATCTGCGCCGTTCGTGGCGCAGCGGCACGAAGTGTGACCCCAAACCGACTGGTTGTGGGTTCGATCCCTACTCGAGGAGCTGAAATATTTACTTAAATTTATATTTCCATTTCTTCGCTCTGGTGTTGAGGCTAAGCGCGGCGTTGAGTTCCAACACTCAACACGCAATGCCTCAAGAAGTCGGCGGAACGGAGTGTCTTAACACTAGGTTCCCTCTGCCTACCCTGCTGTGTGTGGGATACAGCGTGAAGCTGATCATTTTATTATTTACGTATAAATAATTCAGAGGTCGTCCTGGAGTAGGGGTGAAAGTAGGGGAAATTAAAATTCAAAATATTAAATATTTCCCCATAAATATACAACATAAAAGAATGAGAAGACCTAGTGGATCACCTTGGAAAAATTCGATGGTAGTGCTTGGTAGTGTGAATAGTATACGACCATTGTGGACCATGCTTATAAGTTGAACAAAGCGCAGCGTTGCTTTTCATGAACAACCAACGTTTCTAGGATCTAGATTATTTGAAAAAGTTATTATTTTTAATATTGAACACCTCATTATTATGACGAATTGCAAAATCGCCTAAAAGATAACTTTAATAACATTCTAATGTTTATAACAAAATAAGAATATACATTAAAATAATTCATAAAAAAATAAGAAACATGAGCTTCACGCTATATCCCGCACACAGCAGGGTAGGCAGAAGGAACCTAGTGTTAAGACACTCCGTTCCGCCGACTTCTTGAGGGATTGTGTGTTGAGTGTTGGAACTCAACGCCGCGCTTTTCGTCGACATCTGAGAGAAGAAATGAAAGTATAAATTTAAGTAAATTTTATATTTCCTCGAACCTTGAACCAGTCGCGTTTACACACACGCTTTGTGCCCCTGCGCCACGATTGGCCTAAATATTCATATATATTATTAATAAAAACTCATATAATAAAAATATTTAAAAATGAGATCACTTCATAATTACTTTTAAATATTATCTTTTCTCAGTGTGTTTGTTATAACAATTATTTATTAATTGTTAATAATAATTATACATTACTGTAGGGCAGAAGGGTAATCTAATCTTATCTAGCTTCGCGGTGTATCCCGAGCGGGACAGTCAGAGAGAACGGAGCGTTAAATGCTAGGGTTAGAAAAACAAAAAAAAATATTCCTAATATTTAACATACAAAATATTGTTTTTTTTTTTGTAAAGGTAAAGTCTTTTTAACATTTTTAAAGTGTTATTCCACACTTCCAAATTTTTATACGTTTTCTTAATAACTAAAGTCCAAGTCAATGTAATTTTAAGTAGGTACATAATTATGCTTCCTATTACAGTAAACTGAGTTAATAATTGTGTATAATTTAAAAATAAAATATAGCTACGTACAAGAATTTGTTCTAGGAACTACATTTCACCACAAACCTAACCATAGAACAGATTGGATGGACTTGCCAGTGCCCGCTCCGTGCTTATTATTCCGACGTACCTAAACAGAGCGACCTGGCTTAAGTGACCAACACGCTGGGGGCTCGTGCAATCCTAGCGAATGCATGAATGTATGAAAATATACTGAAACTCTTACATAAAAATATACTTTTGTTATTTATACTTGACGTACTCGTTCATATTCATGCTTTAGATAACTCACGTTGCCATATGAATGTATAATCTCAACTTAGTTAGCAATTCACTTTTAAATAGCAAAATACACATAATTTACGTGAAAGCCAAAGTTTCAAAGAACATGTAAACCCGTAATAACCCTTTATGAATATAACCAACTACATATCTACATAAGAACTTAATTACATTGTGTCATACGATGTAGGACATCATTAATATTCTTTTCACTCGCACGAAGCTCGTGACGAATTTTTCATTTGAACCAGGAAAGCGGGTCGTGCAAAGGACTCGCTGACTGTGGAGGGGACGAAATAAAATGCATATCCTAAGCCTTAACTATCGTCTGGAGACGTCATTAGCTGATGACCACTGCTGTATGGCTTAAACTAGAATTAGGGGCATTTATGTTTATTACTAACGATTTTGTTTATGAGTTTTTTTTTGTTTGATTGCACTGGATCGAGATATAATAAATAGCATTTTGATCATCTTCAGAGATTTAAAAAATATTTTTTTTGTTTACAACACAATTTTATAATTTTTAAAACATTAAAATTGCAAATTAAATATTTATTTTTTTATTTACAATTTAAATATTTTTTTTTAATAAATAAAATTAAAATTGTGGATAAAAATCTACTTTAAGTTATTTGTCAAAAACTCTTACTCTTACTGGTCAAAAGTGTGTTTCGTTGTAATACTACTCTTCCTAGACCGTTAAACTTACAACTCTGAAAATTTTCAGGAACATTGTAAACGACACGGTGATCCCAGCGAAGTAGTTTGGTGATAATTGTAATTGTAGTTTTTGAGTAAATGGTCAAAATGTGTCCCATAGAGTTAAGCTGTGGAACGTTTTGAAATTCACGCGCACAGATTGAACTTTCATCAACCTAACACAGCGCGTGCGGACAAAACAAAAATTTTCTCAAAAAAAAACGCAAAATTTTGCGCGACATGTGGCAGATCCTGGTAAAATAATTTTTTTAAACAATATAAATGTCAAAAACATTGACATAAAATAATATTATATATTTAACTATGTACAACATAGATATATTGAACAGAAGGAGCGTTGAAACAAAGGCAACTAATCAACAGAGACACCTTTGACCGGCACTCTATCATCAACCTGGTCACCAGTGAAATTGAAAGCCTGTGTCAAACCGTCTGTATAGTTTGTAGTGTGGTAAATTAATATCACTTAAAATATTATAAAAATATTCCAAGTATTTAGTTTGATATATTGAAATATAATTTGTCAAAATTTGTGGTTTTGGTTTTGGTCCCCATCTGGTAAGACAAAATGCGGCTTTAAGAATTTTGTATTGATAGTCAAACAACAAGCAATGTCTACAACTCTGGCGGAATGTGGTGGAATAGTGTCATAAGTCTTGGAATACGATGAACTTGAAAGAACTACAGAATACTTAAATTAAATTTCATTAGATCTTATGCGGAAGAACAGATACAAAGGCAAAAATATACAGTACAACAAATTAGGAAAATAATTAAAACTATAAATCTATTGTTGCCAACATTTTTATCATATATATGTTTAAGATCAATATAGACAATCTAGTATATTTGTATAATATAAAAATTACTACTAGATTTTATAATTCATTTTATACAACTCACACACTTAATATTCTCACATGTTTACATTTCTAACGAGCGGAAATATCGAAGGAATGTAAGCGATTTAGGCAGAATTTTGTATACCACTAAGTTAAAACGGGTCTCCCAAAGAATTCGGCCAATATAAGATTAAAAAATCTCGTGAATTCAAATATGCCTTTTAGTCTAGACTCAAAGTTATTCCATCAACATATTTACAGTGTAGTAACTGAAATAGAAAATGAGTAAGTATAAAGAAATTGGTGACCCTTTACCAAAAGTTCTTACATAAGTATAATGTCAAAATCACTAAACAAAGCAAAACTAATTAAGATTATTAGATTTTAATATGAATTGAGATCTTAAAAAAAAGAATGAATATTAAAATATTATATTGAAATTGTTATTACATTATCATTTTGTAAATCGACATACTAATTATCTTCATTTACGGCACCAGTTTTGTAAAACCATAAACGACGTGTGTGTATTATTAATAGATGCTCGTTGCCTATTGCACTAAATGTGTAAAATATACCTATGTAGATATAAAACATCGTTTTTTTGCGTCACGCTGTCCCACACATAGCCAGGTAGGCAGTGGTAACCTAGTGTTAAGACACTACTGTTCCCCATTTTCGGCTGAATTTCAGAGACATTACTTGTTGAGATGCAAAAGTCAACGCCGTGCAACACACAATGCCTCATGAAACAAGCCAAGCCAGAAAATTGACTAGCATTGGATAACCTTATTTCAATATTTTTTTTATTAGAAAATATAAAAGTTGGGCTTTTAATTTAACGAAAATTAAGTACTATTTCTTGCATCGTATTAACCTAATAACTAACACCCAAACTCTATACTCCCTAACAGTACTTATCGTTGTCGAGTGTATAATATATATATATATAGAAACTTTCAGGCTTTATAATATAACGGAGATGTGGCTACCATTGGCTCCCTCTCTATTAAACATGAAAACTTTTAATCAATTTATTTAACACTAACGGGCGCGCGCAGCTTCGCCTGCTTATTTGCACCCTTGGGGGGTGGGAAATTCTAAAACACCATGAAACACGTGTTCAATGAAACATTTTTAAGAGTCTGAAATTCAAATTTTATAAAAATCGGTGCCGATAATTTTTTTTTCCATACAAACTCAAACCCCATTTCATCCCTTTAGGGTTAAAATTTTTCAAAATCCTTACTTAGTGTATGTCCAGATTATGAAATATACATCTGTCAAATTTCACGCTTCTACGCTCAGCGGTTACGGCTGTGCGTACGTCTTACCTCAGTCAGTCAGGTACATGTCCTTTTATATATATAGATAGATAAGAATGCAATCTAAAAACAACGAACAGTGCAATTGTTGAACACAAGCTTCCTCAGTATAACGCTCACTTAGTGCAGTTATAAAATACTATGGAGCTTTCAAAGCGATAAAACTGAATTTTGTACGCTACTGGTTTGTACTTTAAAGTAGTCGATCGAGAATATTACATTGAATTGAATATTAATTTTCATGCGGTGGAGTGGTCTGGAATATGCAAATACTAACGCAATCTGCGTTTACTAAAATTTAAGTACACTATCGTGATTTGTTTTGTTTGTAATATAGGTTTATATTTAATTGTAAACACGCTCACAATTGTATTATTAAGTTAAATTAATTTTAGTGTTTATATTCGGTGGAAAGCGGATAACGGAGTGTCTTAACACTAAGTTTCATCTGCCTTTTCTGCTGTATGCGGGATACAGCGTGAAGCTATGTTCTTATATATAGCCAAATATTATTCTCAAATAAAGGAATTATTTGTAACTATTTATTTATGTCGTTATAAAAGCGAATAAAGAAACTTCAACATGCAATGGTATCTTATGCAATGGAAAAAGACAAGACATACACACACCAGAGGAGCTAAAGGTGCGTTGCCGGTTTTTAAGGTGGGTTGGGCGCCAGAGCCCGTAGTGTAGAGCCGTGTAGTATACGCTTACATTCATTAAGAGTAAATGACTAGCTACTCATGTCACATGGTAAACTGTGCCGGTCAGATTGCACGAGCCTATTAGCAGAAAGCATTTTCATATAATTTCGTAGCTTTATCCGCACACTATGCAATATAATACAATTCGGAATCGAAAAACCATTTAACACGTAACTTCAATGTAACGAAATATTTTATATTTTACATCAGGAAACAGGTCATATCATAATCACGCTGCGTTATAGAAATTATATATATTAATGCATAATCGAATATTATTTTTCCGATATTGAAATCGTCCAAATATCTCATATTTTTATTTAGAAAAAATGTGTTAAAAATTTCCATGTTCATTTATAAAAAAAAGTAAATTAATGGTCATTTTATGCTATAAAAGCTACTAGGACAAAATAGATACATGATAAATAGTAAACAACGAAAACGTTGCCAAATTTCGAACTTATGCTTAATAGATCTTTAACGTGAGTACATTACCACCATCTGGTCTTTATTTAGTTTCACGCATCTCTTATGGAGTAAGCTGCAATAACCCACTTTGTAAATATTGCATAATAGATGATACAGCCTTACGCCGTACGTAAAAAAGACAAGGAAGCACTTATACATTATAATATGTTTTATATTTCTTCACACAATAAGATGTGAACCCACAGTCGTCACGATAATGCAAGTCGTGTAAGAAGTCACCTTAATCTTTCTCAGACTTAAAGTTTATTCGATCACGATCTTTTACCTTATAAAGATTAAATTCAGAACTTAATGTAATATATTGTATTTAAATAGAATTAGACATTAAAATCATAACATATGAGAGCTTAATGAACATATTATGATAATAAATACGCCTTCATGAATAACACACGCGCTTGGAAATTTTCGCTGTTTGTGTTTTATCAGGCGGCAAATTTGCGTTATAGACATCAAAATAACTACTATGAAGTTGGCTTGAAAACATTTATACAGAATTATTTTGCATTTTTCTTGTTACGGTCAAAAACTAGCCCAAGATAGCTCTTACTGTTCAGCTAATATTACGTATATACTGCGGCGAAATATCTCTACCTCTTTCATGTTTACCATCTAATTGCTGCTAACTCCCGAACCAACTCGAGACCTCAGACGAGGTATAGTACCTCGAGACAGGGTATAGTTGCGCCATCTCGGTAAGTTCCGTCATTTCGTTGTAATGAGCAGATGTTGCACGTCGTTTTGACGTATAATTGGGTTTTGTGTAACTTTTGTGATATTTTTCAATTTCTTATTATTGTGATTTATTTGAGTTAATTATTTTGTTTAGCTACATTTCTTGTATAGTATATTTTTATATAGAAATAAATATCTAAATCAGGTCAAAATAGCTACAATTTCATAAATTGACGATGATTGTTCTCCGCTGGAGGACTCTTTTTGTGATCCAGCAGACTTGTTGTGATCCAGCGTGTCCAGCGAAGAATTGTGTATCCAGCTATAATCCAGTAGAGGATTGTGTTGTTAAAAATGATGTCAGGAGGAATAACAAAGATGCTATAGTTGACTACATTGAGGGTACAAGACAGAGGTCTTTGACGTTAATTCTTTCGATCAAATACGTTCATTTATGTCTAGTAACAGGAACTACTAGTACTAAATAATAAATGGTAATGGAGGTATGTGAACTCCTGTATCATACTATCACCACCATTCAAAGCATAGTTTTGACAAAAATAAAATGACTGAAGGCAATCACTTTGACGAGGATTCTTCTTGGCAAAATAAAAAATGTGGTTGTGACGTTTCCAAAAAATACTAATGATTAGCCGTAAACCAAAGAATGTTGAAGAATGACCAAAGTACAGTGATCATGTTGCAAATGGTTTTTTACCATTTGTAACATGGTGGTTGCAAATGGTAAAAAACCATTTGCAACATGGTCACTGTACTGATGGTTTTTTACCATACCAAGCCAATGTCTAAAAAGGCAGATTTGTACTATGAGACTATTTAAGTATTATTACACGTTGATAATTTTTTTGAAAAAAGTCTAAAGCTAGTTGATCTTTGTAAAAATTACCTAGTCATAAAAAACATTAAGTTATTAATTTCTTATTGACTTTTTACTATAATTTTATTTAATATCCACTGTGATTGTATTAATAAAGAGTACTTACCCTGCTTTTTGCGGGATACAGAAACTGGTTCTTGAAATTTTTTGTTTAATTGGCCATAATACCGGATAACTTAAACAGGGATAAAGACAATACGTGGGAATATTAATGAAATGGTAAGATTTCGGTAAGAAGTTGTTAGTGTAACATACTGTTTTTCTTACTCTCATTCAAGAGTCCGTAGGTACTACAACTGTAACGAGATTCTCTAAAATTGTATCCGCATAGAAAATGTTCAACAAGCATCTGCGCTCGGAGTGTTTCGGTCATATTATGTAGAAGCAAGCGGAGTAAGCCGTACTTTGCTACAAATCCAACCAAAGTCTCAACTCGACTTATATTCGCCAGTGTCCGTTTTGTGCTTGTTATTCCAGCGTCCCGAGACCGTCCAGTATTAAGTGGCTCACACACTGGACATGAATTTGTCTGACGAATACATCTAATACATGTAGAATTTGTACCAGCTACAAAAGGTTAGTTTCTCTCATATGTATATAAAATAAATAAAAATTTGCTATATTTACCGATAGAAAATTAAATAAATCTCTTAACAGAAAGCGAACTGTTAAGAGGTTTATTTTATTAAAAACATTAAAAATATAAATACAATCAGCGTCAAAATTTTCGTCTGTTGAACATAATATTTTATAACTCTATATCACCCTATCCCCAAGAACGCAGAGGACGCGTGCAGAGTAGAATTATTTAGTAAAAAAATACAATTCCATTTGTGTACAGAAATTCACAAAAAATAACAAACAATAGCACATACATCAAAGAAAACTTAAATATAGTAAAGAAAATATGAAAATTTACTTCAAGAATATAATTCTTAGTAACCTTACATTAATTAACATTTCCAGGAAATAGATGTAAACAAAATTATATGTGCATTTGAACGGAGCATTTTGATCCAAGCTCCCTCATATGAGTACAAACGACAAATTATTATAATATAATTCATCATTTAAAATGGAAGATTCTTTTAAATGAAATAGAAAGGTATACTTATAATACAAGTGTACCGCTTAGAGTGTAAACCTGCAAGGTTGTTAACTTATTCAGCAAATAATCGAGACAAAAAAACGTTTTTTAACTATAAGTATATATATTATCAGAAGGTTTTTACAATATGTATTCTGTATGTACATAACGAAAAAGCACAAAATAGATTCCACAAGCTCACACTCTAAACCGTCGTCTTGTATTATAGGTATACAATTTTCATAAAAAGAACTTCCACTTTAAATAATTAATAATGATAATTAACAGTACTCTATCGCATCAGAATAGTTCCTGTTAAGCACATTAGGTATTGATATGACGGAGAGAATCAATAATTTAAGACAAGACTTTCACAAAAAGAACTGTCCATTTGTGAAATTACTCTATTGTAAAATTTACCTAAAAAAAACACATTAATATTATATCAATCTTTTATTTCAGCTTCACTATAGCAGAGTAGGTAAGGAGAACTTAGTTTCAACACACTCCGTTCTCCACTTTGTGCCTGAATTTAAAAAAACATATCATTGCCCTTTCGTAAGGTAAATAATAAATATATTTACAGTATTCCGATAAAGAAATTATAAAAATATAATTTAGACCCAAGCTAGGTGTTGTGAGGAGTCAATGTCCTCATATAACTAAAGAATAAATATTGGAAAAAAATAACCAGTCAAGTATTGGAAAAAAATAACCAGGCAAGTCAGACTCGCCCACCGATAGTTCCGTATCAATTTGAGGATTATAGGGCAATGAGAAGAACAAATTATAAAGGCTGACAAATTTAAGTTTGCAGACAGCACTCGTTTTATATGATTTTTTTACTTTATTCGTACTTTGTGTGCAATAAAGATCTTCTATCTATCTATCTACAAGTTCACATTTTTTTTAGGTCTCGACTAAACTTAACATTTCGTTTCGTTGAGTGGCAATCGAACTCACAACCTGTCGTGGTTATAGTACACGCTTGTGACTGGAAGTATCCAGAAGACAGTCAGTCCCTCGGCCATGATAAGTGATTCTATAAAGGTTTTTTTTTATTTTGAGATACGGAACCCTAAAAGCAAGAAAATAAATAAGAATCACCTTTGTCTACAGTTTGTTCACATTTTATAATGAAAATGTTTTGTTTAGACTAACAAGACTTATTTTTTGTTAAAATGCTTTTAAATGTTTCTTATTATTATACAATTCTAATACCGTGACAAACTTTTAATAGGGTCGCTCAAAATATTTTTCATTTTATTTGAGTATAATAAACAAAAACAATGAACAATGGACAATAACATTATGTAGTAGCAGTAGGTAGCCAATAACAGTAGATATACTCCTAGGGGTCCGCTTGTCGTAGGGTTCTACTAATACTATATTATATATATTCAGCTGTATTTCGCAGGATAGGCAGAGCGAGCTTATTGTTAAGACACTCTGCTCCCGACTTTCCGCCGAATTCTAGGAACTCTATTATATTCAACTACGCGTTGAACTTTATACGTGCGGCGTTGAATTCCATCAATTAACACGCAATACCTCCAGAATTCGGCGGAGAGTGCCAGTCAGAAGTGTATTAATAGGAACGGAGTGTCTTAACATTAATTTCCCAGGTTCCTTCTGCCTATTTATATGCGGGGTTTAGCATGAAGCTAAAAAAATCAATTAAGCTTACTAGTAAAAGTGAAAAGTTAAAATGTAAAATGTTGTCGGTTATAAAATATATCACTTATTAATTATTTTATATTTATAAAGTACTAAAGTTACAATTAGCTAAATAGTAGGTAATAGGTATCTAGTTTTTATCTCTCTTTTGTTAAAAACTAATATTTTTCAGAATAGCTTTTACAAATAGTACGAACTACAAAGCGCTCCCTACTTTTTACAATACACATCGGACAAACACGTACATTGGTATGAAAGGACCCCGCTAAGCTTTACTTGTTTTACCTTTATTTACATACTGTTGTCTACTGCCTTGTGCTGTGTCATCCTAATTGACAGTTGCCGTAAATCGGTATTATATACAGTTTTATAATGATAATTTTTTTGAGTGTGGAGGAAGTCGTCGCTTATTTGAAAAAGTTAATTAAATTAAACAAAAAACTAGTGAATTGCGATATGCATTTTATAAATATTGACAAGCTTAAGTTTCCTTTATTTGTATAGTAAGTTCTCATTTATTACCGAATTTTATAATTGTAGGTCCACGGGAGTACCCCGTAGGGTTACCCCGTGACTGCGTCACTGACAGACGGACAGAGTTACTTTCGAGCTTATCCATACTACATTTCAAATAATCTGTGCCGTATGATCCCGGCCTAGAATAGGATCATCCTGGTACTGGTGGTGTCGTAAGAGGCGACTAAAGTACATGTGGTAGAGTCGCCACGTCGCCAGCAATGCCAACACGCATGGGCAGACTCGACCGGATCATTACCACCGGCATTTAAAATCGGCGTGAAGTAGTGGCTTTATGCCACTGCGTTTCGCATCAGGTAATGCCGGGCTCCGGAGCCCAACCCACCTTAAAGGTCGGCAACGCACCTGTAGCTCCTCTGGGGTTGCACGGGGTCGTGGGCGGCGGTAAACACTTACCACCAGTTGACCCGCACGCTCGTTTGCCGTGTCTTTTCCATAAAATTTGTAATTGTATGTATTTGTAATTGTAATTTAACTATTGTAATTTAATTATGACTGGTGATTAATCGGGATTAGTTTGTGAATGCTGTACATATCTGTAATTGATATTTGTAACAGAACCAGATCTATATATGAATTTTCTTTGAATATTACAAGTTACATGTATTGTTGATGTGTCAATAAATAAATAAATAAATAAAAATAATAGCAGGTATTTTTCTAGTATTAAGAATTTTATTTCCCTTATTTATGTCTACTTATTATTCTTTTCAGCTTATTTTGATTATTTACGTTTATATTTTCTTACTAATCCTATTGAAAACTGAAAATATTTTCATAAATTAATATTTCTTATATGTTCAATGTTTTTAAGTTCCAAGTATAAATTCAAATGGTTGTAAATCTGGACGAAATATACGCATGCAGTGTTTGTTTTCAAGCTATATATTATTGATATTATATTGTGCTTGTAATAATGAAAAAAAATCGCATCACGCTGTATCCCGCACACAGCAGGGTAGGCAGAGGGAACCTAGTGTTAACTGCGTTCCCCACTTTGTGCCGATTTCTGGAGGCTTGTAATAATACTCATTTAAAAATGTAAAAGCCACTAGCAAACCAAAATCAAATAAATAAATAATAAACGTTCGTATAGTTTAAGCGAGCGAAGCCGCTCGGGTCCGCTAACAATTTTAATATAAACGATCGCAAATCTCTATCAGATACTAAGTACTACTCCACCAAAAGTACCTAAACGGAGATTCCGTTTTGAAACAAAAAAAATCATAAACGTACTTATAACATATTTAAAATAAGTAACACGAATTTAATTATAATTCATAATCAGAATTGCATAAAATCATTAATTATTTGTTCCATCATAGAGCTGTCCATATAAAACGCTCGCGGCACATTAATGGCGGCGTGTCGTTGCGATCGCTTCAGCCGGCGTGACGTTA
This sequence comes from Heliconius sara, assembly GCA_917862395.2. Taxonomy (NCBI): domain Eukaryota; kingdom Metazoa; phylum Arthropoda; class Insecta; order Lepidoptera; family Nymphalidae; genus Heliconius; species Heliconius sara. Next base: position 5,184,614 of record OU860792.2, read on the forward strand.
CAATTTGTCCACTAGTAATTGACGTCGGCTGTCAGTATGCACCGCGTGTTTATATCGCTTCGTTGGAAATTGCTAACTACAAGTGCGTACGTGACAACGTGACACATTATGACGTCAAAGGGCACTAAACGCAAAAGCAATAAACATAAGTCAATGTTTATATTCAAATATAATTTCTAATAAATCTGTTATAACTTTTGAAGTACAGCATCTATCTAAAAAAGTTTCTCGGAATTCCATTCAATGATATATAAGTCTTTGTGAATATCATTCAAGTTACGTACTTCACTTAAGATAGGATTGGGATCGTAAATTACGTGCAAAGAAAACTTTGGTTGCAAGAGGAAAAGGTTAAACTTTGTAACTTGAAGAATATGCCTAATACGATAAAATAATAAGTTCATACGCATGTACCGGAATGATTAGATTATTTTGAACTGTTTATTGTAAAAAAGTGTCCTATTGGTTACAGTTATCTAGATTTCTGTAGTTAGGTATATAAGTACAAATTTTTACTACTTTATTACCTTCACGCTGTAACCCCGCACATAGCAGTGTAATAAAACGAATCTGGGAAACCACTGTGAAAACTCTATTCCCATTAAGTTTAAGACACTTCCGTTCCCCAATTTGGAGGAATTGCGTGTTGAGTGGCGGAACTCAACACCGCGCTTCGTCTCGTTGTCGTTACTCTAGTAACGAGGCAAAGCGCGAAGAAATAAAAATATTAAATATTTAATTTCCTCGAGTTGTAATCCAGTCCACAACCAGTCGCATGTCGCATTTACATTCCCACACTTGTACCCCTGCGCTACGAACGGCCTCAATATCCCTACATAAAATATTGAGAGCAGTTCATCCATCCATTACGTATCAACTAGGCTAGGTCCGAAGGTCCTGGTAATATGTAATCTGAACAATGTCGATCATGCTTATCCACTAATCCACTAATTACTTAATATTTATATTGAACACCCTATTTGTTATAAATGTGACTATTTGTAAATCGCTTAAAACATACTGTGCCGTGTGATCCCGGCCTAGAATAGCATCATCCTGGTACTGGTGGTGTCGGAAGAGCCAACTATAGTACGTGTGGTAGAGTCACGTCGCCAGCAATGGCAACACGCATGGGCAGACTCGACCGGATCATTACCACCCCCGGCATTTAACACCGGCGTGAAGTAGTGGCTTTATGCCACTGCGTTTTGCATCAGGTAGTGCCGGGCCTCGGCGCCCAACCCATCTTAAAGGCCGGCAACGCGCCTGTAACTCCTCTGGGGTTGCACGGGGCCGTGGGCGGCGGTAATCACTTACCATCAGGTGACCCGAACGCTCGTTTGCCATGTCTTTTCCATAAAAAAAATACTGACATTCTAATGTTAACAATTAATAAAACAAGAATATAGATAAAAATAAATTATATTATTTATTATGGAAAATGAGAAGTATCTCTCCTAAGTATTTTAATAAATTATTGTTAAATTACTGTCGGGTGGAAGACGAAGAACGAAATTATCTTCTATCTTTTTGTTCTTAGCTCTAGGCTCTATGACTACGCTGCTATAAACGAGAGAGCTGATTCTTATAATACTGGATAATTCTAGTTGGGACTATGTAACATACAAAATCTTCTTATCTTAAGATCTTTTACACGACGCCTAAGTAAGTACTAGTAGATACTAAGTTTGAGTAGGTATCTATATAATTATGATTCCTACTCCTAGAACAGATTGGATGGATTTGCCAGCGTCCGCTCCGTGCTTGTTATCCCGACGTACTTAGAGAGAGGCTTAAGTGACCAACACGCTGGAGGCTCGTGCAACCGCCTAGCGAATGTATAAATAAATGTATGAAAATATACTAAAACTCTTACATACTCTTACATATAAGATAAAAAATATTTTTTGTTAATTTTATTTCACATACTCGTTCGTAATCATGCTTTAGATAACGCAATAGTATAATCTTTACTCTGTTAGCAATTCACATTCAAATAGCCAAATACACATAATCTACGTAAAGCCAAAGTTTCAAAGAACATGTAAACCCGTAATAACCCTTTATGAATATAACCAACTACATATCTACATAAGAACTTAATTACATTGTGTCATACGATGTAGGACATCATTAATATTCTTTTCACTCGCACGAAGCTCGTGACGAATTTTTCATTTGAACCAGGAAAGCGGGTCGTGGAAAGGACTCGCTGACTGTGGAGGGAAATAAAATGCATATCCTAAGCCTTAACGATCGTCTGGAGACGTCATTAGCTGATGACCACTGCTGTATGGCTTGAACTAGAATTAAGGGCATATATGTTTTTATTGATCACGGTTTTTTGTGTGATTTTAGTTTTGTGTAATTTAGTTTGATTGCGTTAGATGAAGATATAATAAATGATGTAAGTATTTACTCATATTTGAGGTCATCGTAGCGCAGGGGCACAAGCGTGCGACTGTAATGTAACGACTGTGGGTTCGATCGCCACTCGGGGAATGATTAACTATTAATATTTTTATTTCTTCGCTCTGCTACCAAGGCAAAAGTGCGGCGTTGAGCGCCACTCACAACGCAATTCTACGAAAATTCAACGAGTAGTGGTGGGCGACGGAAAGAAAAACCTTGACACTAAGTTCACTCTGTTTATTTCCTACCCTGCTATATGCTGTATACAGCGTGAAATTGAATGTTATATATTTATTAAAATATAATTAATCCATATACTAACTCAGTTTAAATATAAATTAACATGTCGATTTTTAATGTCATTTACTTTTTGATCACAAAATATAGGTACCTACATTTTATGATAAATATCATAGTGTTTTCGTAGAGTGAAATATTAATAACTCGATGTTTTTATTTAATAATATATAATTATTGTGACTGAACTAATGGCTAGAAATTGTTACTTTTTACTGTTTTTCATTTAAAATTGTTGGCGATATTCCAACAGGAGCAAGGATACGTAGATACACTTAAAAGTTTTAATTAGTCTACTTCTACCATCAAGTAGTTTAGTATTTTTATGGAAGTTTCTCTGAAAGTATCGTTTAATACATAAAATAGCTAGCTGCTATATTTACCAATTTGTCTGTGAAAACTACGGACCTGGATCTAGAGACCTAAAAAAAATGTGTCTTGTTATTGTATACATCACAATATTATAATTTTTAAAACAAAAACATTGCTAATTAAACAAAAATGTTTTGTTATTTTTGACAATTTAAATAAAATAATTTAAGTTGTAAAACTAAAAGAAATTGATATTTTTAAAGTGGTGGAGCTTGCGTTGCGCGACCTTGGTTAAATTATATAATACATTGTTTAAATAATATAAATATGGATGACATTTATATAAAATAATATGATATACTTAACTATGTACAACATAGATATATTGAACAGAAGGAGCGTTGAAACAAAGGCAACTAATCAACAGAGGCACCTTTGACCGGCACTCTATCATCAACCTGGTCACCAGTGAAATTGAAAGCCTGTGTCAAACCGTCTGTATAGTTTGTAGTGTGGTAAATTAATATCACTTAAAATCGTTTATTCCAGATATTATGTTTTGATTTATTACAATATAATTTGTCAATAATACATTAGAGATTTTATGAGTACATTGTGGTGTAAATGGCAGCATCTGACTGTAAAGCCGGTGGTTGCGCGTTCGGTTCCCATCTGGTAAGACAAAGTGCGGATTTAAAAATTTTATATTGATAGTCAAACAACACGCAACGTCTACAATTCTGACAGAACTTGGTGGAATAGTGTGTTCAGTGAAGACTGAAATACAAAAAGGCGAAGCTCCATTTTTGACTCTTTTATTAAACGAGAGAGAGAGAGATTAGAGATATCAGGTACCTACTTGAGGTGTGGATAAATTCGGAATCGCATAATATCACAAACATGAACATGAACATGAACAAACCAGAACAACAAAAATATTTTTAAATAAAAGGATCCAAATTTACTTCTATTGTAATTGGCATATTCAACTGAATATAAAGTCTTGTTCGCTTCACGCTGTATCCCTCGTATATAGCACATAGAGGTAACGACATGACATCTGCCACTACAATTTTTAAAGGCAGTAAGTATATATGTATTGAGGCCGGTCGTGGCGCAGCGGCACAAGGTGTGACTGTAAACTGACTGGTTGTAGGTTCGATCCCCACTCGAGGAGATGAAATATTTACTTAAATTTATATTTCCATTTCTTCGCTCTGGTGTCGAGGCAAAGTGCGGCGTTGAGTTCTGCCACTTAACACGCAATGCCTCCGGAATTCGGCAGAAAGTGGGGAACGGAGTGTCTTTCACTACGTTCCCTCTGCCTACCCTGCAGTGTGCGGGATACAGCGTGAAGCTGATTTGATTTGATTTTTAAGTATATATGTATATTTTATTTATTTATTAAGATTAATTTATGTAAATAAAAGATACCTACACTAACAATGAACTTTAACTTGTAACATGAATAATTATATTTGTTTTTATATATCGTTGTACCAACGAGTATGTACGCCATATAGCTATCCCGTAGCAGGGTAGGCTAGGATGGAGCCTATTCCGCAAAATTCTGGATTCTATTAAAAAAATTATAAAATTAACAAACTTATTTATTATTGATTCCAAGACTAATTCAATGATAATAATGCGTGGAATTAAATGTTGTTGATGTTCAATCGGAAAGCTTATAATAGCTACACATTTTTTTGGTTAGAGAAAATATTGAATTTCTTAGCAGAACTGCCTTCAGAGTCGGTGGTAGCTTCCTGCAGGCCTGACACTACTGACATTTCTGCGTAACTTAACTATTCAAAAGTGCTTGTAATGGGCAAATTGAATATAGAATATTTGAATTTGATTCTGAACTCGGTTCGGTTTTATAGTCAAACACAGTCATGCCTGTCTTGAAAAGTTTTTTTTGTCCCTAGCCTGTACTGTCCTATTGTAGAGCAAAGGAAAAAATTGATTGAAAAGATTGATAGAAAATATATGTTCGTATAGCAACACATGTATCGTTTAACGCCATCTAGTACGAACATTATAAAGCTTTTGAACTGACATAGTTCAACATTGTCAAGTTATGGGTTAAGGTGGATAAGTTAGGTACACATTCAGTTATATAACCCTTACATAATTCTTACATAATCTAACTTGCATAAAGCGTAACTTATTGTTACTTATGTAACAAATTCAAAATAAACTATAGATGACAAAAACATGATTGTCAACATTTGTTGTAATTAAAAAAAAGGAAAATCATTTGAAGGATATAAACAAACAAAACATATTAAGTTAGTTACACATTTATTTTATAAAGTAAACATTTATTTTTTTAAAAAGATAAGAAATAGAGAAAAATTTGGTGCAAGAGTTGGTATGGGGCCCCAGGTTGCCTTAACCTAGAATGGAATATAATAAAGGGAAGAACAAATTCTTAAAGATCTTTTATTTGATCCACTGGTTCAGATATGTCAGCCTTAAACTTCTTAGCTTGTGTCTCTTCGGAATCTTTTTCGGTATCTTCTTTACATATTTCATGTAAGTTATACTTCTTATAAGAATAATAGTTGTCCACAACACTCAGTAAACAAATACCTTTTATTATCTCAACTATAATACACAAGCCAGGATTTTTTAAATCTGCTTTGTTTCCACCATTTTTAAGGACAACCATATCGGCAAGTTCTTTTATGATAAGATCTCGAGACGCACTGCTATTAAATCTTTTATTAAAAATGACTGCAAAAGTTGATGGTTCTTTCAAAAAATACTTATCAAAGAGCTTCCCTGCACACTCCATTATATCTGGCAAGTTTGCTTTACATGTAGCCATTATTGGTAATAGACGCAGGACATGCCTCGTCTTTTGCACTTTTGTAGCTGATAAGTCTTTCATAATAGCATCTGTTAAATGTTCAGGGGAAGGCAAATTAGTCTTGATAAAGATACAGTTTGAAGCTCCTGTTTCAACAACTTGGAAGCGCTTATGCCTCAGAGACTTCTGAGAATCCTTTTTCATAGACTCTACCTCACGCTTGAGCATATCGCCGATATCAGTCTCATTTTCAGATTCACTGTCAGATCGCTCATCGGATTCAACAGACGCTGGCCTTTCCTGCGGGACATCTTCTTCGTTTGGGTATAGTTTGCCTGCGTACTCGTTTAACAAATTATACATTTCCTTGACACAATCCTTTTCCCTGAAGTTACATGTGCAAAAGAAACCTCTAAAGCCGGGTTCCAAAAAGTATTTATTTCTACGTTTACGAAAGTAAAATTTCTTCTTTTTCCTGTTATCTCCCATTGTGTTCAAAGGAAAACTACGCCCTCGTTCCAGAAGTGGCACAAAGGATAGGGCGATGATATAACTATTATTACGTGAAATGAATTATGAAATCATAATAACACAGTAAAGATACACCCATGCTAACATAGTTGTCATTTTGACATCAGACAGTTCTAGACTACAGATAATAATTACGCTTACACAGATACCTATTATACTATTGATGTTTATGTCAATATTAATAATAATTATTATAGCAAGTGAGTATATTTTATTCTTAAAATAGAATAAAAGATACCTGATAAAATTATATAGAACTTAAGGTCTTTTTTTGGCTTACAACTTTTTAGAAGTCGTAAATAAATAAAATTTAAATATCGTATTTTTGGTATAATTTACTACTACGCAGTTTATATAAGGTAATTTTAAACGTTTTTGTAAATATATATATGCTCATTTGTTTTTGTAAGCTTATTTGGACGCATAATAAATTTTATAGATATACATGGTTGATAATATTCAAGGAAAGGCAAAATATATTAAATACTATGTTTATAAATGAATATGTTTATTAAATAAACTTCTAATAAAATTATATACATCAAGTCGATATTATATTTAGTATATTAACCAATTCTTAAAGTAAACTAAACTAATAAAATAATACTTTTAATTTGCATTGATGCGAAGTAGACACTTTAATATTATTATTATAAACTAAGTCCATCATGATAAAGCACCTTCGTATTTGAATCCGCAATATTTGGTTTTCATAACTGTTGGTAAGTTAGTAACAACGGGTTTCTTAGATTTTGGGCAAACAGTAATGCTGAAAAAAAAATTCTATATTATAGTAAAATTGGCATCAATTTAAAACTTATTGTATTCTATTCGCTATAAGAGATAAATCTATGTATGTATAGTACAGTCCCTGAGGTCTGAGCTGAACTATGAATTTGCGTAAGTGTTTGTTTACAGTGGAGGTGGGATGTTCAACGATAATATATACTTATATACAGCGCCTCGCAAAATGTATATTTCTATTAAATAACACGACTTACTCGGCATTGTATTCAATGGATGATATCTTAATATATTCGATGTAGATACTAGATGATTTCAATAATCTCCATGTCATTGGATTCAATAAACTCGTTTCATACTTCCATTCAACCATAACTGAAATTGGCGGGTGTCCTGTATCTTTGAATGCAATTAATTTAGTCTCGATGTCACCTGGTCTGTAGTATTTTCTATAAAAATAAAAAAAAATGTTAAATAATAAAAGACATAATAAAAAAATATATATTATAACACGGTTTACTAATAATTGTTACATAATAGAAGAAATTACAAGAACTGACAAATATACAATAGAACAAACTTAAGACTATGTATATATTACGGTCGCCAAGTCGTGGACGCCCTGAATATAGTACGGCTGCAGATTTCATTTTAGGATTTTTATTTACTTTTGATTGCTTTTTTTTCAAAAAAATATAGCAAGGCAGATCATGAAATATTGCAACAATTTTTCTTAAATATATAAACAGTGTTTATTAAAAAAAATATTAAAGTCTTCGGCTGGTACAAACTTACATATGTCGTGTCGATTCATTACATACGATGGTTATCGTATGTAATAAATCAAGTTTACATAAATATTATATTTAATTAAAGCCGAAATGAAACATGTATTAAATAGTTCTAAATAAATATGGGAAAATATGATAAGAAAATATTTTTAATAAAGTACCAATAATTATTTGTACGTCGTCGGTGGTTTAGATAACAATGTGGGTTTTTTTTACTTAAAAACTATAAATAATATAACAACAAGGAAACGTCATAAATATAAAAAATACTAAACGTAAAACAATCGTTTGCTTTATAAGCATTGATAATCTAGTTCCGTGTACACTTAACGTACTTTTGTTATCTAATTAAAAATATTTTGAATTATGTGTTATTAATATGTTTCAATGACTTAATCATTGCAACATTAAGTTTATTATAATGAAATTAAATATAACACAAAGTAGGACCTAAGCAATAGAGCAGCGGCCCAACCCTGTGATTGTGACCGTCACTGTTGTGAATAGAATAAATTACTTAATATTTTCTTTTGCCTGATCTGGTAACAAGATGAAGTGCGTTGAGTGCCGCTACTCAATAACACGAAAATTCGGCGCGAAGTGGGCAACGGAGTGCCTTAATACTAGGTTTAATTCAGTTTCACTGCTTTATGTGGGATACAGCAAAAAATAAACAAAAAGTAGAACCCCAATTTAAATTATTTTAATTCATTAATTCAAAATATGCACAAGCTGTTTTTCAAAGTCTTTTTTCATCATGTTAATATTTTTATTGAAAGTGTACGGCTATATAATAGGAAATAAGTAAGGGTTGTGTATGATAGAACTTAGGGAACCTGATCTCAGGTACAGTGGGTTACATCAAAATGATTAACCTGATAGCCTATTTATCGCGGAAGACCTTCAAAAAATAAGCGTTCCGCGATAATTGGACTATACCACAAAAAAAGAATGATACTCGTAAGCTTGTGCTTGTTGTAAAAATATAACACGATTTTTAGGTCTGCTATATGTAAAGTTTCACGCACACAGCAGGGTAGGCAGAGGGAACCTATTGTTAAGACACTCCATTCTCTATTTTCCGCCGAATTCTGGATGCGATGCCTCTTTGAAAATATTAAATATATCTCATCAACTCAACTCAACTCAACAACCTGTCGCGTTGAATGTCTCATACGCCTGTGTCCATGCGCGCACTTGGCCTCTATTTTTAAGTATTAATGCACTTTTGAAAATATGACCAGCAAACTTGAAAAATGTATACTTACTGTTCATCGTTCGTGAATTTGTGATCACTTTTATTATTATTCCTATCCACGAGCGTAATGGACACGCGGCCGACGTCCGGCCCGTGCACTCTGCTCTCAGTTGAATTGGATACTTTCAGAGTAACCTCGTAGTGGACTCCTAAGAAAATAGAAAAGAAACCATGATTGTGTCATTTTTCTTGAAATTACAATATATTATTATTATTATCTAAGTTATTTACTACAACTTATATTTTTTTCATTGGAACATATTCATGGTTCAGGTACAATATCATTAATAATATGTGATAAGATGTATAAGTTTCAGGAACAGGATTTCCAAATGGAGAATAAATTAATATTTATATCTGCATTGTCATTCAAAGACACAATAATGCTAGTTTCCAATCGGGAGAATGAGTTTCATGTTCTAGCTCTGATAGCTGATAGTGCGGATTGAGTTCCACCAGTCAACGGGCAATGCCCCGAAAGATAATCGAAAAGTGAAGAACGTTTCCTTTCTTTCACTCTTCTATATGCGGAATACAGCATGAGGCCAAAGAAAAAGAAACGAAAAACCCTTAACATAAGAGATTACACAAAATACTTACGACAAAACGGTTTAGATGCCCCCGTCAAGGCGTATAAAGCAGTATTACTGTTGGCATCAACTAGGCCGGCCATCTGGAACTGCCTGTAAGTTCTATATGAATGCAGTCCCATTGGTACACACAGGTGTTTGTTGTCGCATGTTGTACAATTACCCGCTTGGAATGCCTGGAAAAATAAAAAAGTATTCAAAATCAATTCCTCCCCAATATCATGTATATATATTGGGAGCATTTATTTATTAAAAGTCAATATATATATATATATATATATATATATATATATATATATATATATATATATATATATATATATATATATATATATATATATATATATATATATATATATATATATATATATATATATTAGCAACAGATTCAGTTATATTTTTTATTAAATATTATAGATTATATGTAATAAGAACAAATCCATAGTTATAAAATAGGATAGAATGTATTATAACCGTTCTAAGGATTTCATACATAAAAAAACATGAAAATCTAACAAAAACACAAACCTCATAAGATTTACACTGTATCGCCATGAACGGGCACGTCGGCGCCACACTCTCGGTGAACAGTTCGTAGCTCCTCTCGTGGTTACAACTCACGTATTTAACTACTTGTAAATACATGTCATTCGCTAAGCCTTGGTCGGTGGGCGCATCGTTTTTACATCCTGGTTGTGATGAACCTCCGTTAGGATAGAAGTCCACGTGACCTATTGGCTCCGATAAGCCGAAACCTAAAAGATAGACGTAAAAATATTATTTATATTATAAAATCTACATTTAGCACCTTTAGGCCCAAAATTTTTATTGCCACCATTGAAACAGTCGCGGCGTAGTGGTATAGTGCTTAAATGGTTGTGTGTTTAATTCCCACTCGAGGAAATTATTTTTTATATAGAGAGGAAAAGGCAAATGTTAAGTTTAAAAAATTTCATTTTCTCCCACACCCATTCCTTTGACTTGAATAAATATCCGTTTAATATAACTTCACATTTGCTAACAATATTCTGGACTATGTATCTATGTTTGATTCTGGACGATGCACCTTGTTAGTAAGTGCAATATTTCATTACAAACATAAAATGACTAAATATATCTATATATATCAGAATGGAATGGCTGTAAACTTTATCTTAACACAGGATTTATGTCGGATTTCGTTTCGCAAGTCTGGGACACTACGTTAGCCACGCATCGCTCAATTTTCGAAACGTTGCATATTCAGTGGCGGGACTCTACGCCACACTTAGTGTCCATGCCAGAACGGAGAAATAATTCTTATAGCTTAGATAAACGTCATAATGCGAAAATATAGTCGTATATTTATTAAGCAAAACCCAGAATAATCTTAAGTAACATTACTAACCCGAGAAATACAAAGGCATCGCGTCACTATGGATTATATCTACGTATTCTGCATCAGATCTGTCGAGACGTACCAAAGTCACTGTGTTACTGAAATATGGCGCAGCTGGATCTAGGCCTGTTATTCGTCCCAATTTGAGATTAAATTTCTGAAATTAAAAAATATGTGATATTGTATATTTATTTAGAAATTTGGAAAAATATACAAAAAAATATTTTGCATGATAGTAACACAGATGGACCAATTGTCTTATATAATAACGAGCGTACGTCTGATAGGCGGTGATCGCAACAAAGTGATAAATAAGGAATTTGGGTAGACGACGATGGGAATGGATTTTTTCCCATTAATTATTGTTTTGTTCTAATATCGAAGGAAAGCTTATATAAAAAAGATAAGATTTAAATTATACAAATTAAATCTAATCTAACCTAAACAAAATTTCATTTTCTTAAACCTCCAACTGCACGTCTCTTTTTTATTATTTTTTTGAGTAGCAACAACACAATACTGATTGTTGTAAATAAATTAGCAATATAAAATTAAGAAGTAGAAAAAAATAAGTTCATTGATAAACAAATGAGGAACTAATAAATATTCCATGAAAGGAACAAAACCATTTGCAATTCCACGTTATTAGAAATTTCTCTAATATTTTGTCTCAATACAATAAAAAGGAGGCAATGATAACTTACATATTACATAATTATATATTATTTATAGTGATATCGAGTACAGATACAAAATAAAAATATACATACCTTCTGTAAGGAATGTCCGCAATATCCACCTAAATGTGCTCCTAGAGAATGGCCAATGAAATGGAAATTGTTTAAATTCTTCAACTGTAATACATCCTGAAATTAAAATATAACATCAATTGGTATCTGTGTAAGTAACATACATAAATATTATATTATGAATATGCGACCGCAAAAGACCCACAAAAACGTAGAAAAAAAACTATTTTAATTATCTTATAGTTCAGTGTTAAGGCCGTTAACAACCTTTCAGAAATGCGCGTGATGCAACTGTCCCTCAAAATGGTAAAATATTAAAATAAACAAATCAGCTTCACGCTGTATCCCGCACACAGAAGGATGGGCAGGGACACTCCGTCCCCCACTTTCTGCCGAATTCTGGAGGCATTGCGTGTTGGGTGACAGAACTCAACGCCGCACTTTGCCTCGACATCAGAGCGAAGAAATGGAAATATAAATTTAAGTAAATATTTCATCTCCTCGAGTGGGGATCGAACCCACAACCAGTCGGTTTTACAGTCTCATTTTGTGCCCCTGCGCCACGACTGGCCTCAAATATTAGTGTGTAAAAAATATCTTTATATAATTATTAAGGAATATCTCCAGCTTTTCTAAGCATAACTATTTAGATTTAGGGCTAGCAATTTTATTCCCAATAAATATCTACTTATTTTTTAATTCTACATAAAAGAAAATAAGTATAAAGTATATAACTTTACAAAAATGTCAATAATAAATAACAAATATCGTTACTTACATAAATATTTCGTATTAAATGTGATGTCATGACGCCAACAAGTCTTATATTAGCCACCGCCTGTCCATACGGGGGTTGGGATCCTCTCCGCCAATCCACTATTACAACTGTTGCCGCATCATTACCTTGCAAATTTAGTAATGCATCTGCCATGTGTTGGATCTTAAAACAAAAATGTTATATTTCATTATTTAAAAAAATCAGCTTCACGCTGTATCCCGCACACAGCAGGGTAGGCAGAGGAAACTTATTGTTAAGACACTCCGTTCCCCAGTTTCTGCCGAATTCTGGAGGCATTGCGTGTTGAGTGGCAGAACTCAACGCCGCGCTTAGCCCTTAGATGAGATAGAATGGAAATATATATTATTTTATTATAAGTTGTTAATTTTACAAAAAAAAAATTGTTTTACGCTGTATCCCGCATGTAACAGGGTACGCAGAGGGTATATTGTGTTAGAACACTCTTTTCCCAAGGCACTGCCAAATTTTCGAAACATTACGTGTTGAGTGGCGGAATTTTTGGCTTTGTCTTTTTAGCAAAGGAAGGGAATGATAAAAGTTAATTTCCTCGGCTAGGCTTCGAACCCATAGCCATCGCGTTTACAGTCTGACGTTATGTCCGCTGCGCTGATGCGCTGTAAGTACTTATTATTTAATTTTATTAATATTAAAACCATCGTGGCATAGCAAAAAACAAGACTACTGCCTATGACTGTGTGTTCAAATTTCATATAATTATTTTCATAGTATAATTAAACAATCCAGTGTTTGGTTTTTAAAACGACGTGAGATTAACACATATAAAGTAAAAAATTATCGACTTTTCATATCGATAGTCGTTAAATTCATAAGATTTTCAAAAAATCAAGTATTTCATAAAATTATTCTTACCCATAATTTATGTCCCCCTTCTAAGAATCCATGTGAAATAAAATAGAAAGGTCCGTTAGGATCTAAGTTAGCATTCTGAATTTTTGTTGTATCTGTAGCTTGTAGCAGCACTGGTATCTTCCTGTTTCTTCTCGTAAACACAGCATATCTGAAAAAATATTCAAAATACCTAAATAACCAGAAATCACCAATCAACCAGAGTCTATTTTATTACCTACAACAGATTGTTCATTAAAAATTTTCTAATTAATGGAAACAATGTAATCATTAGCGTATCTAGAGATATTTCTGGGTCTGGGCTTTAACTTTAAAGAAATATGTTCGTGTAAATATTGATTTTTTAATTGTTCGGAGCAAATTTTGTTGAATGTAAAATTTTTGGCGTGGGTACCAGACTATTCTGGTCACCCAGCCTCCTCCATTCTTACGTCCATGGATGTAACAATAGTACATATTTGCTTCCACATTCCTAATCAATGTCCTAATAGAAACGGAGTGTCTTAACACTAGGTTCCCAGACTCCCTCTGTGTACCCTGCTATATGCTGGATAGAAATATAGTCAATATACCTAAATTACTTTATCACAAAACAACTTAGCAACAATGTCTATAGTCCAAAGGTCGTCGGACCCTTTGAACGCTCACAACAATTTTTAACTTATCTATTTTAAGATAAAACGTCACAATGCAATTACAAGACAAATATATGTTGTGTCGCAGCAGTGATAGACGGGAGTCACGGACGAGCCCCCGGCTGTTATCAAGTTTATATGTATTTTAGGATACTGCACTTTGAACGCGAACGAGATGTTAGCACATCTAGAACTTTCAAGTTAAAGTATTTTTTTTATAAATTCAAAAACAACATACGTAACACATTATTAATAGGATTTAAAACTTGGTATTTCAATAAAGATAAGTAAAAATTAAAAAGAAAACTCGATATATATATTAGTTAATTGTTAAGTGAGCGACAAAAATGTTAGGTAGACTAAAAATATAAATGAATTATTTAATATTTTGATTTCGCCGCTCTGGTTTTGGGGTAAAACGCGTGTTGAGTTACGCCAGTAAATGCAAAATGGAGAAGTCCAGAATTCGGTGGAAAATGGGGAAACAGAACAGGTTTTTAAGTTTCTAGGTTCCCTCTAAATAACCTGTTAAGTGCAGGATACAGCGGGAAGTTACCTCGCGAAGCTAATAATATACGAGTACATATAGCTCTTTCGTTACTAAGTGAGTGACAGAGACAACGCACATACTAGATAGAACTTTACAGCGTAGTAGTGAGAGAGAAGTGTAGAGGAGCACGAAGAGAAGATTTTAGAAAATTTCAACGAAGACGGGAAAGAACGATATTTTACGTTTTGGAGTCCACACAGATAAAGCTTCGGGCTACAATTTGTAGAATATAGAATTTTAGAATTGAAATTTTTTGAAGTTCGTAATTTCAAATCTCAATATCACGGAGCGATTTAAATAATTACTTCGAATCCATTAACCAACTACAGCATAAATAATCTTTCTCTCTATTTTGTAAATATTTACCAAACAAACAATATTAATTAATGCATTACACATTATATCTTACTAATATTATTATCTTAAGACGCGCATCGCATTTATTAACGAGCTAAGCGATGCAGCGGGCAATTAAGGGGATCTTATCTATCCGCTCACGATTGACGGTCCCGGGATAAACAAACCTTATCTATATACATATACATGTCTAATGACATCACTGCTTATAAAAGACACACCCTCTTTGTGTGATAAAGTAAATAATTCTGTGGTTTTCTTTTACGTAGTTATCATTTATTAGAAAAGTACCTATACATCAATAGGTAGAAAAGTACCTATACATCAATGTTGCCAGATTTTCTCTCACTGCAAAGCTATTGAACATATTAAGTAAAAGACGGGAAATCAGTAGACTTAAACGATATTTTTTTGGTTTACAATATAATCTAAAGCAGTTAAGTCTTCAGAAACAATACATCTAACATACGATTGTAAATATTAGTGTTTATATGAAATTATTAATAAGTATTTAAAATTTCACACAGTAATAAAAAAAGATTTCTAACAGTACGTAGAATAGGTAATCCATAAAAAGCGAGACGAAATTTAACTTTTGCTATTACGCGATATTTTTAGCTATTACGCGTACGCTCCGTATTTATTTAAAAGTTTTTTTGTGTGTTATTTAGGTACACGCGAAAAAGCGCACACCGGAAGGAAGGAGGTTCACACTTAATGAACAAGTTGAACGACCTTTGCACGAGTGCGCTCTTTACATTGAATGAAGTCAATTGATATGAAATATTTAATTTTTTTAAGAACAAGTCAGTGGGCGATGAAATAAAATTAATTCAACGAAAATTATTACAATAACTGACATTGTACTTAGACTCCATAGCACTTGTAGTTATAGAGCATAAAACATTTTAAGCAAACTTACTTTCGAAGTGACATGGCAGTGGAATATCGCGAGTACGCCCAATTTTTATCAGGTTTTGACGATATTAATAAGAGTTTAAAATATTGGATAAAGCATTCATACTCAACATTATTTCCTTTAAACATTTTAAGAAACAAAAGACATTTTAATACGTAGATATATACTTCGATATATAATATTAAAATGTGTTTTTGGCACTCACCTCACTCCCAATGTCTCTGGTGAAACAGGAAAATAATTGTCAGGTCGATTTTCAGTCCACGGGTACGCTTTAGAGAAACAACCATACGGGCTGTAGCATCGCTCTATCTCGGCATCCTCTTATGAAGAAATAAAAAAAAATCTCGTATAAATATATTTTTTCATTGATGAAATATTTTATATTTTATTTGCTCGCTCTGATTACGAGGCAAAATACGGCGTTGAGTTCCGCCACTCAAAACGCAATGCCTCCAGAATTGAGCGAAAAGTGGGGAACGGAAGTTTCTTAATGGGAGTGTCTTTACACTAGGTTCCCAGGTTTCCTGTGTCTAGCATGCTAGGTGCGAGAAACAGAGATTATAATATTTTAGAGGGCGTATTATAATTAAAAATAGTAATTATCAAAGAAACCGACTAACCATAAAATGTACTGGGAAAATTGGTGACCAAGGTAGAGTTCTGCTTATCCATTAATACCATTATAGTCTGAAGCATTAGAGTTGCACTCGTTTTGTTCATCATATTGAACGACACACACTATATACTTAATATTACCACCAAACTATACTACAAAAAACCAAAAGCCAAAAGCCACGTGTGTTTTTATCGTGTTCTGTGAAATACGATATGAATTGTTCAAAAGGCGCCCCACAAACAGCCCAGTCGAGTGTATAATGATTTGTTTTCAAGGCGTATCTTGTTTATATAGTTTATAAATGCACCGAAGACCTCAGTGCGTACAGGGACTAATAGATCCGCATTGCTTCTAGTTCGCAGACGTTCCGGGATATGCCGATAAGAGGGGTTACGACGTTATCACAACGTTATTTGTTAAACACGATTGACGCACGAACAGTCTGCCGATTAAATGAGAATACGAGAGTAATTAATGTATGAACTATGTACTCACTATATATATGGCTAGTTAGTTGAAACGTGACTAGTTGATTCCATACAGGCGATAGCAAAGGATTTATCGTATTAAATCTACCCTCCAGTATGCAGTCTCAAGACGAGTTTAGAAAAAGTAACAAAAGCTCAATTGAGGTATTTGAGCAAATAATTATTAAACCGGAAATATAATATTTATAACAAAACAAGTTTTCTAGTTTATTTGTGTATATGCATATAATTATAAAAGCCACACTTTATCCCGCGTCTAGCACGGTAGTCAGAGATAACCTAGTGTTAAGACACTCCGGTCTCTACTTTCCGCCGAATTGTAGAAGCATTACGTGTTGAGTGGCGAAACAGTGCGCTGCCTCGGCACCAGAGCGAAGGAATGAACATATAAAATATTTCATTTCTTCCGAGTCGGAACTGATCACACAACCAGCCGCGTTTACAGTCACACGCTTGCACCCCTGCGCCACGACTGTCTTCGAATGATTACGAAGAGAACATTTGATTAATTACCCGCAAAAACAAAACAGATAATATACGATCTTTTCAACATATGCAAAGAAAGCTTTCTAAATAAAACATAATCTGTGGACTTTAACCTGATAAAAAAAATAAAAATATAAACAACATAATATTCATTGCCACGACAATGAATAAAGTACGCAATACCACGTCCATTACAATTCCCTTTATTGATTATGATATGTATATGATATGTACAAGGAATAATTAAAACTTGACAAGCAACCAGTCGTTGTATTACATCTAATTGATAACAGTGAGGAAGTATTCATAATAATACGCGAAAGGGGCAATTTCAATTATTTAAGATCATTCATTCTACAAGAGGATAGTCGAGGTCATCTTGGCAGTGGCACAGCTTCCAACTGTGAGCACAGCGGTTGTAGGTGGGATTCCCACTCATGGGATAATTGAAAATATAAAATAAAAACTACAGTAAGACTGTTTTCTCTTATATCTCAAATTATATCAAATATTTTTTACGAGTGTATACACACAAGTACGTGCGACTGTTGTGGGTTCGATTGTCGCTCGGGGGAGTGATATTTAATATTTTCATTTACTCGTTCTGTAAACGAGGCAAAGCGCGGTGTTGAATTCAGTAACACAACACACGCAAGGCTTCGAGAATTTGGCTAAAAGTGGGAAACGGCAGTATCTTGAACGCAACCTGTGTTTTAACACTAGTTCTGGTACTGGTTCTCAGGTTCCCTTTGCCTACCCTGGAATATAACGTAAAGCTAAAAAAAAAAAATTTTTTCTACATAGCCACGTATATAAAAGGAATCTAGTGTTAAAATATTTTGTTTACAACGCCGCTTTTTTTATATGGAAACGACACGGCAAACGAGCGTGCGGTTCACCTGACGGTAAGTGATTACCGCCACCCACGACTCCGTGCAACCCCAGAGGAGCTACAGGTGCGTTGCCGGCCTTTAAGATGGGTTGGGCGCCGGGGCCCGGCATTACCTGATGCGAAACGCAGTGGCATAAAGCCACTACTTCACGCCGGTTTTAAATGCCGGGGGTGGTAATGATCCGGTCGAGTCTGCCCATGCGTGTTGCCATTGCTGGCGACGTGACTCTACCACACGTACTTTAGTCGCCTCTTACGACACCACTAGTACCAGGATGATCCTATTCTCGGCCGGGATCACACGGCACAGCAGAGCGGGGAAACGAAAATAATTTAAATATAATCATTCTTTCGATGGGGGATCGAATCAACCATCCATTCAACCATCGCGTTGTTCCACTGCGCCACGCCAGCCTCCGAATTAATACTAATAATATATGGAGAATAGAAGGTATTTTTATAGGTATACATAAAATGTATAAATATACAATAATATAATCTATATAGTTAGATAGATAAAAAAAATCTATATTATGCTTATTATATAACGAGAAACGTAAAAGAATTGGTGTTAAAAATATTATATAGTATAAAAGCTACAAAAATGATAATATAATTATATAATATAAACAGAAAAAATAACAATTAAGTAAAAAAAAATGTTTACAAGTCAGTCTTCACTTTATTTATTAAACGCCATTTAAATCATTAAACACACAATAAAAATTAATTATTTCATGCACATCACAATCAGCACATAGCCCTATAGCATAGTTAAAACACCACAATAATGGATTCCAGTCGAAATTAATATAAAATAATCATCAATTAAATCTAATAAATGCATACAAAATTTTATATATAGCTAAAATCACTCTCAAAATGAGATAATAGTGACATAATACATGTTACTTAGTCAAATTCTAATAACAGGTAAAAAATATCTATTATGAAAATAAAAAAAAAGAAATATGGCACATATTATTAATAAATTACCTTGTGTACCAAAAATGTACTGAAGCTAGTAGAAGAAGAAGAAGAAGTAACACAACTTTTAATCCGACAAAAATATGCTCAATATTTTGTATCTGTTAATCAGTCATTTTGAGAATATAAATGTATGTTCATTTAAATACCGCAACAAAAAATAAACTTTTGTTAGAGTCAATAATTTTATTTTAATACAATATATATTAACGGTGACTCATTCAATTTGTTAAGTTCATTGTATATCGTTATATGTTCAAATCTTTAAAGAGGAATACTATTAAAAATACTAATACTACGAGACGGTGCGTGGATGGGTGACGAAACTGACATTTTTAATTTAAGTAACATCTAAGTTTATGAGAAAACAGTCAACAGAACAAAAATCATGAGTAATAAATGTCAATAAACGGCACACTGGGACAGCGTCTGGAATGTAAATGCCATGGTTGTGGGTTCGATTCCAATTTGGGACATTGAATTATTTTCATTTTCTCGCTCTGGTAAGGAGCAAAGCAAAGCAGGGCGTTGAGTACCACAACTTGACACATAATTTTTCGAAAATTGGGCGGTGCGTGGGTAATGGAGTTTCTTAATACTAGGTACCAATGCTTACCTGTGTATATGTGAAGCTATTCAAATGTTTTCCGAATATAATAATTAAGTTTTTATAAATTTTTGCAGTGTCTTTAAATATAGCAGTCATTAAGCAAACATCAAGCTTCAGTGGCAAGTTATTCTCAGTTAGGTAAAAAAATAGCAATTTATTATTAATATAAATAATTAGATATGTTTCATTGACCTATTTTGAGTATTTCAATAAATTCTTCATTATCCTAATCATACAAAACGTTGCAACAGCTTAACACAATGAAAAATAAAATGTCTTTATCACCTACTAACATATTGAAAAAAAAAGTCAAAATACATTATAAAAACCAAATACAACATCAAAAAAATTAACTATTTACTTTACGCGACTTGTTCTTCGATGGTGTCGAAGAAAAGTTGCAATCGAACGTCAAATCATCAGAGAATATGTCCGACATTGAAATAGCATCATTTTTGTTTTGAACGAGGAACCTGTCAAAGTCCTCGTTCTCTTTATCTTGCATTTTGGTATCCCTAAAGGGAAAAGCAACTTTCTTAGTATCATTTCCATAAAAATGCATACTGTCCGTAGAATTTTCATTGAAACCACTATCTATTCTTATCCAATTTATATTGGACGTCTCTTTTAAGACACTTTTGCTTGTACTTGCACTAGAATTTGTATTCATAACAGTTAACTCTGATGGTTTTATAGCGCTCTCGTAGTAACTTGAAGCATTCGTATAAAACGTGTTTTCATTGAAACCACTATCTATTCTTTTGAAGCTTGAACTGTCACTTTTCGTATCATTTTCAGTCAAAAACTTGAGATCAATTGTGTTAAAATCAATTTTGTTTTCCATTATAACTGGAATGTCAAAATCTAAACTGTTATCCAAAGACATATTGGCTGGACTTTGTACTGATGAGCGTATTTTACTAATATTATGTAATATATTTGTTTTACGTTTGCCTTTAATTGGCGTTGCATCTAATAAATTAATATTAAGAATTTTACTAGAAGATTGAATTTCATCTGATTTAAGTTCTGTTTTCACTAATTTTCGTATGCTCACATCCTCTTGTAGATTCCAACCGACTTCTTTTGTATCCGGAGAATCTTCTGCATCAGCTGTAACATATGAGTAAAGTAATAATGACACCAGTACCGGGAGATCTAAAATACACACTGTATCTCACATTTACCCAGGAGGAGAAAGAATCTCTGATAGCGCAGGGGTGGGGAGGAGAAACAGGTTCGAAGGTGCTGACAATTCACGAGTCTCAGGGTCTGACCAGCGCGACTGTTATAGTGGTTAACACTAAATCTATTAGGCTACAGCTGCATGATAGCGTTTCGCACGCCGTCGTAGCAATATCTCGGCACACCGACACCTGCACGTACTATAGTGAAGGCAAAGATGACGCAGTAAATATGTTAATCCGGAACGCGACGAAGGCAACGACAAAAAGCATTGTGGAATATAATTTAAAGATGGCTTTGAAAGATAGGAACGCAGCAGTCACCTCTTCCACCATAGCGGTCATGCCCTTATCCTAGTGCAAAATTCCTCACATCCAAATCAACTACGATAAAAGTGTAGCATGTACTTATAATTATGTAATTAAATATATATTGTAATATGTAAAATTGTTAAATATATATAAATATAAACACTCGCTTAACCTTAGATCTAAGTAAAATTTTGTAAAATAATGTAAAGATAAAAATATAATTTGCTTATTATAGATATTGATTGTATGTAAACGACAATGTAATTAATATATATGATAAGGATATTAGATATAATAATAAATTTAAAAAGTGTACGGACCAAGTGTCTGTAGTGTTAAGAAATAAAATAAAAAAAAAAATAAAAAAAAAAAAAAAAAAAAAAAACATGAGTAATCTGTAATTAATTATAACATTGTTAGCAAACTCGTATAAAAGAGGGTAGATGTAAGTGAAAAAGACTACAATAGCAATGGAATTTTTTGATTGTCAATCGGGGACAGATGCTTGTAGGCAATGGCCCTTATTGGAAGGAAACTCGTGTGAAGTATTGTTATTGAGCAATTACATAGAATCTCTTTGAATCTTTCCGAATAATTAAGATACATATAGTTAATGTGTTTTTATCTAGTTTTTCTAAAACGTTAACCGCTTCCGGTTTCTATCAACATACATATATTATTTTTATAAGCAACAGTTGCTTTTTAGAAGTACTAAGGGCTGTTATGATTGTTTTTAATTGTAAAATTATTTTTATATTTTTTTTCCCAAAACTCATCACTCGTTTTTATAAAACAATCTATAAAATCCACAATAATCTGAAAAACAACTGTACACTTAATTACACAAATAGTAACAGTTATAGATAGTACCATTCCACGAAGATGCGTTCTTGTTTTTTAACATGGGCAGGAAATCTTAGCGTGTACATAATGTTATTTTTATATATATTGCAATTTGCAAATTACTATGAAAATTCTGTTAAATATGGTAGCTACTACATATTCACAAGATTTTGTAAGTCTGATATTAATTAATAATTAGAAACATTTTTTTATTTTCTTTATGCGTAACGACAACGAAACTGATACACTGGCGAAATATTGCTCACTTGTACTGTAAGCGATCAGGAAAAAAACCGAGACGTGTCAAAATGTATGGCATTATCTATATAAATACGAGGCCAGTCGCGCCGCGGACACAAGCGTGCGAAGACTGTAAACGCGACAGGTTATGAGTTCGATTACCACTCGAGGAAATTAAATATCTAATATGTTGATTTAATTGTCTCTGGTAACAAGGGAAAAAGCGGCGTTGAGTTCCGCCAGTGAACATACAATGCTTTTAGTATTCGGCGGAATATGAGGGATGAGATAATGGGAACGGAATATCTTAACACTAGGCTATCAGGTTCTCTCTATCCTGCTATGTGACATAGCGTGTAGCTAAAACAAAACATCTTCAATATTCACGTACCTTGTGAGTTATTGTGAAAAGAACCATCAACACTCATATCCATACTGAAGTCTAACTTTTGCACTGAACGGCTTCTATTCAAGCTCGACATACTTAAGCTTCGTTTCTCAGATAACGAGCCACATCTCCTAAACGGTGATTTATCTTTAAGTGATGTACTTCTAGTTAAAATAGATTTATTTGGCGTTTTGCAGAAACACGCGGGCTTCTTTTCGCCGTCAGATCCTGATGAGATACAATCGAGACATGTCGCCATTGCTTCCGTTTCGGGTGAAGTAAAGTTGTTTTTCTAAAAATAAATCAATTGATTTAAAAGTAAACAGTAGATGTGACAAACATGAGTTTAGTTGTTTTATATTTTTATATTAATTTAAATTTAGTAACTTATAATACGACGTTTTAGTACTTTTTTGGGCTCAATATGTAGTCTTGTAACTATAAGCAGATTAGTTAAGAGATTAAATTATTATTTATTAATGTTATTAAAACAATTTAATCTATACTTATAATAAATCTGTAGAAAAGTCGTTTCTGTACATTGAAAATATTTTTAAAAAAATTAGCCAGGGTGTTAAAGGATAACTAACAGAATCCATTTCCAACATTTTTGGAATTTTTGTCTGTTTGTCTGTTTGTCTGTTTGTCTGTTTTCCTGTTTATGTGAACACGCATCACGTCAAAAGTACACAATATATTTAAGCAAGTTTTATACGTAAAAATTACCAGTAAATCAAAGTAACATTTAGTGTTTATTTCATTGTAATAGCTTCACTCTATCAAAAGATATAAGTATTTAAGTTTCCAAGAAGCTTATATTTGAGATAGTAGAACTCGATACTAGAAACGCTATCTATTTTATATTTAAGTAGGTAGGTAGGTAGGTGGGTAGGTAGGTGGGTAGGTAGGTGGGTAGGTAGGTGGGTAGGTAGGTGGGTAGGTAGGTAGGTGGGTAGGTAGGTAGGTAGGTAGGTAGATAGGTAGGTGGTAGGTAGGTAGGTAGGTAGGTAGGTAGGTGGGTAGGTAGGTAGGTAGGTAGGTAGGTAGGTAGGTAGGTAGGTAGGTGGGTAAGTAGGTAGGTGGGTAGGTGGGTAGGTAGGTAGGTAGGTGGGTAGGTGGGTAGGTAGATAGGTAGGTGGTAGGTAGGTAGGTAGGTAGGTAGGTAGGTAGGTAGGTAGGTAGGTAAGTGGGTAGA
The DNA here is from genome assembly GCA_917862395.2 of Heliconius sara. Lineage (NCBI taxonomy): Eukaryota > Metazoa > Arthropoda > Insecta > Lepidoptera > Nymphalidae > Heliconius > Heliconius sara. The sequence goes on from OU860792.2 coordinate 5,208,862, forward strand.
TAGGTGGATAGGTAGGTAGGTAGATAGGTGGGTAGGTGGGTAGGTAGGTGGGTAGGTGGGTAGGTAGGTGGGTAGGTGGGTAGGTAGGTGGGTAGGTGGATAGGTAGGTGGGCAGATAGGTGGGTAGGTAGGTGGGTAGATAGGTGGGTAGGTGGGTAGGTAGGTGGGTAGGTGGGTAGGTAGGTAGGTAGGGTGGTGGTGTAGGGGTGGTAGGTAGGTAGGAGGTAGGTGGTAGGGGTAGTGGTAGGGTAGGTAGGGTGTAGGTGGGTAGGTAGGTAGGTAGAGAGGTGGGGTAGGTAGGTAGGTAGAGTAGGGTAGAGATAGGTAGGTGTAGGTGTGGTTAGAGTAGGGTATGGGTAGGAGTAGGTAGGTAGGTAGGTAGGGAGTATGGTGTAGGTAGGTAGGTAGGTGGGTGTATGGTGTGGGTAGGTGGTATGGTGGGTAGGGTAGGTAGGTGGGTAGGTATGGATGTATGGATGTATGGATGTATGGATGTATAGATGTATGGATGTATGGATGTATGGATGTAAGGATGTAGTGGATGTATGGATGTATGGATGTATGGAGTTGGATGTATGGATGTATGGTGTATGGATGTATGGATGTATGGATGTATGGATGTGGATGTAGGTGTATGGATGTATGGATGTAGGAGTATGGATGTAGGAGTGGTGTATGGTTTGGTGTAGGAGATGGTGTATGGGTGGATGTAGGAGTAGGTGTAGGATGTATGGATGTAGGTGTAGGGTATGGATGTGGAGTTGGAGTATGGATTGGAGTTGGATGTATGGAGTATGGATGGATGTAGGATGTATGGGTTATGGAGTATGGATGTTGGATGTAGGATGTATGGGTAGGTGTATGGATGTATGGATGTATTTTTTTTTTTTTTTTTTTTTTTTTTTTTTTTTTTTTTTTTTTTTTTTTTTTTTTTTTTTTTTTTTTTTTTTTTTTTTTTTTTTTTTTTTTTTTTTTTTTTTTTTTTTTTTTTTTTTTTTTTTTTTTTTTTTTTTTTGGATGTATGGATGTATGGATGTATGGATGTGTGGATGTGTGGATGTGTGGATGTGTGGATGTGTGGATGTATGGATGTAGTGTATATTTTTTTCAATTATTATTACCAGTAAAGTATCGATACTAATGTGATATCTATATATTTAATATATTAAATATTTTTTAGGAAGTTTTATAATTCTAATAGAATTAAACAACTTTATAAAATGATTTTTCCTTGCATGCGTTGTAATAATTACAACATAATATATAAGATTTTATATGTTACTTTAATTATTATCTTAAAATAATTAAATGTATTTTGATCAAATTTATTTTCTTAAAAATTAGGAGTGCCCAACAAAGCTATCATTTCTCTATGAAGATATAAATAAATAGTTATAAAGGTCAGTTATTTAATCATTCCACTATTCATACATGACGAATATTACAATAAAAACAATTAAGCTGATTATACCGCTCCCGCACCGCGCTCACGTCTTAGCTCTTTAAATCGCTTAAGTCGTTTCTGAGATAAGCGTCGACTAACAGAAAAACCAAGAAACCGACAAAATTTATAAATATTATTGTTGCTGATTCTATTACTTTGTTAATTGCTCCAATAATAATTTGTTTAATGAAAATCGAAAATGTCATGGTTTTAATCATTTTCACATTAGAAATCATAAGTGCGCTGCAAGCATACATTATTTATTACAACAGGAACGTAATTCCCTGTACCGAAACAAACAAATAATTCACAAATTTAAGCGGGTGAAGCCGTGAGCTGGTTGCTGTATTTTATAAAATTTTATGTTGTGATTATAATAGATGGATCACGTGGTGATGTCAATACGTTTCAATCATTGGCATGTAGGTACGTTATATTAATTTATAGTATACATGTATATCTTCCACGTACAGACACCGATGAGTTAGGATTTTATTGTAAGTAGCGATATTACTATAACTATATATCTATAACTATAACTTAGGTCCTAAAGACTCCTTAAGGCAAAAGTTTAAAGAAATTAATATATTGACAGTTGCATCTCTCTTATGGGTGGTACGAAAATGCGACTGCGTTGCAAACATACGTTATAGGTATATTAAAACACGAACATAATTTTAGTGTATTAAGCAAATAATTCTGTGGTTTAAGCGGGCGAAGCCGCGAGCGGGCCGCTAGTATAAAATAAATCACAATTATACATTATATTATTACATTAATTAATTCGTTAAAATTAAGGTCAGTCGTGACACAATGGCACAGTGTGTAACGTCTGTAAACCTGGAAATAAAATATTTATTTAAATTTATAGTTTCATTTCTTCGCTCTGGTGTCGAGGCAAAGCGCGGCGTTGAGTGCCGCCACTTAATTCGCAATGCCTTCAGATTTAGACAGAAAGTGGGGAAAGAAGTGTCTTAACACTGCGGTCCCTCTGCCTAACTTGCTGTATGCCGGATGCAGCGTTAAGCTGATTTTTAGTCAAATTACAAAAAATATACACAATCCAATATTTCTATTTAAAATATTTAATTTCCCTTCACCATCGAAGCCCACTAAAACAACGGAAAGTCCTGATTGGAGTGTCACGTAATTTATCTTCGCAATCATGAATATTAAAAGAAAATAAAAAGAAATAAACTATACCTCTTCATCACTGGAACATATTTTAACAACAGGAGAAATAGATGCACTGGCTAATGAAGAAGACGCTGTAGATTCTGGGCCATTTCTCTTTGGTGTTCTAAACTCTATCGGGCTAAAACAAGGCTCGACAAAATCAACTACGTCAAGTATCTTGTTACGATAACAAGGCTTACTTGTTTGACCCCTCTGTAATGGCGTTCCAAATGTTCGTTTCATTCCTTTTGCTACTAAATCTCGACTCTGGAACATTGAAATAAATAATAAGTTATTAGTTACTGTATACATATTGTTATTTCATATAGTACTTCTTTGTTTTAACCAGTTTCAATAAACTTTTAGAGTAGTTGTCTTACATCATACTAACATTTGATGAAATTTGGAATTTAAGCATCATTTATGAATGACCCCTATTGGACATAATTTTTAAAGATCTTGTTATTAATATCATAATCTTAATCGTTAGTTTATAATATTCAAAATACTTATAAATATAGGGTTCTGATATTTGAAAGAAATATATAAATGGTAAGATATTAGAACAAGTGAATAAAGTAGTATATCTGGGAATTGCGTTCAGTAGAGATACGAAACTGTGTGGCCGTATTGCTGTAATAGAGTTAACGAACCTTAGTTGTTTTGATGAGACGGCGAAACGTAAGCACAGTTTTGGTACCGATGCTGTTCGCCAGCGAAACGTAGAAGAAGAATTAAAGAAAGATGAATGCTATGGAGATGCGATCTTTCCGTAGGATATACGGAGTTAGCTTAGCTGGTAGACACGCTGAGATATAAGAAGAACGTTCTCAGGTGGTTTGGGCACGTCGAAAGAATGGGAAATACGGTTTTCAAAAACAATTTCTTTGAAATGCTTTGCTTGATGCTTGATGCTGAATGCTTTTGAAAATGATGTCATTTTAATTGTGCAATGTCTATACATCAACATAAAGCATTACACCACGTTTTAATTGCTAGAGAAGGGAATTTAAAATATATATTTCCTTGAGTGGGTATTGAATCTACAATCATCGTATTTTATAGGCAGACACTATCTTGCGTAAACATCTTTAAATAAGCATCTGCAATTTTTTATAAATACCTTACATGGTATTTATAAAAAATTGCAGAGTCATCTATGTATACCTTTTACTGACATACAAATTGCACAGAATTATTACTGAGGTGTAGATCTAACATTTAACAACTAAAATAGTATATCTTTTATACATTCTTATTTTGAAAGAATTTGATACACTTAATTATAAGTCAAATTACCATCCTTATATCTATTAATTTCATCTTATATGACAAAAGGGGACAAAATTATGTGGTAATTTCTTTATGGTAACTATAGTAATTTTTTGCCCATTCTCCATGCACCAATCACTTTTTGAGACTGCATTGTATAGTGGTGGAATTCAAGGCAGCTTTTTGTATTGTTACTAGAATAAGGAGATGCAACTAATTTATTTCCCTGAGTATAATGTTTTTTATAATGTTTGTTTGTTGGTGTTTTACTATTATGTAAATAACTATATAAACTTGAAAAGTTATGTTGAAATTACAGACAGACACTTCAGTGTTATTTACATTTTGAATTCTGACGTAATCGGGGCTTTCGCCCTTTCGAACTACATAACTTTTAATTTACAAATCTGCTGATGTAACTAAAAATCAGGAAACATTCTCAAATATTGAACGAAATCCTATAGATCTGTATAAAAACCTTCCAGAAAAATCAATAATAAAAAGAAACAAATATTACGAAATAGAAATCGAACAAGCAGGATTTGAACATAGGAGAATATATATATATATATATATATATATATATATATATATATATATATTATATATATACCATAAATTCAAATCGAAAAAAGAGGCGTAAAATGAGGAGATCCGCTCTTGCTAAAGTTATTCATAGCAGTTCTTTAGTAGTTCAGACATATTTCAACTGGAAAAACTAAGGAGTCTGGATACTTAATGGAATCTAACACATTTAAGAATTGCTTACGTTATAGCTATCTTTAGTGAAATTCCTACAGAATTAAAAACAGTCATTTAGAAACTTGTCAGAGAAAATAAATTAGCAGGACACAAAATTAATGCCAAAAATTAGTGACCAACAACATCCAAACTCCCATTAACATAATAGAAACAAAATAGAATATGTTAGTGAATATGTTTTCCTTGGAAATGTCATTTGACAAAAACAGAGACAAACAAACAAAAGAGAAATTGAAAAGGAAACTAACTACAGTCTGAAACTGAAAAGGATTGTTGTGGATTCATGTATCCTATCTTCCTTAGCATAAATTTAGTCAGGCCTGGACATTCTGCAACAGGGTTAAGATCAAAATACTGTCTTGCCAGCATGCAATGAAAAGAAGTATTCCTAAAACTAAGAAAATAAAACTAAGACATAATAAATATAACTAACACTAATAATATAGACATACACACAACAAAACTAAGTTCAAGGATACTCTGCATCATGCCATGCCACTGAAATGGAGATGAGCTGGCCATAAAACTGGATAGCAAGACATCAGGTGGATACAGCTAGCAACAAAGTGGCTTGGCACCACCAAAAAGTAAAAGACTAAGGGGACTCGCAAAGGAAAATATGAGTTGACAAAATTATTAAAATAGTTGTATTACCAGAGCTCAAAATATACCAGCATGAAGGAGAAGGATACAACAATCAATAATCATAATCAAAAACATCACAATATAATCAACTACTTGCTGTTAAGATGAATAAAGCTAAATAAAAAAATAAAGAAGTGTTATTTATTTTTTTTTTTTGTTTATTGAATGTTCTTTATAGCAATTTTGTCAAACAATATTCTTTAAAAAGTTTTTTTTTTCTTAATGACATTTTTTTCTCAATGAAATAAATCACAAAACTTTAACAGAATATTGCCAAAATACAACAATGAAAACTATGCATGAAAAGTTGTACATATAGCATACCATGTTAGCATCTTACCAAGTCTGGACTAAACAAAACAGGTGTGTGTGCTTCATAGCTAGATGGTGGTCTTTCTTGCATTTGGGGTTCTATATGAATCTCATCATCTGTTTGTTCAGAGTCATAGTGATCCATATCACTGTGCTCCTCAAAGAATAATTTTCTTCTCAGAGATCCATTTGCAGTAATTTCATATTCGCCATACATGTGTTGATCCTACAAGAAAATTGAGTAGCCAAGCACATTACAAAAAATTGCTATAAAACTAATAGAATGCAACTAATTTACGTTATTTATGTAATTATGGATATGGAGACCATGGGAGCTCAAAAACATAGTGTCACCAAGAGATCATTGTATGACCAACTGACTTTTTGTCAATTTGATTCCTACTCAGGAGAGCTAATCATTTTCATTTTCTCACTCTGGTAATAATTAAGCAGAAAATGGGCAACAGAGTATTTTGACATTTGGTCCCTCTGCCTACCCTTATGTAGTAATACATATATGATGCTAAAAATTAAAAAAAAAAGATTGTATTTACCTGTGTATAAGTGCAGAATGGTTTTAAGATGCTTTCAATTTCAGGAGGTAGCTTTGGGGGCAAAGTAAGGACAGTTTGCACTGAAACTGAATGACAAAAGTAGTTTTATAGTATCTGACAATGTAGATGACCTATATATATAATATTATATAAACCACATAAATTTTCAGTTGTATAATATATACATATCTAAAATATTGACTGTAATAGAAGCTAGTCATGGTGCAGGGGATAAAATGTGACTGTCAACACAAATGGTTGTGAGTTCGATCCCCAATGGAGGAGCGTTGCATTGAGTTCCACCACTCAATACACAATGTCTCCAAAATTTGCCAGAATATGCATAACAGTGTCTTAACACTAGGTGCCATCTGCCTACCCTACTGTGGGTTACATGCACCACAATGACCTTTAATCTATTAAAAGCATTTGTAATAATGATTAATGTTAATCACCATAGTAAAGTAAAATATAAAGTTTTTCTGAAAGTTTGGACCTTAAAACCTTTTGGATTTAAAATATAATTAATTTAATATAATTCACCTTCTCTAAAGGTAGATATTTTCTCACTAACAAAACTTGTAATAATATTGTCAGTAGTATCAATAGGTTCAAGAAGCGGTTTAACTTTTTTAGAAATTTCCATTGGGCTAGGCATGACCATGTCTTGAGAAAAAAATCTGAAAAAAATTATAAAAATATAAATAACTTGCAAATTAGATTCAAATATTCGAAATCAAATGTAAGAAAAAAAACTAGAATTTACTTTTCATTTGCTTCTTCAGCAATCTTCTCCAACGCAGGATCTGGTGATGGTTCAAATTGACTATTGCACGCTACAATATCGGCAGGTACTAAAGTACACGCTTGATCTATGTCCCATCTGAATGAGCCATTATTTTTCTTTTTATAGATTTTGCACATTCCCGGACTATAACAAGTAGAGCATTAGGATAAAAAGTTAAATATTCATTAAACACAATTAAAGATCGTGACATACCTGCATATTGGTTTATGTAATTTTTCAATTAACACTTTATCAAACGGATTTCTTACTTTTCCTTTTGTCGGAGGCGTGGTTTTTTTATTTCGATTTGGACTATCAATACTATCATTTTTAAAATTCATTTCAAAAATAACGTAAACTCTCCATTAAACATAACAATTGTGAAGTTCATGCTTGTTGAAAAACATCGATATATTATAAAAACATCGATACCAAACCCGATGTATTTTATTCGATATATCGATAATTAATATACAGATATATAATATATACATGTGTAAGCCTGGCTACATACGTACAATAATATTGTCAATAATACTGCACGTATGTAACCGCTTTTCAATATTATTGTATATTTCTAAAAATTCTGCTTTTGCAACGACAATATCGGGGGAGGCAGGTTATTCAGTCAGTTAATAATATTTGTTATGTTTTCAACTAAAATATTGCAGCGCATCCGATGCTGGAATATTTTAGTTGAAAAAAAGACTTCAAAGGAGGCGAACGCTTCTGCTTTTTATTTAAGATAGATAACGAAAACAATGTAAAAAAGCAAAAATAATGTTGATATTACTTCTCCCACGGACAATACTTAATAGAGTTTATTTAAAAACCTAGCAAACTTATTTAAATCTATAGGATACATCTATTGAAGCATACCATGATAAAGTTAAAAATATTGTGCGCTAAAGAACCTTCTCGATATTTACAAAAAGAATTAACCAAATAGAAATAGTATTTTTTGAAAGTGGTTATCTCTCATTCTCATGTAATTTTTTAAATCATTTCCTGTTAGTAAAATTAGCTTCACGCTGTATGCCGCACACTGTAGCGGCAGAGGGAACCTAGTATTAAGACACTCCGTTCCCCAGCAAATTCTAAAAGTATTGTGTATTGAGTGGCGGAACTCAATGCTGCGCCTTGCCTCGACACCAGAGCGAAGAAATGAAAATATTAAATATATAATTTCCTCAAGCGAAAATCGAATCCACAGCCTATTGCGTTTTCATTCCCACTTTGTGCCCCTGAGACACGAAAGGCCTCTGTTGTAGTTCATTAATAATATTCAAATTATTAAACTCAGTTTTTTTTCTCATTTAGTCTTTGATAATTTTTTATTCCCTTTTTTATAAGTAAGCTAAATGCAATAACTAAAGTAACGGACTATTACAGTCTTTGTAGCGATATGCTTTGATTAATATATTCCATAGCTCTGAATAAGTTTCCCACGTTTCAATAAATTATTTCAAGTATTATTATGTTTTAATAAAATATTGTTTTTTCGTGAGAGTAGTAATATCAACACTATTTTCACGATTTCTACTGTTACGTTGTCCATCTTGAATAAAAAGCAGAAGCGTTTGCCTCCTAGAAATCTTTTTTTCAATTAAAATATTACAGTGCAGCAAAACACGACAATAGTATTGACAATAACTCTGCCCCCCTCGATATTGTCGTCGCTAAAGCAGATTTTCTAAAAATCTTCAATAATATTGACAATTGGCCGCACTCACAATATTATTAACAATACATACTTAATTGATAATATTATTGTACATGTGTGTGGCTAGGCTATCTCTTATTATATATAAACGAGAACGCTTGCATAAAGTATATATTTTACAACGGAAAATGTGTCTATATTATATGATATAGACACATTTTCCATTTCGTTTGTTTGAACTCATCAGAATTTTTTATATAACTCTATATACTGTACCATATATGTCTATATAGTTTCTTTTCCGGGGCTTCAAAAATATCAACGAACAATAGTGTCACAAAAATCTTTTATTGAAATATTTATTACTATTATTTTTGTTATTAAAGTTTAAAATAAAAGTTTGTTATATCGGCTTAGGTTTCTTTTTATAATAAATCAGATAAACATTGAACAAAACCAAATAAGCGGCAATATTGCAGTTATATATGTCATATCTGACAGCTGTATTTTTATATATCACCAACCAACAGGTGACACTAGATTACGTTTATTTTGTAAATGTGCCTTTTACCAATTATGAATATTTCCATATAGTGATTTGTGATTGTGAATATAATACTAATTATGTGTTGAACTGATGACGACAGTTCTTTATTGTATAGACTCTAAAATAGAATACATACAAATAAGCTGCTGTTCTATTTAATTAAAGATTACTTAGGCTTCACCGATATTAGATGCAATTTATCAAGATTTACGATTATGGAAAACCATCATGAAAAAAGCTGCGAACCCATGGATATAGATTTAAGTTCCCATTCAGTAAGCGCAATGGATATATCATATATAGATCGAAGCTTAAATTTTTCTCCGGTTTCTATTAAAGATGAAAAGAATCTGGATGATGTTAATGTTATTCAAAACTTTTCAAATATAAAACCTTTGTCTATAAACAATATAATAGCAAAACAAAAACAGGCCTCTAATAATACAAGGATAACACTAAGTAAAATACTCACGTGTATCATTGCACTATTTTTGTCCGTTATTATTTATCAATTCACGCAGTTCACATGTAATGAAAATTTAAATTTCCATCTTATCAAAAGTACTCTATCATCAAAATTATATGGACAATCTTCAGCAGTAGAATCTTTAGTTAAAGCATTGGAAACAGAGGCATCTACGAAAATGATTATTTTATATGGTGGTACAGGAGTCGGTAAGACATATACTGCGTCACTTATATTAGAAAATATAATAAACTATAGTAATATGTACCACTTTACTATGCCAGGTTTTTTACAAACTTCACCTGAATATATGTTTGGACTATCATTCTGCCAGTCTTCAATTATAGTTGTAGATGATTTAAAAGGGAATGATATTATCAATATTAAAGACAACATTAATGCATTGGTGAAGAAAAGTGAAGACTTGTCAAAAAAAATAACCATTTTGTTATTATACAACTGTGAAATAATAAGTGACAATTTTTATAAAAAATGTGATATACATTTTGTTAAGGAAGTAAACCAAACTTTCCATAATAAAAACATGGTCAAGAACTTTATTAAATTTGAATCATTGAATGAAAAACATTTAAAAATGTGTATTGAAAATGAAGCTCCAAACAAAAAGCTAAGTGAAAATAAACTTTTAGATATTATGAAAAATTTTAATGTTGGCATTGATGGTTGCAAAGGTGTATACCAAAAAATGAAATATTTAAATGTAATTTAACTATAAATATATAATATATATATAATTTCTTGGTTAGATATTGTAGTTGTAGTTTTATAGTAAATTGTAGTATACAGGGTATTTTATCTTTAATAGTGTGATATATGACAATGAGACAGTCTGAATATAAATAGAATGCTTATGGGTTCTATTCAAATTCTGGAGAATGAATTATTTTCATTTTCTAGCTTTAGTAGACATAGTGTTGCGTTGAATCTACTACTCAACACATCTAAGTGGAAGGTTTTCTCTCCTTTACTTACTTTATGAGGCTCAAAGTGTAAAGCTTATTAAACATGTGTATAAGATAGTAAAAATAAAATTATTGTTGTACAACATTTTTTACAATTATTTAAATAAATTGAATTATTAAAATAATATATTATGGTATTATTTATGCATTCATTTATCTTCATGCATATTCTGAGTAATTAAATTCTTTATTATAATAAAATAAGTAATAAATACACAAACTTAAAGTAGTATATCAGGTTTATATTGAAATATTTGTATTACAGATCAAAAAAACTTTATTTTAGAGAATGTTACATGATAATCGGCAATGCAGAGGTTTAAAAAATTATGTCAAATAGAAATATACTGACAAATGCTTAATACACCTACACTTCACATTTTAAATTATGCTACAACAAACTTTCACCAACTCCATAATAAAGATTAAATTTTAAAATGAATTTAGTGGTGCATTAAGTATGAAATATTTTGGTTAAATCCTAGCTATGACACAAAACAATCTCAGTGTAACTAGGCAGGGGTGCAATATTTATTTAAAGTTGAACTAAATAATGCTATTCACTCAATTTAAGTACACCCTACATAGTTTCAATATAAATTTTATAGGCTTAACAAACCATATTCTAACATAGAATGCTCCATTAGTTTTGCACACAATATAAATTCTAGCTGAATGGTCAATATTTTTATAGGATTCAAAAATAAATAGCTAATGGAGGTAAATCTTTAATTTCAACAGAATTTATACTGGTCTCTGTAAAATTTTTTATGTAAAGTTATATTGCACTGCACCCATACTTTAACCATGAATTAGAAATATAGTAACATACTCAAGGAGTGCCATATTTTCCATATTTAAGTTTAATGAACCCACAAATAAAACAAATATGTGTTGTATTTGCTAAATCTGTGGGCTAACAAACGGTAATTATGTGCATTTATATTATGATATTTTTATTAATAATTGGTATGCAATTATTAAACATTTTCAATAAACTAATTAATTTCATAGTAAGTAAATGTTATGAAAATTCAGCCAATAGATAAACATTTAATTCATTTATTATTTAAGAAAATTCCCCTATATATATATTAAAGCCAGTAGGTTAGTGCATGCAATCAGGAAAGTGCTTTAACAATGAACAGAGAGCTGTCTTTTAAATTTTTTATAAAGAGTTAAGTTTAATTAATTTTTGAAAGTTGTAATATGTAATTATAATTTAATTCAATGTAATATTTTGGAACACTTGAGGGAAGACAACACTATCATAACAAATTAATTATGAATTCTGGTGTTTAAACGATTTTCACATTTGTGCAATCACAGTATTTAATTCATCAACTGATTAGTTTGGTTATTTATAAATAAATCTATTTTTCTTGTATTTCTAATGTTAGCAGAATACATTTTAATAAATGATGTATATAGATATTATAGTATTACAATATATATGTATAATCACATGTAATATCTTTATCATTGATATTAACAAATAAGAATTGTAACAGTAAAGCATACATTCTTAATATATTTTGCTATAGTTAAATATAAGTATTTAGTTAATGAAGCAAAATAATAAATTCAACCATTCAGTTAGTAAAATCAGCACTTCCTACAACAATATTAGAGTTTGGACAAGCTTAAGTAATAATTTAACGACATCATCATCCTATTTTTGTAGATGTAAGTAATTAAACTTTTATATAGTGAAATTCTAAAAGGTACTTATAGACAATTTTTTACATTCCAGACATTCTGTTACTCAAGTATGAAGTTTTTTAAAATAAAAATCATAGACAAAGTGGGTAAATGTTAATGAAAGTGTATAAGTAACAAATAACAAGTAGTAATTAAAATATAACAAATATAACAGAAATAAATATGAATAGTTTGATAGAAATTGGTTGTAAAATGATCCAAACATGCAGTATGCAAATCATATCTATGTATGTACACATATGTTTCATCAGGTATGTATAATTTCCCAAATTAATTAAAACATTGATTAAATACTAAGTATGCGTAACAATAAAGACTAGAATACATTTTTTTTTTATTTTTACAGTTATTGGCACTAAATTCAATGGTAATGGCACAATTATATACTCATACAGTGGATATAACGTCATACTCACAATTCATAAATAAATTATCTAAGATGCAATATATTATAAATACAATTCCAATTTCGAAGAATATTTAAAAATTAGGTTTTGCTAACTATACCTACTACGATTTACAAAATTGTAAAAACATTAGTAAATGTTGTTTATATCCTAATTATATTTCTATAAAATGCTGAATTGCCCAGACTCATATTAACACACCTCTAAAGTGAAAGTGTGCAATATTTACTGTTACACATTGAACACTCAAATTTTTTTTCTTTTATCACTCTAGAATTGTAATAAGTACTATATATTTCTTTGTGTTTAAAATGATATGACATATAGCAAATTTAAATTGTAGCAAAGAATATTAATTATATAATAATTAAACAACAATTAACATATATTATCTGATTGATTATTTAAAGCATAAGCACAGTAATTTTTAACATTAAAATCTAAAATTGACAAAATTGATATAATTTACTTAAAAGATTATTTAACAAATCAATTCTAGACTAAAATGTAATGATGTTATAATGTAATTCATTACTTTAATCAATGTATATAAAGATAATAAACATATGGTATTGGTATATTTATTTAAATGTTGTATGTGTAGTGCCAATAACTGCATTATTATTAATTTAATACTTACGAGCTAGGTATTCAATAACAAATAGAACACCATTTTTTAAGCACGACAAAACATTCATAGTTAAAAATGTAGAGAGACTTATTGAGAAATGTGCTAATAATTCTAAATCTTGAAAATTTCTGCAGTTTTTTTAATAGTATTAGGTAGGTACTTAGTCATGAAGTAGATTCATTAATTTCAGATCTTAGTTCTTTGAGATTTTTGACTCAGTGAATACCAACGATTGTGTTTAATATACGACAATTTTCGTTGAGAATATTCGATTGTGGCCGAGATCATTGTATACCTAACAACTAGCAATAAGCAAGGGATATCAGTATCACATTTAGCCACAAAACATTGGATTTATTCTGAGACTTGACTATTACGAGACATGAATTAGCATTTAAATCGCTTATATTGATTGATACCTATTTTAAATAACTTAATTCCTTGAGATTACAAAGAATTACTAGTAAAATTCGTGTAAGTTTTTAGCAGAATTAGACATTAATAATAATATATTTTAGCCAAGGAATTGTTGATTTATTCCGGTCTTCACATTTCACGAATAGTTATTCGTGAAATGTAATAATAGTTTTTATGACCTCACCATTACATAAATCGGGCTTTTTGAGACCATGTTCCAGTGGCATTGTATAGCCTTTAGGGGAAGGGAACAGTTAGGAGCGATGGAAATGAACTGCAGTCCACTTGTTATAGCGTTTGTGCCAGATACGCGTTTCTTGGGTCTGGGATGTAGAACGTCGGCCCTCGGCATCGACACTCTGTGTAACGCACACATAAGCTATGATAGCTACATCCTCTCCAAGTAAATGTACTCTTGGATTTAATATTGTGGTATTTGTTTTCACGTGCGTCGGAGTGTTGTCAATAAAGAACTTGTGAAATTCTACTCCTTCTATCAGATTACCTAAGGCATCAGGATCAAAAGCGGTCACGTTCGGGTCGCACAACTTGGAATATGTGTCGTAGTCGCCATTATTGATTGCATCAATCAAAATTTCTGTTACTTTAATAACTTCAGCGCGGCGCAAAGAAGCGTTGCTATCGCCGCGAGCTTTCCCAAAGGAATCGGCCTTGGTGAGAGCCTCTTCATCGTGTTCTTTAGAAATGACTGTACACGCTCTGTCAACTCCTTTTTTGTCTTTATCCAAATCGTCATCCTCTAACGTGGTACTACTATCAGTTGACTCTTTGACTTGGGAACCATCACCTTTCTTATTAACCATAGATTTGCCTGAGAAATTGCGTGTAGCAAGCATAGTGGTTAAAATGGCACCTTTTAGCTTGCGACGAGCGTTGAACTTCTTCAAGCAGTCTACTGTCTCCTGCCGGTGCATAACCGATGCAACGCGCTCGCGGTGGCATATCCATGGGTGCTTCAAAGCTTCCGAAGCAGTGATCCTCTTACTAGGATTTACTGTTAACATTTGATTAATCAGACTTTTAGCTTCAGGTGTCACTGTGTCCCATTCCGGTGAAGGATAATCGTAAGCACCGGCTTTAATTTGCCCATATAACCGGTGTTGATCTTCATCCCAGAATGGAGGGTAACCCACCAGCAAGATATATAATATTACACCACAAGCCCAAATATCCACTGGCTTGCCATAAGGTTCTTTTTTAAGTACTTCGGGTGAAAGGTAGCCAGGAGTGCCAGCAAATCCGAACCACGCTTGCTGATCCCCTTGAACTTCGATAGCTAATCCAAAATCAGCTAATTTTACGGCAGCGCCTTTAGCTTTGCTTGCGAGTAATAAGTTTTCGGGCTTAAGATCCCTGTGTACTACACCATTGTGGTGACAATGGTGCACCGATTCCAAGATTTGTTGAATACAATGAGAAGCATCTGCTTCCGAATAAAATTCCCGTGCCACTATATCTTCGAATAATTCCCCGCCGGTTACTAGATCGAAAACGAGATAATGAAAATGTTCTTCTTGTATAGAATCATGCAGTCTTACAATGTTAGGATGTTGTAACTTTCTGCAAATTCTAGCTTCTCTTTCTAATTTTTGAAAGTCCCTAGCTGAGAGTTTCTTAGTATTGATAATTTTTGCAGCAAATTCATATCCAGTTGATTTTTGAACAGCTCGCCTTACTATTGAGAATGCTCCCTTTCCAAGTTCTTCTTTAAGGTCATAATTATCAGAAAAACGAGTACTAACACTTTCACGACCTGGATTCGCCATTTTCATCCAATGTAGCTAAACCTATGTGACTCAAAAGTTCAACTTACTGTTCAAGTTTTGAGCGCGATTTTTTTCAGTAGGTACACTTTCGAAACTGTAACCAAAAAAATTTTTAGGTTAAAATCTTTAATTGTGTAACTTGTTTAATTTCTTGATTTTAATAGATCTTATTTTACTTCAATTGCGTCAATATAGGAACCATTGTTGTTTTCTTATATTAATAAGAAAAATCAATTCCTTTACGTTTCTTACGTATGAAATAATTATTCATTGTCATTTTAGTTTAAGTTAAATTTGAAATTGATCAAAAAAATTAAGCTATGGAAATGTTCAAACTATCGGTATTGTATTTTGTGGTCGTTATTTAATCTATTTACAAAAAAAATAAATAAATATAATAATAATAATAAGTAAATAATGCTAATGAAATGAAATGAAAGTATATTTTTATTTAATCTTACTATATTTTTATTAAAAAATTATATTATTTTCTAATAGTCTAAATATAAGCGATTACTTTTGTTAAACTTTTATGTTAATTTTACGAAACATATATAAAGAAAGTTTTATCAATAAACTTTGCCAAAAATAACGAAAGCGAACGACAAGCAATGAAAAAATATTACCATTTTATATATTTTTTATATTAATTGGAAAACTATTTTTGTCACTGAAGCTAAAATGAATTGTAAGCTGAATATAAAACGCGTAGATGCCTAGACAAAAGTTATCATGATCACAAACATAGACTTCTAATATTAACACTACTGTACCGGGATGACATTTCGTTAGCGCAAAATAATCGATACACCATTGTCTCAACACATTCACTAAAATCTGAAGGACTTCAAATTATTATTTTAATAATATTTAATTAATATATCTTCAAAATTCCGACACAATAATTTATTTCCAGCTATTTTTCATTTAAAACACAATTTTAAACGATATCCTAACAAGACGATCGGTGCGCAACTTTTGACGATATTCTTAGCAATTGTAACTCGTACGGATTGCTCGCGATGTATTTTTGTTAATGGAAATTGTGTTAAGTAAATTCATTTTATTAATTTAAAAGTAAACCTGTGGTTATTCAAAATCTTATTTACCTATTATGTTCCCATTTTACACAATATTAACGGGATGAAGACCGAAAAGTAAGGGCCTAGCCCTACACCACACTCCTCTTCTGCTCGGGACACGAGCTACGGGGTCAAACTCATAGACATTTGTGTGTTGCTAGACTGTTGTCACATTAAATGTATGCTTACAGAAAATCATTATTTAAAGGTCTTTTTGTGATTTGTTGATTGTGTTCTCTTAAGAATCATAGAAGTATCCACAAAATAATTATTAAATAAGCTTAGATATTATAAAAAACGTAGTATTTACAATTTAAATTTTATTTTTTTACTAGTGTCAACACTTCCCGGTAAACATAAAATCGATAGACTAGCGCAGCGCTAAACCAAAGAGAATATTATTGTACAGGATTTGATGCTAGCGCCATCTCTTTGTGAACATAGTAGACATAACAGAACCGCGTAACGTAGAATGAGACAAAATGATATCTAATATGTATTGAAGATTACGGTTAGTAAGTCAATGTTTTTTTTTTATTTTTATATATACATTTTCGGTTTTAAAGTGAGAGGAACAATTCAAATGCAATATTTTTGTGTAGTTATTGAGAGATACTATTGCTTAGTAATCCTAACTTCTAAACCTGTTGGTTTGAGATCTCATTTTTAGCTCGTCATCTTTTTAAAAAAAGCAAAAATCTAAACAAATTATATTGCTTGCTTCGGTACAGACGCAAAAGAGGCTCAAGCGCAAAAAAGTTATAGATGTGGGTAACATCTATTTCTGCGTAAATTAGAAAAGTTCTGCTTAAGCGTTAATTATATTATCCAAGAATAAAGGTAAAGCTTTGTTAAATTATGATATGATAACATAAACGTAAACTACGTAAGTATTTTAATTTGGTAGTCCTAACTTATACATCATCAGATTACCATAAAAAATATGTTTTTCTTACAAAGCTTGGCGGAGTGAAAATTAAAGAAAAGAATAAGCTAACAAACATCATCCAGACTTTGTAATTGTCCATTGCCTTTTTATTTATAAAATAATTTTGAAAGCAAGTAAGATTTTATCAACATACAGACATACGTGGTATGTCTGTATGTTCTGGTATATGTATAATGTATCTATAAGTACATTATACATATACCAGAAAAAAAGTCTTGCAAATTTTTATATTTTATCGTACGAATAGCTTAACTGTATGAAATGTTTTCACTATTCAATTTTTTTTTAAATAAAAAACATTTTTTTACTCAATAAACCATACAAATAAGTAAACAAATTAGAACGAATACTTATTTAGAATTTGGACGGTTTCCAAGAGACGCGGATTCAAATCCCTCTACGTTCAAATTATACGTTTTCTAAATAAATTTGTCTTCCATAATTGTGTGTTAAAAATATAAAACGCTTATACATTCAAATAATACTAATAAGTTTACAATGTGTCTATACAACCGTAAGTAAACCTTTCGGCCTAAGAGCTAAAAACAGGTTGACTTTTTTTTAAAATTTATTATTACAATACAACGTCATAACTATGTAATATGTATATATGCAATGTCCTATAAAACTGTTTATTCAGTTTGTCTGTAGGATCTATCGAGTCTCTTATCTAAATATATAAATACTTTAAAATTACAGTATTATTAATTTTTCAGATACTCTATTTTGTAGATAATTAAACAGTTTATTAACTTAACCGTCACTTAAATGCAAATAATTACAAATCTAAACAGTTTTGTAATTATATGCATTTATTCCCTCTCTCTGAGTTGTTTCATCTGTGACACCGCATGGGGAACGTAGAAAACGCAGACAAATGCGAGATGGTTCCTTTGTTATAATCATACCTTCTATATTTATTACCTGACTCACCTACGTGTTATTCATTGATTCTTTTATATTTTTTAAAAAATTCACTTAGGCACATAGTGTTAGACACTCCGTTCTCATTAAGACAGTGTTGAATGGCAGGATTCAACGGAGCACTTTTGCCACCTTACTAAAGTGAAGAAATGAAAATATTAAATATTTCATTTGATAGAGTAGGAGTCTAACCCAAAACCTGTAGCGTTTACAGTCGCACGCTTGTAGTCTTGCGCCACGACTCTCATGGTATAAGATAATAATAATAATAAAATACTACTTCATAAATTATAATTAAAAAAATTGTAGGTATATGTCCATATATTATACTGTATTATCGGACTAGACGATTGAACAAAGAATATTCGCAGCTAAATTTAAGTCAGCCCCCTCACTCTTTGCCACATGACTGACATGGTTGACGTTTTTTACTTATTGTATTATTATTATTATCGTCATCCAGTCCCATGCCTTATTAATAAATAACCAGACTAACGGTCCAGCTCAATGAAAGGTGCCGGCGAACGGTTAAATTCCCAGTTACGTTCACAAAAATCAAAACTGGTTCGCATCTTGCGCAAGTGTAAGGGGGCCGAACAGGGGTTTTCGCAGCGGGCCCTTCCGAATTTCGCCGGTGCACAATGCACCCTCCGTACCATCCCCACGCGGGTTCTCTTATTATTACGCGACTCCTGTTCCTGTCCCCACATTGTTCATATTATTTTTATATCGAGTCTCGCTTGACGCGTTACTAAGTTTTCGTGGCTCTCTAACTGCTACTTCGATTAGTTTAAAATATTATCTTGTTGAATGTAGTAAGGTCTATTTGGCATATCGGTTCCGGTAAGCGAGTTCTCTGTGCGAAAATTGCGCGATACTATTCGAATTCCACGTTTCTGTCACCTAATATTTGCAGCGAAGGGAAGTATTAAGGTTTCGAGCGCTGCGGTCGTCTCAGGTTGCTTTTCTCATGAGTGGACGTGTAAAATAATAACTTGAGATTATAACGTGCGGTGGAGCCGATGGACGGGCGGCGTTGTGCGTGCGGCGTCCGCAGAGCCGTGCAGTGTACGGGTGTATCGATCGCGCGCCTCGCTATCCTTGCAATGTTCTGTGCGCTTGGTGATCGCTCCAATTTGGCGGGAGTTGGGACGCCACGCAGCTTTCTGGCATGAAATCTACTTTGGTGAGTTAACTTGGTACATAATGCCCGAATTATTTTTTTTTTTTGTTACACATTTTGTTCTGTTTGTTTCAAAACTTAAAAATATCCTTTGCTAAGCATAAGTTAACGGTTATATCAATCGTATTTTCCATAGTTTCGAAAGCTTAGCATTATTGATTTTTTATTTTAATCTAACCATGTAATTTTTTTAATATGATTTTGTTTAGTGTTTTCTAATTAGCTTTACTTAGCGAACAGTGCATCGCGACTTAAACCTAAAAGATTGATACGACCGGTTGTCAATGTTGCCACATTCAACTTTGTGGTATTTCTTTCCTAAGAACCAGAGCTTGAATGCCTGCCATGTAGCTGAATTGTAAATTTTAAAATATTTTTAAATTCGGGAATATAAAAACAAAACTTCTAAAAATAGCCATTTTATCTCTCTGCTATTCCATAGAACCTACTGAATCCATCATATATTAATGGAAAAGCAAAATGTTCATAATGTAGCTTTGCAAGCTGTATCGACAAAAGTATTGTATGAAAACATCGTGTAGGTAAGAGAATAGATAGTATTGAATATTGATCGCAATTGTTTATATCGACAATTCCACAAAATATGGAAAAAAAAATCCAGAGCGTATAAGTATCTGCTATAATTGTACTTCACCTAATAGTTGTTTTAGATAAAAAAATCTTTATAATTCAATTTGATGAAATGTTAACTAACATTAATGTACTTATAAGTGATTGTATCAAAATATGTTAGCTATATGTAAAAATATATTTTAATAGCCCTAACTTGACGAAATTAGGCACTACCTAATTTAACTTAAGTGATGGTACCTAATTTTACTCGGGGTGCAGAATCTGTGTGCCGCTCTCGGACGTTAAATCGTGTGAGACCACGTGATAAAGTAGCGTAGGGTAGGTTTGACGTCATAACCAACACACAGCTTCCAGTCTCACGAGACATGTTTATTATAATATATATTTTATATAAAAGTCTTTTACAAAATGACGAACGCCTCGTTTATATTTGAAGAGCAAATAAATACGTATTTTATTATTTATGTTACTTGTATATTTAATTTTGAAACAAAATTATGGCCGTCTTATGGAAAGGGCTCAACGTCTGGCTGTAAACGTAAGGATAGTAGTTTCAGTAGCTGGATTTCGTCCCGCTCAGGAGAATGAATTATTTTATTTCCACGTTCTGGTAATAAGAAAAAGCGCGACGTTTCTCGAAAATTGAGCAGAAAATGGGAAACTGCGTGTTTTAACACTTGGTTCTCTCTGCAAACTCTGCTACGTGAGCTAAAAAATGTACCATTTTTTATCGAAACAAATGTCGTAAATAAGATAAAGTAAATATGACCAAGTACGTACCAACCAGTCAATAGCAGATAACAATGGTAACGACATTTTTAAAGAAATGGATATTAATAGCATTGTTGATATTTTAAAAGTAGGTATAGTTAGTAGAATTACTGGTAATAGCCATCAGTGATTTAAAATTGAATATTTATATTCTAGCTCCACATAAAATGTTGATTTATTGTACTTAATATATATATATTATTAATAAGGCATATTTAATTAAAATATGGCGTTGAATATTGTCACCTAGCGCGAAATGTCCGTAGGTTGTAAAAGTGGGCGGAAAGAGGACACGACAAGAGGACACTTTCGTATCATTAAGTTCTCTCAACCTATCTAGACGAAGTAAGTAAGAATTAATAATATTGTACTTAAGGCGAGCATCACAATACGAAACGTATCGTTGTACGTTTTTCTTCAGCTTCACGCTTTATCACGCGTAAGGAAACCTAATGTTAAGACACTCTGTTCTCCACTTTCGGCCGAATTATCAAGGCATTGCGTGTTGAGTGGCCGAATTCAATAAGCCGCGCTTTTTACCTTAGTTCCAGAGCTAAGAAACGAAAACGTCAATAAATAGTAATTCATGTCTCCGAGTAGGAATCAAACCCACGACTGTCGCATTACAGCCACGGCGGCTTCAACTACTACTATTTACTCGATATATTAGATACAAAATGACATATGAGGTTGGCTTGCGCGCTCTGGCCAATATAAATGCAAATTCTGGATAGGAACTACCATTACATACTGTCTTTATGAATAGTGTCAGTTAGTACTATGCACACGTGAACATGAATAGAAATCACGAAAATCGTCATATGCGTGAACTGCTTTTTGAATGAGTTTATAAAATTGACTCGTCTTGCATATGACACTAGCGACCCGCCCCCTGTTTTATCTAATTAAATCGTGTTTGTGTTTTAACACACATATATATATATATATATATATATATATATATATATATATATATATATATATATATATATATATATATATATATATATATATATATATAATGGCTGTAGCCCTCTTTATATTGACAACACAAAAAATAATACAAAAAAACTAAGAAAGCTCTCAAGCAATTTTAAATTGTTACTTCACTCATATTGGTCACAGCGTGACCTAAAGCGTGTAATATAGCCTATAGCCTTCTTTAGTAGATGGACTATACAACACAAAAAGTTTTTTTTGAGTTTAAACAACAGCTCTTGAGCTCTACGCGTCACACCCACCACTCCCGCTGTCACTCGCCAGTCGTACGAGGCACGACGTGACGACTTTTCCTATCCCGTATTTAATTTAAAATTGTGATATATTCTATAATTTATATTTCATTAATTTTGATGTATATAAAACGAACAGCGTATTTCATTTGATAAAGAATAATACTTACGTATTGTTTACACTAGTTTGGATATTATCCCTTACTTTTTTTGTAAATTTTACAACAAAAATGATCACTATGGGATATCCTTAGAAAGGAACGAAGAAAGGAGTACATAACGTCATACGTGATATTTGCGTAGGTTTAAGCGTTTGCGTAGGGCACGCATTGGAACCTTTCACGCTTTCCCGTTTTAGCAACATTTTTTATTGCTAGTTCAATCCTACTAGTGATAGTGTGATTTAATATAGCCTAAAGCCTTTTTCAATAGATGGACTATTCAATATAAATTTTAATTCGAACCAATAGTCCCTCAGATAAGCACTTTAAACTAAAGAAACTCTTCCATTTTATGATATTAGTATAGGAGTAAAAGGTTGGTACTTCAGTCTTTTGTAGTGTTCTGTTTGGATATTTGTTTTTTTTGTTATTTCATCGTTTAAGCACTCACACACCACAGTTTAAGTGATATTTCTTAGAGGTTTCCTTCTTTTCTTTAACTTAAAATAATCTATTTAAGGAAATACTATTAAATAAGCCATTGAATTCAATTTATATTAGAGAAATAGAGTAAATGGTTTTATGATTTACCTAAACATGAAACAATTAAAAAACAATTAAAACTTAAAATTTATTTGGTGCAAAAAAAAACTATACTATATAATAGATATGAACTAATTTCTAGTAATAATATATTCAATATTACATACATATGATATGTAGCAACTGATTTTATATCTGTAAGGACGCAGTTGGACGCAGTATAGAGGTTGGTCACCCGATATCGCGGTGTTTTCTTACACGCAATGATCGCAATTTGCTGCTACATTCAACTGATTTTTATTTATTACTTATAAAATATTAACTACAATAAAATCTATAGATTGTTTCTAAAAATATAGCGAGGGCTCTATATTGCAATATAAATTTTAAGGCATCGCTCGTTGAGTGGCGGTACCCAACACCACGCTTTGCTTTTGTACCAGAGCGAAGAAATGAAAATGTTATTAATAATAAATGATTCCCCCGAGTGTGATCGAACCCACAACCGTCGCGTGTAGTCAGTTACACGCTTGTGCCCCTGTGCTACATATCTATATATTACAAAAAGGCAATAAACACGTAAATTTGGCCAAATTCGCGTTGGCACATTACAGCAAGCTTAGTGGACCGCACAAACAGATTTGTATTTGAATTATTCATCGTCGATTCAGTTTTGGTATGTAGGGCATTCTACTTTTTACCGGCATTCGTATAAATTCGACTTACACATCTCTATCGAATCGAAGTAAAACTTTTTTTATTAAGTCAAAAATATTATTGTTCCTACTCCATTCTAGATTATTTATGGGATAGTATTATCTTTGTGTCGGGCCCAATGTCTGCGGCTTGTGGTTGTGAGCCACCATATATGGTGATTGAGGTTGATTTCCAATTTCTACGATACAAAATTTAGGTCACATTACCATACGATAGCAAGGAAGGAATACAAGCCAGGATACATTTATTATTAACATTAAAACTTTATATTATGAATGAAACCAAAAAATCTTTATCGCTTTTAAGACAAAATGTATTTAAATGCTCTAATATTATAGTTTTATATGCATAAAATATACAGGCATATTGAACTCGACACCGCGCTTCGCCTCGTCACCAGAGCGAGGAAATGAAAATATTAAATGTTTCATTTCCTCGAGTGGGAATTAAACCCACGATCTGTGGCGTTTGCATTCACACGCTTGCCGCCGGCCACGACGGGCTTAATATATTTTTTACGTGCATAAATTCAATTTGTTACGGCTAAACTCACGTGTATTCTCTTTGATGTTCATGACCGCTATTTTTGCACCTTCTGTTAACAATTTATGTATTAAAAGCTATGTGTAACATTACCTAATGTTCACAAAGAAATACTTAATTCTTAACTAAATGTATTACCATTTCGCTTTATTCGTCATTATATTGCTTGTTTAACACTCGTAAATTATATTTAATACTAATTAAAATAAAATTATAATTTATTCATTTTGATAAGAGTCACGTATAATATTAATAAAGTTTCGCTTTTCTTTAGCATTATTTTTAATTGAAAATGTGTACTGTGGAAAATCCTAAGTTGTTGTATGAAACCAAACCAATAACTAAACAAAAGAAATATTGTATGATATATCATAGCAAAAATATCTATAGATATTCCTCGTTCCAGAAAAAATAAGTTGTAATATGTTCATAGAAAGTGACAAATTTTTTGATCTACAAATAAAATATAATAATTGACGCTTCTAAAATGCTGTAGTACTTTCACTTTACCTGAAAACCTTCCGAAATTTGGAAATAGCTATTTCCCATGGCAGGCCATCACAATGGACACGTCATTTGAATGCGGTTTCTAAATGTCTAGGCTTCAAATACCTATCTACCTATACAGGTGAATATAATGATACTAGAGGTCGTATATATAAAGTCATTTTTTTATTCCGAAGATAATAAAATTAATAAAATGTCGGATTGTAAGGCAAATTAAAAAAAAATGTGCAAATTTAGGGTGTTGAAATTTGCCGTGCCGCGGTGCGTGCCTTATCTTATAACGTGATATTTGGGGCGTACCCTTTTATTCTACTTTAAAAAAATATGAATAATAAAAACCACAGTATTTAAATGTAAGTTATATCTTTAAATGTAAATACCAAATGTGACTTTACGTATAATTTGAACTTGTAACAAATTTACTTGAAATTCATGTTGCTATCGGTTGTTGGCGAAGCTTCCAATTTGAATAAGCGGACCGAAAGGTGAAGCAATTACAATTTCTACAGGAAATATGAAACGTCAGATTGCGCAGAGGATGGAGCTTGCTGAAATTGCGTTAAAATTGAGTTCAATGTTCATAATCGAAATAATATTTACTCTTTTCGAAATCTGTATATTGAAGATAAATATTTATAAATGTTAATCTATTCAAATAAATAAGATAACTTTTGAGAGCAAAAACAAATAGTATTCGTTAAAAAAATTAAATCAGCTTTACGCTGTATTCCGCACACAGCAGGGTAGGCAGAGGGAACCTAGTGTTAAGACACTCCGTTCCTCACTTCCCGCCGAATTCGGGAGGTATTGCGTGCTGAGTGGCGGAACTCAACGCCGCGCTTTGCCTCGACACCAGAGCGAAGAAATGAAAATATAAATATAAATAAATATTTCACTTCCTCGAGTGGGGATCGAACCCACAACCAGTCGATTTTACAGTCACACTTTGTGACTGTAAAATTGACTGGTTACTGCGCCACGACTCACTTTTTTTCTCCTCTCTTTTTGTTTCTCCTAAAATCACTGAAAAGTAGATATAATTCAAGCGGAAGAAGTCGCAGCTGACCACCGGCCTATAATATAATAAAAAGAATAAACAATGTGTTCGTCCGTTAAATATTTTTACAAAAAAATCATTCATGGTAATAAAAGTAATCTGTGATTTTTAAAACGTTTGCCTGTTTGAAGCGCAGTTAAACAGTATGTAACAATGGAATGCCACCATATAAGATGGTCAGTTAGACAGGCATTTCTCAGTAACAAATTAGACTATCTACTTTTTGGGAAGAAGGAAATGCTTTATGCCACATTAGCAAAACATGTTCAATTCGGTAAGCAATTATCATCAACAAAATAAAATTTTGAAATTTAAATCTATCGTGGCGATGTGGTGATGTAACTGTAACATTTCAATTGTACATTTTATGTCGCTTCAGTAAAATAATGCGTGGCGTTGAGTTCCGCAGGCAATGTCTCGATTTTTTGGTGACGGAAAGGAAGTTGCGGGCGACCACAACTATATCAATAAAAATACTATTATTTATAATTTTTTTATAATCTAATCGTTTAACAACGTAAATAGTAATAGTTGTGGTTTTGCCAAAATCTTTTATCAAAATATTTTTAATATTTTATTAACGTATACTAGATACCTACCGATGGCACTACTATATACTTAATTATGAGTAGCGACTTGAGTTTTAAATTTTATATACGAAAAAAAAAAGTAATTAAGTTTTAAAATGCATTAACACATATACAAAAAAACCTAGTAATTAACGTACGTAGCGTCATCGTGTGACATACTAATATATTAATATACTATAATATATATTTAATAAAATCCAATTATGACAGACGAATATCTTTAGGTTTATGGGCACGCAAAGCATAAAGAAATAAATTGCTTTTAGGAGGGCGTCGGGCCAGACGCTGTGACGCCGAGGCGATACCGCCCTTCGCATATTGATGACTACTAAAACATAAGTAACGACTTTCCACTAGATATTGATGCAGACTACTAGTTTTGGATTTTGTAAATGCCATATTATATATACTTCAAATTAGGTAGTTGGTAAAATTGTATTTAAATTTGAAATTGCGTTTTTAATTTTTGACTGTGTTATCGGTTTAGGTATACCAACATACAAATTGTTTTGTTACCAAGAATTATTTTATATCATAGACAATATAGGACATAGATACTCATTTGCTTAATAGAACAAAATAAAAACTTGTCGAACATAAAACGCTTTATCTTTAGATTTAGCTACAGAAAAACAGGCCAGTCGTGGCGCAGGGGCACTAAGTGTGAGTGTAAAACCGACTGGTTGTGGGTTCGATCCCCACTCGAGGAGATGAAATATTTACTTAGATTTGTATGTCCATTTCTTCGCTCTGGTGTCGAGGCAAAGCGCGGAGTTGAGTTCTGCCACTTAACACTCAATGCCTCTAGAATTCGGCAGAAAGTGATGAACGGAGTGTCTTACACTAAATTCCTTTTGCCTACCCTCCTGTGAGCGGGATACAACGTGAAGCTGATTTATTATATTTTTATTTTAAAAAAAAATTTAGTGTTCGATAAGAAGTGAGACAAAAGTTTTGCTAAACCACCGAGCCGATATTGTAGTGACTAGCGTCCTTACCTATCGCAGTAGCTCCGAATTCAATTAGCGAAGCGGTAGGACTGATCCGGGTGGGCCCGATAGCCGACGACTACCACTCCAATTAAAAACAGTTAAATTTAATTTAAAACATATAAAAGTCTTAATAAAAAAGCTGACAACTCGGTCGAGCTGAACGAGCTTAATATTTACTGGGACCGATGAGAATATCTTCACGCGTAATAAGGGAACCTGGTGGAACGTCAAAGTTGCAAACATCTAACGGTGCAACGAATCGTGACGGGTTAAGCCTGAAACCCTCTCATCAAGTGCGAAAGCCTCAGCCAAGCGTTGAGGCTTTAGTTACTTAGGTAAAATAAAAGGAGATCTTATACGGAGATTGGTAAAATTTATTTGAAATTGAGTTGAATTTACCAAATTATTACTTATATGTAATGTATTATAGTTTTCTATATTTAAAAAAATATGAAACTCAGTATACACTACACACAAATATTATTAAGCAATAATCGTGATTTAATATAAACTGGAGTTTTTTTTTCTGAAAAAGAATTATAATGATAACACAATTTATTTTCTTTTCTTTTTATCAACTTCAGTTTGTTATAAAAATAAAAGAATACTTTTAGTCCGTAGACGTTGATGACGTCACGCCACTCATAGCGGAACAACGTTGTTACAAAATTGCATAACTTTTGAAGCTTTTATTTTGTATTTAGATGTACTTGATAAGAATTAATTAACTAAAGAGGCTGTCAAGATTCAGAAACGAGACTCAGAAATGCAGCGTCTGTTAACAAGACGGTTGCAGGTTCGATTTCTACAATGATTATTTTTTATTTCGTTTCTCCGGGAACTTAAGACTAGAGAAAGCAATTAAAAAATAAAAGCGCAGCGTTGAGTTCCGACACTCGAGACCCTATGTTTCGAAAATTAGGCGAAACATTTTCGAAAAAATCAAGTACTTAACACTAAGTTTCCACCTCCTATTATATGCGGAATAAAGCTTTATTAGAATTAGTTGGCTTAACATAACATTATTTCTAAAAGTTGTGTTCATATATAGTTATATTATATATAACTATATATACTAATAACGTTTATATTCTTTCAATTGACTATATTTTTTATTCTTGTATCATATAAAGCACGTATATATTTTTTGTAAATATTATCTCAAAAGGTAATTTTTGGCGACAGAAAAAAAAACGCTTTTATATAAATGTTAGCATAATATTATCTGTGGATTTTATACCGGCAAAACTTTAAGGCTAAAAACGTCAAAGCCGTAAGGGCGCAGTCGGGTAGGTCGATAAAAGTTATTTAATAACAAATGCTCTGCTTTAACCGGCGGAGTTTCAATTCAATTTTTTAAGTGAACCAGAAATGCTTGATGTTTCTAATGTATGGTGAGTTGATGAATAATATTTATATATCTAACTATATTTATTGTGGCGAGGTTACTAATATTATATTTTAAGTTTCAGCTTAATTATAAAATTTAATTTTTACATTTTTTTATTAGAAACCTTTTTAGAGTTCTGTATCTCAAAACTAAAAAATCGAAACCTTCTCTTCTAAGTCAAGGCTGCCAAAAGATACGAGTATATATATCATTACACATCGTTTTCGCTGCGTTTCGTATGAAATCCTCCGCGTAATCAAACCTATAGGATATTTCCTGTCGACCTACAGTTATAAAATTTGGCAAAAAGTGAGAACTTACAGTACAAATAAAGAAAAACATCCGAAAAATAAACATTTATATACATATTTATTACAAAAATGTATCATAAACTTATAATTGTAGTCCATTTCATACAAAAGTATTTTTTCTAATTTTTATGATACCTACCTGAATCTTAAATTGCTACTAAATTTTCGGCAGTGAGTC
The DNA here is from genome assembly GCA_917862395.2 of Heliconius sara. Taxonomy (NCBI): domain Eukaryota; kingdom Metazoa; phylum Arthropoda; class Insecta; order Lepidoptera; family Nymphalidae; genus Heliconius; species Heliconius sara. The sequence continues at coordinate 5,238,161 of OU860792.2, forward strand.
CTGCTCGCGCTTGACCGGTTTTTTTTATAAATTGAATAATGCTCGGTGCATATAGCTATAAACTCGCCTCCATCCTATAAAAACTGCGATTGCGATGTGCCAAAAATGGAATTTAAAACTATAAATGACGTCTAGCTCAAAAGTTTACGATGTATGAAATAAAATACGTAACTACGGCTACAAAGTAACGTTGTATCATGTGAATGCAATGCCGGCAATAGTAAAAAATCACGTACCCACGTTTTTACAATCTATATAAAGTACCATAATATTATCTATCTATTATATTTATATATATAAAAAAACTTGTTCTGACTGACTGAGCTAAGACGCACGCACAGCCGTAACCGCTGATGGTAGAAACGTGAAATTTGGACAGATGTTTATTTTTATAATGTGGACATCTACTAAGAAGGGATTTTGAAAAATGTATGGATTGAAAGTTTGTATGGATTTTTTTTTAAAACAGCACCGATTTTTATAATATTCGAAATTCAGACTCTTTAAAATATTTCAATGAACACGTGTTTCGTGGTTTTTTAGAATTCACCCCCTAAGCGTTCAAATAAGGGGTTGAAAGTTTATATGAAAAAGTCTTTAAATCGCCACCGATTTTTATAAAAAATTAAATTCAGACTATTAAAAATATTTTATTGAACACGTGTTTCGTGGCCTAAATGTTTCTTACATTTAGGCTCAACTCGACACCCAGCCTCCGCCTCTAGAATTCGGCGGAAAATAGGGAACGGAGTGTCTTAACACTTGGTTCTCTGTGTTTATCGTACTGTATGCGAGATACCATTGAGTCATAGGGAGAGCCATTGAGTATTCCATTCGTAGTTCTTAACTCGTAACCTAAATACATAAAAAAAACCTTTCAGCATTGCTTTCTAGATGAATACGTAAAAGCATTTGCAATAATCGCGGCTGTATTGCTCGATTCGTTTTCTTAGTATCGGTTTCATGTATATGAACGGCGGGGGTCTTCTCTCCATACGTGTGAGCCCACGTCTACTATGCCAATATGTTGTACGAAACAATATGGTTTCGTGTGAAATCGCCCAGTGCTTTAGACTTGGTATTGCTATTTCCATTAGTTATGTCGTTTAACTTGGCCTTGTTACTATACTGTTATATTTTTTTTTCACTTCCCGTTTCGTCAATTACCGCGGAATTCTCGAGACTGAGTGTTGAGTGGCGGAACTCAACGCCGCGCTTGGATTCGTTACCATTGCGAAGATAAGAAAATTATTATATATTTCAATTCCTCGAGTGGGAATCGGACCCATAAACATCGCGTTAACAGTCACACGCTTGTGCCATTGCGCCACAACTGGCCTCAAAAGCATTTTATATTTTTGATTCATTCAAAACTATAACAAAATATCACTTGGAAAACATAAAGTTCTATGTAAAATTTAAAAAATATTCATATTGTTACATGTGTAGGCACATTCTATAATACGTTTTAATTATTCATAATATATATACATACATATTTCTAGAGTGCTATCACCCACTAACAACTAACTAACATACATTTAATAGGACACAATTTACAAAGGGTCGAAATTAGAATTCAGAAATCAAGACCCAAACGGAGATATGTAGCAATTATATGCCGAAACTTTGTGATTCTGGTTAAAATTTGAACGGGTTTGTAAAAATTTAATGACTTTTATGTAGGACTACTAGGTATAATAATATTCTATCAAGATTGTTAAACAATATTCTTTTATTCAAAGATATATTTTTATTTGTCAGTTCTGCAAATTTTTGACAAACACATATATAAAATTCAAAATCATTTCGCGAAAAATACTAAATATACACATTTTGAATAGCAATGGCTTACATTTGGATAGGAATGCCGTAAAATTTTCAAAACTTACAAATGTAATCTATTTTTTTTTAATAAATTTTTAATTTAGAGTCATATACAATATTTAGTTACATTATATGAGAATAAACAGGTAGGTATACCCGCCTCATAATAAGCTTATTTACATAATAACGAACGCCTAATGAAGATATTAAAAGGAAAACCGAATTAAAGTACAAACTGTATCTTGACGTCGTACATTTTGCGATATTTTAATATTCTGTAGCCATTAAGCTAAACGAAGGTAAATAATGTAATATCTACTTTAAAAAAGAGTATTTCAATATGTTGCTTGTATTTTCCATTGTTACTTTATATTACATAGAACACGCGTTATTTCGTAATATTTAAAAAATAATAAATTTAAGTATATTCAAAGTATATTTCGTTCAGTTATTCATTCAGTCAATTTGAAACTGTGATTTCACTAGCATCAGAAAGTTTACAGCCAATTAACGAGAATAAAATGCGTCGTAATTAAGTTTGAAGTTAACAGGTTACGAAAGCAAAAAGAATTTGATCAAAAAAAATCCATTTGTTAATATTTCTTTTAGTGATATTTGATGTTAAAAGAAAAATATTATTAATAATAATCTTTTAGAATGTTTGCCATTTAAGGCAACACGCCCGGTCGTAATATTAATAAGAACTGACAACGTAACTTAGAAATAATGTTTCTTAAGAAAATATTTTCTTTTTCTAAAAAAAAACACCCTGTAAACAATTCGCATAACACTTACTAACATTAACAATGCTAGGGGGTGTGTCTCGTTAATATTTTTAGTATAACCTACATTTATTTAGACATTTATATCAATTTAAATTCATTTAGATAGCTAGAATAGTCTTCACAGTCCCGCAGCCTCCACACAAATGGGTCAATGACAGATCCGCTGAGAATAGAACTGACGCCCGAGGGGTGGATTCTATTGTTGACTATGCATTGAAGTAGAGATAGTATTATCAGTGCTTTATTTTTTTTTTTTTTTAAATTATGAATAAATTCTAACAATCTCTTTATAGGCTATTGTTAATTAATTTGATAACAGTGTTGTTAATTATAAATTGTGTAAATTAATAACTGTAAAACAAAATATGTAAACATTAGAGACAAGTAAAATAAGGCCGCCATAATTTGAGACAATCGTGGCGCAGGAGCTCAAACGTCTGACTGTAACGCGACGGTTGTTGGTTCTATTCCCACTTGAGGTAATTAATAATTATTTATTAATATATGCATTACTTTGTTCTGGTACCAAGGCAAAAATGAGGCAAAAAATTTTGGTGAGTTTCGCAGTTCAACACGCAATACCTCAAAAATTCGGCGGCGGCGACCCTCAGCCTACCCTGCTATATGCGGGATCTAAAATCCTACTCATATCATTCCACTCCACTCTCTTCTGTTTACTTATATAAAGTGCGAACTGTGTAGCGAAATGATTTTATAACATATATATTTCAGTAAAAAAATATTTTTATTTCATTTCATGAAAAAAACTGAACTTAAAAAATATAAATTCTTCAAAAATATATTTTAAATAAAAGAAAAATGGTCCATTATTTCTCATACCAAGAGATTTAACACGTAAATGAACATCTGAATTCAAACTGTGAATTCTGGGCATTGTTCGCGTTGGCATCTTTGCCAGAATAATAATAGTGATTTATATGTCTCGAAATAAAAACAATACAGCATTTTGATAGTCTGATTGACCTGTAGACACAATTAGTTGAAAATTGTATGTTATAATTTTACTTGAATAAGCCCCAGGCTAGTCGCATGGTACTGTAAATGTAAGAGGTTGTGGGTTCGATTCCCGCTTGACGAAATGAAATATTTAATTCTTTAATTTCTTTGATCTGGTGCGGGGGCACAGCACGGCTATTTTGGATTTGGGACGTTTACGAAAAATCTTCATATATTTTGTATCATTAACGTATTCACATACGATAGTAAAAGAGAGGTTAGTCTGTAATTATAATTTGAAACAGTCTGGCGGCGTGTAACTGAGAGTGTCTTTGACTGCCTCTCGTATATACATAGTAGGTAAACTTATACATATGAATATATACCACATACATCACATTTTATACACAAATATCTATAATATGTTGTTTTTAATATTGATTTAATTGTCGGAGGCCTTCGTGGCGCGGTGGTACAAGGGTGTGACTGTAATGCGACGGTCGTGGGTTCGGCTCCCACCGGGGGAATGAATATTTTTATTAATATTTTCATTTCTTCACCGTGACAATGGGGAATGGAGGCTTCGTTGGTGTTATCTGCTTACCCTTCTACATGCGGGATATGGCGTGAAGATGTATATTAAATTGAATAGGAATTTAATTTAATACACAGTTTGAAATTATTAAATGAAATTCCTAATACACGCTTATATAACGTCTACTCATAGTGGATAATAAAAAAACTAATTACTTTGTATTGTTTAAAACATATATGTATATTTAACAAATATGACTGCATTACCTTGAACGTAACTTCCAGATAACATTATCCAAGAGCCTTTGTTAGAAGTGAGAGCCATTTACGTTTATTATTTTAAGATAATTTTATTTATTAAACAAGTGCCGGCTACAGCAAACGCTCGTTTAAGTAATTAAATTGTTAGTACCGGTGCCCGTTGTACGGCGTACCTACCTCTCAGTGCCACAGGAGGCTTACGTTGTACACTTTTGTATGTTAATGTCGACTTTATCAGCATGTTGTTAATTTGTTCGGCATGCAAATGAAGCTTTTCTTTTTAAAATGTATACGAATTTTGAATTTGTATATCTAAATAGCTACTTTTATACTAAATAGCTACTTTTTCAGCTTCATGCTGTATATCTATGCCAACCCTGCGTTGGCAGTCAAAACCAAGTGTTAAGACACGGAGTTACCTATTTTTCTGCGAATTTTGAAGGCATTGTGTGTTGAGTGGCAGATCTCAACACTGCCATTTGCCAGAACGAAAAAATTTAAATATTAAATATTTCGTTTCCTCGAGTGGGAATCGAAAGTACTACTAAGTTTCAACTCGTGAAGCCTAAATATAATATTCGTTATATAATTAATATCTAATAAAACACAAAAAAAACGTACAAATATTGAATGTTTGTACATTAAATATTTATACCGAAAATTCACAAGATAAAGGAAAAATAAAACCTAATAGAAAACGTTTTTTTAATGTTTTTCAAAACAAACAAATATATCGACTTTTGGCTCTAATTTTTAATGACACGGAAAACAGACAGACAGATAACAAATTAAAAAGTCATAATTATTACTCCAGATACCTACTTAATGTATGAAAACCTTTAAAAGTATATTTCTTGTGTACACATACGCAAATATACAGAATAGATTCCTCTTACAATTTCATTATATTTGTGAATTTTGTTCAAATGATTTGAAGTAGATAATCGGTATTTGCATTTAATATCGGTATTTGCGGTAATTTCTCACTTCGATTATTTAACATACCTATCTTTTTTAATTCTCCATTCATAAATTCATTCATATATTTGTTATAAATTTACAAGAACGACCATTAAAAGTTAATTACTTAAAAAAAATAAAAACAAGTGCTCAATTACTTTTGAATTAATGTTATGTTATTAAGATAACATCTGACTGCTGTCATCAGCTATATTATCAAAATCTAACATCAAAGGATGACGTGAGCTACAATCGTGGCGTTTCATATTAAGTAGGTCGGTTTACTAAGGCGCGTCTAACTAGCTACGAGTGGCTGTGAGCCGAGCCCCAGCCACGACTGTGTATAAGTTTTGATTTCAATCCTAGCTTTGACTAGCAATCTAGGATCCTGGCTTTTGAAATTCATAGTTAACTTTTGTTATTATTATTGTTATACTATTGTAGGGGCACAAAGGTGTGGCTGTAACGCGACGGTTGTGGGTTAGATCCCCACTCGGGGGAATGATTTATTATTTATTAATATCTTTATTTTTCGCTCTAGCTCCAAGACGTAAAAGCCTGGCGTTGAGTTCCGTCACTTAACATGCATTGCCTCCTTGCAAAAGTGAGGATCAAAGTGTCTAGGTTTTCTGTCTCCATGCTTTATGCGGGATACAGAATGAAGCTGATATGAATGAATGAATAATATTGACGATTGATTGTAAGTCAATACAAACTAAAGACACGCTATCTATGGTTTTCCTGCATTTGGTGCGAAAATCGCCAAGTACTAACATTGTATAGGATACTCCCCGTGGTTATGTAATTTGGCACAAAGTGAGAATTTACAATACAAATAAATCCGAAACTTATATTTGTATTTCATTACATACAAAATGAGTGCATACTGTAGGGAACTATTATTTATATTTATTGTTTATTTAATCCGTGTCATTTATAAATTTCAATATTGTAATTTATTTATTTATCATTTATACGTACATGATACCATATATACATTTAATAATATTTATTTATTTTATAGTAGGTATTCGTATTTAGTATATTTATATTAAAGCGCTCGCTGCCGTCAACCCAACCGCTAAGGAGTTGTCGTTTCCACATCTACCCCCATGTCGACGGTAGACAATAATTATAACAGTCGATGCTGCCACTCGATGCGCTCTATATAGGTTCCATTGTTTTCTGAGTTATTTCTTAATATTATTGTAATTTTTGTGCTCTCTTTTATATATATGTTTGTGGTTGACTTTCTTATAAACCGTGTCCTGATTTACTATTTGTGTTAAAACTATATGTACTTTAAAGTGGTGTTGAATATTCTCAGTGCCAACTGTAAGTGAACTTTTATTGATCTCCTTCGATACTCATACATTCACCAGCAAGATTTTATCAATTTTATTTGCCGCGTCATCAAAACCGTAAACGTCCAATTAGTTTATATATATTTTTTAAATAAAAGCAACTAGTACAAATAAAGAAAAAAAATTGGAGAACTGTAAAAATTATATTTATTTAACAGTAAAAACTATTACAAACGTATAATTATAGTCCATTTCATACGAAATGTGTGCATATGGAAAGTTAAGTTCGTAAGTTTTAGAAAATATTTTTTTTTTAAATATTTTATCGTGGAGATTGTATATTATCTTTTTAAAGTAGCATAGGTGTGTGTAGCGTTCATTATTAAATTGACATTTTTTATCATTTTGGTTCTCGAATTTAATAAATTGCCAAAACAACATTGAAAAATAAAACATTTTTTATTCGAGATTCATGTTCCCTTCTCTCGTTTCCGTGAGCCAGTTACAAAATATAGGTCTTCAACCTCGTAAAATTTACATAAGTATATGTAAAGGTTTCAATCAGCTCTGGTACGATTTTTCAGCGCGGCTTTGTGTTATTATTTTCTTTCCTTGCGAACGAAATATTCTTTACGAAGAAATTTTTGAATTGACTACTTCTTTCAGAGATTTTATTCGATTTCGCTACTGTACCAACTTCTGATGCTATGAACATAGAATATAAATGAACTCCTATTTAGAATTTTTTCCTAAATATTTTGTACGAAAAACGAGTTCAATTTATATAACTTTAAAACTTTTAGCGTGACTTGGTGCAATTCTTTAACCTCAATTATTCTAATATGGCAACAAATACAAAATCATTCTTTATTTGTCTGCTTAACTTTATTTCGTAAAAATAATTTTAAATAAAAATAGATAGATTTTTTTTTATGAAAAACCAACCAGTTTCTAAATAAACTTATCCACGAAGTAAGAATAGCATACAAACAACAATAAAGCATGTAATTTATTTAAATACGTACACACATTGTGCGTATTTCTGAAACTTAACGAAGCCTTTCAAGAAACAACTCTGTTACAAAGAGTGAGACGTCAAAAGGCCTACGTTTGCGGTCTATCAAAGACAAACCCTTTACATAACTCGACCACACATGAAACCGACTGTTTCTAATCTTACGCAATTTCCTCTAATGATTTCTTCTGTAGCCGTAACAAATATCTTGCTATTCATACACTTAATTAATAAAATAATTTCATGTTTTCTATATAAACACTAATAGAAAAAAAATACAATAAAAAATTAAATGTTATTTCCCATGGGCTGTAGAGGCTTGTGTTATACAGTCCGAATATGTACTCGTATTTGGAGAGACACCTTAATTCTATTTAACACTATAGTGTAAAAGAGACAGATACACATCACTATGTGTTAGACAAGGACGGCCGTGTTAGTCTAGCTATCTAGACATCGTGGGAGTGCCGAATGATTATGGATTTTATATAATTTTCCTTCGCAATATTATTATGTTATTCCCACACTGATCAAGCAAAGGAGTATGATTAAAGTGATTTTCAGAATATCACTTTAATCATACTCCTTTGCTTGTGGGTATACAACCCTGAAAAACATGAATAACACAACAATTTGTGGAACACAAGTAGTCAATTCATGTCTGTAAAATTTTTTTGGTATTATATTATAGGAATATAGGAAGATGCTAAAAACGTTATCACAATTTATTTTATCTATTAATATATTTTCTCATCTCTTTCGAACTCCAAAGTGTTTGAAAACACAATATTAACGCTACAGTTTGTCTAAATATACTTAAATTAAATCTAACAAGATCATACATAGTATTATGATTATTACGTAAATTATACAGAAATATAAACAATGCGTCACTGCAATCACTTCCTTCATCCATCCGTTAAGAAATATTTCTTTATCATTACACATCTCATCTTTATTTACAAGGTAAGCAGAGTCAACTTCGCGCTAAGATTTTTCTCGCGATTTCTCTCTCACGTACGATTTTCTCACATGTAAAATTCCAAGACAGCCTGCAAATCTTCTCTTGAAATAATTTTAATGCTCTCCAGAGCCCAATGTTAACTTCAAAGAGAGCTCTTAACCGTTTCTATTATGAAAGCTTAAAATGTACTGGAGTACGGAAGCGTGGAGTGAAAATTTCCGTTTTAAAGAGTCCGTTATTATACTGTGGTCATTTTTGGAGTGAATGTCATTAATGTCGCTCTTTTAATACGTATATATGTTTCTTATATATTAATAATTTACTTACATTGTATTTTTTCGGTACAAGTGTGACTGTAAACGCGACTGGTTGTGAGTTCGATGCCCACTTGAACAAATGAAATATTTATTAAAATTTATATTTTCATTTCTTTGCTCTGGTGTGGAGAAAAAAGCTCGGCGTCGAATTCCGTTACTCAACACCCAATGCTTTCGGAATTCGGCGGAAAATGGAGAACGGAGAGTCTTAACACTAGGTTATTTAACCTGCTGTGTGCGGGGTACAACGTGAAATTGATAAAAAACTAATGAATGATTCGCCTTATAAGCAAGTAACAGTCGACATGCCGAATTTAAATCATTTGCAGGTCATGAGTCATGAATTCAATAGGAGGAAAATATTGACAAATAATTATATTAATTATTGGTCGATATTTTTCTTCTAAATTATTATATTTATTGTCTCAGCATATCTAAATACCTATAATAAAGTTGAGGCCAGTCGTGGCGCAGCGGCACAAAAGTATTTTTTTAATAGTTTTACTTAACTATATTTCAATATGCCGCTTAACTATTACTATATTGTATACCGAATGATGTCACAAGAATGATAGAGCTACCCTCATTCATCAATATCTGCCACATACGCAAAAAAGGATCCAATTTGGGTTAAAATATGTTAACATATTTTTCTCAAATTAAATAAGTTTTTTTTTGACATTTTAAAAGTGTTATTCCACACTTAGGAAAGATTCTTCTATCCTAAGTGTGGAATAATCAAATTTTTATACGTTTTCTAAATAAGTATTCTTACTTATTTAAAAAACGTATAAAAATTTGAACGTAGCGGGATTCGAACCCACGCCTCCTGGAAACCGACCAGATAAGTTGTGTTTTCAAATCGTTAAAAACTAGGTAAACTTTTAAGTAATATTTTTTTTAATACAATTCTATTTTAAATAAAAACTGATCACTGTGTCTTCATTATAATATTCTGCCGCTTATTTTACTAGGTCACACACTGGCCGGCGGTATTTGAATACCCACCCCATTTGACTAAGTCTATGAATAATTGTGTCAAGCGAAAATTGCTCTTAACCGATGCTAATATGAATCAAAGTGGAGTGTGCATTACATATTAAAGTTAATAGTGCTGCGTGGATGCAGAACCCAAGTCGATAAGGGGTGGTTATATTTCACACTTGTCCAGGCCGTAATACAATTCACGTTAAGTACTGTGAAATGTTCCATGCTAATTACATTACCTCGTTTTATATTCATTTTGTGATATATATATATATATATATATATATATATATATATATATATATATATATATATATATATATATATTTGTTTTCTTTCTTACGTACAACTAAATTACCTCTTGGAGACTTCCATTTATATATTATATATGAACGGGCAGGCAGAGATATGTTTGTATAATAATTTTAAAATGATAGATGTTAAAAAGTAATACGTTCTAACAGTTACTTAATGTTTCTGAAGTAACTTTTAAGCGTCAATCTATTATTTATAGCTTCGCGCTGTGTTTCGCACATAGCAGGGTGGAGAACCTAGTGTTAAGACAATTTCGTTCCCCATTTTTCGCCGAATTGCGCAGGCGTTGCGAGTTGACTGGTGGAACTCAACGCTATGCTTTGCTTTGACACTAGAGCGAAAAATAGAAAAAGAAAAGAAGAAGAAAAAGAAATAAAAAATATATATAATTTATCTCCTGAGTAGGAATCGAATCCACAACGTCACGCTTACAGGCACACCCTTGTGCCTTTGCACCACGACTGACCATTAACTATAACCTAATATTGAAGTATAACATATTGAAGAATAAGGCTAATCGATTTAAATATCTTTACGATATCGTAAATCACGTAACAAAAGTCCCAGACAGAACACACAAAGAAATAACAAATAAAATTATAGTCTGCCATCCTCAATATTACTTATATCTCAATTTCTTGTTTCCCATACTATATTTTGCCTTTTTCTTGCAACGAAATGAAATATTTTACGCACCGTCACGTCGTTTGATATTGAAATTGACATGTTATTTACGCTTTTATATCATAATAGTCTATTAACGTTGGTCATTCCGGAGTTGGTATTTTAAAATCGACGATCGTGGGTTTGATACCTACAAGAAGAGATAGAACGCGGCGTTAGGTTCCACCGTCCCAAAAGGCAATGTCGCCAAACAAATCGAAGTGTGGAGTGGCTTAACATGTTACGAAAAATGACATAAGCTAAATAAAAACATTTTACGCAGCTTATATAGCATTTGTGATAGTTATTATTCCGCGTCGGACATCGTATGTAAATAGACCTGACATACAAGCATGATATATTTCCCCAGGACCTAGCGAAGCTAAAAAACGCTTTAAATGTTATAAATATGAATACGTCGGAATGGCGATTTATAAAGTTGAACACTTTTTTTTATAGCAATATTATTTTATTTGAATCTGTTGTAGGTGATATTATTTTTTTTCAGCTTCACGCTGTATCTCTCATGTAGCAGGGTAGGCAAAGGAGCCCTAGTGCTCCACTCTCCACTTTCCGTCAAATTCTGAAGGCGTTGCGTGTTGGGTGGCGGAACTCAACTGAATTTTGTTTACTGGAGAGGCAAAAAGTAAAGAATTTAAACACAATCATTCCCTCGAGTGGGCGTATAACTTACGACCACCCCGTTTACAATCAGGCACTGTCCCATTGGGCCATCACGTCAATTATTCCTTGGCAACAAGGAGAACTGCCTACCATATTCAACAACCTTTGCTATAATGTGCTATTTCCTTATTCATTAAACTTTAGCTAGTCTATTATAATCCTTCGTTAGATGTTCTACATTTATAATTTTTATATGTCAATGATCACGTTCAACCATTTTTACTAAGACGATATTTTTATAGTTTAAATGGATCACATTGGTTCTCCATGACATGTGCCAGTCTTTAAAATTATTTTTGTATAGATCTTTCCCAGGGCTAATAGATATACCAAAAAAAAAATCATTCAAATCCATCCAGTAGTTCAAAAGGTAGAAAAGATAGACTACTTTTCATGGATACAGCTTTTACTTACTCTCTTTTATTATGTCATTATATCTTAAAAAATATAATTTTAAAATAATCAACTGTGATATTAAATCTTTTTGATGAATGGTGCAATAATAATTTTTAATATTATACACTTGAGTATGAGAAACCAAAATTGAATTCAGGTATTATAAGTTTTAAAAATCTTTTCAATAGAATAATTTTAATTAAATCTAATTATAAGATTATGTACCATTGTAGTCATATGACTAAAACCCTACTTTTTGTAGTAGTGGTCTTTTCCTTTGTCCTCGGGTCGCCCTGTATAAATCACCATATTAAAATTTCGTTTAAACTGTGGCTTTTATTTTATATGACGGGTATATTGTTATGTTATAGGATTGATGTAGATTATACGTTATACAAAAGATATTTGAATTTTAATATGAAAATAATCTCCTGTGAAACTGCTTACTATTATTAATAAGCTAATAATAATTTATTAAGTTACACGTGTCGTTAATGTCAATACAAATTATTAATACTTGCAATTGGGCTGACCTACATATGAAGAGGGAATTGTTAATAATGCATTATTTACTATTGATTACTAATTAATTATAGAGGAGATGGATCTAACCTTAATAAATACAACCGTTTTTCAAGTCAAAGTTAGGTAATCGGATTGACCTCTCGATGCCCTCAAGGAAACAAAGGTCGTATTAATAATATAAGACTTAACGAACCTAACGTTTTCAGCCAATAACAAAAAGTTCATATATTATATATAGGTAGGTATTTTATGATACGAAACATCGAAAGATGGATTATGGCTTCGTTTCGGTAAAGTTTTGATTGTACCTGGAGTTCCTTAGAGAGTCATATAACGGCTGTATAATGGAAGGTAATGGAAGCAATCAATATGGCGTATTATGATCTGGAAGTGATATTTTTTCCTAATTACATAATTGTCAAGGTCACTGCGTAATATTTTTTTAGGATGGGCACAGTTAACTAAATTTTAAGACACTCCGTTTCCTATTTTTCCGCCTCGACACCAGAGCGAAAAAATTAAAATATAAAATATTTAATTTGCTCGCGTGGTAATCGAACCTAGAACCTGTCTCGTTTACAATCACACACGACTGGCCATTCATAATATTGCCTAGATATTATTATTTTGTTTACTACCCACAAATATAATAAATACTGTTTGCGTAGACAGTAATACTCCGAATACCTTCCAGAGAACAACATTGACGTTCATCATTCACATTTAATACTATATACAATAATGTCTTATTGGCTCGGCCTTGTTTAATTGTCTCAATAAATGTTTATATGTATGAATAATTTAAATCTTCTTAATGTTAATAATTAGTAATAAATAATATATTGATAGGCCAGATTCATTGAGGCCAGTAGTGTCTGTAAACGCGACTGGTTGTAGGTTCGATCTCCATTCGGAGAAATTAAATATTTATTTAAATATATATTTTCCTTTCTTCGCTCTTACCAGGCAAACCGCGGCGTTGAGCTTCGCCACTCGGCGGAAAGTGGGGAACGGAGTGTCTTGCCTCTGCATACCCTGCTGTGTGCGGGATACAGCGTGAAGTTGATTATAATTTTTTATAGTTTCATATACATATGTAGTATGTATATACTTATTTATTGTAAGGCACTAATGAAATATGATTAATTAATTAATTCAAGACAATTTAATATTAAGTCTATGAATTTAATTTCTCATAATGTGTTATTTCAAAAATCTCTTAAAAAAACATGAAATATGTTTCAACTTTTGTTGGTCTCCATTTTTTTTAATGCCGAGTAAGCCTCCGAATTACGTCGTCTAATTAATTTTTGTTTGACCTGACTTTACTTTGCGCCTCGCTTTTTTAAATAAATATTAAGTAAAGTACTTTCGTATTATACTGGTACAGTAAGTTCTTGCATATAAAAAATACATAATGACGAGCTTGAGTGCTTGTTTTTTGTCAGTGTGTTTATTAAGGTCATTTTCCTGGTCATTTATATTAAAAAAAAATAAAAGTATCTATATGTTACATTTTATTAAAATTTGATTAAAGAACTATAAACAAGATCTCAATTATTTCAATTATTTTGAGTCTAGTTTATGCGTAAATTGGCTAATAATTATTTACTAAAACCAACAAAATATAATACACATCAAAAAATAAATAATAAACATACATAAAAGAACAGAAAAATAAGTATACAGCTTCACTCCACTCTTAAATATATATGTTATTTTGACTCAACTAAAATTATTCTACTACAACCTACCCTACTTTGTTAAACGTAGCGTATACATTAATTAATTTCTGCACGTTTTGAAGCAAACTTCAACTTGTGCTCTTTTAAACTTGCCTTTCAGAGAGCAGAAATATGTAACATTAGAAAAACTTACTTATTATGAATGTTATCTGCGACAGTTTCTTAATTGGAGCAGTAAAAATAAAATTGAAAGTTCTGTCACGTTTTTCAAGTTAATAGGTATATATTTTATACTATATATACATTTGTGCAGGTTTTTTTCTTGAATATCAGGAATATACAAATCTATTTGACGATAGACAAACAAGTCATCATATTTTATAATGCAGTTTTTCAAATTTTAGAACTTTTAGGTGTAATATATAATGTAGTGGCATTCAAGAAATATAGGCCAACAATCAGCAAAACACGCGAATATTATTAATATTGTGTCAATACAACATAACGTGATAAACGTATATAACCTTATCCATATATTGATTATATATTAAAAGTTGGGAAACTGTGAGTGCGGTAAAGCCGATGTAGGTAAGACAAGGCATGTTTACTAAGGGTCCATTGTAAGCGCCCTGTTTGATGCCCGAACAGGGGTTGAAGTGAGGAACTGAGGTACTTTCAAATTGATTTTGCTTGAAATAGATATTGAGATGATTGGAAATTTCTCTATATTGAGATTGAATAATTTTATTAACTAAAGTACCAATAAGAAAACTTTCTTTCTAGTTTTTAACAAAATCCTTAGTTTAAAAATTAACTAATTGTTAACATTTGTAAAATATTTTTTTAGAAATTGTTATAACATAAATTTTAATTTTTTAATAGTGGTTTTTAAGTAATTTCTACTTTCTAATTATAAGATATTCGTACTTTGATACTTTTTTATATATTCATTGGTGTTAAGCTATAAATATAGAACGCTAGACAGAAAGACAAAATAAAGTATTATGAATTTTTCATCGTGTCTAGAGGAACTCATTCTTATAGTGAATGTTAAGAAAACAACATTCTTAATACACCTTTTAAATTTATTTACTGTTTATTCGATGTTGATTTAATTTTTATATCAATTACGTTATTTATTCTACTATACTACTGTACTATTAAAACAATTTTTTTTAGTATCTACTAAATAATATTTAGTGCCCATGTATTGTAGATTAAAATAACTGTTTGTAGTACTATAATTTTTTTAATAGCTAAGATAAAAATTCTGTTAAAATTCTTTATGAAGACATAGGTTTTTAGATTTTGAGAGCGGTAAAGCCGAGGCTGGTAAGATAAGAAATGTTTATTGGGACTCCATTGTAAGCGCTTTGTTCGGCGGAAATTTATGAATAGATAAAAATAAGATAAAAAACGATTATAAAGTATATTGCCACGTGCTTATATTTTAATGATATAATTTTAGAGAATAATACTTACTATGATCTATTGTCGTTACATTAGAAGAACACAGACGAATATTGTAATTAAATAATATTAAACCGGACAAGCGCGAGTCGGGCTTGCCCATCGAGGATTCCGTAAAAAATTAGAGGAGCGTTTTCTGAAATTCAGACTTAGCTAACCCAGAGCACTTTCATATGATACCTCACTTGAGCTAGTTTGGCTGTTCCAAATTTCGGCCCCTGTTAAAGTCTATTATTATTTTAGGGCTTAACCAGAAATGTATAGTTTTCAGATTTTTTCCTGAACCAGTGCTACCTGTAAATGCTAGTTACTATTATGAATTTCATAGTTCTAGTAGTTTCATAGTAGTAGTTTCATAGTTCTTTCATATTCTATAATAGGCACGTACAAGTAAAACAGATTAGAGAATCCCGAAAGCCTCAAATACGTGAACAATAAAGTTATTTCGACTAGGCATATCTTTTTGAAATATTAAATTATTAATACATAATATAAATGCCATATTTCATGAAGTTCCTAACTTAAGCTCGAGTTCTAACCAGAAACAAGTGTCAACTATCAGCGAGCATCCTGTTTGTGGAACTTCTTTCAAATGGAACACCTACTTTGGTCGACTTGGACGTTTACTTTATTAAATACCTTCACCATTCCTTAGAGTTCCACCGACCTCTTTACAGAGAGCCCAAGGAATAAATGTCAGTTATATTACTTTTTGCGCAATATAACCCACCTTTACGGAGCGGGCCGGACAACTTTATCAGCCTCAGTTTTACAGGATACCTCGTCGTATCTACGAGTACTTGCTTTGTAACTTGACTTCAGAAGCAATTACAACTTTTTTAAAAGGATGGCGAGGGAATGCTATCGGATCGGTGCTATGTCTATAGAAGTTAGATTTAATAAATGTTTGGCGTCGGTACTATCATGGCTATGATAGGGACGTATGTTAGTTTATATACTATATTACGATTGCGGTGGTGGTTCATGGCACTTTGTGGTCAGCGGTTTTTGGCTTTCTCCAGGATATATAAAAAATGTATTATACTATAATTCTAATTATGAAAAAATATGGTAGGTAATATACAAATAAAAAAGAATGCATTAATAAATCTACTTAACATAAATAAATTTGTATGTCGTTTTTCAAATTCATGATAAGTGTTGTGGAAAATTTGCTGATACCATTTACGAGAAAATCTATTCAAGCACTACACTGACGTTGGGCGACAGAATAGACTTGGAATTCTATGGCGCGGTCTCGGAAGAAATAGCTTTTGATGGGAGCTTCTGTCGACAGAGAAAATCAAGATAAATAGCGTACAGTACATTTCCGACAATTTATATTTTATGCGGATGTAATTAATCTCAATTTAACTGGAACTCCTTCTCTCAATTATATAGTTTATGTACGTTGTAAAGTAAATGATTATCTGTGGGAATTAAAAAGAGTGATTTGTAAAACGTTCGTTCATTCTTTATGACAGCCAAAAAGGCATGCCGAATATAATTACTGTCTGAATTTTCCTTGTAAAAATTCAGTAGCAAAAATGTAAATTCTTGTCGGACCTATTATAAGAGATTGCGCAATAGGCAGTGTAGACTGGTACCTACTTGTTATACGTCCTTGTTTCCCTTTGATGTTTCACCATACCCACAGCTGACATTTAATCATAAATATAGTTAATTTAGAAATGTAGGTTGGTGTTTCTTTACAATTGCACTCATAATGAATAGAAATACGATACAGTAGTTCTATACGTCTAACGCGTGACGGTACACAGCATCAGGTGACACCGACAAGAACTTCTATGCTATTCATATAACGTTATAAAAGATTGTATTGAAATACGCTTTGGATAATAAAAAACGCTGTAGTTTCTGATATATGGCAAATACTGTTTGATTATTATTGGTTTATCTACGTAACGTCAATTGGAAAAGAATTAGGATTCGAATAAAAAAAATGTTCTTAATGTTCAATTACTAGACACTATAGTAAATAGATGAAAATACGAGATATCCCCGGTGGGTACTGGGGAGTGAAAATCGGCTACATCTTACGGTCTTGTCTGAACAATACAAACGTTCATTTATAAGAAACCACTTTATATGCATTAAACATTAACATTGTTTTGTATGTAGCCAATAAACATGCATAAAAGTATTGAAATGAATAAAAATTAACGCCAGCCAGTTGTGGGTTCGATCCCTACTCGAGGAAATGAAAATTTATTTAAATTTATATTTTTATTTTTACTCTGATGTTTCATTACTCTGGTATCGAGGCAAAGCACAGCGTTCAGTTCCGCCACGTGCAATGCCTCCAGAATTCGGCGGAAAATGGGCAACGGAGAGCCTTAACACTAGGTACCCTCCGCGTACATTGCTGTATGCGAATAAATAGCGTAAAGCTCATTTAATTAAAATTATATTGTCTTAACCCGTAAACAAAACGGAAAAAACAGATAGATATGCATACATATACTAGATAAACATAATACTGAAGCACGTCAGCAGAACTTCACAGCATCATCCAACTCGCTACACAACGGCCACTAGAAACGAATAGATGTTGTTAGAGGAAGTATCCTCTTACAGGCTTTGTCCCTGATGTGGTCTAGCGATGCACCTACAATTGTCCCGAGTCCTTCGCCCGGAACCACCAGCCTTTAAATAAGTATACCTGCAGGAACTGCATCAGTCTCTCTGACACTTTGCGCGTTAATTAGTGTGGTGTTGTGCCGTGGAGTTCATTAAAAAAATTTAGCCTTTTAAAATACATTATATTTTATTTTTAATCGTTATAACAAAACCATTTAAACTTAACAAGATTGTGAAGCGTTCACGCACATGGTTTAGTATTTAATTCAACAAACATCTCAATCATTGTTCAAGTGAGTATATAATCCAATATTATACATACACTAACACTTTTGTGGACTGTGGACTATTCTACTATACAAGCGTATTAACTTACCAGTTTATTTAAGCTGTCCGTAAGTTGTTTCGTTCGCACTTCAGCTTCTTTAATTTAATTACTCGACAGACTACATCCAGAAGTCATTTCACTTTAATACTGATTAAGGAAAATGTAACGAAAGCATATTATTGTAATAATTTTATGAATGAAAAAAAAAATTGAATGTAAGCCGTTGAAATTGTTATCTTGCTGAATTTATATGGGTACAGTGTAAGGCGAAGCGCGTTTGCTTCGTTTGCACAGGTAATGATCACTAAAGGAATACGGAGTAAGAGGAGCTAGTATGGCAACAGTTGAATCACGACGTACCTAATTGTTCATCGAGCTAGCCACGCCTTTAGATTTCATTGTAGAGAAAAGGAAGGACAATTGATATGGTATCAACATCTTAATTCTGAGTTGTGCTTTGGTTGTGTGGTTCCCACTCTAAAAAATGGTTTTATTCGTACTATTTTTATTTCCTCACTTAAACAATAGGGTTTCGCCTCTCAGAAAGTCGGAGAAAGGAACGTTTTCTAATTTCTCTTTGCCTTCTCCGCTGTGCAGGTAAAAAGTAAATGGTGGTAAAGGCGTTAAACGAACTTTATACCACAAAATGATATTATTATCCTTTTAGGAAAACCAGATGCTTAGAAATAAAATAAATAATAAATATATTTATATTATAAATACCTACGAATTGTTATCGATAGTGGAGGAAGGAACGTATTTCACGCTTTCAGTCGAGTACACACACAAAGAGAAATTGACGACTCGAGATCATGTTTACCTGATCGTGAACAGATATTTGCTATCTGAGATCGATGATGCTTAACTTAATGTACCTTTATATATTTCTATATTTCATAATAGTCCTCTTCTTAGATTACCTCTGAAGAAGGTCAATCAAAGATTAAAATTTCATTCGAGAAAATTCATAACATTACCTAATTAAAATTTTCTTATAGACTTTCTTAATCTCTACTCTATTTCCATGCGGTATATTGCGTGTTATTATTGTTATACTTCTGTCGGAAGACGTATAATTAGCGCGCGGTTATGGTTTTTTTGTATGAAACATTTATTACTAAAACAGAAACTAGTTAATATTGTAGGAATATTTTACGCGGATTCTACTCATTGTTGGTATCGAAACGTAACGTGTAAATTGAATTTCGCAGATCACAAAATCAATATAATAAACTAAAAATACATAATCCATAGAATTGATTAGAAAACTCCGTACCTAGTGGTGTACTCATAATAATTTGTTCTATTATTTAACGTGGGGAACGGTCCGCGAGCGAGGCGCGCGTCGATCGATAGCCGGACAGGTTATACGAGACTACGTAAATAATGAACGCGCTCACCGTTCTCCTCGCCGGCATCCGTGTCGTCGATCAATCGGCTGCACGTGGATCTTTTTGTTTTCATCCCCTCAGCGTTGATGCAATATTCGTTTCGCCTCTCGAATCGTTCGAATCGCCTCGCCTCTCGAATCGTTCGAATCGCCTCGCCTTTCCACTTTACACTTCATTACGTTTCGACTTTGCGATGCCTTTTAGGTCACTTTCGTGCTGATTGAATTTCAGTTGAAATAGTTTCTAGAATATCGATACGGAATATAAATGAAATATGATATCTTTAATAAGATTTAACCTAACGGAGCGTGTGGTTTCTAGTTATTGTTTCTGTAACACGAACATTTGACGAAATGAGGTAGAAACGTCGTATGTATGGTTAAGAAACTTTTGTAGAAACAGACATACGGAAACATGAAAGTTCTAATACGATTCAATTACGTTTTATATAGATAGAAGAAGCAAATATATTAAACGTTCATCTATTTTCCATTATTGAGTTAGCAACCGTAACGTTGCATTGTTTCGATTTAAGCTTTAGGTATTCTATATAATATTTCCTAATAGCATCATTGTTAAGATAGTACTTAAGTGTAGCCATTCGTAGCCGATACTAAATTCAATACACAATAAATTTAATTTTTTTCCCTTCATTTTACCGCATAAAATAAAATATTGTCTCTAAATTAAGGAATGTTTTTGTTTTCAGATGTTCGATCTGCTTCCAGTCAACGCAGGGATTGATATATTATGTAATATTAAACTAATAAAATAAAAAAAAACCAATAAAAAAAAAGATTTAGTACTCAAGACACAATGCTTCCAAAATTAGACGAAAACTGGAAAACGGAGTCTTAACACTAAGTTTCCTTTGTCTACCCGGCGGTGTTCGGGATACAGTGTGACGTTATAAAAAACTCATATATTAACGAGACAAGGCGCGGGGGTGAGTTCCGCCACTCAATACGCAATGCCTCCGGAATTCGCAGAAACAATGCCTCCAGAATTTGCGGAAAGTGGGGAACGAATTCCTTAAAGTGTTTTAATAATAGGTTCCCAGGTTGCCTGCTTTCTCTGCCATGAGCGGGATACTTTTTGAAACGTATAGCTACTGGATTGGATTCCGTAGTACATTTATTTTGTATACATTTATTTATTTTAAAAATAAAGTTTATTACAAATTAATGAATGAATATGAAATAGTTATATTTTTTTCACCATTTTTAAAGTCATAATCCATACTTAAAAATACTTATTTAGAAAACGTATAACAATTTGAACGTAGCGGGACTCGAACCAGGAGTTATCTTTTGCCCTTACTACTTGTATAATCAAGTCTCACGTGAGATTTTCGATAATACCTATAAACGATAAAAAAAAATCATATTGTTGTGGTAAGTACTTAGTAGGTAATAAGTCAGATTATTAAGCTACCTTAAGCAAATATATTTATGATGGAGTTGATTCATAGACAACAACTTCAAGCGTTCTAACAAAATATGATACAACATACTACATGTTCACATTTTTAATAAAATATTTTTTTTGATATATACCTGAGTCTACGAATAACACGTTAAACAAAAATGATTATTTTATTTTGGTAAACCTATTTTGTAGCTAATGTTAAATAAGCGAATACCTACTATTTATTCAAACAGTCGAATTTTTTTCCACTTCAAGGAGTGATCTTTTCATATATTTGCCTTCTTTAGTAAAGCCTTAGTATTTTCTTACATAAACATTAAAAGGTACGAGAAGCCGCCTGCTAGCAGACAAAGTAAACGGAATCCTGAATATTTATTGTATATTTCGTTATTAAATAAAATTTTTACTTTATTTTTTTAGCAACACGCTGTATATCGCATACAGCAGTGTAAGCAGAGGGAATCTAGTGTTAAGGCACTACGTTCTCCATTTTCGTTGAATTCTGGAGGCATGATAAGTGGCGGTATTTAACACGGCGCTTTGCCTCGACACCAGACGAAGAAATGAACTACGACTAGCCTCACTTTATTTTAATAGATATTTACTTAAAATCAGAAGAAAAAAGGAATCAAAAAGTCGACTTAGATTATGTTTTTTAAATTTTTTCATTTGTTATTGCTTTTTTGCATTAGTTGAATATTACAAGACTAACTAACTAATAAGACCAGCAGCCACGAAGACAGAAGAGCGATATGACCCATAATTTGGCAACTGCATTCGAGTGTGTGGGTAGAGTGGTAAATTTTCTAGCACCATTCGAATTCAGTGCTCGAATGTGGACGTTCAGCGATAAAAGTGGATATACTCGACGTGAATTATGTAATAGTATAGTAACACGTATAGACGGTATGCAATTTAGTCTGGGATTATATTACATTATTATATATATATATATATATATATATATATATATATATATATATATATATATATATATATATATATACATATATATTAGGTTGCTTTTCCATATATTTGATATCTTTTTTATTATTTTTTTAATTTCAGTTTTCCTTAGAAATTGAGAAAGGAATGGTGACTTAGTCACAACGGAACTGTCCATTAAATTGCTTAATATAAGACATACCTATTCGGAAATCTTTTAAATTGTAGAGTTTTACATAATAAATTATATGTTTTTGTGATTGAATTTTGTGATTATGAACTTTTCAGATTATCTTTAGACATATTGGACATACTGGATTTCAAATTCCATTGATACAATGTCAAATAAATTGTTTGTATTTTTCATATTTTTTTATTTTTTACGTATCCAACCTTATATATTTTTTCAGTTATACGCTATATCCCTCATAAAGCAAGGCTGACGGGGAGAATCTAATGTACAGTTTTAGCTCTAAATTCGATTCACTGTAATGAGTGGCGCATCTCCACAACTCAAGTTATGTTATCTATCAGAGCTGAAAATCGAAAATAATTTATTCCGTCAGCGACAATTGAACCTACGCTCATTGCGTTTATAGACAGATGTTTTCGCACTACGCCATGACGGTATTATTACAAAAGATATTTTATATAACTCCTATATTAATATATTTTTTCATTTCATTCGCATTTGTATGCTTTTTGAAATAATAGTAAAATTACATAATTCTATATAATATAAATCATGAAGACAAAACCAGCATAAGGTCCTAACGATACCACAGAAATAAATAATTACATAAGGCAAATAAAACCCAAGTTGAGAGCTTATCTTAAGAGCAATAATGTCCATTAAGGTTTCTTCGAAAGGTCCTCACTTTATTCCAAAGGAATTGGGTCTGAATTTTAGTAGGACTTTTACTTTTCTACTCGATAATTCAGTAGGTATCGAGATTCACTTTGGTAAGGAATGTGTATTAAATTATGTAAAATCTGTAAACGTACTTCGAAATACTATTTTATCTTTAATTTGTTTTAATTAGGCAAATTAAAAAACATATTACTTTTAAAATTATTTTTTAAGTTCATTATATAAGGATAAATTTATTTATAATTTCCAAATTTATATTCTCTAAAATTAGAATGCCTTCGGGACAATTCTACCGATATCCAATATAACGTACATCCCCGCTGGATTTAAGGTCGACGAAACTTTTATCATCCCGAACGCTTTATCATTTTAACATTTTTTATACAGTACGGTTCAATTTCCATCACTCAATATTTACAGATAAATCAATTTATTTTGCCTACCTATCGCCGCGGCGTAGAGGGAGAAAATATAGTAATAAATAGCTCTGTGCTCTTCCTGCCTGTATTGAGGTTACCACGCCCCGGGACTCTATAGTAAATATTATTGAAAATATTAAAAATTGAAATGTAGTATTTTTTTAATACAATACTAATACACAAATTCGTTTAAAATAAATCAAATCAGCATCACACTATGTCCCGCACACAGCAGGGCAGATGAAACCTAGTGTTAAGACACTTCGTTCCCCATTTTCCGCCGAATTCTGGTGGCACTGCGAAAATTTAATTTCAATTTAATAAATAAACTTTAAAGACGTATGTATAAAATGAAAAAAAAATCATATATGAATACATTATAGTCGTCGTCGACATAAACTCCCCAAAAGCATAATATCGAATTTACGATACAAATATTTCAGCCATAGAAAGTTATCAAAATTCTTTAGTGAGCGTCTACAGCAGGGTTTATTGACAAAATTTCAAACTGACAGTTTTAATAACATTAACTGAACCATGCCGTACCATATACGTTCTACGTAACTTTATGAACAATTACCTACTACGAATTTGTTAATTTCTGGAAGACCGAAACATTTCTAACATTACTAATGCAAATTTGTTGAAACTTGACATCTTTAATGTATAGAAAAATTTAAATAGCATTATATTGTGTCTCGCACATAACAGGGTACGCAGAGAGATCCTTTAATACACTTAGTTCCCATTGAGTTACTTCTCTTTTATTTATTTCACTTTAAAATAATATTTCGTTTTCTCGAGTTGGAATCGAACTCACTACCTGACTCGTTTAGTCGCAAGCTTGTGCCCCAATACTGGCCTCGAAGAAGAGATGTATATAAGCATATAATAGTATATTATAAGTATATAATAGTTAATCAATTTACATTATTTATTGTTTTTAGAGTTCTGTACTTTTTAAGGAAAAAAGAACCCTAATAAGATCACTGTGTTGTCCGTCCATCTGAATGTCTGTCTGTTTGTCTGTCAAGAGCTTTTACCTTAGGAACGTTAACAGATATTGATTTGAAATTCAAACCATATACTCAGCTCTACGGCCCCATGAATTCCTGAAAAAATTGTATCTCTACATTTACTTTAAAAAAAGATATGGCCGTTTATTTAGCAAACAACGCGTATTTTGACACTGCAAAGGGAATCAAAATAAATAATACTTCCAGTTGACCTAGAGTTATGAAATTTCTCAGCTAGCTTCTACAGGTAGTACTAGTTTATTTATCTACGATTTATCTCGAAACCGAAGCATTTTATTCCAATAAAATTTCATAAAATATATGAAAATGCAGTGATGAATTTTATTAATTAGTACACGACATTAATTTTATAGAGGACACATTATTTTCAGTGTATTTTTTTAAATTTAACTACATAATAAAACTTAATCAAATAAATGGAGAAGTGTCTGTCGACTTCGATCCTAGCCCGATCATCGGCCGCAATACTAGTTTCGAGTCCCGCAAGACGCGCTCTTGCCGTCGAGCAAAAGCGTAGTACGCCACGTAGTTCTGGCACATTCACAGGGACAGGCTACCCTCTTCCCTACACACCCGATGGATGGTATAGACCATTACTGCTTAAAGTATTTATTAACTTCACAACAAAATCGTTTATTAGCAAGACGTGTTCACATTAGGGTTCGATCCCCACTCGAGGAAATGAAATATTTACTTAAATTTATATTTCCATTTCTTCGATCTGGTGTCGAGGCAAAGCGCGGCGTTGAGTTCCGCCACTCAAAACGCAATGCCTCCAAAATTCTTCGGAAAGTTGAGAATTGAGTGTCTTAACCCTTGGTTCCCTCTGCCTGCCTACCTGCTATGGGCGGGATACAGCATGAAGCTAAAAAAATACATTGTATCCCACAAATAGCAGGACAGGTAGAGGGAAACTATTATATATTATTATATTTAGACTTTCTCTTGACGACCTTGAACAATCTGTTAATGTCTCTATTTTTATTAAAGGAGTATACTCTATAAAAGGAATATAAATAAAACGATATACTTTTTTATCTGTGTATTTATTTTTCGACAACTTGCCATTCTTAACTATTGTGCATAAATAGGAAAACGTTATTTACAAATATAACATATACGACAGCCTGCTGCCGCCATACTCCGGACCAGAAACGTATTATTGAATAAGTTTTGTTCTTATTCTAGACTTATTTACAATAATAGTATCAAAATATAAATGTTATTTAGATAAAATAAATTTTCAAATTTAATTTTCGACCTAATATCATTGTTAAATGATAATTTAATTAGTATGGTCAAAATTATTAATACATTTTCTCTACCTATATAGGTATAGAAATTAAAAAATCATGTACATATAAAATATTAAATATAAATTTCACTTATTAATGAAAATTCATGTCGCAAAATCGTAATGACAATAAATTAATATCTGGAAAAAGTTTTAAACATATAATTAATTCAGAATTCAGAACAAAAATATTTCTGTTTATACAAAATTTGTTTTGTATAAACTAAGTAATGTAAACAAAAAATTGGGCTGATTCTAAAAATGTATTCCGTTCACTGTCCTCTGCAATTTATGAATATCTAAATTCAAAATCATTATATATAAAGGAACATAAAAAAATGAGAAAATTAGCGAACACCTTATTAAAACTAGCTTGTAATATTATAAATATTACTACATATAACATAATTTGGCAACTGCATTCGAGTGTGTGGGTAGAGTGGTAAATTTTCTAGCACCATTCGAATTCAGTGCTCGAATGTGGACGTTCAGCGATAAAAGTGGATATACTCGACGTGAATTATGTAATAGTATAGTAACACGTATAGACGGTATGCAATTTAGTCTGGGATTATATTACATTATTATATATATATATATATATATATATATATATATATATATATATATATATATATATATATATATATATATATATATATATATATATATATATATATATATATATATATATATATATATACATATATATTAGGTTGCTTTTCCATATATTTGATATCTTTTTTATTATTTTTTTAATTTCAGTTTTCCTTAGAAATTGAGAAAGGAATGGTGACTTAGTCACAACGGAACTGTCCATTAAATTGCTTAATATAAGACATACCTATTCGGAAATCTTTTAAATTGTAGAGTTTTACATAATAAATTATATGTTTTTGTGATTGAATTTTGTGATTATGAACTTTTCAGATTATCTTTAGACATATTGGACATACTGGATTTCAAATTCCATTGATACAATGTCAAATAAATTGTTTGTATTTTTCATATTTTTTTATTTTTTACGTATCCAACCTTATATATTTTTTCAGTTATACGCTATATCCCTCATAAAGCAAGGCTGACGGGGAGAATCTAATGTACAGTTTTAGCTCTAAATTCGATTCACTGTAATGAGTGGCGCATCTCCACAACTCAAGTTATGTTATCTATCAGAGCTGAAAATCGAAAATAATTTATTCCGTCAGCGACAATTGAACCTACGCTCATTGCGTTTATAGACAGATGTTTTCGCACTACGCCATGACGGTATTATTACAAAAGATATTTTATATAACTCCTATATTAATATATTTTTTCATTTCATTCGCATTTGTATGCTTTTTGAAATAATAGTAAAATTACATAATTCTATATAATATAAATCATGAAGACAAAACCAGCATAAGGTCCTAACGATACCACAGAAATAAATAATTACATAAGGCAAATAAAACCCAAGTTGAGAGCTTATCTTAAGAGCAATAATGTCCATTAAGGTTTCTTCGAAAGGTCCTCACTTTATTCCAAAGGAATTGGGTCTGAATTTTAGTAGGACTTTTACTTTTCTACTCGATAATTCAGTAGGTATCGAGATTCACTTTGGTAAGGAATGTGTATTAAATTATGTAAAATCTGTAAACGTACTTCGAAATACTATTTTATCTTTAATTTGTTTTAATTAGGCAAATTAAAAAACATATTACTTTTAAAATTATTTTTTAAGTTCATTATATAAGGATAAATTTATTTATAATTTCCAAATTTATATTCTCTAAAATTAGAATGCCTTCGGGACAATTCTACCGATATCCAATATAACGTACATCCCCGCTGGATTTAAGGTCGACGAAACTTTTATCATCCCGAACGCTTTATCATTTTAACATTTTTTATACAGTACGGTTCAATTTCCATCACTCAATATTTACAGATAAATCAATTTATTTTGCCTACCTATCGCCGCGGCGTAGAGGGAGAAAATATAGTAATAAATAGCTCTGTGCTCTTCCTGCCTGTATTGAGGTTACCACGCCCCGGGACTCTATAGTAAATATTATTGAAAATATTAAAAATTGAAATGTAGTATTTTTTTAATACAATACTAATACACAAATTCGTTTAAAATAAATCAAATCAGCATCACACTATGTCCCGCACACAGCAGGGCAGATGAAACCTAGTGTTAAGACACTTCGTTCCCCATTTTCCGCCGAATTCTGGTGGCACTGCGAAAATTTAATTTCAATTTAATAAATAAACTTTAAAGACGTATGTATAAAATGAAAAAAAAATCATATATGAATACATTATAGTCGTCGTCGACATAAACTCCCCAAAAGCATAATATCGAATTTACGATACAAATATTTCAGCCATAGAAAGTTATCAAAATTCTTTAGTGAGCGTCTACAGCAGGGTTTATTGACAAAATTTCAAACTGACAGTTTTAATAACATTAACTGAACCATGCCGTACCATATACGTTCTACGTAACTTTATGAACAATTACCTACTACGAATTTGTTAATTTCTGGAAGACCGAAACATTTCTAACATTACTAATGCAAATTTGTTGAAACTTGACATCTTTAATGTATAGAAAAATTTAAATAGCATTATATTGTGTCTCGCACATAACAGGGTACGCAGAGAGATCCTTTAATACACTTAGTTCCCATTGAGTTACTTCTCTTTTATTTTTATTTATTTCACTTTAAAATAATATTTCGTTTTCTCGAGTTGGAATCGAACTCACTACCTGACTCGTTTAGTCGCAAGCTTGTGCCCCAATACTGGCCTCGAAGAAGAGATGTATATAAGCATATAATAGTATATTATAAGTATATAATAGTTAATCAATTTACATTATTTATTGTTTTTAGAGTTCTGTACTTTTTAAGGAAAAAATAACCCTAATAAGATCACTGTGTTGTCCGTCCATCTGAATGTCTGTCTGTTTGTCTGTCAAGAGCTTTTACCTTAGGAACGTTAACAGATATTGATTTGAAATTCAAACCATATACTCAGCTCTACGGCCCCATGAATTCCTGAAAAAATTGTATCTCTACATTTACTTTAAAAAAAGATATGGCCGTTTATTTAGCAAACAACGCGTATTTTGACACTGCAAAGGGAATCAAAATAAATAATACTTCCAGTTGACCTAGAGTTATGAAATTTCTCAGCTAGCTTCTACAGGTAGTACTAGTTTATTTATCTACGATTTATCTCGAAACCGAAGCATTTTATTCCAATAAAATTTCATAAAATATATGAAAATGCAGTGATGAATTTTATTAATTAGTACACGACATTAATTTTATAGAGGACACATTATTTTCAGTGTATTTTTTTAAATTTAACTACATAATAAAACTTAATCAAATAAATGGAGAAGTGTCTGTCGACTTCGATCCTAGCCCGATCATCGGCCGCAATACTAGTTTCGAGTCCCGCAAGACGCGCTCTTGCCGTCGAGCAAAAGCGTAGTACGCCACGTAGTTCTGGCACATTCACAGGGACAGGCTACCCTCTTCCCTACACACCCGATGGATGGTATAGACCATTACTGCTTAAAGTATTTATTAACTTCACAACAAAATCGTTTATTAGCAAGACGTGTTCACATTAGGGTTCGATCCCCACTCGAGGAAATGAAATATTTACTTAAATTTATATTTCCATTTCTTCGATCTGGTGTCGAGGCAAAGCGCGGCGTTGAGTTCCGCCACTCAAAACGCAATGCCTCCAAAATTCTTCGGAAAGTTGAGAATTGAGTGTCTTAACCCTTGGTTCCCTCTGCCTGCCTACCTGCTATGGGCGGGATACAGCATGAAGCTAAAAAAATACATTGTATCCCACAAATAGCAGGACAGGTAGAGGGAAACTATTATATATTATTATATTTAGACTTTCTCTTGACGACCTTGAACAATCTGTTAATGTCTCTATTTTTATTAAAGGAGTATACTCTATAAAAGGAATATAAATAAAACGATATACTTTTTTATCTGTGTATTTATTTTTCGACAACTTGCCATTCTTAACTATTGTGCATAAATAGGAAAACGTTATTTACAAATATAACATATACGACAGCCTGCTGCCGCCATACTCCGGACCAGAAACGTATTATTGAATAAGTTTTGTTCTTATTCTAGACTTATTTACAATAATAGTATCAAAATATAAATGTTATTTAGATAAAATAAATTTTCAAATTTAATTTTCGACCTAATATCATTGTTAAATGATAATTTAATTAGTATGGTCAAAATTATTAATACATTTTCTCTACCTATATAGGTATAGAAATTAAAAAATCATGTACATATAAAATATTAAATATAAATTTCACTTATTAATGAAAATTCATGTCGCAAAATCGTAATGACAATAAATTAATATCTGGAAAAAGTTTTAAACATATAATTAATTCAGAATTCAGAACAAAAATATTTCTGTTTATACAAAATTTGTTTTGTATAAACTAAGTAATGTAAACAAAAAATTGGGCTGATTCTAAAAATGTATTCCGTTCACTGTCCTCTGCAATTTATGAATATCTAAATTCAAAATCATTATATATAAAGGAACATAAAAAAATGAGAAAATTAGCGAACACCTTATTAAAACTAGCTTGTAATATTATAAATATTACTACATATAACATAATTTGGCAACTGCATTCGAGTGTGTGGGTAGAGTGGTAAATTTTCTAGCACCATTCGAATTCAGTGCTCGAATGTGGACGTTCAGCGATAAAAGTGGATATACTCGACGTGAATTATGTAATAGTATAGTAACACGTATAGACGGTATGCAATTTAGTCTGGGATTATATTACATTATTATATATATAAATATATATATATATATATATATATATATATATATATATATATATATATATATATATACATATATATTAGGTTGCTTTTCCATATATTTGATATCTTTTTTATTATTTTTTTAATTTCAGTTTTCCTTAGAAATTGAGAAAGGAATGGTGACTTAGTCACAACGGAACTGTCCATTAAATTGCTTAATATAAGACATACCTATTCGGAAATCTTTTAAATTGTAGAGTTTTACATAATAAATTATATGTTTTTGTGATTGAATTTTGTGATTATGAACTTTTCAGATTATCTTTAGACATATTGGACATACTGGATTTCAAATTCCATTGATACAATGTCAAATAAATTGTTTGTATTTTTCATATTTTTTTATTTTTTACGTATCCAACCTTATATATTTTTTCAGTTATACGCTATATCCCTCATAAAGCAAGGCTGACGGGGAGAATCTAATGTACAGTTTTAGCTCTAAATTCGATTCACTGTAATGAGTGGCGCATCTCCACAACTCAAGTTATGTTATCTATCAGAGCTGAAAATCGAAAATAATTT
The DNA here is from genome assembly GCA_917862395.2 of Heliconius sara. NCBI lineage: Eukaryota > Metazoa > Arthropoda > Insecta > Lepidoptera > Nymphalidae > Heliconius > Heliconius sara. Next base: position 5,269,541 of record OU860792.2, read on the forward strand.
ATTCCGTCAGCGACAATTGAACCTACGCTCATTGCGTTTATAGACAGATGTTTTCGCACTACGCCATGACGGTATTATTACAAAAGATATTTTATATAACTCCTATATTAATATATTTTTTCATTTCATTCGCATTTGTATGCTTTTTGAAATAATAGTAAAATTACATAATTCTATATAATATAAATCATGAAGACAAAACCAGCATAAGGTCCTAACGATACCACAGAAATAAATAATTACATAAGGCAAATAAAACCCAAGTTGAGAGCTTATCTTAAGAGCAATAATGTCCATTAAGGTTTCTTCGAAAGGTCCTCACTTTATTCCAAAGGAATTGGGTCTGAATTTTAGTAGGACTTTTACTTTTCTACTCGATAATTCAGTAGGTATCGAGATTCACTTTGGTAAGGAATGTGTATTAAATTATGTAAAATCTGTAAACGTACTTCGAAATACTATTTTATCTTTAATTTGTTTTAATTAGGCAAATTAAAAAACATATTACTTTTAAAATTATTTTTTAAGTTCATTATATAAGGATAAATTTATTTATAATTTCCAAATTTATATTCTCTAAAATTAGAATGCCTTCGGGACAATTCTACCGATATCCAATATAACGTACATCCCCGCTGGATTTAAGGTCGACGAAACTTTTATCATCCCGAACGCTTTATCATTTTAACATTTTTTATACAGTACGGTTCAATTTCCATCACTCAATATTTACAGATAAATCAATTTATTTTGCCTACCTATCGCCGCGGCGTAGAGGGAGAAAATATAGTAATAAATAGCTCTGTGCTCTTCCTGCCTGTATTGAGGTTACCACGCCCCGGGACTCTATAGTAAATATTATTGAAAATATTAAAAATTGAAATGTAGTATTTTTTTAATACAATACTAATACACAAATTCGTTTAAAATAAATCAAATCAGCATCACACTATGTCCCGCACACAGCAGGGCAGATGAAACCTAGTGTTAAGACACTTCGTTCCCCATTTTCCGCCGAATTCTGGTGGCACTGCGAAAATTTAATTTCAATTTAATAAATAAACTTTAAAGACGTATGTATAAAATGAAAAAAAAATCATATATGAATACATTATAGTCGTCGTCGACATAAACTCCCCAAAAGCATAATATCGAATTTACGATACAAATATTTCAGCCATAGAAAGTTATCAAAATTCTTTAGTGAGCGTCTACAGCAGGGTTTATTGACAAAATTTCAAACTGACAGTTTTAATAACATTAACTGAACCATGCCGTACCATATACGTTCTACGTAACTTTATGAACAATTACCTACTACGAATTTGTTAATTTCTGGAAGACCGAAACATTTCTAACATTACTAATGCAAATTTGTTGAAACTTGACATCTTTAATGTATAGAAAAATTTAAATAGCATTATATTGTGTCTCGCACATAACAGGGTACGCAGAGAGATCCTTTAATACACTTAGTTCCCATTGAGTTACTTCTCTTTTATTTTTATTTATTTCACTTTAAAATAATATTTCGTTTTCTCGAGTTGGAATCGAACTCACTACCTGACTCGTTTAGTCGCAAGCTTGTGCCCCAATACTGGCCTCGAAGAAGAGATGTATATAAGCATATAATAGTATATTATAAGTATATAATAGTTAATCAATTTACATTATTTATTGTTTTTAGAGTTCTGTACTTTTTAAGGAAAAAAGAACCCTAATAAGATCACTGTGTTGTCCGTCCATCTGAATGTCTGTCTGTTTGTCTGTCAAGAGCTTTTACCTTAGGAACGTTTACAGATATTGATTTGAAATTCAAACCATATACTCAGCTCTACGGCCCCATGAATTCCTGAAAAAATTGTATCTCTACATTTACTTTAAAAAAAGATATGGCCGTTTATTTAGCAAAAAACGCGTATTTTGACACTGCAAAGGGAATCAAAATAAATAATACTTCCAGTTGACCTAGAGTTATGAAATTTCTCAGCTAGCTTCTACAGGTAGTACTAGTTTATTTATCTTCGATTTATCTCGAAACCGAAGCATTTTATTCCAATAAAATTTCATAAAATATATGAAAATGCAGTGATGAATTTTATTAATAATAGTACACGACATTAATTTTATGGAGGACACATTATTTTCAGTGTATTTTTTTAAATTTAACTACATAATAAAACTTAATCAAATAAATGGAGAAGTGTCTGTCGACTTCGATCCTAGCCCGATCATCGGCCGCAATACTAGTTTCGAGTCCCGCAAGACGCGCTCTTGCCGTCGAGCAAAAGCGTAGTACGCCACGTAGTTCTGGCACATTCACAGGGACAGGCTACCCTCTTCCCTACACACCCGATGGATGGTATAGACCATTACTGCTTAAAGTATTTATTAACTTCACAACAAAATCGTTTATTAGCAAGACGGTTGTGGGTTCGATCCCCACTCGAGGAAATGAAATATTTACTTAAATTTATATTTCCATTTCTTCGATCTGGTGTCGAGGCAAAGCGCGGCGTTGAGTTCCGCCACTCAAAACGCAATGCCTCCAAAATTCTTCGGAAAGTTGAGAATTGAGTGTCTTAACCCTTGGTTCCCTCTGCCTGCCTACCTGCTATGGGCGGGATACAGCATGAAACTAAAAAATTACATTGTATCCCACAAATAGCAGGACAGGTAGAGGGAACCTATTATATATTATTATATTTAGACTTTCTCTTGACGACCTTGAACAATCTGTTACTGTCTCTATTTTTATTAAAGGAGTATGCTCTATAAAAGGAATATAAATAAAACGATATACTTTTTTATCTGTGTATTTATTTTTCGACAACTTGCCATTCTTAACTATTGTGCATAAATAGGAAAACGTTATTTACAAATATAACATATACGACAGCCTGCTGCCGCCATACTCCGGACCAGAAACGTATTATTTTGAATAAGTTTTGTTCTTATTCTAGACTTATTTACAATAATAGTATCAAAATATAAATGTTATTTAGATAAAATAAATTTTCAAATTTAATTTTCGACCTAATATCATTGTTAAATGATAATTTAATTAGTATGGTCAAAATCATTAATACGTTTTCTCTACCTATATAGGTATAGAAATTAAAAAATCATGTACATATAAAATATTAAAAATAAATTTCACTTATTAATGAAAATTCATGTCGCAAATCGTAATGACAATAAATTAATATCTGGAAAAAGTTTTTAACATATAATTAATTCAGAATTCAGAACAAAAATATTTCTGTTTATACAAAATTTGTTTTGTATAAACTAAGTAATGTAAACAAAAAATTGGGTTGATTCTAAAAATGTATTCCGTTCACTGTCCTCGGCAATGTATAAATATCTAAATTCAAAAATCATAATATATAAAGGAACATAAAAAAATGAGAAAATTAGCGAAAACCTTATTAAAACTAGCTTGTAATATTATAAATATTACTACATATAACAATTCGAAATCACTTTAACTTTTATTTATTTACAAGACAAACGAGACATTTGAGATATAATTTTCAGAAAACAAAAACAAATGTGTATTGAATCTTTAAAAAAACATATAAAAATATAAACGATCATTTATAAAACTATTTTATATTTATCAACATCGATCATAAATTATTCACAACGGCGACCTGCAAAAAGTAGGCAAACACCATTTTATTGTCCATTTTTGTATAAAAATAAAATTTTGTATAATTCTAACAATTATATCTCAAGCCTTTATAACTTAACCTATGTGAATTGTGCAAAAGCGCATAAATTGAGGTAAAGTTATTAACTTAGCGTGTAATGGTGACTAATAATTGACTACATCAAAGAGAAACGATCGTATACCCAAAGCCTAAGTAATGTCATGGAAACCAATTGATGATAAAATGATGCCCTTAAAACGAAGATATCTGAATGATTTGACGAAGCCGAAATCTTTTGGTTCGGTTTAGTGTTATTTATTATTATTTTTTATTCATTCTTTTCTTTCACTATGGCATTCCCAACTTGCCAATTGAGCGCTAATCACTTCGTCAATGCCACGTTTTATGGAGAACACACAAAGGTTGTACGTTAAAAAAATTATAATGTTACACAATAGGAGAATGCATATCAAAAAGAGATCCAATTAAAATACTCCAATACACAATTTAAATATGCAAACTGAATATTTTAATAGACAAAGAATTTTTATTTGACATTTGCCATGACAGATATCAAGTGTCTATTAAAAATGGCGGCAAACCATAAAATAATTTTTATTTACCGTTCCAACCATCAATATCTTAAGACGGTCATTCAGATAGTCTGTTTTGAGGCTATTCATTCCACAATAAAACCGAGCCAGGTTAAACAAGTGGTAATTTATCGACACTTAAACCGACGTTACGGGCTATAAACTCAACTGTTATATGACGACGCCACTCCTTGTGATTATTTTCGTTTGGTCTTTTGGTTTATCGTCCATATTGATTTTGGACGCTTGAATCTTAGTCCAAGTTTCACCTAACGCTTTACTGAAATGGTCATCAACTTTAGTTGTTTTGTCGTCTTTTAATCTGGAGGTTTGTATTTGTCGCCATGTGTCGCCCAAAGCTTTTGCGAAGTGGTCGTCGACTGAAAGACTTGCATTGTCGACGTCCATAGCGATAATTTTTGTCGGTTTCTCTAGTTCCTCGTCGGTTTTAAATTGTATGGGACTGCTGGCACGATCTTTTGTATTTGGTTTGAGTCCGGGTAGCGAGTTTTCGGTGACTCCACTCTTCTTGTAAAGATTCATATAATCATCGCCAAGCGACCGTCGGAAGTGTTCATCTATTACGGGATCGCACATCGACATTGATCCTGCAAAAGAAATTATTACAATAAATATTTGCCAACAATTTAATTAAATTCATTTTTATTACTATTATAACAAAAATTTAAGAAAATATATTAACAAAACGATTTTATAAGAATAAGCACATAATAGGTTTACATAAAATATAGGTTTGAGACTGGTATGTATTTAGAGGAAATAGAATATTTATTTGCTTATGACCTAGTAGTGTTGGAACAGTGGAACAGACTATGAATCGCCAGAGAATTGATTAACCTACTTACAAAACGAAGCAATATAAATTTATGCTTGTGAAATAATAAATAACTACTGTTAAGAAAATTTTAAACAAAATACACAATAATTAATAAAAAGATACTATGGAATTATTTAATTTTAAAATTAAATTAGAATTACTACATATTGTAGAATATATATACGATAATGTATGTAATTTATAGTCAATAATGATAAAATAAAAAATAAAAGTTTTTTCTTATGAAGGTGAGGATGCTTTAAATGATTTATTAAAAGTATCCTCACCCCCAATCTATTTTTCTAAATATGGAACAACGATATGATTATACATATTATTTAAAATAATATTTATATATCTATATGATGAATATCAATTTTTCTGAAAGATTCCACTTTCATCCTCAATTGAGGTGGATAGTGGAATCTAATGTTGGTCTTTACCAAACCAGATTAAAAAATATATTTTAATTTCACAACTCGAAACTATTGCAATCGGTTTTATTTGAATTTAATATTGTATCTATCATGTATTAATATTATCTATCCTATATAAAGCTGAAATTTATATGTATACTGCGTTATTGTTTAATTAATTATATATAACTAGACTGCATATTTAATAATATATATCATTTTTAATAAGAAAAAAAGTCTTCCTATATATTATTACTAAATATCTAGTCTTCTTTAACTAGATATTTAGTAATAATATTATATATAGGAATAGTATTATTTTATTAGAGGCCGTCGTGGCGCAGGGGCACAAATGTTTGACTGTAACGCGGCAGCTGTGGATTCGATCGCCACTCGGCAGAATGAATGATTCGCCACTCCTTGTGAATGAATGAATGTTCATTTCTTCGCTCTAGCACCAACGCAAAAGCCCGGTGTTGAGTTCTGCCTAGTTGAGTTGAGTTAACACGCAGTGCCTTGAAAAATTTGACGAAATTAATTTTTGATTAATTATTTAATTTTAAAATATCTTACCAGGTGGCGATTCATTGCTTTTGATGACTGAGGGACGGTTGTATGGCGGAGGAGCTTTAGATCGCAACCGCATGTCAATCGGGGCTTCGTACCTCACACCGGGGTATTCAGGGGGCGCTGAAGAAAATATATAAATATATAGTAAATGTATACTTAAAATTAGAGAATAATAATAAGTAACTTTTTTATCTAGATTCAAGCTGTATTCCGGACATTGCAGCATAGGCGGGGGGAACCTGGGAAACCAGTGTTAAGATGCCTTCCCATACTTCCCTTCCCCACTTTCACCGAATTCTCGAGGCATTGTGTTGAGTGACGGAACTCATCGCCGTGCTTTGCTTCATTATCAGAGAAAATGAAAATATTAAATCGTGGGAATCGTACCCCTCAAGCTTATCGATCTTACAGTGTTTTTAGACGTTTTTGAAGTGTTTTTAAGTATGCTAAAATTAATTTATAAAAACCGGTTAAGTACGAGTTAGACTCGCCCACTGAGGCTTCCGTACCAATTTCAAGGATTGTAGGTCAACGGGAAGTACAATTTATAAAACGACTTAAGTTTCACTTAAGTCGGACATATGCATTGCTTTCGTATAAAATTAACTACAAATATAAGTTTGTAATATTTTTTTCTATGAAACACTTATAATTTTTCACGCGATCTCAAAATTCTGGACAGACGAACAATAAAATGATCCTATAACGGTTCCACTTTTATTTTTTGAGGTACGGAACCCTAAAAAATTATAATTCACAAAAACATTGTTTGAATATTTATGTGAACAATACAAAATACAAAAATTCTATAATAAATAGTATTAAACTATTTCCTAAAATGAAATTGTATTTACAATACATGTAGAGAGTAACGTGTAATTCGTTTAGTGTACGATATTTAATTACATCGTATTCTCAAAGTCGGTACGTTCGCGACTAAAGCAATTAAAATTTAACTTATTAGGTTGAATTAATCTACTGTTCGTCGCGCTCGAGTTGGTGGGTAATTTGAATAAATATCTAGTGTTGTAGTCAAAAATTTGATTTGGAAGTTTTATAGAATATTTTTTTGTCCAAACCTATTTTATGATTTTTCTTTTAATATATTTACAACGACAATTTTGTATATATGGCCATGGTAAAATTGTGAACACTTGTTTCACTTTAATGAGAATAATTCTTTTGTTAAAAGTAATAAAATAATTTAATATAAAACAGAAATAAATATAAATCATTTGCGGGATACAGCGTGAAGCTATTTTAATAAATCATTTCGATATAACGGGAAGCATCTAACGTAGATTTTTGTTTTGTTAGGTCAAAAAACTGTTACTTCATATTATTTAGATTACAGATTAAAGTATAATAAAGATGTTGGTAGATCACAGGTAAAACAGGACATATTTTTATAAAATTAACAAGTTTACTTTTATTTGTATCGTGTAAAATTTTGATGTTAATAGAATATTTTCTGTTGCTGTTGAGTGAACTGATTGCGAGTTAAATTTTCTCCTTTGAATATATTTACATGTAAGTACGTATGTAAATCTAATTTAACATAAATGGCAGTCGTATCTCCAAATTGACACAAAAGGAGTTAAACGGTTTTTCGCTTCGAAAAATTAATTAACAGCGGAATTTATTCACTTAATAGAAACCCAACTTCTTAGCCAATATTAAATGATTCTATAATATTACAATTATCAATATTTACATAATTTTATATGAAGAAATATACCTTTGCCGTTCATAGGTAAGTTAGCGGGTCCATCATCCACTTCGTCGGACAGCTCCCCGTCGCTGTGAGGCTGCGCGCGCGTCACTGATGCGACGCTACGCCGCTCGTTGAACGACTGGGACCGTAGCGCCATTTTACCGTTCTCTCTGAAGAAAAATATATAATGTCTGATTAGAATACATTAAAAATCATTGTAATATTTCAACTTAAATTGTTTTAATTAAAAATAATAGTACTTTTTCACATTAATTCCGTCGTAATGTTAACAATAGATTTATATTTTACTAGTATTTTAAGTTAATTATAAGAAGTAATAATTAGTGAAACTTTAATTAAGGTACATTTTCTATTCCCTCCTTACGCAATATCTAGAAAGACTCGGGTCGAAAATGACGAAGAGAGTATCTTTAGACAGAGAAGTTCTCTACTTATTTTGGTAAGTATCAAAAAGCTTAACGCACCCGCTTTATCTGACAAATCTTTGCATCAAAGCGAGGAAATGAATATAATTCATTCCACCGAGTGGCAATCGAACCTACAACCATCGCATTTACTGTGAGAGGTCACTGCACCACGACCACAACCTACTTAGTTACAATATATATACTTACTTCGGTCTATACTCCGGCAGGCGCATAGAACGCCGTTCCCTTCTCCATTTCCCGCCGGTAAGCTCTCTGGACTGCGCGCGCGGCGCCTCCGGAGACAACGTGCGATCGCCCTCTGATTCTCCGCTCGATGCTGTACTCGGAGTCTCTGTAATAATAATGTACTTTAAGTACAATGATGTTATTGAAAATGAAACTATATTTATAATAGGTATAAGAATATATTTCAGTTTAACGTAAAAATAATACATACATTATAATAGTAACTATAAGTTTATGATGTATAGGTATATATTTATATGTTTAAAAATAAAAGTTATGTAAAACATGGCAAAAATAATTGTGCATACTCAAGATGACATAGGCTATGAATAAATTAAATTTCAAAGCTGGTTTAGATATCGTAGCGCATTCCCTACACTAAGGATTGTTTTTTTCATATGACTAAATCAAAAAGTGCCTATAAATTATTTAAAATCATAAATATACACATATAATATATATACAAGTTAAACGGTACATTCGAAAACATGATTGATACCTTTATGAGGCGAGGCAATCCACGGTTGCCATAAAGGCATATTAAACTTGGGCGATTGCGGTGGTTCCATTGAAAGTAAATCAAGGGTACTCAACGAAGTCCTGGCCAAAAGAAACAAATAATGCGGAAGTTCCATCATCACAACACCACTAACAACCTCGAACGAACACTTAAAATCATGACATTTTGTAAATACTAAAGATGTCAAAATTCACAAGTGCACTGATAAGAATCCAATAAACTTCCAGTAGTACAAGCACTCCTTTAGAAAACACGAGCGTATCCTATAGACAACACATTGGCGTCCCTGCACAGGTAACACTGAAGGTCGACTGAATAAAAAACGAGCTGGAAGAGATTACATTGGAATAAATAAATGAGATGAACAAAAAATAAACCGAAAGGAAAAAGAGCATCATGCTACATCCACGCGGCCGGACGTTGCGGCGCTTCCTTCGAACACGACGATACAGGCTGTATGCAATACGCGGACACTGATTAAATATTTTATAATATAGACATTATAAAATAACGCTAAGATCAAACCGTACGTATATCAATGGCTATTGTTACATTTACTTGGAAATATGTTGATAACTGGCATCGAAGGCACGATCTTTATATGACCTCATCTCGATTGCATAAATAAAAAAATCGACGACATCACACATTTTGTGAGACGTCCTTGTTTCGACAGTCTTTATCAATATTTCAATGATATTCAATGAACATTGAACAATTGATTTGAACAATTATGAACAATGTGATAAATTTTCAGGATACATTTTCAAAATCAATGTCAACAAAAAATAATGTTATATATATAATGTATTTTATATTTTATCTTTTTTTCAACCACCTGTGTACGAATACATCAACCTGTTCGGTCCATTCATGAAAGTGCGTGAGCGCAGGGCGCGGGGATTAATGAATCCTCTTCACTCTTCTCCCTTTCGTCGCCGGCAGAACCTCTCATTTTATAGATTACACTATCAACTTTATTTTCACAGCTAAAAGGATTGTTTTACTTAACTTTAATATAACAAGTGGCATCGCGGCTGTATCGGACCAAATTGCTTCATATTAGTTGAAGTATAGAACTTAATTTTGTCTGAACAAGCGATTGCTAATGATCGAATAGAATTACGGTGGTTGTATCCTTGGAAGGTTATGTTTTATTTTGATTCGCGCGGGAGGGGAGGGGAGTGGGAGATGAGCGAAGTCGAACTGTGAGAAGTTACCGCGTTGCAGCACCGTATAGGCATTAGCTTTTTATTGTCTAATAGAGCGAAGGTAAAAGGCTGCCGACAGGTAGACCGGGGATGGCGCCGTCAGATTAATTAAAGTCTGGCCTCAATATAACACAATAGGCAACAAGCACTACGTTACATATGTACTTGTAATTACTACAACTTTTATTTTTATCTCATCTACCACTACCACTAAGAAATCAAGTGTTTTTTTTTTTCAAAATATCCTTACAAATTAGGAAATACGGTGGTTGAAACATGAAACTGGGCTAATGACAGTATTTATTTTTAAAAATATTTTTACTTAGTTACAAACATTTTAAATGAGCTCAACTTTGACAATTGTTAGGCTATTTAGAATTTCTTGAACATTTTCTAATTGCTATAATGTAAAACCAGTCGTCGCTCGAGAATTACTCAAGTTCCAGACACGACGCCGAAGGGAAATACATTTTTAAATTGCCCGTAGAGTGTAATTAACAGACGGCATTTTATATCTTGGTTTCTTTTTGTTCGTTCCGCCGCCATTGAAGCGTAGCGCCAGGCTTAGGGCCGGCTACCTGCGTGTCGTAATCGACGTGTACTGTCAAATATAATTATGAATTAGAGACGTCACATCGTATACGTAATAATAGCGAGATGAATTGTTTTAGTAGATTATTTTGATTGACAATAAATATTAAATTGGGGTCAGTCGGGGCACAGGGGCAAAAGCGTGCGACTTTGAAGGCGACAAGTTGTTGGTTCGATTCCCACTCCAGGAAATTGAAATCTTTAATATTTTTATTTTCTCGCTCTGGTAACGGGGCTAAGCGCAGCGTTGAGTTACACTACATATTGAAAATAAAAAAAGTGGAGAACGAAAGAGTTGTAATGGAAACGGGATGTCTTTAAACTAGGTTCCCAGGTTGTCGTCCGCCTGCTACGTATATACATGATACAGGTCAAGTAAAAAAAATGATTGACTTTTAAAAATGCTGTGTGTTGTATTTAATTACAACATTTAGCAAGATTTTACTTACTGTGCTAATATGTGATTACAACTTAAAATCCATATGTTTAGATTTATTTTGTATCGAGAGTTTCATATTTTATGTTTAAATTTTTAAATAGAAGAATAATTTTAAATATTTTTTTTGTAAATTGTAGAATTTGGAAAATTGTGACAGATTAGTCAATCAAAGCAGACAAAGACGTTAAATAGAATAGAGTTTTTGTAATGTTGCGCGTGAATGATCTAATGCCTGAAGGTTGAACACAATTTCCTTCGATTGCTTTATTTAATATCGAAATACGACAAAATAAAAGTAGCCAATATCACCATGTAATGTTTGAAAGAAGAAAAAATTTTGAAAGATTAAAATTGCCTCATTAACAAAACACATACATAGGTATATTGTACAGAAGTATCCCGCACGTAGCTGGGAGACAGAGAAAACCTAGTGTTACGACACTCCGTTCTCTATTTTCCGGTGAATTTTTCGAGGCATTCCGTGTTAAGTGGCGGAACTTAACGCCGGGATTTTGAGAAGGGGTAGAGAAGAATCGAGGCGATTTCGGAATAAATATCGGTCATTATGCACTAATACAATCCGTAGTGCGAGATATAGATGTCTATTTAAATTTTGTGTAATTAAAAAAGAAAACAATATGTAAGAAAAAATGTTTAGACCTTTGACATATAGGCGTCAGTTAGGTCGTTAGGTTACGCCACCCAGCAGGTCTCAATCTCGCAAGGACAAAAGAAATGAAATGTAGCAATTCATCTGTTTCGTATTTGACTACAGATAACAAAATAATAGTTAAGTGTACAAAATAATAATAATCAATAGTCGACCTGGTCGGTTTCCAGGAGGCACGGGTTCGAGTCCCGTTACGTTCAAATTTTTATACGTTTTTTAAATAAGTATCAATAGTGTTAATCTGTAGTCAAATATCCCTCTCTCTACCTTATACAGATGACCGACAGAATTTTTTTTCTTTTTAAAAAAAATTAAATTAAATTAGCTTCACGCTATATCCCGCACACCGCAGGGTAGGCAGAGGGAACCTAGTGTTAAGACACTCCGTTCCCCACTTTCTGCCGATTTTGAAGGCCTTGCGTGTTGAGTGGCAGAATTCAACGCCGCGCTTTTGCCTTGACACCAGAGCGAAGAAATGGAGTTTTTTCTTTTTATCAATAAAAAATTAGGTTCAATACAACAACGATTGGAAAATTAGTCGGAAGCGCTAAAGGCAACAAAATTATAAGCACTGATCAATTTGTAAAGGTATTCTATACTGTATAGTTAAATGTAATTTAGTATTTCGTTTTAAAATTCATATTGAGTTTCGGCATACAAGTTATAGCCCAAAGGCAACACAGGGCCAGGAGGGAAGCCTGCTAAGAAAGGATGCGAGTAACGCGGTGGCAACGGGCATGCGCACCCGTCTTCCCCGTTTAGGGGTGTATTTGCACGCACGCATTATGGATTATTTATTTAAAGGGGGGAAGATTTTGGCAAAGCTATTTTGGCGGGTCGATGATTTTAAAAGGGTAGCTTTTATTTATATTTAATTCTAAATGTATTTAAAAAAAAATAGCTTCACGCTGTATCCCGTACACAGCAGGATAGCGTTGCCAACTTTCCGCTGAATTCTGGAGGCATTGCGTGTTGAGTGATGGAACTTAGCGCCGCGATTTGTCTCGACACCAGCGCGAAGAAATGAAAATATAAATAAATATTTCCTTTGCTTCAGTGGGGATCGAACGCACAACCAGTCGATTTAACAGTCACACTTCGTGCCTATGCGCCACGACTGGCCTCATATATACTTTAATTAATTCGGCAATATTCTATCATTTTCGTGAAACACCAATTACCAAAATCTTGGTATTAATTACAGTTTTTATAGCTTTATCTTTATGTGAGTACTTCTTGCAATCGTGATTGTTTAATCGTGTAATTTAATATGAATATACCATGACCCCAGTCACGGCGCAGGCGCACAAGGGCGTGACTTGTAAACGCTACGGTAAACGGTTGTGGGTTCGATTTCCACTCGAGGAAATGAAATATTTTATATTTCTATTTTTCGTTCCGGTGTCGAGGCAAAGCGCGCAATGCCTCCAGAATTTAGCGGAAAGTGGGAAGAGAAATGTCTTAACACTAAGTTCCTCTACTAACCCTGCTATAAGCGGGATACAGCGTGAAGTTCATAAAAAAATAATATATAAAATTTTATATGCAGCGTATGTTAAATCGTTTATATTATTCAAATTGTCTCGCGTGAAGCCAGTAGCCGCGTCCGTGGCCTCGGGCGCGGGCTCCGTGCATGGTTATTCAACATCGAGATAACAACCGCATTATGCAGGTATTCTTGCATACGCAACGCACGCAACGTGGGTATTCAGTAGTTCATACAATTTATTGAATTCGTTCTAGGTTTTTAATTTTTTTCTTTTTTTTTTTATAATTTTTTTTATTAAGGAAAGCTAACACAACATATACTTATTCCCAAAGTACAAACATGCCTTAAAAACTATAGGCTCAGTATAAGTATATAAGTAAAGCAACATCTTATAAGTTGCCACGCCATGATTAGACAGTTTTATATATTAAAAATAACAATTAATTACTTATATATGAACATACTTAACTCTTACTTAAATTAACAAAAAAAGTGTTAAATTAAAACCAAACGTCACTTATTTTATATACAAGAGTTATTTTATATTATTATTTTATATTATTTTATTTCTAAAATGTCGCGGCTACACATTCATTGACTCTTACCTCTCTAAATGGTTGTTTCCTGCAATCACGATGGTTTAATCGTGGAACTGTATAAATTATTTACTACATGTATGAACATAACTAGTTCTTTAAATGCATTGGTCGTCTTACGCATATTAAACATTTAAATTAAACAGAGATTATTATAACTAAAAAGTAAATATATCAATACAGACAACTTACCCGATTCTACCTTAGCAAAGTAGGTGCACTAGCTGACATTTTCTTAATAAATTGTGAATACATATTTATTCTTATTATTATTGAGCTTCACGCTGTTTCCTGCGTATAGTAGGATAGGCGCAGAGGAAGCTTTGTGTTAAGATACTCCTCTCCCCATTTTCCACCAAATTATGGAGACATTGCGTGTTGAGAGGCGGAACTCAACACTGCGTTTTGCATCGACTCCAGAGCGAAGAAATTAAAATATTAAATATTTCCAATTCCTCCACTAAGAATCGAATCTTGTGCCCCTAATCTTCGACTGGCCTTACTACTACTACTATTACTCGTACCACTACTAAATATAGATTAGTCATAACAATTAATAATACTCTATACGTTTGTACCTACAGAAGGTAGTGTATTCGTTTCTAGCTAAATAACAGCGCGGAAGGCGGATGTTTGCAGCGAAAGTGCGGGAAGCGATCGAAAATATTCCGCATTCCTAACTTTGATGTAAGGATTATTGTGTGAATTTTCTGTTTTATGGGTACTAAAGCTTTATGTGGGCAGTTTTAAGCAGTATTCAAAATAGATGGCTTATTTTCAATATTATGTGCAAATTATATAGGCCTCTATTTTTGTTTGTGTTTAAATATAGAGATCGTACATATGTAACCATAAATACACAAAAATATTACCTAATTATTTAGGTTTCTTTTCATATAGAATTGCATTCTATAAGTTATTTTTAACATAAAAAAAATTGAAGTAATATATTTTCTTTTTTTTTCAGCTTGACACTGTATCCCTCATGTGGCCTAGTGTTAAGACACTCCACTCCACTTCGCGCCATTGCAAGTTGAGCGACGGAACTCAATGCCGCGGATAATATAATTATAATTTACAAATTTGTATTAAAAATAAATTTTGGTGAAACTAAATATAAAAACGTAAAACTTTTTTGCAAAAAAAAAGCTTTGAGCTTAAAAGAGACTGGTGGAGTCATCTGTTAAAAGAACTTTAAAGGTAAAGTACACAGAATGTGGCGCCATCTTGAACAAAACAAATTCCTGTATTGTGACGTATCACATCCTATAGAGGGAGGCACCGCTACTCCCCACCTCCAGCTCTTATATGGCATGAATAAAATAATCAATTTGCTTTGCAATTTGCAGTATGCTACTTTTATTTTTTTTTAAAATGATATAATTATAAATATTATTTATAAAAGTAAAAGCGATGTATTTAATATCAAAATAAAAAGTTTAACTTAAAACATGTTTATTACTTTTGTATATATATATATATATATATATATACAAAAGTAATATTTTGTTGGTTTAATGGTTATATTATTCTTATTAAACGCTATTTAATAAGAATAATATAACCGTACAATTCATATATATAATGTTTTTTTATCATAAATTATTTAGCAAGTTTATATTTAGAATTATATTTTATAATTGTATCTTTTACTATTGATTCGGAACACCATGGCGCTCGATGTTTACTACATGTATATGTATGTATTTAGTGGCGGGGCGTAACTTTAACCATGGGTTTTTTATTCCAAAAAATGTATGTGATGTAAATGTTTATTCTCTTAATTTTGTGATAAAAACTGTTATAAATAAGTACTCGGTTATGGTGATATTAAATAAACGTTTGTTAGTAACAAAACGTATTTCAATTGAAAACAATGATACGCACTTGATAGAATCGTACAACGTAATATTAGTTCTCATGGGAAGATTAATTGCTTTAAAATTGTTAGAACTAAACTACTTACGTAGAACTTTTTTTTCTAAGTTTCACGCTGTATCCCGCATGTAGCAGGGTAGGCAATAGTAGCATAGTGTTAAGGTCTCCCCACTTTCCGCCAGATCATGGAATGCCGTTTCGCCAGTGGCGATACTCAACGCCGTTTTGTGAAAAAATGAAATATTTAATTACCGTGAGTGGGAATCGAATTCACAATTTGTCGCGTTTACACACGCTTGCCCGTGCCCCCGCGCCACGACTGGCCTCACGTAACATTTGTTTTTTGAAAATATTTTAATATTTGATCAGCTTGAGTTAAGACGTGATTGTAAATAATATCTCATAAATATTTACTATTTAAGTTCTTATTAACTTTTCTCATAGACTTGGTCATGATGTGTCAAATTCTAACTGTACTAGGGTTTAGCGTACTTAAAGCAATTTCGTTTACCTTTCGCAGTAGTCATTTAATGTGCGTAAGGATTTATGGATGTAAAATATACCTAATGAGTGTAATTTCGAATTCGTAAGGAAATGATAATATATTTATCAAAATATAATGAAATATCAATAATATCATTGGATGCCGTCGTGGCTCAGGGGCGGGTGTGAATGTAACGCGTTGATTGTACCTTTGATCCCCACTCAAGGGAATTATTGAATTTTTGGCAAAAGCCTGGCGTTGAGTTCAACACGTAATGCTTAAAAAAGAACGGTGGAAAGTCGGGAACGGAGTGTGTTAACACCAGGTTCTCTACCCTGATGTATGATAAATCGTGACGGTGATGAATAATATGATGATCTAGATCCTATGGTATGCAAACATTTTCCTCTTGGCCCTCGAGACTAATCTTTATCACATCACCCAAAGAACTCGGATGTTTATACCATTTGCAGCGATTGCCTCGTACTGTAGGCGATAATAAAATTCACAATAAACACTACATAGTCATGTCCAGTGATGCAATGCCGTGATATGTCGCTTACTCATTTGAGAGTACCGCGCCTAAATTATTACAAAATTTTACAACTGCCTAATATGCCTTAGTAAAAAAGATTTTTTTTTATAACTATTTTATGATTAAAACTGTAGGTAGTTAGAAATCACTTATTATCTCATTCCGTAATCACTGAGTGAATCAAAAATATCAGCAATCAATGTAAAAGTATATATAAAATGAAAATTTTAGAATATGTAGATGTAGAAGTTTCTTAATAAACACAAATACTATTTAGAAACAAATTAATATAGTTTAAACTAATGTGTGTGGAAAAAAGCCAATGCAAGTCGGACTAGCTCACCGAGGGTTTAATAAGAATTTTGTAATTATCCGTCGAAGGAAAATTTTCACAAAAATGCAGCGAAAACGATGCATAAACAGTCTTGTCTTTGGATTGCGTTCATTAAATACTTTATTTTTCATGCACTCCAATGGACTGTACACCAAGCTGGTTGTCGAGATAAAGCTGATAATGATGTCAAATATCCGGAGACATGATACAACTTCAGGAGTGATACCTCCAGGAATCATGTGTCTGTAGCGAACCAAAGAAAAAATATAAATAAAAATAATACCAATCTAAATTTTATTTTGACTTAGTAATTTACTTTAAGTCACAATCCATGATATGATTCGCCATTGTTTTTGATCTTGGCCAACTCTGTTAAGTAGAGCTAGTTTTTTTAGTGACAAAATTATGGTACAATAAACTTATAAAACATGTATTATGTGATCCATTTGACTTTTTCAAAAAAATGACATTAGTAAAAAAATATATGAAATATTTGTAGTCGCATAAAACATTGGAGCAGCGAGAGCACATTTGTAACATCATATAACATGATTTCAAGTCTACTTTTTGAAATAATATTAAAAACCAGAATCAAGGCAAATCTGTCGTAACATTTGAAGAGGAATACCGAATAAAGCAAGGCCTAAGCAAATGAGAGCTACCTCTGATAGGTGGAGCTAAAAACTAACTCGAATAGGGTTACTCCTTTAAGACGTAATCGATGTCAGGGCTACCACGTACGGACTGAGTTTATACATGGTGCTATTTTATTATGCAACACGAAGGTCGCTTGGCCGGGCGTGGACATAACTTAGAAGCATATCATTTTGTGATATAGATTTTTTTTTATGTCAAATGGTATTAATTCTACAGATAAAATATTATTTTTATATTTTAATGTAAGGTGTTCAAGTTAGTTCGTAAGTAAAAAGAATTTTATTTTCGTATGTCTAACAAAAGAAATCTTCGCATTGTATTATTATTTTTTACTCACTAACGTGAAGTTTCATTGAATAATTTTAAAATAATAATAATAATATTAATGTTTAAAATATGATGAATTTATCTAGTAAGCATATTAGTCAAAAATATGTGTTTTCCCTTAGTTATTAGTTAAAAACATGGTCAAATTTGGCCGCCTTTACCATTTAGTAAATCATCAAGCTTTAAAAGCTATACTCAATAATCATATTATAGAGAATTTTAGGTTATATTGAATATTAATTTTAATTTTAATTTATTTAATTATGTGGATAATATTAGTACTAATTGATAGGCATTTATAGCCTGAAATAATGCAGGTGCGTGAGGCGTCATGCGCTGAAGGAATTCGATACCTCGACAGCAATGAAGTCATCATGTAGTAGAATTTCTAATGGCAACGGATTCCATTTCGTTGGCAGCCAAGCGAGAGTGCAGCTATTCGAGCTATTCGGGCCGTCTCGCGCATTGTCTTACTTACGTTAAACACTTTGGAAGTGTCAAATTTATAATATAACATGTTTATATTTTACGAAATTGCAAATTTTATGACGCCAATTTCGTATTACTATAATTATTTAACTAAATTAACAAATTATATACGTATACCTTTTCAAGACTAAACTAGACTTGTGTCTGTCTTTACTCTTTAATTATTTTTTTTATATTAATAACTAAACGCAAAATATATATTTATTAGTACTGATAAATTAATCTTTAAATATAAATGATTATTTATTACAACAACAAATTATAATAGAAAGTTGCAGCTAAGTTTCTCAAATCACTTATTATATTTTGACTTGTAATTTGTCTGAGATATCTATCTGTCCATACATTTTTCTATCAGCACGTCAATGTGCTATATGAAATTTCTAATAAATTCTCAACTCTGCGGTTTTAATGATCTAACACACTTCGCTAATTAGAATTGTATGTATGTATTTGTATCTTGACTTGACGAATACTTCGAATAACTGAGTGATTGTAATAGCTGTATTGGGGTTTTTAATTGATTCACCATTTCATTAATTCACCGCCGTACCTGAAGAATGCACATTTTAGTACAAGGTTGTCTATGTATAAGAATTTTAATCGTTATACAACAGAAAATAATTGACGTGGTTACTGGAAATAGCGAATGAAATATATCGTATATTGGTAATGTGATATTAAAAAGGTCAATATTAAATCAAAGGCCTTTGCTGGCTATCAAATGGTCATCATTATTCATCTATTTAAAACATAAAAATTTTGATATTTTTAACGTTTTAAGACGAAGGATGTTTTTAGTTGCATGGTAGGTAGAGGCAAATTAGTAACATAGTGTTAAGACACTCCGTTCCCTTTAAGATATTGCCGTTTCTCACTTTCCGCCGAATTCTGAAGGCATTGCGTGTTGAATGGCGGAACTCAACGCAGCACTTTGACGAAGGAGGACAATGAATTGGTAGCCGATAACTGATGTATTCGCAAAGATATATTTTGCTATGACAACAACAGTGATCACAGATTGTATTCCGTACAATGTTAGTAACTGTAGTCCGCAACGCAACCTACATTCTGAATTCTTTTCGAAACCGTAACACGCCGCCTCAGCGTTCCGGATACAATTATACACGCCACATTCACACTTGTTGTCCTCCGCGTAAAGCGCATTTTTCTATGGAACAATGCACATTGTCAGGTATTGAATTTATAGAGAGCTGTAAAATAGCTACATACAGAGTAGCTTATGATGATTGATATGAGATGTTGATAAGCGGGACGAGATTTCGAATGGCAATGCTGGCGTCGACGCCGGACGCTAAGTACAGTACGTCACGTACGGTCATGAAGTCGAAGCCACTCGAAGTTAGGTTTTTGAATTTTTGCGCTTTTTTCATTCGGGAACATAAAAAATATCCTAAAATCAAATCTACGCAGCTAACTTCAGGGCGGCCACGACTTGTTGACCGCATTGTATCGTTACTCGAATCTATCATAATGTTGTAAACGATGCAAATAGTATTTAGGCCAGCATTTATAAATCGCTCTCAAGTTTAAGATCGATTTTGAGATGCCGTTTTCATTGACAGATATATAATTTATGAATGAAAACCGCATCTCGAGATCGACATCAGACTTGAGAGCGGTTTATAAATACGGGCCTTAGTATGTGAAGGCAGAGACGCACTATCACAGTGGCGCAGTGGCGCGGAGGCGCGGACGCGGGACGAGGCCGGCCAAATTCCTTTCGCGCTTTCTCTGATAGTTTGTCGCAAGCGCACGCGCACGCGCACGCATGGCGAGCAACGAAAGTAAATGGCGATGCGGCGTGTCCGCGTCTTTGTCATTGCATAATTATTTGCGATCCAGCAATTGTTTGTAAACAACCAACAATAAGAACTGTTTGCTGGACGATTGCGTGACCGCATTTTGATTAGATATGTTTAAATTTATAATTTTATCGGCTCTATCTAAACTATTTCATATAACACGCATTATAACAAGTGAAATTGATTATATCAATAACATTCCTTTAAACGAAATAGTTTCGCTAACAAGCGATTGAAAGATGACTTTCATTCTGCTATATATACCTTGAATATAACTTGAAATATCACAAATAAACAAAAAAAATAAACTTTTTGTTTATTTACATCAAGAATATACAGCTGACACGTAATGTGTTTTGATATATTTTCATTGAAAATGTAATGATATTGGTATGCGGAAATTTATGGCATATAAATAAGTAGGTAGTTATATCTAACACTTACGTAGCGTTGTATGTCGGTGAAAATCGTGCGTTTAACGTTTCCACTCACTCAACTTGGCTCTAAGAAAGCTTTGCTTTCTCGACAAGATTCACCTAGGTACCTCCATTGTCAATTGATATCATGGCAAAGGCGAAATCGTTAAGTATGTAACAAAGAAGATACTCAGTAAGTATATCTATTTAAATTGACGAACTGTCCGCGTTACCCGGACGTGTCGCTTGAATGCTCGATGGAGGAAAAAACGAGACAAGTTGAGAAAAACGAACCAACTCTACATTATTACGGAACCGGCCTCCGCTGAGTTACTTATATTATGTATTGTTTCAGCCGAGGCGAAACATGTTTTCTCTCCTGTTCGTGTAAGGTCTGCTTGTTCGCGGACAAGGATACTCTTATATATGCAAGTCACGGCAGGAATGTTGGACATATTTAAAGACAACAATAAGATATCAATCGCATATACGTACACAAACAACTACGACTTCGTACGACGAGTGTAGACTTTTCGGATTAGAACGTTATTAAAAGCATTATGAGTTAATTGCTATTTCAAAATTATAATATTATTTGTATTTTTAGATATGATTAATTATGTATGAGTATTCTTCTGTAAGACCGTAAAGATAATATTATTAGTAGCTTGGATATTGATATAATTGGTTTTTTTTAACACGAGGTTAATTAATGCAGTTGACCCCATTGGCTCTTACAGCGACACCGGGTGGAATGGTGTGTTAGTTTCATATGCAAAGTTTCACATATATCAGAATCAGCACTATAATCGAAACATGAAGAAATTATGTTAAAATTATAATACTGCGAATACAATATCATAAATTTTGATACCATTAATCATAATAAACATATTTCCAATGGGTGAGAATCTAAAACCCTTCACACATATGGTTTCGTTACTACTATCGAGAGCGTATTGGAATTCGCGTTAATTTTACATTCAATACGTTAAATACCTAATTTATTCCCTCGAGTGGCAATCGAACCCACAATCCTCGCGTTTACAGTCACACGCACATGCCACTACGCCACGATGTCCTAATTACATTATTAAAATCAAATACATTATTCTCACTACTGTTCAAGTTACGATAAAAAAATAACATCAATTTTATTATTTCTAAATTTTATGTATATATAGCATACTGTATACCAATATATTGACGATCAACAATGTCAGCTGGAATCTGGAATGTGACCCGCCTACAAGGCCGCGCGGCAAGTATTGATAGACACGTTAGCTATAGAAACCGAGTATCGAAATGTTTCTTTACTCTTATGTTTTATTAAAAAGTCAATATTGCTTCATTAATGTTCTTGTTGCTTTTGCGATTGCTTTTTCAATACAAAAGTGAAAAATTAAATAGGAGAAAATGTATTTTTTTTTGGTTAAGTTTTCGGCTATTTCATATATATTTTTTTAATATATTTTGCAGTACATAATAAAAAGATAAACATTTACTTTTGATATCAGATATTAAGTGCAAAAAAATTTTTAAAAGAAAATTTTTAAATGATATTGCGTTATCCCAACACAAAAACACATAAGTCCTTCTATATTTTCTTAGTTTTTGTCTATAAAAATATGTACACGAAAACATAGAAGTGAGCCAGCTCGTTACGGACGTAAAAAAAACCAGGTAAAATATTTTACAATACCATTTGTTCGCTTTATTATTCGAAGGTTAAAGAACAGCATACACTACTGGAGTAAGTGAAACGCGAGTCAGTAAACAAGATGAGCGCGTTTGATCCATATTTTAAAATTGCGGCCCTTTGTCTCGGATTTCATCAGCCATGTGGGCAGATACTGTATCACAGTGTGATATTACAGATTTTGGGGCACACGTTTATATATACATTTGTTTATACCTAAATATTATAACGATTCATTTGGAATTTAATCTGCGGAAAGTGGAGAACGGAGGGTCTGAACAATAGGTTCCCTCTGACTATTCTGCATTATTCTGGATACAGCGTTAAGCTTAATAATATATCTTTTTGCTGATCACTTTAATAATTTATAAAGCAAACACTAAATATTTTAGTAGCGCTGCTGTCAAAACATGGTCAATAAATAATATATATATTTTTTAAAAGATATGGGAATGCACTCTCATTCAATAAAATTTTAACTTAAACATAATAAATTAAACTAAATCAAAAAATGCATAGTTCTACGTACCAAAGCCGTCTGAATCGCTGGCAGGATAAGCCGGGCACGGCTGCACCATCGTAGCAGCACGTGACAGCACGTCCAGTGGCGACTCTATCTTTTTCATCTTGACTAAAAACATAACGTTGGGATATTATTTATTATTTTAAATAGCACAACTATAATATATATATTTTTAATGAAAATAACTTTATTAGATGATAAAGAAAATAACACTTAAACAAGATTAACATTACCCAATTCTCAAATTAATTTTGCTTTCGGAGCCGATTAAAACAAAAAAATGCAAAATCTTATCTTATCAGTCATCTACAAAATAAAACTACCTTCTTCATACAAAGCTCTTATTTTGAAACAGAAATAATTTATATCTAGGCACGTAAAAATATTTGGCTCGGAGAATGAATGTCGTTGTGTATATAGATTATATTATAATGGCATGCAAATACCGAAGCGAAAAGTCCACGGTACGTAAACGGCTAGACGGAGAACAGACGTCCGTGCTGCGCGCGTGTCTAGTATATAAGAGATGATCGTAAAGAGACATCGTACAGAGTTGTGCAACGCACATACCGTCCGCGGGAACACAGCCAATGGACCACTGTCAGATCGAAAATGCGACATTATGATTTGATTAAACTGACACAAATAGTTTATAGTTAATAGATATGCGCCGCGATCCAGTGATGGGATGGGAGGACAAATTGTGTTGTGTTTCTTAATATGACACACTGCCGTATATTGCTGTTTATTGTTAAATGTTTGTGTTCAAAACTGTTTAATAATTTTCACTAATTGTGACATTAAAATTGTTGTAAGGATCGTTATTTTAAACGATATTTAAATTGTCTGTGTATAGTTAGTAGTTATAAAAATTGTAGTCGATATCCCGTTGTTATATATCAAGCTGCCGTTTTCATTGCCTCTACATTAGAATATTATAACTATTTATTCCATATGCATACAATAATATAATATAAATAAAATTTTCGTAAATTCTTAATGAAGTTAATAAACGACGCGATTCCTGGTATGTGGACATTTGTACTTTCAAAAGTCGAGATCGTTGTCCGCGGACGAAGTGAGACGAACAAAAACTTTTGGAATGATAGTGCGATGGCCACGTTAATGATGTGGAATTTGGTACATTAACCACAATAGAATTTTTCTCGGAGGCGGAGTCACGAGTGGGTACGTACGGGCGTGTGGTATGCCGGCCAGTACGTCAGAATAGATCACCGGGCTTATATGTATGTATGTATGTATGTACGGTTAACAAAAACACTTACATATTTAGAAGTTTTATGATTCCTAATCACGCTATCTGATATTTCCTTCAAGCGTTACGCACAAAGAAGGGCAACCCACGTCCACATATAAACTGTTTACATTGAAAATTCTTATAAAATTACAACCAAATATAGAATTCGTGAAGACTGTAAAGTAATAAATACTATAAGATTAAATAATGATGTTTAAGAAAGTAATGCCATCCTGTTGATTAATGTACAGAACATGTAAAGCATTTAATTATGTAAAAGAATAGTTTTATTTCTGTCTGTACCAATATGGTCACGAAGCCGTTCAACGGAACAGGAACTAGTTATTATGTATCGCATGAGGTTTAAGTAATATACTTTAAAATATCATTGTATGAATAAAATCTAAGCTCACTTAATAATTATATTCGTTGTCAAACCAGTGTTCTTGGCGTAATATTTATAATAAAATTAAAATCATAATAAAATATATGTATAATAAGCTGGATTTTAGGTACCTAAGTAAAAAAATATCTGACGCTTTGTTTATAACATTTAATTCAGTCCATTGATGCACTGAGACTTAAAAATCTTGGCAAACAAAATATTTTAGATGTTTTTTTTAGATAAATACACAAATATAAAAAATCTAAGTGTACTTTATAGAAAAACCTATAGAAACTTCATAATTCGATATTGCAGAACATTTAAAATGACAATTTCTCGTCATTAATCAGACAAGAAAGTCATTAATTCGCAATGATAGTAAAATATAATGTTAGTATTATGGCCCACATAACACAACATGATAATGATGCACTAGCGCATGAATAAACTTAACATATTTACAAAATAAGATTATTTAAAATAGCATTTGTAAGATTAAGTTTAAAAATAAGAATGTAACTAAATGGAATTGGAAAATATTTTCATATATTTAAATAATAAAGTTTAAAGGTAGGACAACTGTCACCTGAAAGTTCCAAAATTGTATTCACATGGTGATCGAACCTTGACATTCCGTGCGGTAAAAATAATAATCTATTTTAACACCAATGTTTTGTACGCTACACTGACTCTTTTCGCTATAGAGTAGAGTTTACAATTGAATTTGGCTGTTACATTGGAATGCCCGCATTTGGGGTGCGGTGCCTGTATTTTACGACGGTTGCCACCCCTGCTGTGCGCACGCGCACGTGTCTTTCGAGGGTCGGGGGACTGGCAGATGTTTCAAGTATGAGACCCAACGCCGCTCGTTAAGCTATGATCAAAGACGACGTATTTATAAAACGTGAGACAAAATTTTATATGAAAATTAAAAATGTAAACAAATTGATACCTACCAATGAATTGATAAAAACCTATAACTTATGCAGTCATAGGTATTTCAATTTGTTTGCATTTTATATATACATAAAATGGAGCGTACTGATTACAAGCAAAGAATGCAATGCCACATCCATAAAACTAATGATAACTGTGATGTACTATTCAATGTTACCGAGAGCGTATGATCGTTACGTGATGAAGCTTATAGTTTTTAATTAATAAAAGAGTTAATTACTAATGAAATAACATTAAAATACCGCGTTTTTTATTTTTAATTAATATTTAATTACAAATAAATATGAAATACTATGAAACATTATACAAATGACATTACGATTTTTTAAATAAAGAGGATGCGGTAAAGATCTATTACTAATAATGTTATAAAGCTGAAGAGTTTGTTTAACTGAACAGGAACATATCAGGAACATATCGATGATTCGAGTCCAATGTACCCTCGGTTACAGTTCCCTAGTTCACTTTGTATGTCATAACGAATGTTAAAAGCTAGTTTTATATAAGTTAACAAATTTCATATCGACTTCAAAGTCTTCGCGTGAAGCAAGCGTCCGACGTGGGTCACATTGGGTAATCGGGCGGTATTATCGAGTTCTTATCACCGGGGCCGTGTGTCGACACGAAATTGTTTATAGGCTCGTATCAGTCGCATTCCACGCTATTATGCTCGCGAGATTCCTCGCCATCGCCATGCTCGCTGAATGCCCCGCGCCGAGTAGCGGCGGTTTTTTTGCGTGGCGTGTCCGTAAATCAAACCGGTAGGTACGTACTTGCCAGTACTTATTTCGATAGCTACTTATTTGATACTTCACAATTGTTACTTTTTGCGTCGTTGAAATTTTTGTGAAACAAATGTTGTTATGAACGTCGTGTCTAATGGAGTTCGTGTGTTCCTTACTTACCAACTGGGTTTCTTAATGACAGAATGTTATGATAAAAATAAAATAAATAATATTACATATTTATATTTTTTTTAAAGATTAGTGCAGTTAAATAGTAATAAAGCAGAGAATAGCTAAATTATAAATCATTATTAATACTTACATTTTTCCCACGTTACAACACAATGCAGGGTCGAAAGTTTTCAAATTATTCACTTTGCAATAACAAACTTATTAGTAGCACAAAATTATAATGTTAGACGTTATAATACTTTACCAAGATATAATTTTAACTAAAACAAAGTTACAAAACCGGCGAAGAATAAAAATCAATATGAAACGATTCGCAAAAACTACGCGACTATACAATATTTCTTCGAGACACGATTCGTAACAATTATTATTACGACGTTAACTAATGCACTGTGTTTTACCGCTTATTATCCATTTTCCTACAGCTGAACTGTAAAAGTATTTGTTATTATTTTAATAAAATCCAGCTACCGCGCCACGACTCTGTTGATGAAATAGTCGCGTTTGACATTTGAGCCGAGCCCACTGCGGTTGGAATTCGCGGAATGTCAAATATTTTCAGTGCTGCCATCTGTCCGGAGGAATGTCCAACTGCGCGACGCAACACAAGAGTACTTATCGTACATTATTTAGATTAGAACATCGAGCGATGTTTATTCAGAACAATTATTATTATTTATATATTTTTTTGTTATAATGTCGTATATTGATCATTTAGAAGTGCATTTCGAGTTGGAGAACGAGAAAGCGCAGCAACTTGTTTGCTGTATGTTGGAATGCGTCCAAGCTAGTGCCTCCTTTTAGAGACTACACTGACGCAGGCGTAATGGTAGGCGCGTCTACACAGGGTTATCGACACACGGCGTGGAGGCGAAAAGTAGGGTCGGCATTCGGTGCCCACTCGCTGTGCATATACCGTAGCGTAACTGGCTGCCATTGTTTCGCTTCGATACTTTACTTAAATATCACCTTTTATATGAGAATAGAATAATATACATATGGTTGTTTGTTATTTTATAATTTTCAATGATAATAGTCAATATAATTATGATGCCGAGTTATTTAAAAAGTAAATAAGTGCCATCTGGTGGCGCCTTACCACTTTACAATCAACCAGCGTCGTTGGATTGCTTTAGCAGCCGATACAATATAATATAGTTTACTAACAGATGACGTTTATTAATAAGGTTTATTTTTTTTTTTAGATCTCGAATTTAAAAAAAAAACCAAACTGCGTGATGCAATGCCACTGTGCTTAACTTTACCTATACGTGATGGATCTGTAGTAGATAATTAAGAATTATTGTTAATATTTTCATTTTAATGATCTGATAAAAATAATAATTCGTTCGGTTCCGCAACTAAAAATATTTTGATAATTTGCGAATAAACTTAGACTGGGGTTCTTACTGTCTATACTTACTGCAGAATGTCAAAAATGCGTGAAAAAAATTACGTTAAGTTTCTATTTTTGACATACATATTTTTTTTCTTGTTTATTTATAGATTACTAAATATTGTTAGGATAGGTTATGGATATTTCAAAGAAATGAAAGACATATAAATGTGATATTATTTATTTAATCTAACGCATGGTATTGGTACTGGAATCTAAACACAACAAAATACAAGTAATAAAACTATCGTTTTTTTTTTTGTAAAAATAATATAAAAAATGACACAAGCATAATATAGAAAAAAAATCGATTTCGATTACAGAAATACACACATCTACATGGATTTAGACTAGTTGGTCTTACAAAGCGTACATTAAACTCAAAAATACAATAAATTTACGTGTGATCTTTATCTAACGTGTCGTTTCATAACACAAGTGACCACTTTAAGGTAACATTAAGAATATTCTACCAAGCCAATATGAAAAGTTACTAAACCTAAAAATATTAGTAACCTCCGTCTTCAAGTAGTCGCAGATTGTAGCCGGATCAAAGTGGAAAAGCGGTTAAACCCACTGAGTAACCCACTACAAATTTTACCATTATTTCAAATTCAATATATTGAAAATCATACGCCTATTCCAAATATGTAAATTTTATAAAATTTAACATGCCCCAAACCACCGCTTCCAACAATGATCAGTAGGAATTAAAATATATCTAATGGACAACATTCAGTTAAATATAACTGGTGTAAGACCTTTAAAATACTATGATCCATATAATCACATGTATAATACTAAAATACTCATTTATTATTACTTAAATCTATATATCTCACTAGGGGATCCTTTAGGGTCTTCTTGTTTCAAACAATATTTAAGCAATAATATTTCTTTGGTTCAATAACGTAGGTAAAAAAAAAGCAAAAACCTGTACATAACACATATTATTAAAACTAAAACACATAACGAACTATATTCATATAGTATTACTTATATGTTTATATATTATGAAACTAAAATATACATTATAAAGCAAATTGATCGAAATAAATTATGGTATTTATATAAAAAAAAAACATCGTTCAGCTAAACTAACGCTTCAGTTCGCATCTAATTGAGCGACACGTTTAAAAAAAACCAATAATCTATTTTTTGTATTGGCATTGAATTGTATAATATAATTATATTTAAGTCTACTTCATATATTTTTTTCTCAATAGACATCGTTTTTATAAATCTATATTTATATGATATAATAGCTGTGCTCTCACGTATTAACAATAAATTTTATATTTTATTTTAGAACAGGGTATATAATAAGTACCTTAGATTTACTATTTTATTCTAAATAAATGTAAACAATATTTATGTATTAAAACTTCTTGTCCTAAAATGAACTATTGCAAAATTGGTTCCTAAAAGCAAAATAATTTTTAAAAGCAATAAATAAGCTACATTTAAGTAGGAATTGGAATTAATCAGGTAAGACAAGACGTATAAAGAAATTGTTTTCGCAGTTTATCTATATATATATATATATATATATATATATATATATATATAGATAAACTACGAAAACAATTTCTTTATACGTTATCTATATATATATATATATATATATATATATATATATATATATATATATGAAAATTAGATAAATATATATATATATATATATATATATATATATATATATATATATATATATATATATATAGATAAACTGCGAAAACAATTTCTTTATACGTTATCTATATATATATATATATATATATATATATATATGAAAATTAGATAAATATGTAATATTTTTGCTTATATTCGACATTTTATTTTTCTATAATCATATATCATATCATATAATTTGATTTGTTAATAATTACACTTAAAACTCCAAGGGGACGGTATAAACGTGTCAAATAAACCGCGACAAAGTTAAATATATTTTTAAATAACTTTCGTGTTTCGACAACAATAGTTAATACACTTAGGAAGGTATAGAAGGAACTATGAATTAATATGCATATTTAATTATTAATAATATATGTAGCTTTACAATAATATTGACTAATTTGTTTTCAGCTTGTTTTATACATATTAAAAATTCCATTTTTTACATATTATATTTTTTTCTCTATCAATGGATATAATTTCTATTATAAGGATAGACACTCAGAAACGGTACCTAAGAGTTTATATTATATATGACATTTATTTTTATACTTTGAATTTGAATATTTCATATGTATATTTAAAAATAAATAAATATAATTAAACATATAGACTTCGAATATTTTAATGATCTATCATCTATAATGTTACATACGTTAGTACATTAGTACGAGAATTGTCGTACGGCAGTATGTTATCTATTCTATATCTACTCGTGTTTGGCATGCCAGTTATACATGAGTAAGAATAGAGGGGGAGGAGGGACCTGGGTGACCAGGGGTCAGTGTCCGCCCAAAAATTTTACTAATATAAAAAAAAACCTTTTTAGAAACAGATCTGTTCAAAGCTGAAGTCCAGGCCTGTTCTGGGCAGCAGCAGCCGCATGGAAAAGCAAGGGAAAGCAGGGATATATAGTTTTTCGAAGCATTATGTGAGTATTTAGTAATTGTAAGTAGTAATTGAAGCTTACAACTCCAGTGATTTAAGTGTTCTTATAAGAGACAAACTGCGGCTATGAAAATTTTATTAATTTTGGTGGATCTCTTGACGAGCTATGAAATGATCACTGAGATTAATTAATATTATATAAATAAAAACGCGCTGCGTTGAGTTCCGCCACTCAACACGCATTGCTTTGCGCAATGCTTTATGTTTCGGTGGGAAGTGCGGAGCAAAGTGTCTTAACATTAGATTCCCTCTGCCTACCCTGCTACGTGGATACCCAATGGGGATACAGCGTTAAAAATACAACAAGTCAATTTCTGTGGGCCGAGCAAACATATATATTGTATTATAGTTAACGATTAGGTATATATTTGGTATCATCATGAGATTTGTGCAAGATTCCCGTCATATCTACTCTAATCTTTTTATGTTTAAAGATATTAATTATTACCTACCTATTCACTTAAATAACTCTACGTATATTATTTTTGGTGGAGTGTTTAAAGAGGTTGCTCTTTTACGATATTAAATTATATAATATACTTATAATTTATTAGGTGAAACGGAATATAAATGAAAAAAGGAAGAACTGGACGTAACATTAAAAAAATATGACATAACACAACTAAATACTATCTACTACTTATACAATTAAAAAATATACTTTTTAAATTGAAATACAGTTAATGGTTTGGGCCATTGCAAAAATATATACTGAGTTTACTATCTATTTAAATAAATATTCCTAAATCTATTAATTGTGAAATTTCAAAATAAAGATCCTATTCAAGTATTCACATTTATTAAATGTTAGCTGTAAGGGTGACATCAAATTCCGAATAGAATAAGAAAAAAAAAATGACTAGAATTATCACAACAAATACGTTACAAAACTAATTTAATACATTTATTTTACATAGGTAATAAAAGTAGTATAATATAAATAGTCAATTTAAGAGACATCTTGTGACTTTTATACGACAATACCACTAAGTACATATACGTATCTAATTAAGTATACAGTTAAATTCGAATATATAATTTTTATTAGGGGATTTTTTTTACATATATAATTATATTTATTCGTTATATTTTTCAATCATATAGAGAGATATATATATATTTCTATATCTGTTGTAAAATGATATGTAGCTATAAGTTTTTGTATATACTTACGCAATAATACAGGGTGTCCCTTTCAAAATAAATTCTGAATATGGAAGGATTGTATTTTTCGAATAAAATAGGCCGTACTAAAATTTATAAATTTTAAAATAGTTTCATTTAATTCAGCAAAATAGTAAGGATTGGTAAATGCGTACAAATTGTACACGAAGGCAATAATTTCAAATATAATAAAATATTAAATACACAAAGCATTTGCAAAAGCATTCATCATAAGAATAAGACTATGATATGATAACGCGTCTTCTAGTCTATCACAAATACATATCAATTTAATTTTTTAAAATATCATTCAATCAATCAATATAAATGAAATTGACACTAAGTATTTTTTTTATCTAGTAAGAAGCATAAAAAGATTTTCATTAAACGAATAGGCCAGAACTCGTAACCTAAGACAAATTAACTACGTCATGTGAAATTTAACAAAAAATATAAAAAGTAAAATTTTCACAAGGTTTCTAAAGGAAAAGCTGTCTAACAAAATTAAGAGGGCGTTCATCAGACATTATAGGTCTTTCATAATCATAATCACTTTGGTTTCCTGTGCAGGGTGTCATCTGTAGCGGGCGTGATGATGAAGAGGCGCCACATCTTCTGCAGAACGTCCGCCGCACTCCTAGCGGCCGCTTCCACCACCACACACCTTGTACGGAGGCCTCGTAGCTGGCTTTGTCTGATCTGGAGGATGTTGCGTAGTTGTAGGTAGGTCGAGGTTCATAGGGTTCGGACCAAGTGGATTCACTGTCGCAGGGCGTGACCGGCGCGCTGCGGGTGGGTTTAGGTTCGTAGTATTTGTTTGATTCTTCGGAAAGTGAGCCGCGTCTCTGAAAAATTTCACATGATTTTTTAATATTCGCACTACGTTTGAGTAGGTATAACGTCTAGTTTTCTATTTGAATATATTCGTTCCAAATTTGATATCGAAATAATTATTAAAAAAAAAAATGGAATAAATATGTTTATTATTACTTTATAATAGCGTTTCTAGTTTCAAAAGTTTGTAATATTTCCTGTTACTGTAACATCTCATATCTCTAATTTCTTGAATGGAAACTGAATAAAACCATGAAGTTGTCCTTATTTAATTCACCAAGGTCGTGCACCACAAATTAATAAATATGAAATTGTGACATACATATGGGCGTGGAAATGGGTGCGTGGCCACTCCAGATTAATTTGGTGCCCACCCCTGAATTTTTACCAACAAAAATAATTTTCGTGACAAGGTAAAAATAGCCGTTAAACCAAAATATTACTTCACATATAAAGTCAAGGCCCACCCTGGAAAATGTATCTATATGTGCCTATGGACATATATACAAAATAGATTTAGTTCTTACTTTCATAACATTGAAGTGCGGTAGCTTAAAGCGTCACACTTCCTGTAGGAACTTGACCGGACACACTCCCTGTCGGTTATCACCGGAACGGATCATCACCATCCCGTCAACCTCGTCCCCCACTTGAATGACGATCTGATCACGAAGCAACATAAGCCCATTGTCCCCATCTGATACCTAAAATGTAACAAATAATATTTAGATTAGTGGAGCAGGCAACTAAGACACTCCGCTCTTCACTTTCCGCTGAATTTTTGAGCAATTGTGAGTTAAGTGACGGAACTTAACGCCATTTTTAGGGCGATATACTGAAAAAAAAAACAACAATTTAAATGAACGTCACCTGTAAATTGTGAGTAACTTGTAACGGTCGTTCTCCGGCTTGAAGTTTTGTGCAGTACTTAGAAGGAAAGTATCCTATTTTGCCCAAACATTTGCCTTTCCACCAATCGGGATCAGATGTATCGATGACGGTCACTTTGTACCCGGCTTTCAGATCCAACTCGTCAGCGTGGCGAGATTTGAAGTTGTAGAGAATCACATACAAGTTGGTTGGCAGGAGACGTTGATGCTTCTGGAATTTAAAATAATTAAAAAATATATACTATACTTAAGTGTAAAATAACTTTAACCTTAACATTTTTTTATATAAATGCATATCTAATTTCAATTACCTACACATAAAGGTTAAGGTTAAAAATCTCACGATTGAAAATATCTATATTTGAAACCGTCAATTAAACAAAAGTAATAAATAAACCTTTAATGTATAATAGACGTACGAAACCAACAGATGATAAAGCTAATTTTGAAGCCAACATATTAACTACGACTTTAAAATTTTTTGGAATATACTCTTTAGCAAGAGACCAACTATGACCTTAAGTACAATAAATTACCTCGTGGAATACTTACACTGGGTTGCTTGACTGGTGATGGACACGGGCTGGCACTGTTAGACGACAGACTCTTATCTGGCTCATCAGGCAGTTCAACGCTGCTCATACGACCGCCTCTAGCACTTAAGAGTCTACGACTGTGTACCGGCGACGATGGAGCTGCATATCATTTATTAAAGTTTAAGCCCTTGCGTTTTTAAATTTATAATATATTGTTTATTATTTTAATTGTACATTAATTTTAATTCTCAAATATAAACTAAGATGTCAAGCGTATTTTCAATAAATTTTTATTCAAACCTATGAGCGATATTCCAAGGGTGAAAGCGAAATACTGATTGAATTGTAGCATCAAATCCGACGTTTATCACATCCCTACGGTATGTTTAGCTAGATAGTTCAATACGAATAAAGAAAACACTGAATGTTTTAGTTTTGTTATTTTGGATTTGGTAACATTCAGATTTTTTTATTGAAGACTATCCGTAAAGTTGAAGGTCAAATATAGAAAACTAAAGATTTTGTTATAAATAAAATATATATATACTTGCCTAAGTAACCTTCACCGCGATAGTAACAAATGGGATAACAGATAGCTTAACAGCTTTCGCTGTAATAATGATGGTCGTAAACGTCAGTTAGTTTTTGTTATAGAAATTAACTTAATAGTTAATATATTTAATGTTAATATATTTTAGTATAAGAATTAATGTGTCGATGAAAAATTCACAAATAAAATAATTTTATTCTCAAACCTTTGTCAAAGCATAAACAGATATTATTTCTATTCTAGGCCCCCAATTTCATATTTAACATAAGTCAACTGCCAGAATGTAAAAGCAAAAATACATCGAATTTTGTTAATAATATAATCGACGGCGCAGTTGTGTTATGTTAAATGTACGTGATTATAGAAATGAACGTACATGATTGAGTATGGGCATACTGGTGAAGCATGTGGTTACTTATTCTATACGAGCCATATCTCATGCAATATGTTCTGTAGTCACCTAGAAAATAAAAGTGAATAAATTACATGCAAAAATAAATGAAAAAAAAACATACAAAAACATTAAAAGGCGTTAATGGACAGATAGTACATACATCTTTTGTTGGTTGTGAAGCAGGACCAAAAATATTCTGAGCAGTGGGTGTTTTTTTAACCAAAAATAGGCAAAAATTTTAAAACCGAATCGTTAAATTTTCGGTTATCATAGAACCACGAAGAAAGCACATCATCAGGAAAATTCAGTAGACAGTGTAGCCACAGGTATTCACTAACAAAAGATAGACACAAGCTAAGCCAAGGGAGGAGGTACAATAGAGGTGAACATATAACATTGCTTGTGGACACGACATCGTTCATAGACAACACTTTCGTTAATAACATGGGCTGAGCTCAAAAAACCAAGAAAAAAATTAAAGTCGCTTTTACCATAAATTACTTTCTTTGGAATGTCAATTTTATATTTAATCTTAGTAAAATGTAGTAAATCATGAATAATTTGGAATTAGTGCAGCTTAGAAATAAAGATAACGAAAATTCTTATTTTTCAACCTGAGGCCAGTCGTGGGCCACAAAATGTGATTGTACCGACTCGATGTGGGTCCAATCTCCCCTCGAGGTTTTTTTTTAAAAATGTATATTTCCATTTCTTCACTCTGGTGTCAAGGCAGTTTAGTTCTGCTACTCAGCAATGCACCAATTATGGAGATAATTCGTCAGAAAGTGGGGAACGGAGAGTTTTAACACTAGGTTCCTCCTGCCTACTCTTCTGAGTGCGGGATACAGCATAAGGCTGATTTATATTTTTCAACTCATTAACTGATGAATAGTATTAGGAAATAGCTGAAACAATGCCAACAGTGTGTCGCTATAAACATTCGCTGCTCCCAGATCATGTTGAACATATAACAATGCCAATAAATTTAACTCCATTAAGACCATTAAAAATACTGCAGTAGTTTTGTTAATTTTTGAGTAATTTTAAATTATTTGGATAGATTTTCTTTTATACGTAGCGTCACGTCTCGAAATCATTAAATTTCTTCGGACATTGAATATCTCCTCAGACGCTCAACTTTCAACGTTCAAGTTCTTGAATATAAAACTTGAAAGTTCAACGTTTAAGTATCTTTTGAAGCAAAAGCGACTTTTGATATAAAAATATATATTAATTTAAGTAAGTTGTAAATGTAAAATGTAATTGTAAAGAAAATCAGGTTTTTTGTGCCCATGATGTTTACGTGATTATTGCAACATTCGTACATAGAACTCTGCTGCCCTGTGAGGGTTGATCTCGAGGACGACGTCTCAGCTCCCCACATTCCGGAGAATCCAGCGACAGGCTCTTCATTCTAAGGTTCAACTTTTGTCGTCTCGGCGAATGCGGCGCTATAACAGGCATGCGGTATGAGCATCAGACACTTACCAGTTTTTTCAATTTCAAATCCTATTGTATCGTTCGACTGGTTAAATGACATTATATATTTTTAGTGAAGAAAAAAATGTATATTAGTTAAATGTATGTAAGCTTATAACTAAATTCTAAAGCAAAACTTGAAATTTTGTAAATACTTTTTATTTAAGCAACAAGTGAGCACTGGTAAATATTACTTTCACCAATAATAATATAAATAAAAATTATAAACTGTGTCTTTAGTCTGGCTCAATCCCACAAGCTAATTTGTTACATAAAGATTTTAAAATATGTATTAGGTATAAAAATGCATAAGCATCGCAAAGAAAAATAAAAATATCAAAAATATATATATATAACCATAAATGTACTTATATACTTAAACCAAGATGCACAAATATGAGGTTCTGAGTGGAGTTTACGTGACGATACCTACTGAATGCTACTTATCTTAGCGAATACTAATAGATGAATTTATATACATTCAAATGGTGTCTCCATGATAATTTATAAAAATATTTAAAATTTAAAAGAAATATTAAAAAAATCGTTTGCTCGTCATCAGCAGCTTTGTTTGAATTAAACAAAATATAATTTTTACGAATGGTAGTTGATAAAATGCAACGAATCTCAACACAGTCTACTGGGACTCGCTTATGTACAAGTTAATTATTGGTACCAGGTAAGGGACTGGTGCGGTCTGTCTGCCTCAACATTTGAGCACTCTTGGAGTTCCTCATCGAACCTGTATGAACAAAATATAGCATCTCGTCTATAATGTTTAATATCAACGGACGTTTTGCGATGGTGTCGCCCTGTAAACTCGGAGGGAGAAACATAATAGCAAAAAAAGCCAAAATCATAACAATTTTTTGAACACGGATATCCTATAAAACGATAATAATTTTGAACTTTTATGGTATTATCTGTCTGCGTGTGATTAAGAATGTAAACAATTTATTTTATACAAGAATATAATATACAAGAATATTTGCGTTGGCGGTTTGAGTGCAAGTTAAAATACGTTAGTATGTGATGTAGATGTAAAAGGAAAATCGTCGTTCAAACGCATGCGATCAGCATGTTGCGCGCCAAGCCATGCACCACTTACATACGCCCGAGGAGTTTCGACGTTTAATATAAAAAGTGAAGTGCAAACTGGTAAGAGGACAAGAAAAATAAGCGAATCAATTCTGAATTTTATTGTAACAGTAACAATACATATCACAGAACGCGGGGCGTTTCGGGGTTAAAAAGTATTCGCGAGTGGCTCACGCAGGCGATGCGGCCTTTAGCCGCATTCAGACCAGTCAGTAAAGGTATGAATTAAATTCAAATAAATATTTCATTATTTCTTGCGAATGCTGGCCTGGGCCTTGAGAATTGAAGGCGGAGGATCGCCATTTTCATTTAATAACACTAAGGGTTGTCCGAAAGGGCGCGTCGTTGTCTCTTCTGTTTCTGCAAAGATAACCGGCAAAACAAAATAATAAATAAATAAATAAATATAAAAATAAAAACAAATAATTTAATAAATCATAAAATAAAAACATACAATAAAATCTAATACAGGACTGATGGAGATGATAATTGAGAATGTCCAGGTACACCAAGTGGGAGGACGGAACAAAGCATGTAGCATAGAGATTCATCTAGTTGTTTCAGTGTGCTAACATTGCGACATATAATATAAAAACAAAATAAACAAAATCACACAACGAAACGAGGCTCGTAGCCAATATGACGGGACAAAGAAAGCTCGTTTGAGACAGAGATGCGCTACGGCTGCGGGGCGCGTACTTTCCGGAAGAGAAATGGACCGATGTTGCGGCGAGCGACGCGGCTTGGAGCCCCACATGGACAAGCTCTTGACGCCCGCGAACAGCCGCCGCCGCACGCCGCCCTCCGGCCGCGCCGCGCCTACCGACAAGCGCACTCTGAGACCGCACCCCACCCTGCGCCCGCGACTTAAGAAAACGTGCAATCGACACTACTGAAAACGAGTGATCTGAAGCCGATACGCGTTCCAGGGGCGGATCTATCCGACTACTGATGTGTTCTAGCATGAAGTATGTGATGGTAGCTTAGATCCGCCCTTGGTGCGGAACGAGCGGAGAAGCGAGCGAGCCCGGGTGCGGCACCAGACCTGAGCTGGAGGAGACCGGGGGCGCCACCGCCAGGCCAGCGTTGGGGCGCGCCGGGGAGCGCGGGGGCGGAGGCTCCTCGGGCGCCGACACGCGTACTACGGGGCCCCCGCGCGATTCCCCGCCGCCCGGCTTCGCTATTTCGTTGGCCCGCTTCAGAACTTGATAAGTTTGATCCACTTCCTCCTCTGGGCACCGATCGAAATGTTATTACCCGATATATTACGAACTATTACAAATGCAAGAGGTGTGCTTGTTGTCGTTTGTTAGTAGCGACTTTTTGTATAGATCTGTCTAGTGTCTATCTCGAATGACAGTTTGCAATTTGATTAGTAAAGGATTCGTGGTTCAACAGGGTCAATCCGTACTATTTTATACCGTAC
Organism: Heliconius sara; assembly: GCA_917862395.2. Taxonomy (NCBI): domain Eukaryota; kingdom Metazoa; phylum Arthropoda; class Insecta; order Lepidoptera; family Nymphalidae; genus Heliconius; species Heliconius sara. The sequence goes on from OU860792.2 coordinate 5,308,595, forward strand.
CCTCGTTATAGTAGCTATCGAAATCATCATCGAACTCGACTGATCTCTTGAAAGAGATCTTAGTAAGTCTCTGTCCTGGCAGCCACCCGTCCTCCACCCCTGGACAATGAAGTTAGTGTCCTATTGCGTTTGAATTATACGTGATCGTACAGAGAGTTTATTGTGTTTGCATAGATACGGAAGCAAGTGAGCTATAATTTTCTATTACTTATAAGTTTTTAATTCATAAGCTTGAGTATTGCCATGTTTACAGTGTACTGCTCTTGTATAATAACTGTTGAAGGCTATATTACATTCAATTTCATACAAAATTAAATACATAATATTTGATTTAGTACATAACAAAATTCCCACATATATTTAAATCTTATTTCTTAAATCTAATACTTACCATCCTTTATCGGTCAATAGACAGACATGTCAAGTAACACTTTAGCAAAAATAAGTACAAGAGTTAAATTGTTTGTATAACCATATATCGAGATGATTTAATTAATTGTATATAAAATATGTTTTAAGTATGTTTCATTAATTATCTTGAAAGGTATTTGTTGTACAAATTATTAAAAATCCGAAGCAAAGGCTTACTTACTTTCTTCATCAAACGCTGCATCTTGTACTCGATGAGCTTCTATTTCAGATGTGCTCTTTTGTCTCCGCAGAAGGCGAGATTTAGTCTGGCATTTACCAACTTGCGGCATGCAGTCTGTATGCACATTCATCTTGCACATCCTACACCGTAGACCCTGGCGCGTGTGCCCTAAGATAATTCAAATAAAATGTTTCTCAGTATTTTATATATAACTATTTTAGGGTAATCAGTGACCTCTTCGTAGAATAATACATGTCATAGCTGAGAGGAACCAATGATTTCGCTTTTACTACGACTTCTAATAGGAAAATTATTCATTGGAAATATGTTTATGTAAATAACAGTTAAATGAAATTCAGCATAGTACTCTCTTATCCGGTATTATCTTGATATGGATATGATAACAAAATTAGAAATATAAGGACGAAAATAGATATTTTATAAACATATATACTGTATTAATGATTTTTAATCATTACGTGCACTCTATTAATATGTCTAATGATGATGTTCAATGCATATATGGATTAGGAAGGGTACACCAAAACGGCTGAAATGGGGTCGTTTTCTAACAGTAGTGCAGTAAAGTATAGAAATAGGCTAGTCTTTATTTTATTAAAAACACAATTTTGTTGCAATTTTATTATATTATTCAAGTTTATAATGTGTTATGTGACGAAAATGACATTGAGTTTTGACATTAACCTGCAAAGACTATGCCACCATTAAAGATAGATTTAAATAGGTATGGTGTTTTTGAGGAGACCGTCGTGATGCTGTAGCGCAGTGGCACAGGGCACGAAAAGGTGCGATTTCCACTACCAAGAATGAAATATTTAATATTTTCATATCCTCGCTCTGGTAACGAGACACAGCATCGCGTTGAGTTCCGCAACTCAACGACCAATGCTTCCAGAATTCAGCGGAAAGTGGGGAACAACGGAAGTAGCTTAATGGGAACGGATTGTCTTAATTCTAGGTTCCCAGGTTCCATATACCTACCCTGTTATGTGTAGAATACAGCGTAAAGTTAAAGAAGATATAATATTTTTGATGCAGGAGATGAAACGAAGGGCACTCAACAACTTCTACGAAGTGTAAAATCAAAGTTTTCAGATTATTCTTGATTTACAACATTTCATAATAATTAAATGACAAAATCAGGCGTTGTATCTACGACGTCGCGGCACGTGCCAGAGAAACCACGTCAATAATGCCTTGTATATCTTGGAAAATTTGCGTATAGAAATATTTACTTACGATTTCTTGTTTTCCTTATAAATTCGTGTAGTATCGTAGTGTAAAATAAAACCCCTTATAGAGGTAGTCGGTTTATTGAGTAATATAGTCTTTAAAATATAAAAATATATTTAAAGTTCTTAAGAAAATGCATTGTTGTGTATTTAGTCAGTTGATTATTTTAAGACTATTCCTTAATAAGTATTAATTAATTTTGGCAGTGTAGTGTCAGATTCTAGATTAATGTTCCGACGGCAATTAAATTTCGCCTCAATTCTAAAATAACGTTTTATAAAACAATATGAAACTTTCACGTTCAGGGAGTCCTAGTTTCCCTTTTAGTCTTTAGGTTGGGGCCAGCTTGTCAGGAGTATTAATTATGTCTTGATATAGAACGACGTTGCCCCTGTATATTGTTAACTGAAGTATCTATATAATGACAGAACTGACAAAGACACAGAATTTGCTACTTTGCATCAAACATCGTGGCCTAGAGGCACAAGGGTGTGACTGTATCGCGATGGTTGTGGGTTGGATCCCCATTTGAGGAAATGAAATATTTATTTAAATTTATATTTCTATTTCTTCGCTCTGGTGTCGAGGCAAAGAGCGGCGTTGAGTTCCGCCACTCAACACGCAATGCCTCCAGAATCCGGCAGAAAGTGGGGAATGGAGTGTCTTAACACTAGGTTCCCTCTTCCTTCTCCTGCTGCGGGAAACTTCGTGAAAAAAAAATCAGCTTCACGCTATATCCCACACGCAGCAGGGTAGGCAGAGGGAATCTAGTGTTAAGACACTCCATTCCCCACTTTCTGCCGGATTCTGGAGGCATTGCGTGTTGAGTGGCAGAACTCAACGCCGTGCTTTGCTCGACACCAGAGCGAAGAAATGGAAATATAAATTTAGGTTAATATTTCATCTCCTCGAGTGGGGTTCGAACCTACAACCAGTTTGTTTTACAGTCACATTTTGTGCCCCTGCGCCATGACCGGCCTCAAGGTAAGTTGATTAAATTTTTCATTAAGTGGCCTAATATTTAAAGTGCTTTCAAGTTTTATCTTAATAGCTTTCTAGTGACTCCTGAAAGTTGCAGAAAATGATAAATAATTAATTTAGCGGTTGACCACTAATTTACGATAGCCGCAGGTTAGGTGCTTCAACCGACTATCGACCTCAATTGCTAAAATCAATTACTTCTAGTAAAAAAACGGAAACTAACCCTTATCTATAAATATGATAAATCGATGAGAGGGGTTCGTTCTGAAACAAGAAATTGTTTCTAGAGATCTTTAAGCAACTAAAAAAAACCAAATATATTATTTAATTTTAACTTTTATCAGTCTGTCTGTAGTCCAGAATCCACACAAAAACGACTGGTTAAATTTTAATGAAGTTTTCAATGCACGGTAGCACTATGTTTATGTAGGCGTTCCGAGCGTGCCAGTTAAGCACTTCTTCAATGTCCCGTCAAATGGAGAAATTATTATACTAACCTTATTTTTTTAGGATTTTTTTTGTAAAATTTACTATTTATTTATTTAATTTTCAAAATGTATAAATTTTATTCAAGCAAGCGAAGTTACGGGGGCGCCTTAATTGAATACAAGTTGGAAATTCAGAACAAAAAAAACAGAAAATAAAAAAAATGGTACACAAAAGTATGTTTATAACGTTGGTATATTAAAATTAACTGGCTTTCCTTACATTGCATTGTACCAGGTTGTGACAGACGAGCTGTTGTACGACGTTGACATTAAACACTACGAAATTGATATTTGAAGCTACAGTTCGTGTAGATAGAAACATCAATATGCCTACTAATATCTTACTGGGAAATATTAAAGTATGGAACTAAACACTTTTTATAATTTTATTATTAGTAAGGTAGTGCCTACGCAGTATTAAATTTCGGTAACGATTAGGTATCTGTAACAAGCTTTTCGTAATATGAAACTACCGAGTGGAAGTGGTGAGTTCGTTCTGAAGTAATTCATTATGAGGCTCGTTCAGTCAATCTCGATACTCAGTGGGACGATAGCAAAAAAATGTATATACGTATGTAAGTAGTTCTCCTAAATAATTTGTGGTTAGCTGTAGTGTTTTTTTATGTCGCGTTGAATCTTTGAATAAATATCTAAATTTAAGCTTAATTTTTTTTCTAGCTTCTCGTCGTATCCCGCACATAACAGGTTATGTTTGCCTTTGGGCAACCTTGGTACTTAGTTTTATGAGAGTGAATTCCCATAAAGACGTTCTATTTGCAATTTTCCGCCGCATTTTTTAGGAATCGTGTGGCAGAACTAAACGCCGCACAAAGCTCAAGTAGTTTAAATTAATATTAAAGTTTAATTCAAATAAAGCCCGAAGCAATGGAAGTTCACTAGTCTAGTTATCTTTACTGCGTTCAAAACAGCATTAGGAATTTCAAAACAGTTTAAGCCTTTAATATCTCAGGTTAAAACTTACATTAAGATATACACTTACCTCTGAGAACTTGAGAGCAAACATCGCAGGGCGTGATTTTCTTGTAGGTATATTCTTGAAAATTATGCGCCTCTGACTCCCCGCCAGAGCGCATATCACGAGCGGCGCCGTTCCTCCTAGAGATGATTACATGTTAGATATACTTTAATATTTGCAATTTTTACACTTCCAATATAAAATATATTTTCATAATATATGAGATATATTATTCTGTATATCCATAGCATAAAGAGATTATCATCTAGAAAAGGACCTATTTATATCATCATCATTGACTTTGATATGAACCAATATGGGACTATAATGACTGTGATCGTAATTTCGTAATTTTTGAGTCCCTGACAGGTCATACTACGTCACATATATCGATCTATGAACAAGGCCAAGTACATGGCTGCGGTGGGTGAACCAGTCACCTTCGCCGAGCTGCCTTTTGTTTTTGTGTTCGTAGTAAAGTGTTGATATAGCTATATTAATGTGATACTGATAACTAGTTTATTGATTGGATAGTAGCAACCAATATGTCTCAAATATATTTATAAACAACAATTCTATATACTTCTTGAAGTTTCAATTACTTTTGGAATTATAGCAAATATACATTTGTTTTTTTTTATGCAAAATAAAATGAATTTTCAATAAATATAGATTTTCATAAATTTGTACTTCAACGTAACATTATGATACAGCTAGATATGAAGCTTATACAGGGGAAAAAAAATAAGATAGGAGACAGGACAGCGTACAAAAGCGATGGAAGCAGTAGGTTTTGTAATTCAATACTTATATTACTTAAATAGATATTGAAGTTAAACGATCTAGCTATTTCCTAGGCTTCATAGGTCTGGATGTATATTAAAAATAAAAAATAAATATAGTTATTATTAAATATTTACATGACTGTGAAGACATATGTACTTACATATATGGCTTCGACACTAATATCATATTAGCAATACTAATATTACAAGGCTTTACGTTATCTAATTTTGTAGGAAAACTGAAACCTGAGCGAGACATAGGGATAACTGTTAGTTAGCCTTTACTTCAAGTTGCACATAAAATACAAAAACTATATAGGAATTTCATATTTTTATAGCATTATATTATATTAAGGCTAAATAATATAAATTTTGTAATAATTATCAATACATCCACGGCCTTGAAAGCCTTTGTAATATAGATAGTATAGGAGTAACAGTATCAGGTCACAGAAGGTATACGCCTACAGGGAAGTTTTACCTCATTGCCATAACCGTAGACACCGCGTGGTACATTTGATTTTTTCTTACGATGCAAGAAGAGAGAAACATCAAAATGAACATGAAAAGTGTGATTAAAATTTTATAATATTAAAATGCAATTTAAATCTTGTGATGAATATTTTTAAAGAAGAACCATTGAAAGATATCTACTGCCATATTAATAATTAAGATAAAAAAATTGGATAGAAGCGTTGTTAGAAACTCTGCACAAGCGAAATCGTTCGATAGTTCTTAAAGCGTGTTATGCTTATATGTATAATATAGTAGATTTCTTATAACATAAGTAGACATCACAGACTTGATTTAATCGTAAGCTGTTCATATATATTAAGTTAAACTATAGATATAATAATATGTGCCTTTTAAATAATGAGAACATCTTACGAATAAAAACAGCTTAATTATATAAAATGGTGACAATTTAATACTACAAATTTAAACTTATCCATAGAAAGAGACACAAGAAAACAGTCGATGTTTTTTAATATTTTCTCGTTTTTAAAGTATTTTTTATAGGAACCCATTGTGTTCAGCTTGTACCTTAAATAATTCTATCGTCGTAACAGAGTAAATATTTAAGTTATATCTTTTCCTTCTGAGTGGAGACACCAGTTTATCGACTGCTGTATGCGACTCGTTATCGCACAGAATAGTGTATTTATTTTACGCTACATATTTCCTAATAGAATTCACGGAATCCTAAATATTTGTTTTTACAATTGAAAATCTCTATGTGTATTTTGAACACGGCATTTGTTTATAAATATAAAATATCTTTATTCTATTCAGTGGAAAATACAATAATTTTATTATTGAACTAGCAACCCGATTGCGGCTTCGCCCGCTTAAACTACATAATTATTAATCTACTAACTTCCTTTGATAACTTCCTTTTTTTTATAATATTCTAATTTTAAATACAATATCTATATCTTTATTGAAAAGTAAAGTTTCAGTTAATTCACTAAAACAGTTATTTTTATAATATAAAATAAATATTAAATGTTAAGGAAGGCAAATACTAAAATAAAACAAATACGTTAAGGAAAGCTTGCCAAAATATAATACTGAAAACTGCAATTGAGAAACATCAACAAGATCAACATATGGACAAACGCACAGGCAAACAGACAAAAAATGAAAAAAAAAACTTTGTTTTTGATAAAATTTCTTCTTATACATCGTCAATATGTGCATAAATAAAAAATCAGGTAAATATTGCATAAGTATATGAAAACTATCTAAGTTAAGCTTTGCAACTTAACAAGGTCAAAAAAGAACTAAATTCCATATAAAATAAATATAAAGTTATAACTTTTTTATATCAGATTTCGAATCTAATGACACATTGTACAATAATAAATATTTATATTGGTAAAATAAATCACATTTAATATAAGCGATTTGAAGCCTTACAAAAGAGGCTTCGAAACGACGCGCGGCGGGCAGTGCGGTTACTGGCCTTCTTAATCTCATTTGCGTGAGGCACAATAAATGTTATATGTAAAAATTATCTAATTAATTTATTGGATTACTTATTCTATAAAATTTTTGTAATCTAATTTTTGTTACTTCTATCTATTCTCTCCTTTTTTTTAAAAAAAAACATATTAAACCTAGCTGTGTGTGTGTACGAGTACTTTCCATTATCTTTAATATTATCTCATAAAAAACTGAAGTAGTTGCAGAATTTGTAAATATTCGTATATTAATATATGGTCTCTACATGTCTTTGCAACAAGTTCTTATATAAGCCTATTTCACCTATATATTGTTAGAAGTCAGGTTTTGTATTACAACAACAATCAATCTAGTTCAATTTAGGTCTACATGATGTCGCCAACATGAAATATTGATTAGCTACTTCAGATTCTGTTTCCTAGCCAATATTTCGCTTCAAGAATAATTAAACGACGCGTAGCGACTTTGAAATGTTTCAATTGTTTGAGCAAATTGAAATATTCGTTCTCTTCAGATTTGTGTTTATTTATTTTAGTATACGTTTATTTCCGCTTTGAGCTTTTTTTTCAGCTTCACGCATTTGCAGGGTAGGCAGAGTGAAAGTGAATGAAAGAGTGTTATGACACTCCGCTACCCACCGCTTTCTGTTGAACTCTGGAAGCATTGCGTGTTGAGTGCCGGAATACAACGCCGCGCTTTGCCTCGACGCCAGAGCAAGGAAATAAAAATATTATATATTTAATTTCCTCGAATGGGAGTCGAACTCAAAACCTACTGCGTTTTCAGTCGCGCTTGTATAATTTTATACACGCCATGTAAAGTAAGTTCAAATTAAATGATCTTTGACTTATTTCAATTCTATTATTTGTTATTTATTTGTAAGTTTCTTAACTTGTTTTATTTATATCGGGTTACACCGTTTCGGATTTCTTTAGCGAACTACTCAAAGAAAGATTGAAACTTTATTAGATGACACCCATCTAACCCTTTTACTCCGTATAATCAAAAAGTGTAGCAAATTTCCGCTTTATGTGATATTACAATATATATATATATAAATAGCCTGAAAAACTTATCTCTTTATTTATTTTTTAAATAAACAGCTATTTAGATCGACTAAATATTTTTTTCAATATTTTTTTTACCTATTAAAGATGTATTGTTAAAATGATTTTGTTACTTGAACTTTTATTTTTTATTTACTGTATATACTGCACGTATAATCTCGGAAAAGACACACTTATAATGCTGTAATCTATAGAATTATTTTTTTTAGATAGAATAATTTTAAACTTGTTCAAAAACTTGTGACAAATAAATATCACAAATTAATAAAGCAGAGAAGCTCCGAAGTACGTATGCAGTGCGCTCTTGAACGCCAATAAAAGCCGAGTGGCAGTCCGTTAGCAGGATGCAATCAACTTCCTCGTTGCAGCTGGGAAGTGTCGAGTTTTCATATTTGAAAAACGCCGATTGGGTTGAATCTTTCTGTATTAAGTTAAAATGAAGATTGGATGAAAGTCGGACCACCAATTTTATTACTACAGGTAGCCGATCGGTAATATGCATATTAAATTGTCACCATTTAAATAAGAACATCAATATGAAATGGTATGAAAACTAAATTAAAATAGTGTCATTCATTATATTATATGTTATAAGTAAATTTTAATATGTTGCAAAATTTTATTATAATATTATTATTTTTATTAATTACAAATTACTAGTCAAAAACTCACTTGTCTGGTGGCGCCGCATGTGGTGGTGGGGCACTGGGCGGTTTCAGGCTACGGAAGGCTTTCAGCCACTTATTCTTCATGCTGCCTGCAGACGACGACGATAGCTTACGATCAGCCGCTGCTGTACTACTGTCAGCTTTCGCCGCGAACAGCTCTCTCTGCAAACAAGCAAAGTCATTAAAACCTTCGAGATTTCTGGAAAGTTGCCAAATCATGAAAATCTCCGTATCGACATAAGAACCTTTAGTTGGATTTTTGTTTGTGTGCTGCCTTATAATTAATTTAGAAATTCAAATTCCAAAATATTTATATATAATACTTTAATTAAAATAATACTTTATTATTATTTATGTAAACATACACCTACATATTATTTGAGAAAGTTTACAACTAATTGGATTATGTTTGAATAAATTCTATATTAAATACTACAATAAAAGGAAAACCCTACCCATGTGGCCCTAGTGAAGCTTTTGTTATTGGTAACATGGTAGGTACACCACAAAAACAATGGTAGTATTTACTTTTGTTTTTCTGTTTTTCTTTTTTAAACCGCTCAACCAATACCTACAGAACCATTATATGTACGGTCTATGTTAAGTGAATCAAATGAATTTTAAGTAATGGAAAAATATCTTGAAAAATATTAATTTATTTAAAATAATAAAAAAATAAGTAATAATTCACAAAACATCTAATATTAATAATATAAAAATAAAATATGTACTATTTTATGTAATAAGAAACATCGTAGCAGAAAACGTGACTGCTGAAAGAGTCAGTGAAACCTTACAAACTTAGAAATAACTGCGTTCCCTTCACGGTTGCTGTTATGATATGCGCCAAGTAATACGTTCTTATATTTATATGGACGTCAATAAATTTTAGTATAAGCTTTTCTAAATTCAGTCATGAAGCGAATGCGAATTTCGATAATATATTAAGCTTCGGTGACATTAACTTTCAAGCAATTTCGGATTTTACATCATTTTTTTATTGATATTTCAAAGTACGACGTATCTTATTATGTTGAAGTTAAAAGATGTTTGGATTTACGTGTCACGTATGGTACTAGCGATCCCGGCAGGGCTTGCCCGAAAAAGAAGCCTCACAATCAATGTTATATTGTAAAAAGATTAATTACTAAAATTTTTCGCTAAGGCACCATATCCTTAGTTTCGTTCACACATATACCTATATTTTTGTTCTATTAGAGTTTCACATTCATGCTCCTGGCCCTAATTTTTAGACGATATCCTAAAATGCTGAAATTAACAACCATGTTTTTATAATTTACAGAGAGAGTCTTAGAGCTCCACAATAAGAGAGATAGAGAGAGAGAGGAGAGAGCTTCATCAAAACACTCCTATATGTCACTAAAATATGTGTAACCGTTATTGAGGTCCTGAGATTTTACACTAGCTGCAATTTTTTTTAGAAATATTTAATTTAATTTATATTCAATGTAGAAAATTGACACGTCTTACAATTTTATTATATTTATAAATTATATTCTGTTAATTTATTTTTTACTTGTAGACAGACGTCTCCAATAACACTGGGTGAGGACACGACAAACTTCATTATAGTAAGTCTAAAAGCTTTTAGAAGAATTCAAAGCAAGTACAAGTTTAAGACATTTTAGACATCCACTTGTCACATCTAATGGGTAGCGATGGGGTCAGCGTAAATAGATTTATTATATACTTTACTTAATTTATTTGATAATACTATATTTTGTTCTATGCAGATTAGTATTTAAATGTTAATCAGAATTATATTATAATTTATATTTATTTTTATCAAATAAACAACTAAAATATCACGAGTTACGATTATCACAGATATTCTTTTATTCAACATCAAATTTGTCACCATTTTCTTATCCATTCGCTTGTTTCCAAATAATTTATAAGTCATACTGTCATAGTAACGTATAAGTTTCTATTTGTCTTAGCAAATATTTCCAAATACTCTTTGAAAAGCTGATAGGTGATAGTTTTAAAGTACACAAAGGTATAAAAAGCACCAAAAGTAAAATAAAGTATAACTCTATTCCAGTCTAAGCTCATAAACTGTGTGATGCAAATCAAGTCATTTACATGCCTTTTATTTCGTAAGCCTTCATAACTTTTCGGCTCCAGATTTTTCACCGTACAATTTTTGATAAACAACAGTCATGTTGGTTGATTATTAGTTGGTAGTATTTTTTTTTACGCGTCACTCACAAGTCACAACTCACATAAGATATTTAGATGCGGTTACATAATTTTCATGTTTTTTAAATTATGTTAAAACGAGAAATAATAATTTATATTTTTTTTTCATTTATTGAGATATTTATACAGCTTTACGTTGTATGCCGTATGTACCAGGTTAAGCGGAGAGTCTAGTGTTATGACACTCCGCCCTCCCACTTTCAGCCAAATGCTGGAGTCATTGCGTGTTATGTGGCTCGAAAAATGAAAATATTAAATGTTTCATTTCTTCGAGCGGGAATCGAACCCACAACCTGTCGCGTTTACAGTCATACACTTGTTCCCCAGCGCCACGACTAGCCTCAAATACTTTATGTTAAAACTACAAATATATCATTTTTAAATTTGTTTTTTTTTAAGATAATATTTGTAAAGTTCTGATGTAGCGTAAGCGAAGTCTTGTCTAATTAGTTATAAAACACAATAACTAATAGCGAATATATAACTGACATATATATTTATATATATTCTCAATTTTTATAATTTCAAATGTCTATTAAATCTGATGGAATAGCAATAACAGCCTTTTGGCACTGAAAACAATAAGTTACGTAACAGCTTGTTAGTGTTACACTCGAGTGAAAACCACTTCTCATAATGACTAGATGCTCAATGCGGACACCAGGTGGGCAGGCACCTTTTAAAAAAACAATAGAAATGCACGTTTTCACATTTTGTTGACACTCTTTAGGGCCGATTTAGCGAAATTTTAACAAAAGTTAAATTTGCTGTCTGGGGCCTGTTGTGACGCAGGGGTACGAGTACGAGACTGTAAACGCGATTGCTTGTGGGTTCGATCCCCATTCGAGGATATGAAATATTTATTTAAATTTATATCTTTTATTTCTTCGCTTTGGTGTAGAGATAAAGCACAGCGTTGAGTTCCATAGACACTCAACACGCAATGCAGTCAGAATTCGGCGAAAGAGGGAACGGAGTGTCTCAATACTTGGTTCCCTCTGCCGACATTGCTGTGTGCGGGATAGAGCGTAAAGCTGTTATGATTTAAAAACTATTTAAAAGGAAAGCAGTTTTTATGGTTTCAACAGGTTTTTGAATACACTTTTACATATATATTTAATGTAGCATTTACATCTTAAGAGCCTAATTATGATATTTAATTATATGTTTTTATAATTATTTCTCGAAAGCTTTAGTGGAACTAGTTGTGACTGTTTTTATATGTACCTAATATATTTTATAAGGGTGCTTTTCAACTATTTAATCGCAATGGTAGATTTTATTTACGTATAACTATAATTAAATTAAAATTAAATCAGCATCTCGCTGTATTCCGCACACACAGCAGGGTGGGCAGAGGGAACCTAGTGTTAAGACTCTGCGTTCACGGTCAGCAGAATTTTTCGAATCATTCCGTGTTGAGTTGCGGAACTCAACGCCGGGCTAGTCTTGGTGCCAGAGTGAAGAAATGAAAATATTAATAAATAATAATTTATTCCCTCGAGTGGAGATCGAATAGGTAAATAGTATCGTACGGTTCTTAAAAATAATAACTATTAAACAAAACACACATTCGTTCTATCTTAGAGAGGGAATCGAACCCACAACTTGTTGCGTTTATAGTCACAAGCTCATACACCTGCGCCACGACTGGCCTCAAAATGAAAAATTAATATTAAATAAAGTATTTTTACTTGTATAAAATTCATAGAAAAGGAACATTTAAATCTAGTTCACCAAAGCGACCTTAGTAAACGCGAAAACCATTGCGTGACCCTCACTTCCCATTTCGGACAACCGTTTTCCGATAAGAACACAATACACAAAATACACGAAACTACAATACATTTACTAATAACAATACTGACCTAAAAATATAAGTTTTTTAATGGTAATTCTCATTAATTTTCATTTTTCAAAATATTTCAAACTGATAAGCTTATTATTTCTTTTAATTGTTTTGTTAAATTTAATCTGAAATTAACGAATTAACTGCTTCAAGAACAAGATCGTGATTCGTGTCGACGACAAATAAAGACGGTGACTATAAAGCTTCTTATCAACGGTGGATAGGCCCAGGAAAAGGTTATCTACTGCACTATTTCTTTTATTTTACTCGTCTATTGTTTTCCTCAAACAGGATTTTTGGCTTCACTTTGAGTCCCGAACATAGCAGGTTAGGCAGAGGGAACCTAAGTGTTAAGATACTTTGTTCCCCAATTTCCACAAATCTTCTGAGGCAATGCGTGCTTAATATTGAAACTCAACTCAACGCTGCAATTTGCCATGTTGAGAGGGAAGAAGGGAAAATATTAAGTATTTCAATGCCACGAGTTGAAATTGAACTAACAAACCTTACATCTACTTCCACAAAGGAACGTGCCATTGCACCATAAATGTTTTAGAAATATGTAATCATCGTAGTAATATTTCGAATTGTAGTTATAATTATGAGGCCAGCCATGGCCCAGGGGCACAAAGTGTGACTGTAAAATCGACTGGTTGTGGGTTCGATCCCCACTCGCGGAAATAAAATATTTATTTACATTTATATTTTCATCTCTTCGCTCTGGTGTAGAGGCAAACCGCGTCGTTGAGTTCCGCCACTCAACACGCAATGCCTAGAAAACTCGGTGGAAAGTGAGGAACGGAGTGTCTTAACACTAGTGTGCAGGATACAGCGTGAAGCTGATAGTTATCTACTACACTGACGCCGAAGAAGACGCTATCGGGCAAATGAAGGTTCCGTGACTGATATAGTGGAACACAACATTAAAATGGCTATTTCCTATAGAGATGAGGAGGCAATAGATACTACGAAAACAACTAACTGCGCCGCAATCAACATAATCAACGCCCAAAAAGTCGGAATTGACAAAAGTAACTCGGATTTGACAAAAGCAGACCATTCAAGATATGAACGTCCACTTCACATTTTAAAAAGAAAAAATAACATTTTTAATAATCAATTAAGAACAAGAAAGGCACGGACAACAAAAGTCTGTGACTCATAACAATTCAACTATAAAAAAAATAGAACTATCGTAGTAACAACATATTAATTCCGTTAAGTTGAGTAGTTCTTAACATATTATATTAGTTTTAAATGTACATAAGTAAATGTGGTTAAAACAAATAGATATATATTTTATTAGTTTCTGGGTCAATTAGGAAACCACCAATCAAAGTATGTAGTAGTTATAGATACCTACTGTAAAATACAAAATTTAAAGAAAAAAATGTAGTAATATTTATAACTCATATGCAGTAATATTTTCTTTTCAATAAATCAATGTATCTTTATTAGAATAACCATTGCTAAGTAACAAAAAAAATTAAATAGTAGTAAAATACTCTATATTGAATTGTTTCTTAAAATCGCAGAAACTTTATAATAAAGAAACGGTAAGTTTTTTCGGTCTAAGCTTCCAGACAAAAATCATTTGCATAAAATTTGGTAGAAGCAAATAAAGTTGAAAAAGAAAAATACTTATGTAAATGGAAATTGATAAGCCACCTCTACATAAGACAGATTGAAAATGTTAAAATTGATTTCAATAAGCATTTTCTTTCCACATATTATAAGAAAATAAAATCCAAAATAGGAAAAAACAAAAATGAAAAATAATAAAAATAGTAAAAAAGGCGTTATGACTATGAATGTATTAAATATACATCTTCGATAAATACATAGATTGGTGTAAGAACAATCTACGTGTTTATGATGGTTTGGATTTTAAATAATTCAAAATTATATTGATATTAAAAGTTTGTTTGTGTCGTTCATATCCAACAATAAAAGATATATCGTTAGGTACTTTACATATTTTTATATATTTCCTTCATGTAAATCAAAGAACTTTATAGATACGGTTTTTTAAAAAAATAACAATATTGGCTCATAACATTATTAAATATTGAAATATCTAATTGGAAATTCAAATATACAAAAGTATGTGCAAGTTGCAGACATATTTACTTAAGATTCACAAATAATAAGACTAAAAAGTGTATTGCTTTAATACACTAAAATATGAATACAAAGCTCTTCAATTTAAATACAGACCGAGTCTAGACTTGATACTTTCATATATTTAAAAATAATTGGTCTTTCTTTGTCCAGTCTAGCCGGTTGGTAGTAGATAAAAAAAAATAATTAGCTTCACGCTGTATCCCGCACACAGCAGGGTAGGCAGAGGGAACCTAGTATTAAGACACTCCGTTCTCCACTTCGTGCCGAATTTTGGAGGCATTGCGTATTGAGTGGCAGAACTCAACGCCGCGCTCAACCTCGACACCAGAGCGGAGAAATGGAAATCTAAGTTTAAGTAAATATTTCATCTCCTCGAGTGGGGATCGAACCCACAACCAGTCGGTTTTACAGTCACACTTTGTGCCACTGCGCCACGACCGGCCTCTAGTATGTAGATTAGTTTTAAAATATTCTTTAACGTACACTTAATGACAAATATTTAAAGATTTATATAAGTATTTGAAAACACTAATGATATTCGCAGATTTACACAAAGAAAGTTCACACTTTCGAAATATATTAAATTTAAATTGTCGTCGTTTTATAGAATTTATAACAAAAAACGCATTTTTTAGTTTTGTCGTTGTATTTTTGAAGATTTTTCGATATAGTTTTTATTTAAATAAATTTAATACAAAATATACTTTGTCTTTGACCAAATTATTTTTTTTTACTTACATCATTAAAATAAGCTTGCTCAAGACGTTGTCTTGTTTTGTTTTGTTTGCTATAATCTGGAAGACTTGATTGTCGCCGCATGCGCATTCTTTGTTCCCGTTCCATAGTCATTAAATCAGACTTTTGAGATAACACCAAATAATGTAGCTTATGTACTATATCCATTATATATTTAAATTTACGAAACAATATTTTAAGTTATTACAAAAAAAAAATGATAAAATTCACGAGTTTTCTTTAATTAACAAACATTGAATTCTCACAATTTAATTTAAAAGTACCAAAATGTTTTAATTTCATATTTACACGTAACACTTTTAGAAATTAATTTAAAATGCAAAGTAAAAAAGACGATGGAAATCTAGATTAAAAACTATGTTTATAACGTACTGGGCGCCTAGCCTGAGGGCGGGCGGGAGTAGACTGACTATGCCGGGCGCCGGATGTACACCGCCTCCTACGTTTCCCGGCAACCGCTTGCTAACAACATTTGCTCTTTTATATCTAATTTGTAGCATTGCTATCGGAAATGATTTTTTCTATTAAATATTATGTTTTATACAATTCTCTTATATAGAATGTAATACGTTCTTTCATGACTTTTAGTTTACGCTGGGATTTCAATCCAAGTTAACAGTATTAAGTTACAATATAGATATTAGAAACATTAATGCTGTTATGTTACTTTATTGACTTGGTAATAGCCTCGTGAAACCTTTGTATTTAGGTACATATATATCTCCTTCACGTTGTATCCCGTACACAGCAGGATAAGCAGAGGGAACCTAGTGTTAAGACACTCCGTTCCCCACTTTCAGCCAAATTCTGGAGGCATTGTGTGTTGAGTGGCAGAACTCAACGCCGCGCTTGTCCTCGACACCAGAGCGAAGATACGGAAATATAAATTTAAGTAAGTAAATATTTCATCTCCTCGAGTGGGGATCGAACCCACAACCAGTCGGTTTTACAGTCACATTTTGTGCCCCTGCGCCACGACTGGCCTCTAGCTACATATATGATTGAATAATTGTTGAAAAGTATTTGCGGTCAATGGCGCGCGGTAACTACTAATAGTTACTAATTAAGTTAATTAGGTTGTTTAAAATTTAAATAAAAGCTTTTGTTAATTGAAATTTCGATACATTAGTACGAATATAAAAAAAATTGAACTTTTAGAACTTTAAAAGTTATGAAGAAAGTAAGTTGCTTATCATCACAACGCATATCCCACTTCAAGCGGAGAAAGAAGAATCGCTTTCTCAGTGTTACGACACTGTTCGTTACTTTCTCTTCTATAGAATTAATGCGTGGTGAGAGCCGGAACGCAAAGATGTGTTTGACTCTATTAATATAGACATTTCTTCGAATAGGGATTGAACCAACAACCTATATGCGTACAGAGAAACATCTTACAATTTCACAATCATGGTATCAACAAGTACCTAAATTAAAGTATTTATTTATTTTTATAACTTTTCTAAGTACCTAAATGTTTCTTTTTTGTTACATTTGACCTTATTATCCAATTTTAAATAAGTACTCCTTATGATTCAACCAATAACAGGAAACACATCACGATTATACCATCGTGGTCTTTGATATAAATTTAGTGGAACGTGATTTCAGCGGTTTTGATAAGTAATTTACCATAATAATTATAATTTTTTTTACACAAGCAAATTGTAAGAGTAATATAATAAACTTTAATTACTTTGTTTGGACTTTTTTACTCATTTAACTATTTTCATTTACCTAATGTAGAAACTTGGACTAAAAATGATTCCACCTTTACCTCTTGTAGACAGGTAATGTTATTATATACGTAAGGAAATGACCATCACGATAAATAGCATTGCTAACCTTTCAATTTAATATATCAGATATTCTAAATGAAACGCCAGTGTTACTGTAAACGTGACAGGTAGTGGGTTCGATTACTACTCGATCAAATTAAATATTTAAATTTCTTCGCTGTGGTGTCGCAGCAAAGTGTGGCGTTGATTTCCGCCACTCAACACGCAATGCCTCCAGAATTCGTGAAAAAGTGGGGAGGGAGTCTAATTTTAAGAAACCCTATGCTCCCCCACCGGTAGCAGGGTACCATGTGGGATACAGCGTGAAGCTGATATATTCTAAGTCTTCGACATTTGTAGTGCAATAAAAAATACATATTACACTAAAAACTTTTTAAATTTATTAATTATCTTATCTTCCACATGATTCGTTGGAGACCGTTGTTTTTTAATTTCTAGTAAATACAATGTATCTAAGTACCTACGTCAACAGTTATTTTTATATTTATTACGATATTTAAATATAATTAAATCAAAAAGGAAGACACAAGGTTCACGAATCTAAATGCTGGACTTTGTCTTGCCGAAGCAAAATAAAATCAAAATATAGATAATAAAAATTCTACGAAGTTCCTATGGAGGTTCCATATGAACTTCGTAGAACAACCGACGCAGCAATAAAAAAGTAAATAATGATTTTTAATTGCTTCATATTAAACGAAATAAAAATTACATTATTTTTTAGTAATTTAAATAATATTTTTTGTTGTTTTTGTGTAAGTTTGTACATATAGAATAGTTTTGAAGTCGTTTTTTGTTTCATATGTAAAGGAAGGTTTACTCAACCAGCACATGTACCTGCTAGTATATATTATATATGAAAATAGAAATCTACATATTATAAAAGGTGCTTTCCGAATATTAACCATAATCAAGCGTTACCAAGTCACGAAGCAAATGTCTAAAACCTATACTTACAATAAAATCGTAACGGATCGGTGTCTGTATATGTAAGATACATAAGAAAAAAAAGGCTTTTTATTTTTTTTCTGTGTATTTGTCGACCCTTATCTAAGAAACAGCTAAATCGATTTAATTACAGTTTTCACAATTGTATTTTGGAAAGCTTCCCTTCACGTTTAGTGTTTGTTTTATTTCAATCGGTGTATAAATAAAAAAAGAAAAAATTAAAGAAGAATTAAAAGAGTGATGATTGACAAACTCAAATAAATAAGTATTTTATTAAATTGGCTGATACTTAAAAATGATATTATTATTATTAGAGAACGAAAGTAATGCAGTACATTAATTATGTATTGAAAGTGGGCGAAGCCGCGAGCGGGTCGCTTGTTTACAATATAATTTAAGCTATTTAATATTTGTGAAACCATTTTTTTCCTATATGAGCACAATGGAACCAAGTGGATTTATTTATGCTGCGAAAAGGATCGATAAACCGTTTTATCTTTTTTTTTCAAAGTGTAGGTTCATAGATCAAGTGCTGAATATGCAGAAGCCTAAAGCAGCTGCGGCATGTTGGGTTTGTCGAAACTTTTTAGCTGTATTGAACTCAAAGATGAAACTTTGGAATAAATTGCTTTGTCGCCTTTTATATTTTTTGCTTATTATTTATCGAGCAATTCATTTTTGTTTATTTTTTTCCGCATTGCGTGTTGGCGGAAGTCAACACCGTCTTTTGCCTTGTTACCAGAGCGAAGAAATGAAGATATCCTCGAGAGGGAGTCAAACCCACAACCCATGTTACCGCCACACTCTCGCTTAAAAAAATATAAATACTACGATTATCATAATATCAATATATTTTTTGTATATTATGTATTCATAAATATAATGTTTAATTACTACCTTCCTATTTAAAATATTTTAAAATAAATGTAAATAAAATAAATATATCAAAAATATAAAAACAATACTTTTCTTTAAATTTTTATTTATTAGTAAGGCAGTTTTTTTAACAATTTGCGAATTACAACAGTTTGAGAAACAGTCAAAAATATATATTTTTTGTTTTTTACAACAACAAAAAACAAAAAAAAATTGCAATTTGCAATAAAATATTTCTAAATGTATAGAAATACTAACAAGATAGTGTTCTTGTTACTATTTCTATACATTTAAAAAAAAAATGTATAAAAGAAGTCTAAATAAATAAATGATGCAAATAAACTTGCATTAATTACACGTCAATAAAAAATAATATTTTAAAATAATGAATTTATTTAGAATTATTATTTTAAAATAATTTATTTAATAACTAACAATAAGAGGTTAGAAAATATGTCAGTATAATGATATGATTCAAGTACATAGATAAATCAGTGCATAATTTTTTTAAGTCCTATAACATAATAGTACTAAAACAAATAAAACCTATAGATGTTTTCTATTCAGCTAGTTTAAACAAATTATTATAATAATTTGAACGAACAGTTTTGAGCATAAATAGAAGAAAAAAAATATAAACAACTTAGGAAATAATTGATTTATAAGGTACTATAAAACAAAAATTATTTCAAATAAATATCGGTAGAATGCAATTTTTACAAAAGTTATGTTGAGTTTACTTTAAGAATATAAAAATTAAATAATATTCCAAATTGTAGCAATTGGGGCCTTATTTATGTTAAAATACATAATAGGAAATTAATACAAATTCACTAACTGTATAAATACTACCTTATATTTTATTTATTTATGAAATATTTGGTAAAATTTTACTTAGTGACTTTGAAAATACAAAGTGATATACAATTCTTAGATACCGTCTAATGTGTGAATAACACTTAAAAATGTCAAAATATAACTCAATTTGGTAGATTTAGGCAAAACAGTCTTGTATTCAAAACAATTGCCTTATGTAGGTATTAAATAAAAAAAACAATTTATTTCATATAACCATCATTCTTTTGCTAATATAAATTAACATAAACAAAATCCATATATTAGATAAAACATTTACTTTCTGGTATTAAAGACAAAGTGCAGCGTTGAGTTCACCACTCAACATGCAATGTTTCAAAAATTGGTTGGAAAATGGGAAACAGTATCTTAACACTAGGTTCCCTCTGCTTACAGGGCTATGTGTGGGATATGGAGAGAAGCTAAATAATATAAATTAAATCACAGAAATGTTTATTATCACTGTAATGAAAAACCAAAGAAGCATTTAACAAGGAATTATAAACTAACAGCACCAACATTATTGATTTTGATACAAAATGTATCAAATATCATATTATGTTATATAACTATACTATATGGAAAATTAAACCATGATAAATAAAAAAGTGTTTAAATATTTCTGTTTTAAAAGAAAAAGATAAAAAAAGTATTCCAATTCTTACATAGTTATTTATTATCTATTCCATTATGCAAAATTTTTTATTTTTATTCTTATGTTGATATTATGTAAATCAAATACATCTTTTGATAAAGACTTCTCATTACCCTTGTAAAAAATATACCAAATAACAACAACAGTAAAAATGTCAAATGCAATTTGTTTTTATAGAAAACTCATACATAATATTATTGTTTTAATTTATAATCAATACTGTATATAAATATATTATACTTTTTACTTATTTTATTATTAAATTTAAACAGTAATCATTTGATCACACATTAATTATAGTTTGCCCCAAATAATAAATAAAAAATTGGAGCATTTCATTAAAAAACAAAATTTTTATAGTCCATCATGGTGCTGTGGCTAAACGTTTGTAAACGCAATGGACCCAGGTACGATTCTCACTTGGGAAAAAAAAACATGTTCATTCATCTGTTGAGTCAAGCTGTTGGGTAGGTTCTGCCGTTTAATATGCAATGACTCAAAAATTCAGCAGAAATTGGGGGAACAGTGTCTTACCACAAGGTTCCTTCTGCATAATCATAGATAAGGGTTTTGTTTAATATAAGCATTTATCATGGTTCTGAAATTTTTGATTTCCCATTCAATTTTCCCAGTTGCCCTAACATGAGAACTGTGTTGATTAAATTTTCTGAGTAAATCCTTTGATTAGTCTCCATCCTTCTTAATTTTTGGACTACATATTTAGAGAAGAATTCTAATTCATACTCATTTCCTTGAGATCTTGAATCGGTATCTTCTAAGCTTCTTTTACTTTTTTTTGGACCACTTTGAAATGACGAAGTCTTTTGAACAGATGAAACTTTTTCTTTTGAATTATTGTAAATTTTTTGTTCTGATTCACTGATATCAAATGCAAGGTTCAAATCTTCTCTCAAATCATTTGCTTCTTCTTCATTTAACTGAATTGTCAAATCATCAGGGACCGTGACCATAGGTATATGATTTTCAGAAAATATTGGAGATGGTAAGAAGGAAACTTGTTTACGGACTTTTACTGAAGATTTTGCTTTAGATGTTGGTTCAGTTCCACCAATTGTATGTCTTCTGTTATTTTGTTTACCAATTTCAGATTTATTTAATCTTACAGATTGCTTATTACTCCAAAAATTTACTTTAATTTTAGGTTTTGGTTTTGTTTTTTTTTCTATTTTAGATTTGACAGGTGATTTAGGAAATTTATAACGAATTGTGTCATCATCATGTACACCAACATTTTGAGTTTTTGTGATTTTATTTGGAGCTCTTGAGGTACTGTTAAAAAAATTACTATTTAGCTTGTATCTAACATTATCATCATCTGATTGATAACCACTTTTCCTTGATTTATCATTAGAAGATTGTTTCATTTTATTGTAAAGATTAACGTCGATTTTTCATAGATCTGTAAAGTAAAAAAAAGTTTATATAGTTACTCATCGGGATAAAAGACGCTAGTACAACGAAGCACTAAGTTTCCCGCCTAAAAAACAATACGTTGTGAACAAACTAAACACAAGGAACACGTAGATGAAATGCTAAGTTTCGAGATATTATATAAGGTGAATATTTAATAAGCGTTAATAATTCACTAAAAAGTTTTTGTGAGTTACAGAAATTTACAATAATACTATTTTGAGGTTATATGAATTAAAATCAAAATAAATGTAAATTGCACTTTAATATTAGAAATTAAACAGGTATGCTTATGTATTTTCATTGAAAATGTAGTACACCATAATGATTTCATTCTTTATTCTAATAAAACACCGATATCTATCTAATCATTAATAATATAAAAATCACGATCATTACATAATATGAAAAATATAATTCAAAAAAACTTACCTTCATATAATATTATAATAAGTAATTTTTTATGACTTTGATAATACTAGCACTAAGAAATAAATATTATTCCTTTAGACACAAACACGTCTCGAATAACACACCATAATCACATCTATATGACGCATAGTAGTTCGTGACAGCGTCGTTAGGGGCGCAGCGAACGCGCGGGAAAATCTGTATGACAGCGTTCATAGAAAAATAATAGAACTCTAGACGATAGCAGAATATATGATTGTAGAATTTTCCGTGAATTTTTCATATTTTAATTTAACGAATAAAAAATAGAATAAAAGTTAAAATATCATAATTATATGTATAATATGTAGCAACTCGAACAATTAAAACAAATATGAAAAAAATAAAATAAAACATGATCTTCGTTAATAATACTCAAAACAAAAGCTTACATTTATTTTTAATAAACATATTTTTTATTCTTATAAAATTATTAAAAAAAAAATGTAAGTACCTAATTTTTCTAATTTTGGCAGGTAAAAATAAGGTAAGTTATGATATACATTGAATCAGTAAATATTAAGTTATTAAATTTAAGACGTGTTTGCACATAGATTTTAATGATAATCGTTTGTATCTTATTTAAAAACACAGAAATGTTAATATTTAATTTATACATGACCTGGGTTGACTTACTCTTCTTTTGCTTTGTTCTAATTTGAAATGGTAGATTTTTGTTAATGAATTTAACACTCAGAATAAAAAAATGTTTTGTTTTGTTTCTGTTTACAAATGGTATACATTATTTAAATACAATAACTTAATAAGAAATTGAAGAATAAGTAAAAACGTAGGTATATGATTCGGCATTTCTTACCATATGATTTTTCATAGAAATCCAGCCCATCTTCACTCGAAACTTGAGTTTTCTTTTACGATCCGTGATTACGAAATAATTACGGCACAAATTAAATTACAGTTTATTTGATTACAAAGAAATTCACTTAAATATGCTTATATAAAACACAGCTGATGCGATATTACATAGGTTATGTCAGTCCGCGAGATCTCATCTCAGATTCAGACTGAATGAGGGGGAGGCTGTGCGCATTGCGACACTTTAAGGAAAGTTATTATTTTCTTATTACAAATAGTTTTAAATTATGTTTAGTCAGTAAAATATAATAAGCTATTTGAAATTCACTTATATTTATTAAAATTATTGATAATAATAAAACACTTACCTAAAAGTCACACAGAAGTTAGTTCACAAAAAAACACTTTATAAATAAAAAAATATATTTATTTTTGATGAATCACAATAATTAAAGGAAAATAAAAATAATTTTAAAAGAAAACGCACAGTAAAGATGAAGAGCGAAAATAGCGGGAAAGATTGAAATATATTGATTGAGGGAGATGCCTACTCCGCATGTTTTGGTGAACTGTCGCAACACGGCATGCGCAGTCCGCATAGAGACTGAACAGCGTTTATTTACAATGAAAGCGATCTCTATCCAACGTTGAAGGTCTTCTTTTCATAGCAAAATGCATTTTTTTTAATGTGCATGTTTGTTTTGCTTAAGAGATTTTAGTGAAAAATTTTAGGGTTTTGGGTTTTATTTCTCGTCTATACTTATATTTGGAAATTTGAACCACTCTTTCAAGAAATTTTATGTTTTAAAGAATTTGTTTAATTAAAATGTTTTTTATCATACACAAAAAACGCTCTAGGTTTTTATATTAATATGAATGCTAATGATGTAAAATATAAATAGCCTAATATTTGCAGTAATATTTAAATTTTTCAAAGGAGTCGAATTACGCCTAAGCGTCTTCGTCTTCATCGTCTACTCTATCTCTATTTTCTTTATTTATGTGCCCTGACACAGTTAAAATATTAAATTTGTTTTATTTTTAATCTAAAATTAATAATTAAAAAATGTTATTACGTAGTGGTTGTTTTTTTTGTTCAATAAAAGAGTTAAAAAAAACTTACTTGAGCTCTAACAGCAGCGAGATGTAGTTGTGTAGCACGATAATCATATTTTTTGATGGAAATTTCTTCCTGTAACGAAAGAAAATAATTATATATATTTATAATAAATTTTGTATAATATTTCTTAGGTCTAGTAATGAATTAGGTATATATATATATTTTTTTACTGCCATCTGCTTTATATCTAAGAATTTAGTGTAATGTTTTTAATTAAAAATACCTAGTGTATTATTATCTAGTCGTGTTTGATTTCCATGTTATTAAGAATTAAAACCTTTTTGCAACAGATGGCTCTAGTCTGTTGTTATTCAGTTGTCTTTCGGATGTAGATGGCGTTCAATTGCAAATTTCAATTCAGTAACTTTGCGGGTCAATTCAAATGAAACACGAGATGTTCGTGGCTACGTAAAGAAACGGGTCATTATTTCTTAACATGTTTCCTAGTTGTCGCCCATAACTTACTGCGTTTTCTACTTTTTTCACGTTTTATTAGAAATGTCATGCAATAATTTGTGTTCTACTCCAAGTCTCCAAGGAACGTATACCCATTTCAAAAAATCTGTTTTCACGCTCAATATCACCTGTGCATTATCATTTATCTGTCAGTTATCATTTTAAACACTTTTAATTAATATAATTTCATAACTGGTAAATGTCTTATATTTTCTATATCAACTTACAAATAATACGTACGAATAGTAATACTACAATACAAAGGCAGTCAATCCACTCTTTGAGATTTTCTTTTAAAGCCTTTATTCACAATAGTGTCAAGTTGCCAGCAAATCCATGAACTCAATGCAATCTTTTATTACTAGCTGAATGTGATCTTATTTTTAATAATGGTTAAAATAGAAGACATTACTTCGTTATTTTCCATAGAAACTAACTATATATTTAATTTAAGAATAAGATACTATTGTAAGCGGGGGTTCTATAAAATATTGTTTGAAGACTACATCAAAGTAAAATTATAAAGTTATCGACACATCCCAAAGGCTAAACCTGAGTCGAAAAAGTCGAAGATCGAGTTCAGTGGTGGATGATGGCATATTGCATAACTCGGGCTACTTGGTTCAGGAAAATTTGGCAGGTGTAATTCTGTATATTTAATTGCACTTTGAACTCTTAATTTCTTTAGTTAATAATTCTTTAATACGTAAGTTTTAGTAGTTTAGTAGTTAAAACAAAGAAACAGCCCTCTATCACAGTCAAAGTCAAAGTCAAATAATTTTATTAAAAATAAGAAGTTAAGTTCAAATAATTTACCACCAGTTCACTAAAGTTAATGCCTCAGACCTGAGAAGAACCGGCGCAAGAAACTCAGCGGGTCTTATCAGTCATCTTGTTCATGAGGGCATAGTGATAATATAAAATTTGTGTATTAGCTATTATTATATTTCATTATTTTGTTGCTTGTTTGAAAATATTTTTCAATTCAATGATTCAATTATTCAACCGCTATATTTGACATTTATGTGGAGAGAATGTGTTCAATTTAGTAGAAGGCAATCAATTTTGTGGTCGTCGTATGTAGAGCTTATGACATCGATTTTATTTTAATCGTCATTTATACAAATTAATCAGGAAATAGGCACAAACGGGACCTAGGATATTTGTTGTGAGTAGTATTACATGTCTTTACATATTAGGCATTAAAAAGTGAAAAATTAATTTTATTATTATTATTGACGTTATTTCATGCTTTGCTGCGTTACATTATTATTAATATTTTATAGACTTATACTAATTTGTCAAATATATTATAAGTCTACAAAACAATGTAATGCAGCGTAGTGTAGTTTATTTATAAGTTTATAAGCCTCTTTAATAAATTAGCAGAATAAGACTTTACTTTGAAAGGCAAATAATGTTAACTTTAATCTAAAAACTTCAAAAAAGTAAAATTTGTACCTATTTATATACAAATTTTCATACGAATAAAAAGTATTATATGTGTTACTAGTAACCTCTACATATCGTATATACTTACTTGAACCTCGTTAACTTTGCTGTAAATATTGCTTTCGATATTGCGAGCTTGATGTCGAGCTAGCGCGTCCAGACCCTCCTGTAAAAATGCTATACATTTTAATGTATGCCATGAATAAACTTAAAGGCAATTATGGGATCCTTATATAAGAGATTTATTTAAAAAATAATTTAAAACTCATGAATAAGTAAACCACATTAACTAACACTCTATGTAGGTTATAGAATCGTCTTTGGTCCAACATCAAAGCACAATTCAATTATAAGAGTTCTTTTTATGTAGCCATTGAAAGATACGTATCTTGTTCACAACTTTGCCTCAAATTGGGTTTGAATACTTGTAACAAATATTATTTGACGAAATTCAAAATTCTGTAGTAAGATAGCCTTAGATAAAAAATAAACAAAAAGAAAATTAAACAGAAATATGTATTTTATGAAAAGTAACAAAAATAAATTGACTTTCTTCTCTTTTATATTAATTTGTTTAACATATTAACGAATGTCACAATATAAGGCTTTGATGTTTTATTTTGGCTTTGATGTCTGACTTTTAAATCTTAGTTCTAAAATAAGCTTTTGTGTATAGCGAAAAGTTAATCAAAACTATAACGTCACGTAAAGTAAAACAAAATCTATATCAATATGTTAATATGCTCGAACATATATACATATATATTACATACAAATGTATGGAGACCTCCAATATAGTCTCAGTAGTGTCTACAAAGTTTATAAGTTACTTATGTAAACTCGTTTTATAGAATTAATATTAGTATCAAAGATAGTCCTAAAGGTTAGATTTCATTTACTTAATTAGGAACTTTACCTGCAGCTGTTTAATTTGCAGTTCAAGTTCTTGAGCATCTTGTCTTAGTTGCTCGTAGTTGAGTCGTGCTTGTCCACCACCCATCCTGTCAAGCAGCATCTCACCTCGAAGTACCGGCGGCATGGTCTCCTAATAAATTATAATTTAAAATTACTATTTTAAGTAATTATAATCTACCACATTTAACTCTTTCGCAGCTAATAAAAGCATAAAAGAAAATAAACGCTACAATACGTTATGTAATGTTATTGCATTTATATCTTATATTTTATTCCTTCTTTCCAGTTTCTCATAAATTTAGAAATACGTTTTTCAGTTTTCAGATTAGAATCAAATATGCTTTGCAATTTAATGTTCAAATTAATAAAATAAATAAAATTTTAAGCCTAAGATAACGCTGATTTTCATATTTTTATTATTTACTATAAGATTTCGAAGTAACACAGACGAAATAAAGGTATTCAAGATTTCAAAAGAAATTAATATACCTACATAAAAAAAAAATGTAGTTGAGGCCAGTCGTGGCGCAGGGGCACAAAGTGTGCCTGTAAATGGTTGTGGGTTCGATCCCCACTCGAGGAGATGAAATATTTATTTAAATTTATACTTTCATTTCTTCGCTTTAGTGTCGAGGAGAAAACGCGGCGTTGAGTTCCGCCGCTCAACACGCAATGCCTCCAGAAATGGGTGGAAAGTGGGGAACGAAGTGTCTTAACACTAGGCTACCCTACCCTGCTGTGTGCGGGATACAGCGTGAAACTGAGAAAAAATATAATGTAATAAGCAATAGTAAATACTGGAAAGTGGAATTATGGAAAATACAAAGCTGCTGTAGAAAGGGATAGGGAAGCGCTGTCGATAATAGGGTTAACGGCGCGCTGTCTACATTAGTGAGCAGGCAAAACGTGAGCAAATGAGTATAGCCGTGCATATTACGTTCATTCTGAATGCGGTACGTTTTATAGAAGCGAACTTATAGAAAAGAGAACAATAAAAGCCGAATATATGTGTGATTTCAAGCATAAGATGTTAGGAGACTTTAATAAAGGTCGAGTAGGTTTGATCTTGGAAAAAAAGCGTGAATGATACAGAGGTTGTGAAACAAAGGTACAAAGGCACGCCTCAGAAAACAGAAAAATAATGACAGCGGAGTAACTAAATGAGATGTGTGTTGTATTATATAGTGCAATTTCGTTCATTTATCAATATTAATTAAAAAATTATGATATTTTTAGATTAAATTAAATACAACATAATATATTATGTATACTAAGTTTATTTAATTAACAGTAAAATTATTTCAAGTACCTATAGGTACTGAAAAGTCTTAATATAAGCAAGTAATAATTATATATATTAATAATTATATTGAATAGAATCCCTGTATAGGCCTTATTATAATGATTATTTTAATGATTTGATTTCATTATGTAAATGAATTGAATTGATGAGAAATGATCATTTATTTAATATTATCGTTTCAAATCGGGCTTGTTTTAGATTTATTATTACTGTGATTGACAGCATTGAACATTTAAATTAATTAAATACTCTCAATTTTATTTGTCATTCCGCTGATTTAGATAGCTTGTCACTTGAACAACTTTAATGATGAATCATTTTCGATGTTTTTTTATTATAAATTAAATAATAAAAAACTCTTGAGAAAGATATAATAAAATATATAACAGACAAAACTCAAAACCGTCTGTATATATACATATATACCTATACGGAGAGTTTCACATTTTTTATTATAAAATTGAATATTATTTATGAATTAAGTTAAGCTATTTCTAATATGAAATTGGTTACAAAATTTAATATATTTTAATTAAAATTTGATTAAGGTACACAAAGTTTTTACGTCCTGTTGATGTTATATGTGAAAGCGTATAAAACATTGAATAGGTTTTAAATAGAACATTTAGTTAATAGTGTTTTATTATATCGATCCTATTTATCACTTTATAAGCATTGCTGAAGGACCAGACTGTCATGAGAAACATATATATTTCTTTTTACTACCCGGTACCTTGTTGAGATGTTTTTACGATAAATTATACTAGGTCCATTGTGATACAAGACCTAGAATAAAAATAAAGACACGCCTTGTGACTCGAGTGAAAAATAGTAATATTGGTAATATTTGAGAGTATCATATTATATTTTTAACCATTTACACAAGAGAACATACAATATATATAGTTAGTATTCAGTGATATCAGGAAATATACAGATGAACTAAATGAGTTTGATTTCTTTAAATCTTAATTAAATTAAGGTATATAAGTAAGTGGTTACTGTTATAATAATAAATTCATCGTATTTTTTAAAAATAAACAGCACTATTAAACTGTAGCCATATTCATGAAACTTCAATACATTTTACGCTCGACATGTAATTTATTTCTTTGCCCAAATAGACAGGAGATGCGGAAAACACTCGGGATTATCGAGAATATATAGTTCCACCTATATTGATGTTATTATTTTAAATGGGCGAATCCTTATTTCGTATATAAAATTCACTTTTTATTGCGATTAGATCGTCGTTCTAACATGCTGCACCGATATTATGTTTAGTGTGTGTGTAGTTTTGGGTGTCGTTCTGTGGTTATTTTTTTGTATTACAAGAAAATTTGGGTAAAAGTAAAGTAGTTTAAGTAGTTAAAGTGTCATCTAGCTCTACCTCTGCTTAGACACATATTTTCTATTTTTTTGTTGAATAGCTTAGAATGAATAACTTGCTTTATTTATGAACAGCTAAACCTATAAACTAAAATGTTTTGTAAAATGTATCCACGTTCCACAAATTCAGTAACACATTCCATAATATGGCTGCATTAAATGGATTTTATATTTTAAAATACCTTTTCAATGAAAAAAAAACATGTTTTAGTTTTCATAGAAGATAATCGTAATTAGAATCACATTTGTGTTGCGTGGAGTGAATATTGCATTTCGATATGCAATGAAGTGCGTTCATTATTTTCTAATTGCACCCATTCAGACATATTTCGTTTTGTCATTATCGTAGCGCAGTTAATCCATATCGGACTGCAAGAGATGGTAAGTGCTTCTAATCTGACGACTGATAATAGAGAATGCTCAAATAAATGATTTTTCCTAAATTTAACCGAATTCCGTAAAGTGGAGGCTTGTTACCTCAGAACTTTTGACTGGGTGAACAGATTTTGATTGATTGAGTTTGATTGAGATTTTGATAGATGTATCCTTTCTACTAATATAAATATGAAAGTTTGTGACGATGGATTTTTATGCCATTTTCATGCAAGAACTACATGAAAACGTATCGAGATGAAAACTTAACAGTAATATAGTTTATACAACAGAATAACACATAGGCTACAATTTATGTGAATTTGTATAATTTGACTATAGTTTTTTTTTATGGAAAAGACACGGCAAACGAGCGTGCGGGTCACCTGATGGTAAGTGATTACCGCCGCCCACGACCCCGTGCAACACCAGAGGAGTTACAGGTTCTTTGCCGGCCTTTAAGGTGGTTTGGGCATAAAGCCACTACTTCACTACTTTAAATGGCGGGGGGTGGTAATGATCCGGTCGAG
Source organism: Heliconius sara (assembly GCA_917862395.2). Classification (NCBI taxonomy): domain Eukaryota; kingdom Metazoa; phylum Arthropoda; class Insecta; order Lepidoptera; family Nymphalidae; genus Heliconius; species Heliconius sara. The sequence goes on from OU860792.2 coordinate 5,339,687, forward strand.
TCTACCCATGCGTGTTGCCATTGTTGGCGACGTGACTCTATCACACGTACTTTAGTCGCCTCTTACGACACCACCAGTACCAGGATGATCCTATTCTAGGCCGGTATCACACGGCACGGCAGTTTACAATAAGTCTATGCGGGCGAAGCCGCGTTTGGGTCGCTAGTAAATACCTATTATTATCTTATCTATCACATATTTAAACTTTCATTTAACGCGCTATTCTACACAAAACATGGAAAATTTATTCTTTATAAAACAATTAATTCTGAGGATAATTTCAGTAAATTAGTATTCCATTGAATCGCAAAATGCAAAATGAACATTCATATTTATAATTATCTTTGTTGAGCCAAGTCATGTGTAATATTCATTATATTCATATTTGTTTGATTTGAAAATAAATGAATTGTGTAAATACTAAGAGCATAAGCCTTTTTTATTTGTGCTTTGCCTCGACACGAGAGCAAACAAATGAATATATATAATATTTCATTTCTTCTTCTTCATTCATTCTTCAACTTGTCACGATTACAGTCACACGCTTGTGACCCTGCGCCACGACTGGCCTCTTATCGTTTATTCACGTTAATTTCTGTTAAATGTATAAAACACCATCAAAAAATATTTAAATACATTTTTTTAATGACGTACTTGCTGTGATACTTAATATTATTAGTACGTATAAAAGCGCTAAGCAGTAAGCACTCTCAACATTTCCAGGCATAAAATACTGAAAGTTGACTCCACTGAGCAATTTTAACAGCATCACGATACTCCTGAATGCATTTTAAAGAATGTGTAGGATTTCATATATGTTTTGAATTTTATTTTATATTTACAGCATTATGCTACGATTTTAAGAATCATTTTTTTCATTGGAGGTATGTACGTTTCATTATGTTGAGCATTTTGATTTATTTATAAATTAGAAAATTTACATAATTCAATTTTAGAATAGTTTTCAATCTATGAACCGTTAATCATAATTATTTGTAATACTTCTCGGATACGTTTTTCTTATAAACGTAATATAGATAAATATTATAGTCCTTGTGAGTAAAAATTATACATATATTCTGCTTATAAAAATACTTTTACGTATGACTTTACAACATTTTATTAACTCCCAAAGGAAAAAAATCTGTGGGCTGGTGCGTGGTACTTATGTAGTAAAACTCAAGCAGAACAAATTGCATAGTATAAATAAAAAGTTAAGTTTAATTAGCTCCTGTAGGAGTTGTTAATATGAGTAGTAGGTATTCATGGAAATATACCAGTATATTTAATTTTACTTAATTCCTATTTCAATGCAAAAAATTTTATGTTATACTGTCATAAATGTACTAGTATGTAAAGTTTATAATCGTAAATACTTAGTCTGGCCATGAATACTGTTACGATTAAAAATAAGCAAAATATTACTTTTGAATTTGGAATCTGTTATTTTTATACGATTGTTCAATATATCAAGTCAAGTATTTTTTGTTTTTAAAATGGAGTGGATGATAAGGAGAATGGAATCGCTGTGATTGCATTACAGACAGTAGGTATTAGTTAAATGTTTTATACCATGTCTATTGATAGGTACAACGAAACCTCCTCTGTTGAATCTGTGACAGAAAGAGATCTGGCCCTTCACGTTGTGTCCGTATAAGGTGATCAAAGCAGGTAATTGGAAATAATTGTAAATAATTTGAAGAAATCCTGTCCGAAAAGGAAAAAAAAATATCTCGGAAGATGAAGATAGAGCACCCTAGATTATGATTTATGTTGAGTTTTAGGGAGTAAGACTTGCCCCAAAGACCATGAAAAGTCTCAATTCATACGATTGGCAGTGCTGCTATTGATAACACTGGCTCAATAATTTAAAGGGCTGTGTTGCATCCAGTGGAGACCACTTCGAATAAACTTTATATATTTTTAATAGTTTTATATGAATGTATTTAACTAACATACCGTAATAGTAATAAATGATAAGTTCATTAAAAAAATATTTCATTCTAAAACATTACCGCAGCTACATCCAATGGTGGGTCATCGGGTTCCGGAGGGTAAGGTGGTAGAAAGGTCCTCTTCGGAGTCCTCATTGGCGGTTGATTGTTCAAAAGAGTGCGCGCAAGATGAGCCAGATCTGCTGTACTGGACACCGCACGCGCTTGTGCACATAACGACTCGTACCGACGAAGTTGGTGATTGCTCTGTGTATAAAAACATAGGTGTTACTGTATAAGAATTTTATATGTGATTTGTATTGTATTGACGAGTCGTAATAGTAAATAATATAAAAAAATAAAATCAGCTTCACGCTGTATTCAGCACACAGCTGGGTATCTAGTGAATTAAAATTGAAACTTCTAAATCCTATTATCTTAACATATTACGTGTTGAGATTAACATTAGCAGTAAAATATTTAGCGATTACCAATTAAGTGAAAAAAGGGAATTTCTCAATAATTTCATGAGATACAACAATTTTATTTAATGAAGGGTTGTACAAATTTAAGCATATATATATATATCCTTACCTTTTCAGTTATTATTTCTCCCTCCTGACAAATGGCGTCGCTGACAGCGGTTGTTACGTCCGTCAAAATCTCTTCTAATTCCTAAAATTAATGTACAGTCATTAATCATACCTACAAAGTAAATAGGTGGATAAGAGGTAAATATAGCATAAAGGATGTAAATTTAAAGAAAATACAAAAATATATGATATATGTAGCAGGGTAGGCAGAGGGAGCCTAGTATTAAGACGCTCCGTTCCTCACTTTTCGCCTAATTTTGACGGCATTGCGTGTTGAGTGGCGGAACATAACGCCGCGCTTTGCATCGACACCAGAGCAAAGAAATTACAATATAAATATATATTTCATTTCCTCGAGTGGGGATCGAACCCAGGACCAGTTGATTTTACAGTCACACTTTGTGCCCCTGCGCCACGACTGGCCTCTATTTATATATAAATAGAAAATTTCCAATATACATAAAATACACACATAAAATACAACATACATAAAATTGACCTTTATAAAAAAAATTGAGGGCCTTGTTAGTTTCTTTTATCGTAACATGTTTTGATTTCTCGATTGAATGATTTACAAGGAAATGGAAACATTTATATGTTACAAAGATACTTTTGTTTTTTTATAACTCACATGTCCCAGAGAGTGAACCTAGTGCCAATATTTTCTGATTTCCCGAGGACATTACATGCCACAACGGGGAAATGTACATTAAGGCCTAAGATCTCAGTACATAAATCTACAGGTATCCTTTATTCGTCTTGAAATAAAAGTTTATTTTTTTCTTATCACTATAACACATGGTTGCCTGGAAAATAACTGCCGCAAGAAAAGGTTACCATCATTTGAAATATTTTATTCCGGTTCCGGTTGACTAGGAAAATAGATGATAGTATGCGCGGCCTGCTTTGTTTTTACTTTAAAATATCTCAATTTCTAGTAATGGAAGGCCAATCTTAATATCAATGTTTATTTGTTTATTCTAACTTTTTTTCTGTTAAATGATGATTGATCATATTAAGTACATACAGAAAACTATGTAACGATGAAATTATTCTTGTCTTCAATTGAAATAATGAAGCCATGATATTGAGTCACATAAAAAACATATGAATGCAATTTTTCGAAAACAACGCATTACCATAAATTTAATTAAAGGTGATTGTGGCATAATTCTTCAAGGCAACCCTAGCGTAATTTATTCTCCCATCATGTATATATTCTTTAAAATAAGTTTTATTAAAAAAAAAACAGATACCTGCATATTAATACACTGGGATCTCAACCTATTATGCATAAAAGTGAAGATGGTATCCACAACTAAACGTTAATATTACAATTAAAATATTACATTAAATATATCAATCAGATTTGGACAATAAATCCTGCATGAATTCCGATTTTAGAGCACGGGAACCTTAGTTTAATTAAAATCTCTTCGTGATTCTATTCTGCGCTTGAAGCTTTCCTTTCATATTGAGATTAATGCTGGAGTGGATGTCACATAGTTAATGAAAATTGTCTCTATGTCGACTTATAATAAATATATACAGTGAGTTCAGGCTGTCGTGGCGCAGGGGTAAAAGCGTGCGACTGTAAGCGCGATGATTATAGATTCGATTCCCACTCGAGGTTTTGGTAATGAGGCAAAGCTCGACGTTGAATTTCGCCTCTCAAAAAGTAATTGCTCGAGAATTCGACTGAAAGTGGCCAACGGAAGTGTCTTAATGGGAACAGAGTGTCTTAACACCAAATTTTCTAGGTTATTTCTGCCTACTCTGCTATGTGCGGGATGCAGCGAAAAGGTAAAAAAAACGTATGCCGAACTTAGCACGCAGTTATCCGGTTGGACACCGAAGAACTGTATAAAGGACAAAACGTCAATTTAAAAAATCAGGTCATTTTAACCTTTTATGCCTAATTCTACATTTTATGCCTGAGATATTATTTAAGCTACATTTTATTGAAGCTAAAATATTAATTTAACACAAATTAATACATACGTATATATGTATTTTAAGCAATTAACAGAAACAACAAAGAACTGTTTATTTTATCATTATAATTAGGTATAAGATGTAAGTAATTGATAAATATATATATTCGAAGAGAAATTACACTTGACAAGGACCTACTTGTTCTGGATCTCGAAGTACATTTTGCAATCTTGTTATATTTTAATTTCTAAGCCAGTCTGGCTCTAGTTCAATATAGTTGCGAAATGAAAGTGCTCTCAAATAAAGTTATACGGATTTATTTGGTACAAACTTCAATAAATATACCCTATATTCATTGAAATTTGTAAACTAAGATGGACTATTTCAATACAGTTGATTCATGGTTTTATTTATGCTCTATTATACGCCGTTCAACTTCTATTTGATCAATTAGTGCGCTCTTTGCCAACTTTCTTATTAACTTAATTTTAATGATCTTTAAAATAAGCTTCACGCTGTATACCGCACACATCGGGGTAGGTAGAGGCAACCTAGTCTTAAGACACTCCCTTCTCCACTCTCCGTTGAATTCTGGAGACATTGCGTGTTGAGTGGCGGACAACGCCGCATTTTTGCCTCGACCAGATCGAAAAAATGAAAGTATACATTCAAATAAATATTACATTTTCTCGAGTGGGAATCGAAGTCGCAACCAGTCGCTTTTACAGTCACAGCTTGTGCCCCTGCGCCATGTCCTGCCTCAACAAATTGTCTTTATTAAATAAAAAAAGTTAAGAGTACCTAGAATTTGTATAACAAAATTTGAGATGTAAGAATAATCTATAATGATGTGTTCTTTAGCACGTTTAGAATATTTGACTAACACTTTCGAGATTTTTATATTTAATAATACTATTATTAATATATGTCGATTTGTTATTGGCAGCATTGTTATATATTACAGAATTAATATATAAATTAATGAATAGTGGCAGCACTGTACATTCTTTTTTATAAGATACTAAAATGTATTGAGGGATCTATCAACAAAAGTATTTCTCTATTGTTTAGTTATGTAATAGGATTTCATTAATAATGGCAGCACTGTGCATTATATTGTTTAAATTGTTATATAATATAGGAATGAAATGAAATACTTCCCGTATTTCCATAGACTGTATACTTTTGTTAATTATTGTTATATATTTTCTCAAAACTTTGGAGGTCCTCGTCTATTCCGGAATAGAACACTTAATAACTATTAACATTGCTGCCTTGCCTTAATTTCATCAATCTAAAGTATGTATAAAAGATAATATTTTAAAACTTTCTTTCTGTGTGTGATGTGTTAAAAAATTAATATCTTATATTAAATTAACACCACACAAGTATTTATAGCTATTAAAATTTTAATGCTACTGTATCCCGTAAAAATTATGAAGTTCTTTCGTTTCATAATTAGGTACCATTCAAAATAAATACATTTTAATCGTTGACAGCAATTTATAATTGCACATAAGGTTACATTAATTTTACGTGGAATAAAATTAAATGAATACCTGCCTGTCTTTGTAAACAGTGCTTTATTGTTTACACATAAAAAGGTAAATCAATAAATATTATAATCTCATTATAAAACCTGTCATTTAGGTTGTTTATTTTTTTTTAATTTAAGCATAGAGGTTGAGAAAGACTTAATATACACAGTAAATGTAGTATTATATAATTTAAGAGACCAAAGAATTATACACATAAGAAAATATATTTTAATTTATCTAAATTGTTGACTAAATAATTGTACTTAAATATTTTGGATTACGCCTACGATTGATTTTAAATTTACCACCGTCTGTTTACAAAAATAATTTGATAAAAATCCCTTAGATAGCTCATATGTAAAATATTATAATTCTACAAAAGATTTTAAATTATCAAAGCTAAATCTCTTCACTGTATCATCTATCTTGTGTTAATTCGAAATAATAATAATATGCTACCAATAGTAGTCATTACTAAATTTACATATGCTAATGTTTAATCAGACCAAGTGTTACATACTGGAAATATATAAAGCAAACTCGTGTATCCTGAAAATAAAATATCCGGGATATTTCTTTAATATTGTCAAAGCGTGAGAAATTCATAAAGGTGTGATATGTCGCTATTATTGACGCGTGTTGGCTTGAGCAGAAATAGAAATATTTTCTTTAACATTTTTTCCTTTAAAAGATTCGCCGTATCAAAATATTTGCAGAGGACGGATGGAAAAAATCTACCAGGTAACCTCTGCCTTTTTTGTTGATATGACGAAAAGGGATTATTATTATTGATATTCGGGTTGACAGGATTACAATATAGTAAGTAAACTAGATCAAATGGACGTTACAGCAATATATTATGACCTAAGCAGAATTGATCACTTTTAGCGATGAGGACGCCATTATGTGTACCATGTGAATGTACAAATGTGTACTTCAATGAAAATTGTGAACGTGTAATAAAGTGTTATAATTATTAATATTTCTCGTATCCTGAGGATCTTGGGATCTAGGAAACCAGTTTTTATGGGTAGCATGCGTGTGGACTCAGGACCAACATCCCGTTTGGAGAATATAAAAATGTTTTATTGTGACACATCGGCCGTGATCCATCTCTGAGTAAGCACAGGCTAATTGCTCAAAGGTGGTCGCCCATTATTGCGTAGGAGCTATAGAAAATGAGGAATTATAACCTAGGACTATGGGATTGAATTTGGATGGAAGGAATCGAAGGACCGTGCAATAGTTTAAATTGATTGATAGATTTGCCTCCCCATAGATGGGGACAAAGGGGCGTAATGCCTCGGCGTTATATCGGGGCGGCGGGTGAAGAGAGGTGTATGGGTTTCACAATATTGAGCAGGTTTCCGCTATTAGACAGATTGAGTACTTTGACTCTTCCGAGTATATAAATAAATAAATAAATAGCTCTTGCTTTTTACTGTACCGGCCAATAAAGGCAAGCAAGAAGAGGGGATTAGATTACGATTCCCCTTTGTAGGACTTCGACTCGTGGGCTTGGCACTCTCCAACAGCTCGTCACAAGCTGCACAAAGGTCTTATCATTATTATTAAAACTGAACTGAAGTAAAACAGATTTTTTTGTTTGATGATATTTTTAGACACTATTGTTATTTTTGAATCTAGAATAATTGAAAAATATATCTATTTTAATTTACCATGCTATGCACATTGTATAACATAATTATATTAGAATTATAGAATTATACAAAAAGATATAAAATACAAAATGAAATTTATTAAGTAAAATGTTCATAAAAGTGATATTTTGAAATCTTACCTGTAATATTGTGGGCAACGTGTGTTTGTGATATTGTTCAATCATGGCGTTCGTAGCGGTCAGCTGTTGCACGTAATTGTTATGGGAGTCGTAGTATGTGGCGAGGTTCGTCGGATTCGAATTGTTGCAATAATTGAGAAATGCTGTACGATAATCCGAACGGCTCTGAAATAATAATAAATTTGTTTTATAAAATATTTGTTGATATCTTTTAATTGGACACATGAACTTAACTTAACTTAACTTAACTTCACGCTTTATCCCTAGCGGGGTAGTCAGAGAGAACGGAGCGCCAAACGCTACGGTCTCTACATACCTCTTTCGCCTCGCCACTGTCATCAACCTCTTCATACATGCCCTCTGAGGGATCCTCATGCTTTTTACGTGACCTTCCTCCAGTATCTTTGATACTGTGTTTTCGGAGGTCAACCGAGGTCTCCCCCTACCTCTCTTACCACTCACTTTTCCATCATAAATCTTTTTTGCCATTCTTTCCTCGCTCATTCGTTCGACGTGCCCAAACCAGCTGAGCACGTTCTTCTTGTTATGTTAATTAAACCAAAGAGTTCTTGTAAGATGCAATATGATAGTATTTTAAAGTGCAAAGTATTCTAAGTAATCTATATATATATAAAAGGACTTGTTCTGACTGACTGAGGTAAGACGCACGCACAGCCGTAACCGCTGATGGTAGAAACGTGAAATTTGGATCTGTTTATTTTTATAATCTGGACATCCACTAGGGGTTTTGAAAAAATTTAACCCTAAAGGGATGAAGTAGGGTTTGAAAGTTTGTATGGGTTTTTTAAAAACAGCACCGATTTTTATAAAATTCGAAATTCAGACTATTTAAAATATTTCATTGAACACGTGTTTCATGGTTTGTTAGAATTCATCCCCTAAGGGTTCAAATAAAGGGTTGAAATTTTATATGGAAAAAACTTTAAATCGCCACCGAATTTTACAAAAATTTAAATTCAGACTTTAAAAATATTTTATTGAACACGTGTTTCGTGGTTTTTTTAGAATTCACGCCTAAGGGTGCAAAAGCGGGCGAAGCCGCGCGCGGCCACTAGTTTTATATAATTTAAAATTATTGAGTCGTTGCACAGGGGCATGTGACTGTGAACTCAATAAGTAGTGAGTTTGATTCCCACTCCAGGAAATTAAATATTTAATTTCCTCGAGTGAGATATTTAATTTCCTAAATATTTAATTTATTCATTTCTTCCCTCTGGCGTTGCGATAAAATGCGGGTTTGACTTCCGCCACTCTACACGCAATGTCTTCAGAATTCGGTGGAAGGTGGGTACAGAAGTGTTTCAATAGAGACGCTCGCAGGTTCCCTCTGCCTACCCTGCTGTGTGCAGATTACGGCATGAAAAGAACATAAAAATATATTAAAGGATGTATTTTATAATTCTCTATTATAAAATTAGAATAAAGAACACCTGTACATTGTTTAACTACATAAATACATAAGTCGGCTTTGTAAAAGTTTAGCGATGTTAAAAGTTATTACGTGCGGTGATAACCACATTGAGTTCTCTGTGCTTACATTTTACCGAGGAGATGGGTAACATTTAAAAAGGTTCTCCTAATATATATATATATATATATATATATATATATATATATATAAGAGCTGTTAATCCTCAAATAATTGATACTAAAAATTGAGTACCAAAATAAATCTTTTAATAGTGATATCATGGAGAATGTATAAATTAGTTATTATTATTACTTTAATAAAATTAGAAATGAGTCTCGACTCTTTATTATACGACGATCTCATCATCATAACATGATTTAAGTTTTTTAGACATCAGACGAGTTATCGTGGGGTAGGGGCACAAAGTGTGGCTGAAAAATTGACCGGTTGGATTCCCACTCGAGGAAATGAAATATTTATTTAAATTTATATTGACATTTCTTCGCTCTGGTGCCGAGGCAAAGCGCAGCGCTGAGTTCCACCACTGAACACGCAATGCCTCCAGAACCTGGCAGAAAGTGGGGAACAGAGCGTCTTAACAATATGTTCTCTTTGCTTACCTTGCTGTGTGTAGTAAAATATATAAATATATTTGTATAAAAAATGGAGTAAGAATCTCTTTAGATTATGAATAAGTAAATATGAGATAACGAAATTGGTACTGCAAACCGTTTGTCAAATTAGTTGTAATCCGATGATTACTTTCTTGTAAGGTAGATTTTTTGACGGGAAAAACTCCGCGGGCACTGCATATTTAATATTTTGTAAATAGAGTGTTGTGATGCCGAAAAAATAAAAAAATAAAAAAAATATTTAGGGCTTTTACTGATCTTTATTGTTTTATTTTACAAATTTTAAATAAAAATAATAAATGTTTTCGGAATATGAATTGATACATATATTAACAGTACATATATTTATTTGATTACGTTGAAACTGGTACTATATTTTTATATTTTAGTGAATATTCAAATATATGTTGCGGAACTCAACGACGCGGTTTTGCCTAGTTTAGGGTCTCCGACGATTCGACAGCGACAGCGACATTGGCATGAGCCATAAAATTATGTTCTATTTAGTAGTCAGGGCATTGTGACTTTTATTCTATTAGCTTCACGCTGCATCCTGCACACATCAGGGTAGGCAGAGGGAACCTAGTGTTAAGACACTCCGTTCCCCACTTTCTGCCGAATTTTGGAGGCATTGCGTGTTGAGTGGCAGAACTTTTATTATATTTTGTAGATAATTTGTGTCGCTCGGTCGGGCAATCTGAGCTTCCATCAGAAATAAGAAGGCCGGCCGTGCTATCGAGAGTATCGTGGTGGACGGTATTTAAGTTGGAATGAAGATCCCTGATGTTATAAAAGTCCAAAATAAGCGTGGTAGGGATAGCCATGGAGCGTACGCCTCGTTTGTCTTGCCTGTGCGGTTTTGTGCTTTTCCCCTAATGCGACGGGCGGCCTGAGCTTAAGGACTCAGGGAGAGATTCTCCAACACCAGAGGTGCTGTTACCCTCCTGGAGTAGTATATATATACATATTTTTTATGGAAAAAGGACAAGGCAAACGAGCGAAATATGTATATTTTTTAATGCGGCTATCAAATTCAAGGGAGGTATGGGGGTCGGGCGCCGGAGCCCGGTATTACTAGATGCGAAATGTAATTGCCGTTTACGACACCATCAGTACCAATGTGATCCTATTCTAAGCCGAGAACACACGGCAAAAGCGGCACGGCAGGGCGAAGAAGTGAGAATAAAATACCATTAACCTTATTAAAAAAGTTTACTTAATAAAACGTTTTAAGAGCATATCCATTAAACGAATTTATAACCGTCATCACTAGAAAAGTATGAAAAATTTAAGTTAATAAACATTACAATTACAAAGCCCTATTGCCTTTAGTGGGCTTTTAAGCAATATGTTAATACTTTTTCTAGCTCAACGCTCTATCTACCTAGCGAGGTAGGTAAGGAGAGAATGTAGTGTCAAACGCTATGTAAAATGGAGGACTGAGCGAAATGTATATGTATATGTATATATATGTTTTCAAATTATTCTTGTGGCACTGAAAAAATATTTCTGTATTAAAATCTATCAGTTAATGTTATCTTAATGACACAATAAAATTGAGTATCAAAATAAATATTTTATAATATAATATTCAAGGAAGTGTATTTTGAATTTATTTCTACTATTTCTAGGTACTAAAGTGGTTTCAGATTTTACGCGGTAATTAAACGGCCTTCGATGTCACGGAACGTACTAAATAATAGTAACCACAAGCTTGATTGCCTTTTGCAGAGTGAGCATCAAACTTAGAATTTCGCAGGTTAGAACTTTGTGTATTTAATGTATGTATTCTGTTACGTATTATTTTACTTTAAGTGTTAAATAGAAGCCAGTGGTGGCGCAGCGGCACGAAGTGTGACTGTTAAACCAACTGATTGTGGGTTCGATCCCCTCTCAAGCAGATGAAATATTTACTTAAATTTATATTTCCATTTCTTTGCTCAACACGTACTGCCTCCAGAATTCGGCAGAAAGTAGGGTACGAAGTGTCTTAAAACTAGGTTCTACCTACCCTGCTGTGTGCGATACAGCGTGAAGCTGATTTCATTTTATTTAAATATAAAATAAATAATCTAAGTTACCATTTTAGTACAATGTACTTGTGTACATTCAATACATGAACATTTCTCCTTTCTTGGCACTTTCTTTAAAGATAAGAGGGTTTACACGTTACATATATTTTTACAGCTTCACGCTGTATCCCGCATATAACAGGCGCGTTTCAGTCGCATGCTTGTGCCTCGCGTCATGATCTCATCATGACCCTCTTACTGCTTACCACGCATACTTAATAATTTTATACTGAAGTAAAAAAAAAACAGCTTATTTTGTCTTATATATATCAAGTCCAATCCCAAAATTAAGAACACAAAGAACAAATTGTAACAAAACAATTTAAGAACATGATAATAATGGAAGAAAATGAAAGAAAAGTTTACAAAGACTTTGTTTAATAATACATGTTCTATAAAGAATAAATAATATTGTGGTTTCACAACAACTGACTTCTCTTTGTAGAGTATGGTTCAATTAAAAAAATACAGGGAAATTAGCTTCTGAGGACATCTGCTTTTTATTTGCATAATGGTGAATTTAGTTTATTAAAACATATGTTCGAGGAATTGATCATAAGAATAAGGTAATCATCTTATGCCTACCTTGCAATATGCGGTATACAGAGTGAAGCAAAATTATAAACTTTATATTTTAAATAACAGCTATAATAAAAAAATATATATAAAGATGATGATGATAATCCTACGTATAGTGTATAGTGTAATATGTAGTATATACTTTTCAGGCTTCTATGTATTTGGCACGAGTACATAATTGATTATGGTGAAAAAATGTATAACTTTATTGTATATCTTTATTATAAATCATAATTAGCCTGTCATTTGCCTAAAGGTGACAGATTGTTAGTTTCATTCTCATTAGTGGAAATGGAATATTTAATATTTTCATTTCCTCGCTTGTGTAGAGGTAAAGTGTGGCGTTGAGTTCCGCCACTCAACACGTAATGTCTCCTCATAAATGCTGCATGGAGTGTCTTAATATTTGGTTCCCTCGGCTTACTATACTGTGCGCGGGAAACAGTGTAAAGCTAAAAAATTATAATGATGATCAAGCGCTCAGGCTACCAGAGATGTCTTCGTGAATCCTATAAATGATTCCTCAAACTTATATTAATGATCAAAATAGTTTTGTTCTAGGGTGAATAATAGGATTAAGAAATTCCTATTAAATATGTGCAGTTCCCACCCAAGTCTATTTGGAAACAATATAACGTAATTTTTGATTTCCAGTGAACGTATACAAGTATCACCAGGATCCAAGTTACCTTATTCCAAGATCGCTCTATAGTAAATCAAGTTAAAAATAGCCCGTGTGTTATCAAACACGTTTTATTATATCCAGCTTCACGCTGTATCCCGCACACCGCAGGGTAGGCAGACGGACCCTAGTGTTTTAGACACTCCGTTCCCCACTTTCTGCCGAATTCTGGAGGCATTGCGTGTTGAGTGGCATAACTCAACGCCGCGCTTTGCCTCGGCACCAGAGCGAAGAAATGGAAATATAAATTTAAGTAAATATTTCATCTCTTCGAGTGGGGATCGAACCCACAACCAGTCGGTTTTGCAGTCACACTTCGTGCCACATATTTTTATTATATCCTTACATATGAAATTGGCGTTTGGTATGGGATTAACAAAATATCTATATTTTTATATAATATATTTATTTAATCAAAGTATGAACCATTGTTATCTATGTACTTTTGCCATCTTATAGGTAGTTCGTGGATTTCTTTACTAAAAAAAACCATTCGGACGGGAATCAATAAATTCTTTGAGGGTGGCTTGGATCTCTCATTGGAGTTGATTTTTTCCCTTGTAACAAATGATTTCATTTTTTTAAAACATAATCTTATGGAACAAGGTCCGGGGAGTACGGTGGATGTCTTGAAATAGCTAATTTCAATTGAAGTTCTTCTAATTTGGTAGTCGTCTGTTGTGGAGTGTGTGTTTAGTGTTGTCGTGAAGCAGAAGTGGCGTGGATCGATTGACCAGCCATTGAATGTTTAGCGGCTAGCTTTTTAATTTTTTGGATTTATTTTCGATTAGGGCAGGATTTGGCTTGCTCTGCTGAATTCGTGAGGTACCCACCTTTCAAGCTTTTAATGTAATGTTTCCAATTTGGAAGTGGAATAAAACAGTTTTATCATTAATACCGCATCCTGTAACTGGGACGTGGTTTACAATGGATTCCGCTTCCACAATAGCCTTAAATTCTTCATTATTAACTCCAATCTCCCACCATTCACGTCCACGGAGCTTGTTCAGCAGGGCGACAGTACCAGAAGGAAAACGCTACGACTGCCATACATATCATTAACCCTTCGAGCGTTCTTTGCCGTTTCCGCAGTATTGGTGCCAGGGTGGACCTCGTATTCGTAAATAAAGCGATAAATCGAGCTTTCGATTTTATAAACTGGGTAACGTAAACAAAAAAAAAACTAAAGAACAAAATAAATTAATGACGGTTAGCGAAACACAAATACAATCTGAATTCCTTACCAAGAAATTTGTGATCAAAGTTGCCAGTACGACAAAACACCAATTTCATATGTAAGTTACTATATATATACGTAGAGTATAAATTAAGCGTCATTTTACATGTTGTGTTAAGCTTCACGTTGTATTTCGCTTACAGCAGGATTATTAGTAGAGCGTTAAGACAGTCGGTTGGCCCCACATTTATCCGCCATCATATCAACGCCATTCTGTGTGTCGACACCAGAACGAATAAATAAAAAAAATAATATTTCATTTCTTCGAGTGGGTATCGAACTTACAACGTGTCGCGTTTACAGTCACACGCTGTTGCCTCTGCGCTACGACTGGCCACTTTTTTTACACCCATTTTATTAATTTGTTAAGAAATGTACCATAAGTATATTTTTTTAAAGTAATTGTTAATTCATTAGTCTATAGATTTCTGAATCCTTGAGTGTGCGTTCATTAAGAGATGTTACTAACCGACTGGCGCAGCGGAATTAGCATTTTCGGAATAAAATCGAAAGCTTTGTATTCGTTATTGATGTATCGTTTGTAAAATGCAAGCTAGTAAAAAGCCGTTCTTCAATTTCGGAAAATTGCATGTTCAATTGTAATATAATCTAACTGGAGTTACAGAAATATCTCTAATAAAAACCTCTTCACTGAGTTTCGTCGTCAGGCAGGCACTTGCTAAGTACCTTCGAAGCTACATAAACTTACAATACATTATTTACAATAAATTAATACTTACCGTTTAACAATTATATGTACAAATTTATTTAAAGCTTATAATAAAAATTTATACCAGCAATCTTTTAATATAAAAAAATCGTTTATACAAAAATCGGTATTCTGATTAGGAAACCTTTGTTATGTAAATATAAGGCAAACACGAATTTGTTACAACTTTTAACGATATTCGCTGAGTGGCTGACTGCTTCGTAATTAGTGAAGTCTATTTGAACGAGCATTTACTTTCTTATCACGTTTAACTCGAAATATATTTTTGGAAAAGTATTAATCGTTATGGAGGTCTAGATGTGGTTGTGAGCGAAAAAAATATATTATAAATAGACCTAATACTTATTTAAAAACGTATAAAAAATTGAACGTAGCGGGACTCGAACCGCGCCTGTTGGAAACCGACCAACTCTGACCACTAAGCTATACGTTCTCATCAAGCTACGTCGAAATTTTTATACGCTTGTTACTCCAACTTATTTATTATTTATGTTGTTATTTCTCGGGAGATCTTTACAAATTTCCGCGACCCAAAGATTACTAAGAATTATTATAATAAGAATATTTAATATTATTAAGAATTCGTCTGGCAAGAGAGAATGCTATTTATTAAATATTTTTAAATAAGCCACAAATTTAACAAGCGCTTAGAGCCCAAAGCAACTTATACTAGTAAGATAGTTTACTTCTTGGTATTAAATGCAGTTTGCAAAGGAAAAATATAATATACAATCAAAGTATGTCGATATGTGCAAGTAAAATTAATTATAAAATTTTAACGAAAAGTTATCAAATGAAATTAATCACTTATATTTTATTTATTTAATTAATTAATTAAGTGTTTAAATGTAGTGTAAATATTATTTGAACAGCAACAGCAATGTTGCAACATTATAAAATATAAAAATAGTGGGTATTTGACGAGAATATTTAAAAACGAATCTGAGAACGCTCGCTAGGACTTTCGATTAGGTTCCCTCTGCCTACCCTGCTGTGTGCGAGATACAGCGTGAAGCTGATCAACTTTATATACGCTTGCATCATTTCTCACATGCGCCGTCAGAAAAATATGAACATTTTCAAGTAAATCGTATCTTAAGACACGCGAAGATAACAAAATAAAAACTCGTATACATTATTGATTATAAATTTACATCATTACAAGATTTAAGTAGACGTGAAACGTAGCAAAGGAATGTTAATAATAAGAGGATTTGACTTCAAACGAATTCTGTTGTAACGACGTGTTTCGTATTTACGCATGAACATAGTTGAGAAAGTCACAATAGGACTTATTTTAAATGATGTCATGAATATAAAAATGTCGTATAGTTTATGTTGTAAAATATTGTATAAGTGGTAAGGCACAGCGGCACGAGTGACTGTAAACGCGACTGGCTGTGAGTTCGATCCCCACTCCAAAAAAGAAAATATTTATTTAAATTTATATTTTCTTTTGTTCAATATGGTGTCGTTTTCTGATACTAATTCCGAGACATTGCGCTCTGAGTGGTCAACGCGCAATGTCTCCAGAATTCTGTGGAAAATGGGCAACTGAGAGTATTAACAATAGTTAAATAATTCCCTTTGCCAACTCTGCTGTGTGCTGTATACAGCGTGAAACTCATTTAATAAATTTTTATTTTAATTTAAGGTTAGATAATCACTTGCATATATCTAGGATCGAAACGATACCATTGAAGTATTTATACTTTTACTCGATACGTTATCGGTTTTGTAAAAAATATTTGTATTTACTTATATAATTTTAAGTATAATGAAATGAAATAAAAATAGTAACAATTTATTGATATTGACATTCTTTATAAAAACGAACAAAAACCATTTTCATTGTGCTCTCAATGAAAATTCTTTTTTCCAAGTGTTTGTTTGTAACAAAAAATACTTTTTTTCAATCTATGGATACAGAGTATATAGCTTGATGCCTTATTTTCGATTAAAAGTGGCTCACTCCAATTTTGTGTTAGAATGAAATTGTGATGTGAGTGGTATAACAATACAATCATACGATACGATACGAGATTTTTGACCGATATCCATTTGATACTTAGTTTCAAAGAATCGATACAAAAAAAAATTGGTATCGAGAGAAATGTATCGAATCAGTATTTGTATTTATTCGAACCGTATCATCTCTGCTCATACCAACACAAAAAAAGATACAACATATTTGCACACTACAAAATAATCTTATTTATCCTTTATTATCCTGTCAATTAGTGTCAATAATATATGGGAAACAAAAATATACTTCGAAAAAAATCAATTAGAAGTCTCTTTGTAATCGAAATTATAGAAAGAAAATCTAGTTAAATTTCCCTCGAATGTTTTTTCCGCCCATTGCGTGCTACAGAAGTAGTTGACGTAATTTAATACTGCACACTGTCTACCACTAATCGGACTAGTCTAACACCTATGTACAGGTGGAAGCGTCAGCGCTCCTTTTACGGGATTAGTATATAAGGTAAAATATTTTAACTCAACAGTTTAGACGTAGGATGTTTTTTTTTTCATTTTACGACGTTTATCCATACCTGTTTCTCATGTGACGCAGTTAAGCATAGATACCAATAACGTGCACACATACTACTACAAAAATACTACTAAAGGTTAAACAACTTTGAACTTTGCCGCCAATACTTACGACTCGATTTTCCGGCGGTTTCCCTATGATCGATTTATGTGTGCGTGCGTCGTTCATGACAAATGGCGGTTTATTTTACAACGATAATTTTATTATTTATTTTGTTTGAAAAAAAAAGCACTTTTTAATTTGAAAAAAAAAATAAATAAATTATAGAGTTAATAAAAATTAACTAGGCACTAAATAGGCACTGTAGATAAGTACTATTGTAATAATACTTAATATAGTTTCAAGTTTTTTATAATTTATTATAATTTTCTTACCTTATTTAACTGATCATCTGCCTTTCCAAGTACGACCTCACATCCCTCACGATGCGCGAACAGTTTTCTCGCTTGTACCTTCATGTGAAAGGTTTTGTCTATGAGAGGAGTGGCCACTACCCTCTCAAGAGAAGTGGCTGCGTTATTGTATCCCACTACATCCGCCTCTACCTCTTGAAGTAGTGTTTCCCAAGTATGGAATAGGGAAGATGGACAACTTGCCCTGTGGATGAAAGTCACTATTACTGCTCATGTTTAGCAATAACGTTAAAGCTTATAATTAATTATAATATTTAGAAATAAACGGAATAGGAAAATATTAAACTTAAACTGTACATGTACTGAACATGTAGGTGCAAAGTGTTAGCCCATTTCATCCAATATCTGATCACCAGGCTGTATTTCATGAACCGTGATGAGAAAATGAGAAATTTGATTTTTCACAAATGATATATTTCTGATATGATGATAACTATAAATACTGAAAAACAGAACAAGCGAACGTGCGCGAGTCCGACTCGCATTGGGTTAGCTTTTATTTTTCTTTCAAGGTAAGAAAATGCATCTTCAGGCGTTCATGTCGTTATGATTTTTAAATAAAAAAAAATGTTCTGTGTTAGAATAGAAATTATTTCTTAGCTTCACACTGCATCCCGCACATAGCAGAGTAAACATGGGAACCTAGCGTTAAGACACGCCGTTTCCCATTACAACTCTTCCGTTCCCCACTTTCCGGCGAGTAGAGAGTTATTGCGTGTTAAGTGGCGAATCTTAACGCCGCGATTTTCATCGTTATGGAAATAAATATATAGGAATGAAATATGTTAAATATTTCATTCCCCGAGAGGAAATCGAACCCACTAGCTTCGCATTCACAGCCGCACGCTTGCTCGCCTGCACAACGAGGGCCTCAATATTAACTTATTAAATTAAGCTTAATAGTGATTGCAATATACGCATATTAAATGCAAGCTTAAATTTTATATTTTCATGCAAGTCATTATTTTTAATTATTAATATGTATTTTTATTAATACATTACTTAAGTATGTTATCCTTGTGACCCGCACAATTTATAAAATGGAATATCGGCAGTATGTTGAAAGCTTTCAACTTAATGGAATCGGCCACATTATGTAAGACTTCATAATATGTTCAATCATAAACTGGCATTTTGTTATTTTAAGCCATAAAATTTACTAAATTATTTTTTGTATTTTTATTAATTTATTTAAGCGTTTCACCACGTCACACGCATTTTTATGGCTTCTTTTCAGCTTCACGCTGTATCCTGCGTATTCTACTCTGCGGTAGGCAGAGTTTTAAAAAGTAGTTGAAGTAGTAGACATACTACTAGTCTTAATACTGGATATCTCCAAAAAAAAAGTAATTTTTTTAATAATTTTTATTTAAGGCAAGACCAGGCATATTTTTTACATATTGCATTTCATACATAAGCCCATATGGCTGTCTACATTTTTTACGGATTTCGTTCTATGATTTCGAGGAAATAGTCACTGGAAAATGTTTTCGTTATAGTATTTAGCCAGCATAAACCTTTTAACTTAGTTGAATTTGACGGCAATAGCTTAATGAAAAATAGACAAAATTGAGGTCGCGGAGTTACTCAATAGTGTTTTGTGGTTACTTAGACTTAAAAGCTTTAGTAACATGTAAATAGGTAAACGAATCTATAATGTTACAGAATATTGAAATATATACATGCATTCGCCAGGTTTTGGTGTCGATTCCAAGTCGAGGAAAGGAAAATTTTAATGTTTTCATTTCTTCTTTTTAGTCTTAAGAAAAGCGCAACGTTTAGTTCCACCACTCAACACACAATGCCTCCAGAATTCGGCGGAAAATGGAAACGGAGTGTCTTAACACTAGGCACTACACTAGTTTTCACTTCCCACACTAGGTTTCCCTTTACGCGAAGCTTTTGTTTCAAGAGCTTCCGAATGCTTAGGGTCAAGCAGTCTCTTAATGGTTTTTTTTGTTATCCCTCTTATTTAGATGATTTATTTTTGGTTGATTGACATTATTTTAATTAAAATAATCTTGTTATAAATTTTGTTTACAACATTTTTCTTTTATACTTATAATATAATGTAATTTAACCCCCATTCGTACAATATTAGGTATCGTCGAGGACCGCAATATTAAACTTTTGCTGCCCTACTTGATCGTTCAAATACAAAAAGTAAATATACCTCTCAAATGATTTCAAAATTAATTAAGTTTGCTATCAAGGTAGATATGATATTATGCTGTATACTGCTAAAAGCAACTTGATATGGCTTGATATGGAAGCATACATTTGTAATTAATTAAGATAATAATATAAATTATTTATTGTGGAATTATCAATGGAATATAAAAGTTTTCTATTTTAGACAGATATACAGATTTAAGTTTTATTAAATATGAGAGTCTCAGATCAACCGTTGTTCTATTCTTCTGCTAGTATAGAGTCGTTCGATTCAAGTGGGCGCAGTTTTCCTTTTAGGTCCTACTGTGTAATAAAAAGCAAAAGAGAGAAGAGAAAGAAAAGAGAAATAAAGGTATTATTTCGATAATACTTTTATTTTATATAATAAGCAATTCGAAATTTAGCTTTTTAGGAAACAAATAAAAAAATAAACGAAAGTTGGAATGCTTACACTTGATCCACGTTGCGGGTAAGTGGACACAAAACTCAACTTCTTTAATTAAATTACCTAAAAATAATCAATATTTCATTGAAAATAAACTCAAATAATATCATAGTTAAAAATCATATCATAGCTAAATTGGTCCCTAATTGGTATTGAGTACTTGTAATGCCTTCACTTACCCGCGCACACTTACCAGGGAAGCTAAATTTCAAACTAATAACCACCGAGCCCGAAGTATTTAATATACCAAAAATTTTTTTTTTATGGAAAAGACACGGCAAACGAGCGTGCGGGTCACCTGATGGTAAGTGACTACCGCCGCCCACGGCCCCGTGCAACCCCAGAGGAGCTACAGGTGCGTTGCCGGCCTTTAAGGTGGGTTGGGCGCCGGGGCCCGGCATTACCTGATGCGAAACGCAGTGGCATAAAGCCACTACTTCACGCCGGTTTTAAATGCCGGGGGTGGTAATGATCCGGTCGAGTCTGCCCATGCGTGTTGCCATTGCTGGCGACCTGACTCTACCATACGTACTTTAGTCGCCTCTTACGACCACCAGTACCAGGATGATCCTATTCTAGGCCGGGATCACACGGCAAATAACGTCCACGTTTATCAGAATATGTGTAACAAATTTTCCTAAAAATACAAAAAGTTTAAATGAATGAAAAGGATTTTAACCATATTAAAAGAAGCGTGGCGCGGCACATCGATTGATTAATGCATTTGTACTGTCAATCCTCGCGTCGGGTTAGAAACGAGCTTATAATGAATACCTGGTATAAATGACTCAGTTTACTAAATTTTGGATAGTTTTGATTTTTATCACAAAAATCTGACCAAAAGAAGCTTGATCGTATAAAATTAAAATCTATTGTGATAAAGGATGCAACTGGAAGGATGGAAAATATTTGAAACTGAGGCGCAGTGATAGTAGTTTTTTTATAAACATTATATTAGAGGGTTTGATCCCGATCGTGGAAGTGAGTTATTTTTAATGGTAATATAAAGTTCGAGGTTAAAGTACCAAGTTTCAACATTAAATACGCATTGTCCCGAATTCGGATGGAAAACGAGAATGGAGTCTCTTGACAATGCGTGAAGTTACAGAAAAATTTCAATATGCTTTAAAATATTTCACATTCCACACGTGTACTTACCTACCTTCGTAATTATGTACTTTGTTAGTTCATTGTTAAAAATAGGTAATAAAAATATATAAGCTTTTTTCTGTTTTTTTTCTTTTCCTTTAAGCTTTTTATTAAGCTAATATGTATTAAATTTAAACGGATAAAGCTATTTTTTTTAAATTATTTATATAGTATAACTTAGTTGTAATCATTTTGAATAGTTATTGAGAAAAGAAATAAATCAGCTTCACGCTGTATCCTGCACACAGCAGGGTAGGAAGGAGAACCTAGTAATGTTAAGACACTCCGTTCGCCATTTTCCTCCGAACTCTGGGGGCATTGCAGAGTTCAATAGTTGAGTGGCGGAATTCAACAACGCCCTTTGCCTCGACACCAGAGCGACGAAACAGAAACAGAAATTGAAAGTAATATTTCATTTTCTCGAGTGGGGATCGAACCCACAACCATTCGCGTCTACAGTCACACTTTGTGCCCCTGCACCACGATTGGCCTCACAATAGTAATTGGTGTATTTTTAAATTAACTTTAATATGGTTTTTTAGAATTCACCCCTAAGGGTGCAAACAAGCAGGCGAAGCTGCGCGCGCCCGCTAGTAATTTATATTGACATATTAATGATGTGGTATGAAATCTATAAGAAACAACATAGGTACATAAAATTATTAGTTTTTTTTTAATTATTTAAAAAAAATAACAACAGCATTTGTTACTTATGAAAATCACGTGACGCGAAGTCGTTTAATGAAGGTCCATTAGGCCCAACCTAGTTATTTTCACTATCGTCTGTTCACGTCTATGAACAGTGTCGCGGACTTTGACAATGCTCATTTTCACTGATGAGAGATAACAGTTATATCGCCTTACGACCAGAATACTAATATTTACTTTTTACTTATTGACAAACATACGAATTTTGTTATTCTTTCTGACAATTAAATTATAATTTCATTTCTTCGCTTTGCCAACGAGGTAAAATGTGACGTCAAGTTCCGTTACTTCAGAATTCGGCGGAAAGCTGGGAACGAAAGTGTCTTAATGAGAACGGAGTGTTTTAACGTTAGGTTCCCTCTGCCTACCCCATGTGTGCTGGGGATACAGCGTAAAGCTAAATCTGTTTAAACTAGTATAACTATTTATTGACAAATTCTTTAATTCAACACAATAAGCAGGAATATAACGAAAACCACAAGTGACGACAACATTATAGATGCCACAAGACTTAGAACGTCAGGCTCGGTCGACGTGGTTCTAGTAGAAATTAATCACCTCAACCGCCGAAGGGTAGCGTCCGGGACGCTGCTGATGAAACTAAATTACCTTATTCGGGAAATAGGCCTCAGCCTATTAGGAGCGAGTGGTCTTTTGATTATACTAATAATTTCTTCAGGAGATGTAGAGTATCTAAATGAAATTTATAATTAGAAACAGTAGTTACACATTCGTATTATGTAAAGTAAAATAAAATACCTTGACTAAATTGCATTAAGCGTTTTTATCAAACTAGAATATGTAGTCGGAATCGGTACATATATTGACAAACAATCATTTGCATATTGTGTATTTTTATGATAATTTTCACAAAACTTACAAGAACTGTTCATAAAATAATGCTACATATCAAAAAATAATTTATAACAAAATCGATTCAGCTACTTGAAAAAGCTTAAATTATAACACGCCTCCTTTTTGCGAAAGAGTTAATAAAATGTCGATTAGAATATTCTTCTAACATATTCCTTAATAAATTCTAAACGTGAACAGTATTAAAGTATTATATTGAGTGGAAAATACAATAACGTTATTTACGTACTCCTTAAAAAGATAAAGATCGAAGGTTGGGAAAAGGGCCAATAAAATAGATTTCACCCTCGTAACCACTCTGCTTGTTTAGGTCTTGTTGCAAATTATACAATTTCATTTTTTACATTTTATTTAAAATTATTCGTGTTTCATAATTTCATGAACATTAATTTTTCATACTCATATATATATATATATATACGTTTCCTGTTATAAGACTATATAAAAGTAAAGTATAAAAGAGATAGCCGGTGGCAGCTTTATGTTCATTCGACGATTCAAAATTGCTTTTAAATGTTTATTTAAATAAGGAATTTGTATTCTAACTTAAACAAAAATATGTTTTATACTTTAAGCTGCTCTAAAGAATAGTCAGGCTTGTTTTGTTGTTACTTTCGTGTTAGACCATATAAAAAAAAATATTTAAATAAACATTAGCTAAGGCTAGTAGTGGCCTGCAACCTAGTTTGTGTAGACTTTTTGGATATTTTGACACTACTACCCATTATCATTGAAAATTAGGGCAACCTTCGAGACTGCTTGTAGCAGAGTTCAACGCAACGCTTTGTTTACTGGTCTGAAAAAAGTAAACAAGTTAAATATAATTAATTCCCCGAGTGAAAATTGAACTTACAACCGTAATCTTTCGTTTACAGTCAGACGCTTCTCCACTAGGCCACGATGACCTCTAATTTCAATAATTATGAGCAACTTTTGCTATTGTGTCATTTTCCATTTGTTTTTTAAATTACGCTGGTCTTTTATGAACCTTTGTAACTGTTTTAGATCTTTCATACTTAAACGTCAATAAGGGCAGGATTTTATACGTGTGGTTTCATCATCAAGTATTGCTTGACGTCTTTGAGAAATAGAGTCAACTAGTAGTCTAAGTGCTGGGTGATCAATTCCATAACGTGCAAAATTTATTTTCAAGACATTTTTATCTGCCACATCAAGATCAATAGAGATGTCGTAAAGAATTAGCGCTAGTTATTTTTCTTGTTCGTGTGCCTCCAAAAATTGTAAAATAACCTCTTGAACTATTAAACCAGGTCGACCACTCCGATATGCATATTGATTACCTGATAGTGTATTTGTACCTAGCAAAAAGTTCGTAATACAGAAGCATACGAATATTTCAGTTAAATATTAAATAAATGTTCTAACCTTATTGATTTGGGCATTATTATTAGATATATTTTACCAAAATTGTTAAAAATGATCACAAATATCTATATGATAATTATTAAATACAAAACAATCGATATTCGATGTTCTTATTATGAAAAGCTCTTAAATCATTTTTGTTAATGCACGCACCATTATGAACGTGTACATATTGATAAAAAAAAATAAGAATTATTAAATTTGAATCTTTAATGGCTCCTTGCTGTCTTATTTGATACAGCCTACATCATCAACGTCATGAGAAATTTTTCATCTTAATTCAAATAAAGGTTACAATGTTTTTTGCATTTATTTTGGACGACGTATCGACAGGTCCACAGGTGCACCTGTCACAGATCACAAGCTCGATAAAGCTTTGGCATATAATTGAAAAACATTGAATTAATATATCTACCATATCGAGTAACTTTAACGTTACTGACATATAACGCAATATGAAAAAATTAAAAAGTCTTCCGTTCGATTATAAAAATTTACAGGCCCATCTCGTTTTCTTGTCTTTAGAAACCAGAATTAGTATTTATTTATCATTTTTTGTCTACAAATGGACTGAAACAGAAAGTGAGGATTTCTACAGTAACTAACTAGACTTAAATTTATATAAATAAAAATGAAGACCGTTATTATATGTATAAAGAGTAGCTGTAGATTTCCCCGCCTTATAGAAATTTCATTGTATAGAAAGAAATAAGGAAAACAATGGAGAAATAAATGAATAATTGGCCCATTCTGTTCTCTATACGTACGTCTCATAAGAGACTTATTTTTTTTTAATTGACTTCAGCTTAATGAAATGTACGTAAGGTATAAAATGTAGGCGTAGGAGGGCGATACAGGAGACTCCTTTATATGGCTAAATTAAACTTTCAGTTTCCGTATATACTATGGGTAGGCAGAAGGAATCTAGTGTTAAGACAGTTCCGATTCCCACTTTCCGCTGAATTGTTGAGGCATTGCGCATTGAGTTGCGGAACTCAACGCCACGCCGTATTATAACGCAACGTCAACGTTATAATATGGAAATAACTTGCATATTATGTTCTATAAACAGTAAAAAAGTAAAGAAACATAAATTTATCAAATCAAGACATTGTAGAAAATATTTAGTCTATAATAAATATTAATGTCATAATAATCAATACGAATAAACTAAATAAGTCATCGTACATTGAACCACCGTTGTCGCTATTACAGGCGGCGCCATGTCCGTAAAATATTCATATAGACGCGATAGAGCTCCACTCGCTTATTGATCTGCCATTTTTTAATACTCCACATAGAATTGTGAATATAATATAAACATATCACATTTGGAGAGGCCAGTCGTAGCGCAGTGGCACGAAGTGTAACTGCAAAACCGACTGGTTGTGGGTTCGATCCCCACTCGAAGAGATGAAATATTTACTTAAATTTATATTTCCATTTTTTCGCTCTGGTGCCGAGGCAAAGCGTGGCGTTGAGTTTTGCCACTCAACACGCAATGCCTCCAGAATTCGGCAGAAAGTGGGGACGGAGTGTCTAAAAAACACTAGGTTCCCTCTGCCTACCCTGCTGTGTGCGGGATACAGCGTGAAGCTGATTTAATTTTTTTTTATATCATTTAGATCGTTCAGTAAATATACACTGCAACGTACAGCTTCTAAAGATGCCAGTTCAGACGCCTATTTATTATAAGAAGTCGAAATAAAAAGTAGAACGGCGTTTTGAAGTTTGGTTTCCGCATATAATAAAAATAAGAAAAAAATGTTCCACTTAAAAAAAAAAATCCGCTTCACGCTGTATCCCGTACACAGCTGGGTAAGCAGATGGAACCTGGTGTTAGGAGATTCCGTTCCCCACTTTCCGCTGTATTCTGGAAGAGTGTGTGTTGAATAGCGGAACAGAGCGAAGAAATGAAAATATTGATATTTAATAATATACTCTTCCTAGTAGGAATCGAAGTCACAACCGTCACGTTACAGTCATACGCTTAAGCTCCTGCGCCACTACGGCCTCAATAAATGTTATTAGAATAGAAGTAAATATTAACTAGAATAGAAGATGAAAACTATTTAATATTGTATCGAAACATTCCATGTTAAGTTCCACCCACCAGCACACATTTCAAGACTTGAGGTACCTATAAGGTAGTCAAGCATAATTTAATTCGTTTATAAAAAATATCTCAAATGTCTACTTTTTAAATAGTGAAATAAAAACTTATTAAATGCTTAAAAACAATCCTATTTCCAAAGGTTCGAATCGCATTTTCGAATATTCAATTATATATATAACATCTGTGCTACATTTTTCCCAAGGCGAACAAAACGAATGAAAAACGAGCGATTGCTTTTTTTTCGTTTACATTATACAAAACATTAGCCAGTTAAATGGTTTTTGAAAGGTAGATTATAGTATAAAAATGATAAAACGAATATATTTTAAAATATAATAAACTAAAAAAAACATTTACTTAAATTGGTAAACATTTAAAATAACAGTATAATGATGGACGACATTATCATCATTCGATTCAATCAACAATTATCTGTTTCACTCTGTATCCCGCACACAGCAGGTTAGGCTGAGGGAACCTAGTGTTAAGACTTCGTTTCTTAATTATATAACATAACGGTATCGTCAATTATACATCATATATCGTCAATTATATATCCGTTCCTCAATTATACATCATAAATAAAATCAGCTTCACGCTGTATCCCGCACACTGCAGGGTAGGCAGAGGGAACAAACAACAAAAGCAAACAAAACCTAGTGTTAAGATACTCTGTTCCCCATTTTCTGCCGAATTCTGGACGGATTGCATGTTGAGTGGCAGAACTTAACGCCACGTTTGTCCTGGACACCAGAGCGAAGGAATGGCAATATTATTAAGTAAATATTTCTCGAGTGGGGATCGAACTCACAACAGTCACACTTTGTGCCACTGCGCCACGACTGGCCTCATAATATAATAAACATCATTGTCTAATTAATTCAAATTACGAAAGTATTTCTCATTCCGTAAGGCAAATTTCAATCAATAACTCTGAAACGTAATCTGCTATTAATATATCGAAGAAGGTTGTTCTGGGATTAGACACCTTAAAATCGTACTTTAACAAGCCCCCGAAGGAGTTCGAGGGCCATTACTTAAGTTGCCGCTAACGCAGACCTCACGAGTGCTGTACAAAGAAAATTAAAATTTGGAATACTTAAGTAAACAGCATTTTCCTTTGATGTGTATTACAAGAGAAAAGTTTCTATTAATTTATTTATTTATATTATGATGCTAGAGGCAAGTGTCACGGTTGTATTTATGAAATATATCTATTATTTTAACAAGTTTTTAAATACGTATTACCAACACAACTATCATCATCGTCATCTGCCTGTCTTAGTCCACTGCTGGACATAGGCCTCTACAATGGATGCAAATATAAGCAGCTCTAAAACTGTTACTATATAAAAATATTCCGCGATAGTCGATATCTAGACTAATTTTAAATTTAATAATTCTAATATTAAACGCTAAGATCTCTGGATCGACTGATCCGATTTACTTATATTTGGTTTTGTATGTTATGTATGTTTTTCAGAAGTGTTATAGGCTGTAATATTATGGTGTAAGTCTTAGTTAGCCCTACATAACGTAATAACAATAATAATGCAAGGATAGACTTGTTACCCCAAGTTCCAAAAAGTTAAAAAATCTTTTATGGGTCTGAGTATGCGTGTATATAATAAGCTTCCGCAGTGTATTCTAAGTCTGCCACTACCATAATTTAGAGTAACTTTAAAAAAATACTAACAAGTAAAGCTTATTACACTGTTCAATATTTAGATGATAGACATGTATGGAATTAATGTCTATTGAATGTAATGCAGGATAGCTGCCAGATAATGTAATATAATAATACAATTGACTATGAAAAGAGCAACTGTTGAGTTTCTTGCCGGCTCTTCTCAGCTAGATGGTAGCTTTCTTGTCTATTTGTTCATTTGACTGATTCAAAAATGCTTATAAGAGTTTATTTGAATAAAGAATATTTTGAATTTGAATTTGATTGAATGGCATCGAATTGTTTTAGACGCGTGCGCTGTAAAAATCAAGAAAAAATCATAAAGATACAATACATTTTCTCAAAAAGTGTACGTTCAAATAATTTCATTTGAACATACACTTTTTAAGAAAATGTTATTTCAAGCCGCAAGCATTGGCAGGAGTCCTACGGGGGGCGCCCTTGCCGCCGATTTCGTCGTCGCAAGCAGCCACGTAGCGCTTCTTGCATTTTCACAAAATTATTGAATGTAAAAATTATATTGATTATATAATTTATATTGGTTAGTGATACGCGGGCGAATCCGCGAGTGGGTCGCCAGTGAACTAATAAAATAAGTTATCAAAATTAAGTTCTGCTTAAGTTGAGCTTATTAAGTACTGTTTCTTTCAATATTGTAAAGTGTCAATAACCACTAAAAACCGTCATCACAGAACAAACTTGTGAGATTAATTACTTCTATTGTTCTTCAGAAATTCAATTTCGTCGGATTGAATAAAACATCTGTCATTACTTGAGAATCGCTAACTGTTGTTAACTATGGACTGGTAGTGAAGATAACAATTTAAAGGTATAATTTCCTTTGTTCTACTGTTATCTATTATATAAATTTGATATCTCCATAATAATAATATAAGCTAATTATCTACATTTTTATTTAAATAGGTTCGCCAAAATATTTTTTATATATTCGTACATATACCACATTGCTTATATTCCGTTGGCATTAAGTAATCAAAGGGATTTTAAAATATTTTTCTCTTTCCAATTCTAATAATATCTATATGAATTTAGGCTGTATATCAAATTAAATGAATCTAAGAAAACGTGTATGAAAACAATGCTTTATAACAGAAAATTTCTACAATACATACATTATTAGGGCCGGCCTAATGTTAGGTTTAATATTAGGTATATAATTGTGTAACACATGTAAATCTGTTTGTCTGATTTAATTAATTGTTAAAGGTAGATAGGTTGTTGAGATCGACCGTTAGTAGTCAAGTGTTATCTCTATTGTCACTTAAAAATAAGTCTACATATTAACATTTTCCTAACGTTCTGCAAACTTACAGTTAAGTGTCATCTTTCTTTTATTGAATATCTTATGTACTTCCTTAAAAACAATCCTTAAAATATTCCTATAAAAGGCAATAATTAATAATTCAGACTTTTATAACCGATAAAATATAACAAGCTTAGGAGGGCTCCTAAGCTTGTTATATTTTACTCAAATTATACAAAAATTGTAGCCTAATTGTAAAGTTTACGTGCTGTTTTGATGTATAAACTATATTACCATAAAGTTTTATCTTAATCTGTTCAGTAGTTTTTATGTAAAAGTGGAATGAACAGTCATCTATCCTCAAAAACTTAGTAGAGTAGTATAGTAATAGGTTTGCTGACAACTTCCTACAACAACAACAACAGAAGTAAAACTTTTATATACATATATCTATATACATATATCAGTATGTATTTTTTGCTACGTAACTAAATGCAAAGTTATTTTGTATGCATACCACAAAAACCCCGTACAAGCACTTAAGCGGCGTTGTATTGCGAATTGCATTGGGAATAAAATGCATTTTTAAATGTATGTGTGTGGTATTATACGTTTTATATTATTCTAAGACCTGTGAATAAATAGTCAATTGCACAATATGTATTGTTTTTAGGTTAGGCATGTATGTAATTTTGAAGGGTATCGTACTTCAAAAGAATTCTTAAAGGATCACCTTTTTGTCCGTTTTCAAGACCGCTTACCTCGAAATTGTGTGGAGGTAAAATAAAATAAAATAAATATCAAATATCTAGGTCTGCGATTCCTTTCCAAATAACAGATCGGCACATTTGTATGAATATGTATGTAACGAAAACCTACAGGGTACTTTAAATGGACCTGTAGTTATAAAATCATGCACAAATTGATAATTGTCAATACGAATAAAGCAAAATGTATATAAACCGAAAATATATAAGTTAAAACCTTATCCTATCATTCTAACAACATAAATAGGTTGTAACAAACATATAAAAATTTCGACGTGCTTGACGAGAACGCATGGCTTAGTGCTTGGACGGTTTCCAACAGGCGCGTATTTTCTTTCTTAAGTCTCCTTAACTCTCCGCCGAGTCCTGTAGGCGTCGATATGGAACGTAGCGTAGTAATCCAAACACCTCCATGACAAAATACTTTAAGTATATTAGGCGATAAACCATAGTACAATAGAAACCACAACAATTATTAGGGCCAAATACTAAAAACTATAAATTATAATGAGCTTGGCTTGGCACGTACGTGCCTTATCTTTGAAGCAAACATTTATACACAATATAATAATAAAATTATAATTTAAATGCTCAAAATGTTCCCTAACAAAATTTTTTTACACAAAACGCAAAACTCTCATTTACATGTTCTGCGCTACAATACCCAAATTCCCACAAATAAATTGGGTTTGCGCAAAAAATAGCGTGAAATACAAAAGATTTAACGACCAACATTACTTAACATATTAAAACCTAATTTACATTTACAGAAATCAATCAATTGATGAGGCCAGTCGTGGCGCAGCGGCATGAAGTGTGACTGTAAAATCGACTGGTTGTGGGTTCGATCCCCATTTCTTCGCTCTGGTGTCGGCTCTGGTGGTCGACCTGCCACTGCCACTCAACACGCAATGCCTCCATAATTCGGCAGAAAGTGGGGAAGGGAGTGTCTTAACACTAGGTTCCCTCTACCCTGCTGTATGCGGGATACGGCGTGAAGCTGATTTATTTATTTTATTTTAATCAATTGATATTGTAGATTATTGTGATTAAATTGATGGCATAACAAAATAAAGTTTACCTCATAAATTGATAACTTATAGATATGATAGAGGACGTTGTGGCGCAGTGGCACAAGCGTGTAACTGCAAACATGACAATATTTAACATTTTCATTTCTGGCGTCGAGGTAAGGTGCGGCGTTGAGTTTCGCCACTCAGTATGAAAATTATAGAAAAAGGGAGAGGGAAAGAGAGGGAGAGAACTTTAATTTTATTTTATAATTATAATAAATGCGTTTAGCTACAGTAGGTGGCATACGACTACGGCTATGCTTTACACTTATCTCTATGAGTATGACGTATAAAAGCACTTTAAAATATAATACGTGTAAGTAAATTGTTTAATAGCTGGTAATTTTTTAATAGTTGGTAGCTTTCGTACTTTTTAGAGCGATTAGTAGTCGAGTCTTAGTTTTGAAATTTTCTTTTTATTTAACTTATTATGGAGTTTCATGAATTCGTGTTTTGTATATTTATTATGCAGGGCAGACCTAATATAGCAGTTATACTTTTTTTTCTATTTTAAGTGATTTATATTTTTTTGCAATTATTAGGTGATTGCATGATAATAATGTTTACATATTTAAAATTTGTTAAAAGAGCTCTTTCATTTCCCTCATACTATGCCATGATATTGACAAATTCTTCTTTTAAATGATATTTTAAATATTTTATTTATTTCTTAACAAGATTATGCAAAAAGCATAGATACATTTCAGGTAAAAAAAAATGAAATAAAATATATTCACCATTTTTTTCATCAATTAACCTATAATAAGTTGGTAGCAAGTATCAATATAGTATCGCGAATAATAATTTCATATTAAAAGGATCTCGATTACATGGTTGTTCAAACGAGAAATTCGGAAATGAGGAGATTGTTAATTTTAATGCCTATAAAATAACTATATGTTGTAACTTTCGAATAAAAATTGGTCAAATAGTGAATAAGAAGTGATTCAAAAACCGAAATATATAATTGGTGTGTAGTAAGATTTTTTTTAACCTTTAGGCAGAGAGAATCTAGTGTTAACATATTCCGTTCATCAGTTTCCGCCTAATTTTTGAGATATTGAGTGCTTCATTTATTTTTAATTTACTTTAATTACTGAATACATAATACCGAATTCATATTGGTAAAAAGATATAAAACATTAAGTTTAAGGTACAATAGCAAAACTTACCAACACTAATATCACTCCCATATTGTACTCTCGTTTTCTATAGAAACTAAGTACTTTGCAACAGTTGGTTTATATTATTACTTGCGGCGCTTGTACGATGTACGACGTATACATACTCGTTGGAGCAAGCTTTCAACATTTGTCAACTCTTATAAGCTTTTAAAATAATATTTTAAGCATGAAAAGTTTATGTTAAGAACTTATCTTTGGTAAAGTGACTTTGTTTTAAAAATAAATCTTTTGTTGTGTCTTGAATTTCTAAAACTACTTAGTGCTGAAATTATGAGAAAATTATTTTTTTCTCATAATTTATTTTTTTATCCAACATATTGCAACAAGGACCTAGTGTCAAGATCTTTTCTCACTTTCAGCAAATGTTTAAATATCGCGGTTTCAGTGGCGGAACTCAATGCCGTGCTTTGTCTTCATACCAGAACGAAGATATGAAAATAATTGTAGAGTCACCACCCCTAACCGTCGAGCAAAATCCAGACGTACGCGTTGTGACGCTGCACCACGCGCGACTGACTAATATTTATTTAGAGTTCAAAACATAAATGCTACGTTTACAAGATATTTTTATACTACATTGTGTCTTTTATGTGTTTAAAATAAGTACATAAATTACTTTCTGTCATTATTGAGAAGACTATTCTTTAAATAGTAGGTATAACGTAACGTAATTATATAATTACTAGTGTTGGGAACCTACTATATGGGTAGGTTCCCAACACTTACTGTCAGTGTCAGTGCAAACAATCCCTATGTAACATTTTCTGAATAAAGTAAAGAATAACAAATATATGCACGTTCTGTGTTAAAATTATATTTTTCTTTTTAAATTCAACCGTTGCATACTCTAAACTTTTTAAATTTTAATTGACCTTTTGAATGTTATATGCATAAAAAAATACTAAAATAGCATGAGTGCTCTTTATTGGAAATCGATATAGTATGTACATACGTGCATATGTAAATTGGAACTTGCCCGAGGTGATACCGCTACGTTATCAGGTGTTTGCTGTCCAGGGCTATTTGAACTATAATAATTGAAAAGTCAGTCCTGAATGTATCGGCTATAATTGAAACCTAAATGAGTGAGATGTAAGTAATAGGTAAACAAGAAATATTAATTTATATATATTTTATATTATATATTAATTTTGTCCGTATTTGAATAAATCGTGACGACCTTCGTCACAAAAGATAAAGGACGCAGGGTATAGAATAAATTTGAAACAATAAACTTAAATATGTGATAATGTTTTATGAGTAAACACATTTTACATATAAAAATATATTTTTTAATTGAAAGACAAAGTTAGTGTACCCTATTTAGCCTCACGCTATATTCTCCCGCAAGATAGGCAAAAGAAATAAGACACATCGTTTCCCACTTTCTGTCGAATTTCAGGATCGAAGCAATGACTGTTATGTGGCGGAGCTTAACCTCACCTTTATCTTATTACCAGACCAACGAAATAAAATTAATATATATTTTATTCCCCCGTGTGGGAATCGAACTAACAATCAC
This sequence comes from Heliconius sara, assembly GCA_917862395.2. Classification (NCBI taxonomy): domain Eukaryota; kingdom Metazoa; phylum Arthropoda; class Insecta; order Lepidoptera; family Nymphalidae; genus Heliconius; species Heliconius sara. The sequence continues at coordinate 5,374,165 of OU860792.2, forward strand.
AACATAACAATCATGGCGTTACAGTCACACGCATGTGCCATTGTGCCACGACGGCGCCAATTCCATCAATCATTGCATGAACTAATTTCGTCATTTCACGAAATATCTTGTGTTATCATCTAAAATAATCTATACTCGTATATATATTTTATTCACAGTATCATCATTGTTGTTGGTTTTCATAAATTACAATAACAATATCGTATTTTTATAATATTTTCTTTTTTTTTATTATATCAGCTTTAAGCTGTATTCCGCATACAGCAGGATAGGCAGAGGGAAGTTTTAAGACATTCATTGAGTAGCGGAACTCAACGTACCGTATACCAGAGCGAAGAAATAAACATTTTAAATAAATATTCCAGTTCTGCCACTCAACACGCAATGCTTCCAGACTTCGGTAGAAAGTGGGGAACGGAGTGTCTTAATACTAGGTTCCCTCTGCCTACCCTGCTGTGTGCGGGATACAGCGTGAAGCTGATTTGATTATGATTTTAAATAATTATTCCATTTCCTCGGGTGGGGATCGAATCCAACACCACAACCATTCGCGTTTACAGTCACATACTTTTGCCCCTGCGCCAATACAATATTTTCCTTTCAATTAATTTAGCATTGTTGCTGACGCAAGGACAAAATATGAGGGGATAACGAGAGATAGGTACTTCAACGTACAAAGCATTTAGTCTATAAATATCTATTTTCATTCCGTCTAATCTTCTTTCATTTCTATTTTTATATTCCACCTACAGTGCTCCTAGTCTGCTCTTCTACTAACTCATTTAATGTTTGAAGGACTTTCTATAATAACCTCTTGGAATCTAAAAATATAACAAAGTTAATTAAAAATAGCAGACTAAAGGCTCTACTAATATGTTTTTAGCCTTCTCTAAGTCCCAGGTAGAGTTCGTTTGAAACCAACGAACGTTTGAAAAAGCTTTTTTAAACTTATACCAGTAAGTGCTTATAGTGAATTCAAACTAAGGACAATAGTGCATTAGCTATAATAGAAAATTAAAATTATTATTTTTGGGCAGAAAACAACCATAAAAAAAAACAAAAAGTAAAAAGTAGCTTCACGCTGTATCTCGCACATAGCAGGGTGGTAGGCAGAGGGAACCTAGTGTTAAGACACTCCGTTCCCCACTTTTGACCATTGCGTGTTGAGTGGCAGAACTCAACGCTGCGCTTAGCCTCGACACCAGAGCGAAGAAATGGAAATATAAATTTAAGTAAATATTTCATCTCCTCGAGTGGGGATTGAACCCACAACCAGTCGGTTTTACAGTTACATTTCGTGCAGCTGACCTCAGGCCAGTCAAACAGCGTATAAACAGGCTTTTACCCTAGACAAAACCAATAGAAAGCCATATCGGGTGCTACACACGACAATCAAAAATTTACGAAAAAATTAGAACGTTTCAAAGGTACCTACATATAATTTATGTAGATTTCAAGTTAGTCCAATTAAAATTGGTTTGAACTATTAATACGAGTACATACAGCATGTTCTCAATAATTCATTAAGCACTGTTGTTTTACTGTAATTAAAGCTCTCTTCCTGTATAATGAGTGAGGGCTCGTCCGCCGGGGGTGGGTATTGTTACTGGGATCACTCACACGTTGATTTGATACTCTCGCTATTCAAAAAGGTTGCTCCGAGTGGTTAATTTCAGTAATGGTATCAACATTATAATTGGTATTGTGCTTTTAGGCGTATATATATTTAATGAAAAAATGTTATAATTATATAAGCATTATATTTGAGGCCAGTCGTGGCGCAGGGGCACAAAGTGTGATTGTAAAACCGACTAGTTGTGGGTTCGATCTCCACTCGAGGAGATGATATATTTACTGAAATTGCAATGTCTCCAGAATTCGGCAGAAAGAGGGGAATGGAGTGTCTTAAAGGTCCCCTCAGTCTATCCTGCTGTGTGCGGGATATTTTTATATTTTTTTAATATTTTTTATATTTTTTAAAGAGAAATATGTATTAAGGCCGCCGTGGCGCAGTGGTTCAAGTGCGTGACAGTGAGCGTGATGGTTGTGTCGATCCACATTCGGAGCAATAAATTATCATTTATTAATATTTTCATTTCTTCCCTCTGGCACCAGGGCAAAAGCCCAGCGTGGAACTAGTTATACCACTCAACACGCAATCCTTTAAAAAAATCGTCGGAAAGCGGGGCACGGATCGTCTTAATACTAGGTTCCCTCTGCCTGCCCTGCTATTTGCGCGAAACATGGTGAAGGTGTTTTTTATACCTACTTATTTTTAAATGACAGGAAAATGGTTTTCTTTGATAAGGATATTACAGTCGTGGACGTATTAAACAATCCAGATAATCTGAGATAACACCTTTGGAACAAAGTCTTCAACAGATGAATCCGCTTGAAATTGCTTCAGAGATCTCAGCTTTAAAGTTTATTCGGAACATCAAGGAAGGAAGTTCATTGAGCGAGTCTCATGCATGAGAAACCTAATTTGGTATAGTTAAATTTCCATATTATTATATTATATTTTTCTTTCATTCGCGTATATTTTTTATGTTAAAATGAAACTTCACATAGCAGTATAGGGTTAGTGTTAGGACACTCCGTTTTTCTTTGACTCCAATTTTTCAAGGCACCCGCTGTTGCCGCTGTTGTTTAGTCAGCTTTACGCTGTATCCCGCACACAGCAGGATAGGCAGAGGGGGAATTTTTCGCCAAATTCTGTGTGCATTGAGTTTTGAGTAGCGGACCTCAACGCTACGCTTTGCCTGACACCAGAGCGAAGAAATGACAACCAATTTAAATAAATATTTCATTCCCTCGAGTGTACAGTCACATACCTCCGTGTTCCCCTACACCACGACTGGCCTAAATTCAATTAAATATTGAGCTTAATAATAAAAATCATCAATATTAAAATCTATGAACCGCTATATATCTTAGTAATTATGAGCAGGCGATTAATATTTAAAAGGTTTGTTACTTTTAGGTTTTCAATTTTCTCGTCGCTTCATTGTTTATTCCATCATACAGGTGATACGGCAACACTTTCAACATCCAGAAAGAAAAAAAGGTGCTAACTTTTGAAGCATTATTTCAATTACGCGCCTCTTTCTAAAACTTTAAATGGTGATAAATTAATTAACTATTATAAGATCATTTTTGTAATATACGTAATATAATAAATAAATTTGAGGCCGGCCGTGGCGCAGTGGCACGAAGTGTGACTGAAAAACCGACTGGTTGTGGGTTCGATCCCCACTCGAGGAGATGAAATATTTACTTACATTTATATTTCCATTTCTTCGCTCTGGTGTCAAGGCAAAGCGCGGCGTTGAGTTCTGCCACTCAACACGCAAGGCCTTCAAAATTCGGCAGAAAGTGGGGAACGGAGTGTCTTAACACTAGGTTCCCTCTGCTTACCCTGCTGTGTGCGGGATATAGCGTGAAGCTAATTTATTTTTTTAATTTATAATAAATAAATCATAAACGCAAATTAGAGTCAGTTAGTGTATAAAGTAAGACATTTCTGATCGACAAATAACTTGTCTATTGTCGCCTCGCTATTTAAATCTACATTACCAACGTCGTCAGTGGCCTGTACTGGCACCGAGCCAACGTGTTGGTATAAACAGGCGTCACACTACGAGACTGTCGAACTTGTTTACTATTGATGTTTAAACACGGTTAGATTTATGTAAGACTAACAATTTACAATGTTTTTTCAATACGGTTAATTAATATAAATATTAATTTAACTGAATGCTTTATTTCCTCGAGCGCGGTTGAACCTACAACCAGTCGCGTTAACAGTCACTCTTTGTGGACCTCGCCACGACTGGCCTCAGAAACGATCTAAGAATGAATAGAGCAGAAATATTTTCCTTACTCAACTAGCTAGGTAGAGTCAGATTAAATTAAGTGTTCATAAGTCAAAAGATAGAGCAAGGTATTAAATGAGGGTAATATTTCGAAAGTGAAATGTGAAAAGATATGAAATGAGTTATTTTAGACCCAATATATTTAGACTGATTCTAAATAAAACAATATAAACTGTAAGAATATTGCGGATTCGTAGGTAAAATTCGTTGTAAATATATTCGGTTTGTCGACAAGATCATGATCAAATAAACGCCGTGATAAGTTCGCAGCGGACATGCGACAGCTGCTCGGTCGTCTAATAATATTACAATTCTGGTCGCTCCCTCCTGATACATAATTTGCGATTTTCAGGTTCGAACGGCACCCACCCTCACGTCATGTAATAATTTTCCCAAGTAAGTCAAAGTTTCAAAAAAGTGATTTAGAATATAATGACTATTATTTCTTAGAAGCAAAGTATTATTAATAAAAAGTAAATTTATATTTAAAAAGTAAATTTATACTTCGCTTTAGTGTCGAGGACAAGCGCGGCGTTGAGTTCTGCCACTTAACACGCAATGCCTTCAGAATTCGGCAGAAAGTAAGGAACGGAGTGTCTTTCACTAAGTTCCCTCTGCCTACCCTGCTGTGTGCGGGATACAACGTGAAGCTGATAAAGTAATAAAATAATTTATATGATTAGGAATAAGATGCTAGCAAGAAGATAATAATGGCATTGGCTAGCGCCGTTCAAAACACAATATTTTCTTGTACAAAAAGTGATGAAATACACAACATACTTTTTACTATTTAACTTGCCGTGTCTAGGGAAAAATATAAAAGAAAATATTAATTTGACCTTAAACAATTTTTATATTAATATTAGAAATCAAAAGCCGCCTCCAAAAAAATTATTCAATTATGCTGCAAAGAATTGACATAGGCTTGGCGAAGTTTTAAAAAAGTTCTTTCAAACAAGAATGTCGTAATTCAAGTAGGGTTTAGCGTCCATCATACTTATTGAAGTTAAAGTGGTTTTACACAGAATAGAAATTAATTTTTTGCTCCCAAAATATATTTAATTTTTAAATAGTCTTGTATGTTTTTAATTATAATGAAATGATTTTTTTTTAAATTACATATTTCTTTTATTCTGTATTGTTTTTTAAACCAAAAGTAATACAAAGACCTATTTATTGTATTTGACGCTATGTTAAGGTATAAGAAAAGACTTTAAAAATATGTGCACTTCTAGTTTCCATAAGGGGAAATTAAGAAAGGATATTCGTATTTTAAATTCTTTAACTTAAGCAACAACGAAATAGCTTATGACTGACTGAAATGTAAATATTTGAAGAAGTGATCGCTATCATATCGGTCCCGCACTGCGACCCCACGAATTTAGGCCTTGACCTCATCCATAATTCAAGTGGAGTACCACCTTACGAGTCCGAATACCATAAAGAACATAAACATTTCATATGTTCACAGGCTTAAGGGATTTGACTGTTAAAATATGTAGACGGTTTTGTCGCCACTTACAGCAACCAAATGAAATACGTTTTAAGGCAAAGACCAAAATACTTTTAGAATACAGTTTGATGTTTGAACTTTTATTAAATGGAAAATTCTTGAAATATTTGTTATAGTGAAATTATATTAGTTAAATTGTAATTAACTTATTTGCGATAATATAAATATACATAAACATTATGTATGAGACATTGCAAATAAAAATTAAATTAGATACTCGCCATTTCGGGAATTGAATTGGGCACTTATTTATAAAAATATTAAGTCAGTTGCGAATTTATATGGCACGAGAATGTCGTAATCAAGTGAAGTATATATATATATATATATATATATATATATATATATATATATATATATATATATATATATATATATATATATATATATATATATATATATATATATATATATATATATATATATATATATATATATCGTAAGCCGTACAATCAAAAATTAAATTGTTTTGTTCTAGAATCAATTTCAATTTTATCCCTTTTGCCGGTGATATCGTGTTTTCTTTTTTTCAAATACGCAATATCAAAAGAATAACGCAAATAGACTTTCACTCTACTACCTTTTTATAAAATAAACATCGGTATTAAAATACACACAATGTATATTTTAAATGAAATATTTATTTAAATTTATATTTTCATTTCTTCGCTCTGGTGTTGAGTTCCGTCACTCCAGATTCCGGCGGAATATGGGGAACGGAGTGTCTTTACACTAGGTTCCCTCTGCGGTAATACGTACTCATTACTGTCTAATATCAATGTTACTTTAAGACAATTTTATGCTATATTTCAATTTGCACTTCATCTTGCAGTAAAGATGAGTTAATCTAGTCTCCAGACTCATCTTTGAAGCTAACGAATGTAATTGACTTAACCGCTTTGGATTGCGTTTCTTGGGAGAGTTCAATCTTTTAATCTTTAACTGTAGATTTATTGTAATTTAAAAGGCTAGAATAGTATAATTACTACAAAACTGAGTACATTAGCAGGAGTATAGCTGTTTTTATTGGAAATCGACTATTTCGAATTAGCTTATACGATATATATAAATATGTTTGTATTTATAGAATCTTTGTAATTTCAGAAACAGAATCGGTTCAGAAGAAGAAGAATTTTTTTTTGTATTATATATAATTAGAAATAATGGTTTGTAACAGTCATGTCACTTGCCAAGATAGTAAAGCTAATATCATAAAAAAGCAATAAAATAATTACATTTCTTGTTTTAGAAAATAAATATTACGGTAATATCCAGTAGTTAATAGTTAATGAATGAAGAGTTCACTTTAATTTTATCTCAGATCATCTCAGCCAGAATATAAATTATAATTTATAAAATCATATTGTTTGAAAAATCTTTTAAGCCCGCGCCTCTTGGAAACCGTCTAAGCGCTTTAACCTCTAAGCCATATGTTAGCTGCGTCAAAATTCATGAACTCACTTGTTACAACTCCCTTGTGTTGTAAGCATATCTGTAGGAAAATTATTAATAATTACAAATTTCCTTTACCCAAAGATAATTATTTAGAATCGATGTTTAGCAACTGAGATATTTAATAAATATTTTTCATCTTATAAAAAGTTCTAATCCCCACATGGGAAAGAAAAATACGTTTTCTAAAAGTATTTTTCTTCCCAAGAGTACTACAACACTTAAACAGATTAAAAATATTCATATTTCCATACATGTAAGATATAAGTAAAATTGTGATTGTGAGGCCAGTCGTGGCGCAGGGGCACAGAGTGTGATTGTAAAATCAAGTGGTTGTGAGTTCGATCCCCACATGAGGAAATAAAATATTTACTTACATTACACATTTATATCATTTCTTCGCTTTGGCGTCGATGTAAAGCGTGGCGTTGAATTCCGCCACTCAACACGCAATGTGCCTCCAGAACTCGGCGAAAAGTGGCGAGCGGTGTGTATATATAGAGCATAAGGTTCCCTCTGCCTACCCAACTGTTTGCGGGATACAGCGTCAAGCTGATTCATTTTATTTTTTTAATATGATCTTTATGTGTAGAAATATCGTATACTATTAATTGGAGGTATTTTAGGGTTCCGTAGCCAAAGTGCAAAAAACGAAACCCCTGTAATTTCGTCATGTCAAGAGTCTGTCTGTCCGTCAGTCCGCCACAGTAATTTTACTCGGGTAGGTACTTAGAGACTACGGCAAAATTTAAGAGGGTATTTATGTGTATATTGAGAACCGCTACAAAATGATGATGGATAAATTTGAAAATTAATATTATTAACTTTAGCACAGATTTTGCTCGCAACCCATCAATCTATCCCTTATCCTGTTTTATTATTTAATCGCAAATAAATCCTACAAATAAATTTAATTAAACATTTCATTTCATCGAGAGTGTATCAAATTTACCATCAGTCGCTTTTACAGTCACATTTTGTGCTACAACTGACTTGAAGATCATATTATGATTTACGTATATTCAAATTAACACAATATTATATTTAACATAACATTAAAGTTATTTCAATATTTTATCGTAACATTTTCGACCCAAATTCACATGAACAAATTGGAATACACGAAATACGAATTCTGTTTTTCTTTCAGAAGCAGTAAGAAATATAATTTATATATAATTTATGATGTTGCTTTTAAATTACTCATCTTGTTCAAGTTAGTTAGTTATCCAACGAAATATAATCGTCTAAAAATGTAGGTACAGCTTTTCATTCGACTTATAAATTGTTAAGAGCCTTTTTCTATTTTTAAACATTTTTAAAGTGTTATTCCACACTTGGGAAAGAGGAGGAGGCGCGGGTTCGAGTCCCGCTACGTTCAAATTTTTATAGGTTTTCTAAATAAGCCTTTTTCTGTTTTTACAGCTTCACGCATTATCCCTCACATGGAAGGGTAGGCTGAAGGAACTGGGAACGTAGCGTTGACACACCCCGTTCCCATTAATACAATTCCGTTTCCCACTTTCCGCCGAATTCTGAAGGCATCGCGTTCAGTGACGGAACTCAACGCTTCACTGCCTCAGCACTAGAGCGGAGAAAAAAAAATATTAAATATTTTATTTCCTCGAGTGGGAATCAAACCCACAAGCAATCGCGTACGTATATATATTTTGTATTGTTAGTAAATATGTATACACTCGTATTGAGCCGTTTACTACTTTTAACCCCTCCTTGTCAACAATGCTACAATGCTACATCAGCCGACAAATAGGGGTCAGTGGCAAGACACTACTCTCTACTTTCTGACATTATATTTTAGGCGGCGCGACGGCAGCTAATGCCCTTTCACCAAACTCATAAGAACTGCTCTACAATCAAACTTATTAGTATTTTTAAAATTAAATATGGGTTTTTGTTGGCAACTTTCTAAAATTTCATTTGTGTATGTAATATTATTACTTTACTACTTCGGAATATTTTATATTATATAAAAAAAATATATCAAAAATTTCTTCGTTTAGAAGAAAATATTTAAATCGAAATCGATTTAACAAAAGGACGAATGCAATTTATTACAGATCAGTCAAACAACTATAGTTTAAAAAGTTCTCTAAGCTGTCGTTCGAGTATACAAACTGCTCATTATATTGTAGTTATTTTTTGAAGTAGTGTTTTTTATATTTGATTGAATACGCACTTTTAATATTACTTAAAAAGAAAAAAAACCCTTTATAACAATTATAGAATGTCAAATTATTGGTCGATAATCTATAGAGGTAAGAAAGAGAAAGAGGTAAGATTTGTATTTTTGTATGTATGTGTGTATGTTTGTAGAGTTTTCACACAAAAACTACTGGACCGATTACAATATTTTTTTCACTATTAGAAAGCTGCATCTTTACTGACCAGCATAGGCTATATTACATTTTCAAAAAAAATAGAGATCCCTAATAAAAATGCAATAATGTAACGCAAGGTGAGAAGAAATTGATCTTAACAATTCTATCATCGCGTGCGCTGCGAAAACTATTGATGATAGAACAAAACAATGTCCTACAGTATTATAGAACGCATCAATATCTATATAAAAGTCCGCAATAGCATATGTCCAACTACTGTACTTATGACAATATAACCATTTTTTATATTTTAGAAGTTAACAAAAGTGCCGACAATAATCAAACCATATTATTCATACCTCTGCATTAATCCTTATCCCATTAAATGATATTTTATGAAAGATAATTTCAATACCTGTAAAATACTTTTTAAATTAATAAGATCGGACATCCCATTCAAAAGATATAACGAATTTAAAAATATAAATCATGTAATAATAAAAAATGCGGAGTGTGTGCCGTGTGGCCTCGCGCACCGTGGCGAGTAACTCTGCGGGGGTGAGAGGGAGGTGCATCGATATCACTTAAATTATTAAGACAATCCATTAGATTTTTGTTTTTTTTTATGGAAAGGACAAGGCAAACGAGCGTTCGGGTCACCTGATTGTAAGTGACTACCGCCGCCCGCGGCCCCGTGCAACACCAGAGGAGTTACAGGTTCGTTGCCCGCCTTTAAGGTGGGTCGGACTCCGGAGCCCGGCATTACCTGATGCGAAACGCAGTGGCATAAAGCCGCTACTATATATATATATATATATATATATACATATATATATATATATATGTATATATATATATATATATGTATATATATATATATATATATATATATATATATATACGATAATATTCTGTCATAATTAATAGTTTTAAACTTTGCGTACAAAGTTATCCCGTAGGTAGTATATAATTTTTTTCAATTATTATTACCAGCATAATGTATTGATACTAATGTGGTATTTATATTTTTATATATATTTATATTTTTATATAGCACCCTTAGGGGTGAATTCTAAAGAAACCGAACGAAACGAAACGAGTGTTCAATATAATATTTTTAACAGTCTGAATTTATTTTTTTATAAAAATCGGTGGCGATTTAAAGATTTTTCCATATAAACTTTAAACCCAGTATTTGAACCCTTAGGGGATGAATTCTACAAACCATGAAACACGTGTTCAATGAAATGTTTTAAAGAGTCTGACTTTCAAATTTTATAAAAATCGATGCTGTTTTAAAAAAAATCCATACAAACTCTCTAGGAATTCCCTGTATCGAAACAAACAAATAATTCACAAATTTAAGCGTGTGAAGCCGCGAGTTGGTTGCTATAGTTTATAAAAGTTTATATTGTGTTTAGATGGATCACGTGGTGATGTCAATACATTTTAATCATTGGCACGTAGGTACGTTACATTCATTTACAATAGATATATTTCTCAAGAGAACTTAATCAAAACTTTGTATATAAAAAAAATAGATGAAATAATCAAGTTAAGGAAGTGCCAAATATATTTTATGAATCAATCTTAATGTTATATTCGAAGCAAATGAATTGTATGTAAATTTATTAATACGTTTCAAGTATGAAAAGAATAAAATATAATTGCGTTTATATTTCTATAATTTATATCGATATATCAGGGACGTAAATGCGGGCACAGAGCTGCCATCTTAGTACAGAGTAACCTCTACAAAATATATTTACTTATTATAGTTAAAGAATAAAATGTGTGAAGGGGAATGTGTGATTATCTATCCTATCCTATAAGGTATCCTCCTCCAGTATAATTATTTTCAATCAACATTTTTGAACTTTTAATTTTGAACATTTTCAATATTTTCGCGCCATTATGACGAAAAATTTAGACAAAATATTCAATTTTATTTTTTTATTTGAAAAAAAAAAAAAATATTAACGATAAGAATGTTGGTAGTTTCTCAAAAGGTATAAGAATTTAAAAAAATGCCTGAAATATGCTCTCTTCGCAAGTATTGTAATAATAATAATAGTTCTATTCACTAAAAAAACACTATAGATATTAAATTTATACTATAGATATTAATATTTTATCCTATATACTGTCCCCGTAAAGGGAGCGCTGACACTTCCATTCTGTATGACTTCCATTCTGAAAAGTGTGCCTGTAACGTGACGTTATGGGTTCGATTCTCACTTGGAGGATTGAATTGTAATTTAATCATATTTTCATTTCGCACGTCTGTCATATATCATACGCAGCTTCTTAACACTAAGTTCGCTCTAGTTACCCTGCTATAGGCTGAATACAGCGTGAATCTGGTTTTAATTTTGTATGAACCGATTAAAATAAAACTAATACTAAATATTTAAAGGAAGTTAGCCAAGTTACAAAACTGCACTTAAATCGGTTAAGCCCTTTCTGAGATTATCGTGAACGCACAGATAAACAGACAAACTGACTAAGTTCTATTACATTTTTAAATGTCCGTAATAATATTTTTTCTTATATATCTTCCATATATACACACCGATGAGTTAGGATTTTATTGTAAGTATCAATGTAACTATAACTATATAGCTAAAGACTCTTTAAGGCAAATGTTTAAAGAAATTAATATATTGACAGTTGCATCTCTTCTATGAGAGGTAAGAAAATGCCACCTAAGGTTTTAATAATTTTCACATTAGAAATCTTAAGTGCATTGCAAACATACATTATAGGTACATTGAAACATGAATATAATTTTAGTGTATTAAGTAAATCATTCTGTGGTTAAAGCGGGCGAAGCCGCGAGCGGGTCGCTAGTTAGAATATATGTTTACGTATAAAGTATGTTTGGTGCAGTAGAAATGTTGATATGATGTCAAAGTAATTGACAGTTGTATATCCATCTTTTGGTGAATATTTATACAGAAAAGTAAATAAAAACTTACCGTTCTTTTCTTAGATCACTGTTTCGTTTGCGGAAAGTTGCTACTAAAAGCTGTAGTTCCGACGAATGCCGCTCGTACAGTTGCGACAGTTGTGTTGTGAAGTCCGAAACTGTAACAGAAGAGCCTTTGTCAATGTTAGATTACTATTTATCTGGCGAAATTACTTTGAAAGTGTCGTAAAAAAACTCTTAGTAGGAAGTTATTTTTTAAGCCAAGCGTATGAGATTGAAAACGCAACAGGTTGTGGGTTCGATTTAAATTCGAGAAAATCAAATATGATTATTTAATATTTTCATTTCTTCGCTCTAGTGGCGAATGAATTCCGCCACTCAACACGGAATGCCTCTAGAATTCGATGGAACCTAACACTAAGCTCCATCTGCCTACCCTGATACATACAAAAATAGTTTTTTTCTTTATAATTTATATTAATATAAAAGAGAATAAGTAGGGCTGCTCTTTAATGTACTCTCGGCTCTCTATAAATCTTCTCATATTCACAGCAACGTTCAGGTTCCGATCGCACTTCAGCCGTATTCGTAAGCCGATGTAAAAATTTATAAACTTTTCCTTGAAGAATATAAGAAAAAGTTGTGATAGCTACTAGCTACAATAGTCGTATCTTTTTGTTGTGTCATATAAATTGAGCGGATTCGTGCATCAAGTCCAATAAAAGTTATCCTACATAGAAAAAATACTAAGGCTTTCGACGTCCTAGCAAAATACTAGACTATCAACTTAATATATCTTTAAATAATTTAAACTTGTATTATGTTCTTTATTTATAGTCTATCTGTCAACCTTTGCTTTTTTACAAAGGCACGATCGGAAACGACGACAGACGAAAGAAGAGATGCATGCAGGAAATCAGAAGAGATTGCATCTCACCAGTGGTCTGGTGAGTTGCAGTCTCCCCCGACTCCCAGTAAAAATCATCTCCCCTCCCCTGATTTCCAGCATAAATCATCACATTCATATATCTTGTGGAATTTCGCCCATCGCTGCAAAACGCTGTGGATCTTTCAAGTTAGCGAGCTAGACCCAGGAAACACTAGTTATAGCCGAGATTTTGTGGAATAATTTAGAGATGTATTATAAGAATGTTAGTTATACGAAAATCCCTATGGCCTGCGTTGAGAAGGTTGGAAACATGCCAAAATGAATAATTTTTCTTTTTCCTTTATTACTAAAATGTAAAGCTCATTAAAAATTCATAGCGGCGTCTGAAGACCTCATTACCAGTTTTATACAGTTTAGGCAACGCAAAACTTTATAGCGTCTTAATTAATCTCCTTATATGTTGAGCAATTTTATAGATAAATTTGTCATTACAAATTTTGGCCAAATTTGCTTATAATGTAATAATTATCATAATTATTTTTGGTCGTTCAGTAAGTAAAGGCAGCTATTATTTACAGATACATTACATACGAAAGTAAAATAAAACTCTCATATAATATATACATATATATATATATATATATATATATATATATATATATATATATATATATATATATATATATATATAGGTATATAACAATACACAATACATAATGTAAAGATTGTACATTTATTTTTCGATTGCATACTGTCTTCAAAACTACATGATCCATAAATGATCCTCGCTAGTTATCTAAGTGTTCTAGAAGTTCCCAGCCAGCTCAGGAAAAGTGACATGCTTTATACAAATAGTACATATTAAATGTTGGTTCATAAATGTATTTTGTATAATATAATATAAAATATCCAAATAATAATTTTAAGTATTTTGATCTGTCTATTGTAAGAATTAGCCAGTGTTTCTGATGTAAGTACACATCCATGTCTTTTTACAAAACATTCTTGGATATAATAGATTTTATATTAATACGTAAAGTAAAAAATTTGGCCCTCCTTTTTACAAGATACGTACCCCAAGTACGTTGAGTGGTGGTACAAGTTTCCATTAAAATTTTTTTTAGAGTATTAAATGTCTGTGTGTGTCTTAAACACACATCTTATAAAAAATACTGAATATATAAAAAATATAAAAAATAATTGAATAAAAACAGTATTACATATATATAATTTGCGCATGTTACGAAGATATTGCTTCAAATATTTAATTGAGGTGTCTTAATCATATCAACATTATAGATACAACAAAACAAAGGAGTCAGTTAGAATAACTAAGACCTCTCTCTCATGTGCTAGACAAAGGGCAATCACTTGTCTGCATTGGTACGAGTAAATTTACTAGAGTTAGCTTTAACACTTTCCATATTTACTTGAGGCTGGTTGTGGCGCAGCGGCACGAAGTGTGACTGCAAAACCGACTGGTTGTGGATTCGATCCCCAATCGAAGAGATGAAATATTTACTTGAATTTATATTTCCATATCTTCGCTCTGGTGTTGAGGCTAAGCGCGGCGTTGAGTTCTGCCCCTCAACACGCAATGCCTCCAAAATACGGCAGAAAGTGGGGAACGGAGTGTCTTCACACTCAACACAAGGTTCCCTCTGCCTACCCTGCTGTGTGTGGGATACAGCGTGAAGCTGATTTATTTTATTTATTTATTTTATATTTACTTAAAATATTTTAAATACACATTTAATTTCAAATTGTCTTTTTTTATTTTTTTTTGATTCGGCGGAAAGTGGCGAACGGAAATTGTCTTTATGGGAACGGAGTGTCTTACCACTAGGTTCTCAGGTTCCCTCTACCTACTCTGCTATGAGCGGGATGCAGTGTAAAACGCAAAAAATCTAATATTTATTCCAAACTTAAAATTATATTGGTAATACGGGCGTTTTCGTATAATAAAAAGCTATAGTTTTCGTAGAATTCTCTTTTTTTGTGAAAAACGTTATCAAATATTTTTTTTTAGATTTTTGCTGATAAATAGAATGTTAAAGATTAAAATTGAAGGCTTTTCAGGTCAGGTTTTATTGGATTATTTCCAAATACTCAATCACATTTTTAGCTATTATTATTATATATTTCTCGAGTATAAATACATTTCAAATAGTTGATAAAATAAATTGATAAATAAAGGAAACAATAAGAAAAATAATTTATGAAATACCATCTACTACATAGGTACTATGTTCTCATCGTGATTTCACTAGTTATATATTGAAGGTATTTTCGCGATCTTATTAGATTTCGTTGCTGGATTTATGGTCAATTAATGTATTCAAATAGACTTTTATAGCACATCTCTAACATTTTCATCCATTGCATAGTTTGTGTTCTTGAGTTGGATGTCTTTTTTCGATTGCCATATTGTAAATAAAATTCTTAACTATATAATAAGTTCTTTGATTTTCACGATTATTACACATTGTGAATGAAACTATTTTAACCGGATTAATCGATTTATCCGGTTAAAATAGTGTCATGGACAATTCTTAACTATATTTTTAACATGCCAAACAGAACTAAGTAAGTATTGCCATAGTACACAATAAGCATTCATTTTAATTTACATTTGTATATTTCCATTGCTTGAAACAAAGGTAGTACAAAACTTCTACAATTGAAAGCAAAGATCCTCCAAAGCAAAGTCCAAAGCAATTACCCATCGCAACTACCAAGTCTAAAGCGTTACGAGCTATTTGTCGGGTGACTCGCTCATATGGCCTGTTACTCAAAATGAATTTAAAAATTCCGGCCTTTAGGTCTTTATTTTGATCGGAAACTTTTTTATATATAATATTGTAATCTGGTTCAGTACAAGAAGAAAGACACTTACAGTTCAAACCAGTCCCATTGACACCGGGCACTTTAAGTTTCTTTAGTTTCCCATAGTGCTTTGTCAAGCACTTCAATCCCTCTAAATCGCAATATCGATGATTGTATTCGATAGGTAACAAATGCGAAGTGCAATTGCAAAGTTCCAACTGCGCTTCGATGCGACATTGAATGATGCATACCGAGTAGCTGTAATGTCTGTAACCACGAAAGTTTATAGGTAATTCGTCAGGAAATCTACATTGTCGAACATCTGGCGAGGTCCACGAAACTTCTGGCTCATTGACGATATCTACGATTGAGAATAACATGGAACCTTTGGTTCCATATAAGACCATGGCTCGCCGATCTTGCTCCATGTTCCAATATGGAACATCTTCGTGTGAATGCAAAAACACTTCATAACTTTCTGAGAGTGAAATTTCTAAAGTCCCCAATTTACGGCGATTAGAAGATGAAACGTAGTAAGAGTCGTGGTTATTTGAAATTTGATTGTTATTCATGGTGTAGCACAGACCATATTCAGTATAAATGGGATTAAAATGCTCACAGCAATTTAGAGGTTTATCATTCCAATTACAACTTACAAATAATTCTTTACATATAGAACGAAACGTTGAGCTTATATTTACAAAATCCTTGGTAGATATAGGAAAGTTTTCTTCAGTAATTGAACAACTTTGGCAATCACCAGAAAAGAAAGCAATATCTTTAGCGGATAGAACCATCTTATCTTCATTTCCTTTGTTTGATGGTAATTTTCGTACATCTGTAAGTATTTTGTCGTTATTGGCAACTTCACATACCGTAACTGACGGGAAAGTAGTATTCCAGTCAAGGTAATCAGTGCGAGTAGTAAATCGAATGGTATCTTCTTGGTAAGATAATATATATTTATATATCGATGCCACGGCAGCTATCCAAACGTTAATATATATAATAAAATAGATGAATTTATAAACAAATCTGATATCATTTCGTACTAGAAAATTAGGACCGTGGACTGATAGATTTTGAAAAGTATACTTGAGACGAGGGTAAAATATATTGAATTTGTCCCGTAAATATTTCATTATTGATGTACTTACATAACGAATATTCGGACTGAAAATGACAAATCCGTAAAAATTTGTGGTTTATATATGGCTAAATTATTATAGGCTTAATAGTTGTAATGTACCGCTTTTATAACAAAATCTTTACTTAGTATAATTGACTATAACAAAGGAACATCGGATAGATAAAAATATGAGATAGGAGGAATAATTTTTTGATACGTAATGCTTTTTTATTTATAATAAACTGGACATACACACATACAGGTCGTGTAAACAGTTTTTTTTATGAAATCCAGTGTGACGTTAAACTAGAAAGAATTAATCAATAATATCATCAGATCAGTTTAGTTATTCACTTATTTATTTCTTCTTTCTTATTTGAAAATTATATAACGCGTGTGTTTTATTATTTGTGATTTACCCGTGTTTTGCCTTATTATAATTTAATAAAATACGGAAATGTGCACCGATTGTAACGACAAATTTTAAATAATAAATTTGTATACATGTACGTATCAATTTAGTATTTTAAAATTTCCTTAAAAAAATATTATTTTCTGATAAAAATATTATTTTCTACATTATAGTTTCAAATTGTACATAGTTTAGAAATTGGTTTTGTATGTTTTTTAAATAGAAAGCTTCATTGACTGAAGTCTTATTTCCATAAAAAAAAATTATTGCAATATTTATTATATCTCAATTTTTTTTACATAAAATCGAAACTGCACAAAGCTCAAATTTTATACAGAGGAAGTGGTCGTATGCTAAGCTTTAGATCTCATGTTTCTGAGCTTAGTTGTTTCGCTGGCCTGTTCTTGACAATCTGACAACGTGTCGTTTTACATATACTCGTACATACCTTGATTATGTAGTTCGGTTATGTTGGATAGGATGTAAGATTAATTTAGTAGGAAATATTTAATTTTTTCAGGTAGGCAGTCGGGTCCTAGTTTTAAGACACTCCTATTCGTCACTAACTCACGTGTTGAGTGGCGGAACTCAACGCTAGGCTTTGCCTAGTCAACAAAGCGAGAAAATATAAGTGACATAATATGGTTACGACTTGTATAACAGGTAATACTGTGGAAACCTGCTGCGTAGTGCGTGAAGCCTACCTCATACCTCTTAGACCCAGAGCCGGCAGAGAAGGCAGTCCACGCTGATAAACATTGTAAATTGGCGGACCTAGTGACCTAGCACAGCAATGTTGATGGCCAAGAGCGATAGTTGAGGTCGATAGGTACTGTCGGCCAGATTCTGCATCTGAACTCCCCCCTGATCGTAACAATTTTAAATCCATTGGGCTACGGGGATAAAGACGAGAGAGGGTACCAGCGAGCGCTTGTGCACTAAACATTTGTCTGCGTAGATGAATGCTTCCGGATATGGAGTTCGACTATAAAATGCTCACCGGAAATTTTTAAGAGAGATAGTAATTATGGCCGCGTCACTCATCTCGCGGTCGATGTAAAATAAGACATGATAATTCTAAGCACAAAATACTGTCTCCAAGGAGTGAAACAAAGTGATATGGGAGTGAAAGTAGATGACCTGAATGTGAATTGCCTGCTGTACGCAGATGATGCAGTGCTTATTACATCATCAGAGTGTGAGTTGCAGGCATTGGTCACCACTATGAAAGAAGAGTGTGAATATAATGGTCTAAGCCTCAATGCGAATAAGACAAAGGTTCTGATTTTTGAACGAGATGAAGAAAGGACGGAATGCAAGATCAGTGTAAATGATAAGATATTAGAACAGGTGTATTTGGAAGTATGTTCAGTAGAGATGGAAGATACGAGATGGATGTGGAAAGGCGTATTGCTGCCGGTAACAAGGTTAACGGAGCCTTGGCTGCATTGATGAGACGGTGAAACATCAGCACAGCTGCGCGTTTGGCCGTACACAATGCAGTTTTGGTACCGACCCTGTTATACGGAAGCGAAACGTGGGTATTACAGAAGAAGAATGAAAGAAAGATGAATGCTGTAGAGGTGCGATCTCTTCGTAGGATATGCGGAGTCAGCCTAGCTAATCGAATCCGCAATGAAGAGGTACACAGAATGGCAGGTACCAGCGAGGATGTCACGGTGAGAATGAAGAAGAACGTGCTCAGCTGGTTTGGGCACGTCGAACGAAGGAACGAGGAAAGAATGGCAAAAAAGATTTATGATGGAAAAGTGAGTGGTAAGAGAGGCATGGGGAGACCTCGGTTGACCTTCGAAAACACAGTATCATAGATACTGGAGGAAGGTCACGTAAAAAGCATGAGGATCCCCCGGGGGACATGTATGAAGAGGTTGATGACAGTGGACGAGGCGAAAGTAAAGGTATGTAGAGACTGTAGCGTTTGGCGCTCCGTTCTCTCTGACTACCCCGCTAGGGATAAAGCGTGAAGCTAATTTAAGTTAAGTTAAGTACAAAATACCTTAAATTATCTTTTTGGTAAATGGAACGTGTGAGAACATACCGCAACAAGAACGCTTGTTCAGAACGTAAAACTGCCTTTGTATCTTGAGAACTTCGTCCCTATAAGGTGGATGTGGCTGCCCTCAGTGAAACACATCTTGCCAACGAAGGGGAGCTGGTGGAACGCGGTGGAGGTTAAATTTTCTTTTGGAAACCGCAGGAGTCAGCAGTCCAATTTATAAAATTTTCTATTACTTACAGAAATAACAAAAATTTTCTATACTATCCGCAGTTCAATCTCGAGGACAATTGAATTTATTCATGATGTAAGAACCCGAGAACCGAATGAAATGGACCAATCTCGATTTAATCTCAATCATATCAGATGTTTCTCTCGCTTAACTTTGATATATTTTATTTCTGTGGTATATTAAATTTATATATATCATCTTTCTGTCTCTTATAAATATACATGTTATATGTTTTATATATATATATATATATATATATATATATATATATATACATATATATATATATATATATATATATATATATATATATATATATATATATATATATATATATATATATATATATATATATATATATATAGAAATAGAGACAATTAATATTAAAAATAAATATTTATTTATTATTTTTGTTTTAATTTTTAGCTCTTACTGAGTGACAAATAGCAAATGTTATTTGACTTATTTGTATTTGACTTTACAAGTTCAGTTTAAGAGTAGAACATCTCTATCTAGGTATAACATATGTATTTGTATTCAGTTAAATAACATGATTCTTGTTCACTCCAAAATTTCATAATTAGAAAAAATACATTTATCAACGTGAATTATTTATTAATGTAAACTAATTAATTAGTAACTTTCATCCATTATTTAATTGTAACAGATACACCCAGAGTTATAGAGAAACCAAAGTTGTTTGAGAAGCAAAATCAATACGGAACATTTTACCAACGAATTGTTTTCTAAAGTCCTAATTACTAATTAGTAATTTGTTAACCAGCTACTGTGAATTGTGTAAATTTATTCAATGATTTAATAGGATTATCTTTCTGTCTCTTATAAAAATACATGTTTATCTAGATCTCTTATAAAAATATATATTTACTGTGATACAATTATAACAGTTGACAAGGACATACACATTAGCGATGTACATCGTTTCGTTTGACTTTTAAATATATTATTTTTTAATTATTACGTTTTACTTTAAGTAATGAAAAAATGTACGTTAAGACCTCCCCCTCCTGAGGTGTATTTGGTAAGCTTGTTTTTATATTTAAACTAGCGTCCTGATCGCGGCTCCGCCCGCGAAATCACGACAGTATTCGTGCTTATTTACATTATCTGTAGTGTACTTATAAAGACTATTAATATGAATGTAAAAGCACCTGCGATTACACTATCGTAACTTCCATAAGATTGTTTTGGAAATAAAAAAATATAACTTAAGACATTGCATATTATGGAACAAGATTAATCTAGAATTCTAGATAATGTAAAATTTATATGTGTAATATAAATTTTACATTATCTAGAATTCTAAGATAATTTTATTTATAAGATTGTGTAAATCTTAGGAGGCGAATTTTGCAAAACGGCGTCTTAATTAGCACCTACGAATTAAAACGTACCACTATACTTTGTGACTCCTAGCAATTGTAATAATGAAATTTCATACAAACTATCAACCCCCAAAACCACGCCTTATGGGTCGAATATTACAATTTCACATCTCAGTGAGCACCTACATCGAACAAATAACGCTCATAATGCTCATAACGCAATAACGCTGCAAAATTTAAGACTCCTAGGTCTTGTAGTAACGAAGTTTCATACAAACTATCGACCCCCAAAAACAACTCCTTAGGGGTGGAATATTACAAACATCCATCTTAGTGACCTCCTATTTCCTATAAGCAACGCCCATGTAACATTTGAAACTCCTAGGACTTGTAGTAACAAAGTTTCATACAAACTATTAACCCCGAAAACAACCCCTTAGGATTCGAATATTATAAATTCCCGTCTTATCGAGCAACAACGTCCTATAATTAACCTCCGTGCAAAATTTTAAACTCTTAGCACTTGTAGTTTCTGAGATTTCGTGATGAGTGAGTGAGTGACCTTTCGATTTTATCAAATGATATCCAAGATTATATTTATTCTTGAAATACATTTTAGACGTGTAATTACTCATTTAAAAATATATTAAATTAAATCAGCTTCACGTTGTATTCCGCACACGGCAGGGTAGACAGAGGGAACTTAGTGTTAAAACACTCCGTTCCCCACTTTCCGTCAAGCCCTGGAGGCATTGCGTGTTGAGTGGCGGTAAATATTTGATTTACCCATAACCTATTGACTTTACAGTCACACTTTGCGCCCCTGCGCCACGACTGGCCTATATCAAATAGCATATTATATTACTACTTTACATTATATAGTAAAAAGCCAGACATTAAAAAAAATAGTAACATTTGTTTATTTTAATGTAAATAAAAACTGAACTGTGAATGTATTTATATTTATTTATTAAAATTGTAGGTATTTTTTATCTCAGTACATGTTACTTACAAAAGAGCATTGCATATTTGTAAGTAAATATGCAATGCTGGTTTATTCAAAATTATCGTCTTATTTTTTTGTACATTTAATTATATTGCGAAGGGATTTACAACATATTTAGTAGTGTTTGTATAAAAGTGTTGTAAAATGGTAACAACTATTTCATGTAAATAATATATAATTTTTTGACATTTCATTCAGTTTCACGAAATAACTGATACGATACACGCAATAAAATTATATACAAATAACAATAAACCATTATTCCACATAATATAATAATTATTCATAAAGTTGTTTGTTCGTTAATGTAGTTAATAATTTTAGATGAGCGATCCAAATTTCCGTCAGAGCAATTTAACTTTCTATTTGAAAGCGTAGTACGGTGTACACCTGAGGATATACCGATCGGGAAAATGGAACAATGGATGATTATAATCGATCTTATACTGGTTAGGACATTTTTAAAAAATGTTTTATAGTCTTTTTTAACATTTTTAAAGTGGTATTCCACACTTAGTTAAGAAAAATACTTATTTAGAAAACGTATAAAATTTTGAACGTAGCGGGAGTCGAACCCGCGCCTCCTGGTCGGTTTCCAGTAGGCGCGGGTTCGAGTCCCGCTACGTTTAAATTTTTATACGTTTTCTAAATAAGTATGTTTTATAGTCTGTATTTCACAATCTGTATTTTATTTTAATTGTATTTACGCATACCATCGAGGCAAGATGTTGTTTGGCGTTTGGGTAATACTGAAAGACCGATACTGAATGATCCCGATAATACCCACCAAAATTCAGCTAGGAACCTTAACTCTTCGATGGTTGATCGTCGAGGATAAGGAGGTGCATATCACTTTTTTACTAACCTAACGGTTCTTGAACTCTTGGCGGGGCAATATTGTAAGAGTATACAAGTTTATAAGAGTATTCAAAGTTTCATGACAAGGTCTCCAGTGTAAATTTAAAATGTTTTAATTTGTAAAAGTTTTACTCGTACTCATATTTTAATACTTGACTAAATTGACTAACATTGACAAAATGCAAATGTCTTCTATATGTGGTTTACAGAGCTCTTACTAAACTTAGTATTATTACGTTTAGACAAGTTTACTTATATAATCTGTAATATTTCGTATTTTTTGAAGAAGAATGAAGTCTCTTAACACTTGGTTTCCTCCCTAACCTGTTATTTTAACGTTGTATCCCGCATACTATATGTGGGATACAACGTGAAGCTGATAAAAATGATAATGCTAACTTCATTGAAATCGTTTAATTAAGTCTTCTTTTATAGTAGGAAAACATCAAAAACAACGTTAATAAATATATTAACGTTGTTTTTGATGTCTTCCTTATAACAAACAAATATAACAAACTATACAATAGTATAGTTTGTTATATTTTTATGTTTTAGAAATACTATGACAACCATTCATCAAAGGTATCGATATTATAAATAAAAAAATATCTACAACGTCTTGTATAGTTGCAAAAATGAAGTCTCCGTGAGAACCCTGTTGAGTTTTCTCGCGCTTTGGCTTGTTACTAGAGCGAGGAAATGAGAAAATATTATATACGTTTTCTAAATAAGTAAATATTAAGCAGTTTATTTCCTGTGGAAATCGAACATGCAACCGTCGTGTTTATAGTCAGACGATGTGCCCCAGCGCTACGACGTTTCCAAGAAGCTTATATTTGACATAGTAGACCTCGATACAAGTAACTCTATCTATTTTATAGTTTGGGAAAGGCTACCGCTACACTATATCAAAAAATAATGTACTTAAAATTTTAGATATTTATATTTGAAAAAAAAATTGAAACATACGCAACGATATCTATTGACTACATATGATAACGCATAAAACATATTGTTGAGTTATTATTTATTAAACGTTAATTACGTCGTGTAAGTGTAATCTATAATTATAATAAATTTAACATAAACATAGTAGTATTTTTCTAACAATGTTCGAATGGTTATAGTTCAATTGCAATTCCCATAGATGCATAAAACATGCATGCCTGTGCATAAAACGTCGTTTTCTGAATCGCGGTGGCAAGATTTTGGGCAAAAGAATGACTTTAGAAACATCTTATTTATTCGGCTGTTGATAAATTTACGTATTTTTGAAGTACAATTGTTCATAGTACTAACTACAAAGTAAACTAAAGTGAAATGTTGGTGCAGATTACCTTCGTAATAGTCTAGCTCAATTCGTAATTACTTAACACAGTGATAAAGAATGATTTAATATTCAAAGAAATATTTTGAATAGGTTATTCAGTCCGTTCGTTCGTTTATGTTATTAATATTTTTTTAAGAAACGTATAAATAAAATAACTATTGGGAGCAACCTCTAAAAAATTGTGTCTCAAGAAAAAAATGCTCTGACACTGTTTATAAAAATATCACTAGACTGGACTCTTTACACTAATTCGAAATAGTAATAATAGTTTTAGAGAAAAACGCATTTAATTGCTGACACATCAAGCCAGCTGGCTATAAACCGTAGTTTTGGCTCATGTTTTCTTTATCACTTACTCTCAGCATATAAATAAGTATATTAGTTTCATTGGCCATTTAATATACATGAAAACTATCTTTTACTGTTTTTCATTTTAATAAGTAGTTTAGAAGTTGTTACAATATCAAAAAATCCTTGCTGCGAAATGGCTCGCCACACGCCATGCGTCCCCCCGCGCCCCGCGACGTTTTGCGCGCGCCCCCCCGCGCCTACCTGCTGTTGTACGTATTGGATAATTGGAGTTTAATGTATTATTTCAGCGCGATATATTTATTTTCATCTTCTTAGATTAATAGAATAGTAGGTAGTCTCTTGTATATCATTTCTTTCGTTTAAGTATCCTATTGTTTATTTTGTTTACTCTTTTTCTGTTGTTTTATTATTTTCTTTACCTTTTTTAATTTAATGCCACGAAAAAGTTGTTCAAATAAAGGTCGTAGAACAAGAAATGCAAATAAAAATCATTTAAAGGATACTAATGAAAGCATAGAGGGCACGGAAATTAGATAGTAATTTAATTATTTATCATATTGTAAGGGACGTATGTCCATAATGATATTAGTCCTTATCCTTTTAAATAAGTTATTAATTTTCTACGTTAAACAAATATATACTTTGCTCTTTACAATATTTCGAAATAACAAATAGTTTTAGAGAACAGCTCGACTCATGTTTATCCCTTACTCTCAGTATATAATTAAGTATATTAGTTATCTTGGCCATTTAATGTAGATCAAAATGTTCTTTACTGTTTTTCATTTTAATAAGTACTTTAGAAGATGTCCCCGCGCCCCGCCACACTTTGCTTATGAAAATGGATCCGCCGCATCCTCCTGGCTTCTTTCTCCTAGAAATGGAAGGAGGGCCTGCTCATCACGTTGCCCAAGGCTGGGAAGAGCCCGCAGCCTGAGGGATACCGATCTATAACACTCCTTAGCAAAGCTATTTGAGAAGTTATTCCTCTCACTTCTCCACACCCACGAAGCGAGCAGTTTGGCGAGCGGGTATACCACTCTGGTTACACTACAGCAGAGCACTACACTAGAGCAGTCTTCTTCCACGTAGCACGCGTATTTGACCTTCATTAAGTGTACTTCATTAAGTGCTCAGAGCCCCCAGCACGTAGCGCATGTCTTTGTCTCCCTGCTTCAGTGACAGGACAGGACATGAGAGTTGAGAGTTTGAGGTCTAGCAGTGACTCGATCGCTGCCGTTGTTCCCCAGGGCAGCATTTTGTCACCTGCTCTCTACGCACTTTACACTGATGACATCACAACGCCCTAGCGAGTATTACTCAAGGAGAAATCCTGCAGGTCGTCCCGAACCTCATCCTCCGTCGAATGAAGCAGGCGCTATACTGCGTGTGGAATACCATGCATCACCGCAACATAAAGATAGAAAGCCTGGAGGTACACATACTCGTCTCGCGTCCAACGAATTCCGCTGCGTCAATGCATCGGGTCACCTAAACTTAAGGAGCAGCGCTCCGTGGCATACCCAGCCGCCCTAGGTCAGACGTCAGACGACTTCCGAGGGACTTTCTATCCTCCTCCAAATCCGGCTCATGAGCCTTGGTCGTTTAAGCTGGGCCTCCCACAAGAAATCGAAGGTCTCACCTGACTGAGTTGACCGCCTAGATGGTATTTGATAATCTTTCCAATCCCGTCCCACATCCTACTCCCTGTGTCTGCTCTAGAGCAGAGCAAGTTGTAGCTTGAGCCACTACGGAGACTGACGAGAGAATGCTTTGATTCGCCGTCTGGCTCTATAGCAAAGTAAATTTAGAAGCGATTGCACACATAATGTATTTCAACGCGACATAGTTGGTTACATCTTTCGTTTAAGTATTTTTGGGTAAGAGAATAGTGAGTAGTCTGTTGCTTATAATTTCTTTCGTTTAAGTTTTCTGTTGTTTGTGTTATTTGTTTAAGTGATTTTTTTTTAAATAATTGGTACATCGATACAATAAGAAATGATAATAAATACGAAATAGAAAAGAAATGATAATAATACGAAAACGCGGTTTGCATTAAGGTTTAAATAATGTTCATATTAGTAATCTTAAGTGCTTTGCAAACATAGGTACATTATAATATAAATAATTCAGTAATTAAAGCGGGCGAAGCCGCGAGCGGGTCGCTAGTATAAACTATTATTTTATTTAAGATAATGCTGATAGTTAATTTACAGGTCCATTTTACAGGAGATTTTTATATTATGTATGTTTCTTTCGTTCTTTATGTTTCTCTAAAGTATTAATAATGATAAAAGATCGTTAAAATGAAAACGAAGAACTCTCAATAATAAATATACTTAATAACGTAACTGCTAATGAGATTTCATTCATCCATTTGAATGGGTAAAATAATAATTTTAATTAAATGACAGTCGTGGCGCAAAGGCACAAAGTGTTTTTGTTAAACCGACTGGTTGTGGGTTCGATCCCCAATCGAGGAAGTGAAATATTTATTTAAATTTATATTTTCATTTCTTCGCTCTGGTGTCGTGTGGCGTTGAGTTCCGCCACTCAGCACGCAATGCCTTCAGAACTCGGCGGAAAGTGAGGAACGGAGTCTCTTAACTCTAGATTCCCTTTGCCTACCCTGCGGTGTAAGTACGGGATCAAGAGGAAGCTGATTTAATTTTGATTTGATTTATAATTTTTAATAATTACTGCGATCTACTTTGTAGTCACGCCTCATATTAAAGTAAGCAAGTTTCAAGTAAACATAAAGATGAATACGAGATTAATTCCAAACGGCTGTCTTTATTAGTAATTGTAATAAATTCTATTTCTTTATGAAATAAGTTGAGTATATTTGTAATTTTAACTTCATAATATTATTTGTTTATGAATAGAAATCGAATTTGTAAGTGGAAATAACGAAAGCTATGCAAAGTTTGATTAAATAAGTTCTGTTCGTATTGAAAATGTAAAATTATGATGGCCAAATAAATTAAGTATTACACAAATTGGCTCTTTATATAATTATCTATATTTATATGATTGACTCTATTTATATTTATATATATTATATACTATATTTTTAGCTAGGGAACTATATTTTTAGAGGGAATCTGGGAATCTATTGTTAAGACAATCCGTTCCCATTAAGTTATTTCCGTTCCCCATTTTATTTACTTGTAAATTTTCTTAGTGAAATTTTCTAATTATATAAATAGCATTAGACAATATGGAAGAAAGTTGTTGATGTCTTTAGTCTTAAGTATAATATATTTGATTTGAGACATTTGATTTACATAAAATATTTTAAAAAAAGATGCTTTGTCTCATGTTCGATTTCAAAATTTGATGTTTTTGTTTTATTGTAGAGATTTACCTCATATCTAAGACAGAATTTTACAAGTGCATGATTGGCTGACCAAGGTACGAAATTCAAAAGAAATGCATATCTTCGACATGACTTGAGCTCATTAGTCTGCCACCCATGTTACAATCTTACAAAGCAGCCCACTCATTTTTATGTATATATATATATATATATATATATATATATATATATATATATATATATATATATATATATATATATATATATATATATATATATATATATATATATATATATATATATATATGATTTTCTATAAATATACAAGTAAGCACCTAGGGAGCCTCGTGTTAAGACACCATGTCCCTTTTTCCGCTATATTTTTTTATTGGTATTGGTGGAATGACTAAACTCAACGCCGTGATTTAAGCTCGGTACCAGCCCGTACAACTGGATATTAATAAATAATAATTATTTCCCCCGAGTGGGAATCAAACCTACAAATGTCGCGTTACAGTCACACAAATATGCGCGACGAAGGCCTCAATTCTATGTAAAGAAAATTTATGGCCATAACTTACTTGTATTTATAGGTTTGTTTTCATAATATTCAATACAAAGATAATATGATATATGTTAGAAAGCCTGCTTTGAAGTAACATTAATGAAAATGTTCAAAAGAAATCCACTGGATGAAACAAAGGTTAACCTAAAAAGGATATTTCTGGCTCAGATATGCTGGCTTAAAGCTCAACTGGAGGATTTCGCTACAACATTGTATGGATAAAGTGGTATTTTTAATATTTAAAATATGAACTAACAATTTTATATATTCTTAAGTATTTACGATTCCATCCTTAAGCAATTGATAAAAGGAAATATAGATTAATTTTATTATTTTTCGCATAAAGCAAATTACTAGAGTAAATTATACTAAACTAGTATTAAAATGTTCTTTTCTCTGCTTTCTGCCTAAATTAGAGTCACTACGTGTTAACTAATAGAACTATACGCTGCACTTAGCCTACCAGAGTGGAGAAACGAAAATAGTGATCCAACATGGGGACACAAAAACAGAAAAATGTTATATAGATTTTAATGCTTTTAAAATTAATATTTTTCTTTTTTTTGGATTTTGGCAAATAGTAAAACCATTGTCCAAATATTGGAGATTTGAGGAGGCGGCTGCATTTAAATTTTTACATGTTTAGCTTCACGCTGTATCCCGCACACAGCAGGGTAGGCAGAGGGAACCTAGTGTTCATCACACGCCGTTCCCCACTTTCCGCCGAGTTGTGCAGGCATTGCGTGTTGAGTGGCGGAACTCAACGGCGCAAAAATGTACATGTACTTTATTATTGTAATATGTATACACGTTGGCATGAATTTAATATTATATCAACTACAATACCGTAACGTTACCACAAAATGACATATTTGAAACGAGATTTGGGGCTTAGATAGACAAGCACGAAGCTTGTCATAGTGAGCTTATGTAACAAATTACTATTCTTAGTATGAAACTCATGTAAAGGATAAAGGAGAACTCATGTGTATACGAGCCATATATACACCATACTTCCATAATTGCTTACAAAATGTACCAATTTAATTGAATCACACATTTTTGTTAAAGGCTTACAAGCAATATTTATTTTAGATTCACGCTGTATCCCGCACATAGCAGGATAGGCAGAGGGTAACTGTGAACTTAGTGTTTAGACACTCCGTTCTTATAAAGACACTTGCGTTCCCTATTCCCGCGGAATTCTGAAGGCATTGTAACCAGAGCGAGAAAATTAAAAAAATAGTTATTTAATTTCCTCGGGTGGGAATCGAACCTACAACATGTCGCGTTTACAGTCGCATGCTTGTGCCCACGCGCCACGACTGACCTCACACAACCACAAAACCAACAAACAACTTTGAAGCGAATTAAATGCTTACTTTTATTACATTGTTATGCCACATATAAAATTTATGAAGTGATGCATACACATAATACACAAAGCAAAACTTTATGTTGTTTGTAATTTTGCTGTGCTCCTAATAAGGGTTCTGTACAGTAAAGTTCATTGCTTTAAATTTACGAGAGTCAGCTGAATGCATATGCCCGTAAATTGTGTATGAAATAAATTATAATTATACATTATTAATAGTTTTTATTTGTAATGTAAATATAAATTTTCATTTTTCGACATTTTTCTTTATTGTCATGCAAGTTGTCAATTGCAAAAATTTTATCACTCTCCCAAGTGGGTATTGTAGGTACATTTTGTACAGTTAGTTAGCCCATAACTATCGCACCCAAGAAATGGAAATATAAATTTAAGTAAATATTTCACCTGCTCGACTTGAGCTCGAACCCACAACCAGTCGGTTTTACAGTCACACTTTGTGCCGCTGCGCCACGACTGTCCTCAATATCAACATCAACTTTATTTATTATAATTTTGTTTATTGTATTATTAGAAATAAAACGTACATATTTTGATGATACAGATACGTTTTTTTATAAGTTTAAAATACAGCCTTATGTTCTTAGATTGCATATTGATATATAATTACATAAGTAACTAGTTCTAATTACTGTCAATTCAATTTCAGTGCATACTCTTGAATATACTGATTCCGACAGTTTCCGTGCCCTCGTGCACCGTGCATTGAATTTACGGAACATCGTATTATTATGTATTCTAGCTTAAAAGCTTTTATACATTTTAAGCGAGCTTTGTTCCGTCGTCTCTATATTATTTTTGGTCAAAATTTAGAGTATTAGTATTTTACTCCATATAAATGTTGCTATGAAATCATTGAAATGTGAAGATAATATTAAATTTATTAATTAGGTATATATAATTGAACTGCCATTTATTTACATATAATTAACAAATTTAATATTATCTTTACAAGTTTCTACGCCTACTCTACAGTAATTTATTTGCCGCGCCCGCAAGTTTGCCCGCTTGAACTATGTATATAACTATTTATGTATATAGTTCAAGCGGTTCAATTAACTATATATATATATATATATATATATATATATATATATATATATATATATATATATATAGTTATTTTTTTTTTTTTTAATTAGTTTATATATATATATATATATAGTTATATATATATATATATATATATATATGTATATATATATCTATGAATTCTGTGTCATAAGTTTCATAACTTTAGGTCAACGGCAGCATAACATAAAAAGTTGACAAACTTAAGTTTGCGGGCATATGGACTAATTTTGTTTGAAGTTAACTACAAATATAAGTGTAACGTTTTTGCACCCGAGCGAAAGTTTTCTATTATTAAATATTTATTTGTTCTAAATAAGTACCTTTCTTTCCTAAGTGTGGAATACCACTTGAAAAATGATTAAAAATATTTAATAAATAGCATTCTCTCTTGCCAGACGATAATTCTTACTAATTATCTTAAATGTTCAACGGCAATAACAAAATATAAATCATCTTTGTTGAATGTCAAACTGAATATTGTAATGTTCATAACCAAAAATAGTCCTGGAATTCAAGTACGATGACAAAAACAGAAGCGCTCTCAGTACAATGGGATCCAATTTGGATTTACCGTGTTCACGTATAGAGTTCGCGGAACATACCGAATCAGTTATCGTAAAACAGCAACAAAAAGCAATAAAGGTATGGATAAAGAGAGCTTCGTGCCTAAACCATGAGTTTTTATTAGTACTTAGTCGAATGTCATTGGAAAAATAACCATATTAAAATCACAATTTCACATGAGAAATATACATATTGTATTTGTAGCACGCTTGTAGGACGCCATGTTAATATAGTGTGTTTATATTTAATGTAGATATCGTATGTTTACATATTTGTTTTGCCTTGTAATATTTGTAAAGACTACAATTACAAGAAATTATAAATGTTGTGTTAAATTTCATAGAAAATGCAGCAAAAACGATGTATATATGCACATATATTTTTGTTGCGTTGATTTAGAGGCTTAATGTTTTCTTGCTTTAATAAATAATTTCAACTTGATACCTACACATCTTGTTGAGATAAATGGTCTGAACAGACAGACAGACGACAAAGTGATAAGATCAAGTATAAGTAAGGATAACGGTTTCGTTTTTTCCATGTGAAGTGTTGAAATACTTATATATTATTTTCTTACAAATACATACTATACACGTGTCTACTTATGTATTTTATTTTAGCTTTACTTTGTATACCGTATACAGCAGAGTAGTCAGAGGAAACCCGGGAACTGAGTGTTAAACTCTCCGTTCCCATTAAAGACACTTTTGGTCCCTACTTTTCACCGAATTATGGAGGCTTGGTGTGTTTATTGGCGGAACACAACGCCGCGCTTTGTTTCGTTACCAGAGCGAGGAAATGAAATATTAAATATTTTCATTTTCTCGAGTGGGAATCGAACTCACACACAACTGGCCTCACCAATTCTACGTATTTTATTCTTTGACAATATGTTATTGTTTAACAGACTGTGAAACTTGTATTAATGATATATAGCAGTATACGTTTTAAAGGAAGTAATTCAATTAGTAAATGTAACTTCGTATTATGTCTGACGGCTATACTGGGTCAATGGGATTAACGTGCACTCTCCTCCATTCCCATCTCAAATATTATCGATACGTACATTGAGCTCCCAGCACTGTTTGTTGACTTTGTCCATTTATTATTTAAACTTAAATTCCGTTTTGTAAGCCAAAACAACGTAGCTGAGGCCAGTCGTGGCGCAGTGGCGCAGGGGCACAAAGTGTGACTGTATAACCGACTGGTTGTGGGTTCGATCCCCACTCGAGGAGATAAAATTTTTATTTAAATTTATATTTCCATTTCTTCGTTCTGCTATCGAGGCAAAACGCGGCGTTGAGTTCTGCTGCTCAACACGTCATGCTTCCTGAATTGGGCGGACAGTGGGGAACGCAGTGTCTTAACACTAGGTTCCCTCTGCCTACCCAGCTGTGTGCGGGATACAGCGTGAAGCTGATTATTTATAACAACATATCTGAAAATCTATAAAATTATAATACTGGTACTATTGCAGAAAAGGGAATTCATTTAATATTTTATATCTCACCTGTTTTGACAAGCTTGAATGTTACTTGCTGTTGATTTTTTAGCTGTTCATTATGTGCTGGATGTGTCAGCTCTCGCAGAGCCATCTCAATGGAAGACTGCTGCATGGTGACAGGAGGTGGGGATGGAGAAACCTCTTTTGAACGGCTGAACTTCCGCTTGAAGAAACTAACTTTTTTCGGCTTTGAATTGTTTCCTAAAAATATTAGATACATACATTTTATACACATTTAATTGATAATATATATAGTATTAAAATTAATCAAAACACGTGTTATTATACGTTCCATAAAAATTCACACACAAAATATTATTATAGCATATTGTTAGAAATTGCATTCACCATGCAAAGAATTAAATTGATTAGTCGCTGCGCAGGCCTCACACAGGGAACACTGAAAGTAATTCTCATTCAAAGACCTTCCAAAGATGACCGTTGCGTCGGAGGCGTAGATATCAAAGAAGTACGGGTGGAAGGCGTCGGGGAGGAGCTCGGTGCGGGTTCAGAATGCGGCCGTGGGGGAAGCAGACTAAGAGAGGATGCTGTGGGAGACGGAAAATGCGCCGCCGATACATCAGATCGACGATCTGGCTCCGGGGTAGTAACGCGTATGTTGGCGCAAAATTCGGGGGTGCTTGCTACTTCAAATAACGCATCAAAATCTCTATCAAAAATGTTCTTCCGCGAGAAAGCGGGCGTGGGCAGCGGCGCCGGTAGTTCGAATTCATCCGGTGCTGGGGTCCTTACAATTTTCCCGAATTCATTGTTTTCGTGTCGGCCTAGCTTCTTGAGTAGTTTGGCTTTGGTGCGCTCGCGCAGCTTGGCCGGCCGCTCGAGCGACGGCGTCGGCGAGGCCGGCGCGCGCTCCGCAGGCTCCGGGGGCGCCGTTTTGGAGGGGGTGGCGCGGGGCGGGGCGGGGATGGGCGGGGGCGCGTGCGGCGGCGCGGGCGGCGGCTCGAAGAGGAGGTCGAGCGTGGGGCGCTGCCGAGGCCGGGGCAGCGACTGCGAGCTGTATGTCAGGGAAACTACTTCGTCCGCAGGGTATATTACGTACATCCCTGGCGAGACCGCATCGCGCCGGCCCCTCGCGCCCTCCGAAGAGGTTCACGCGCGCCTTTCTTACTACCTACACGACAGCGTTTCTAAATTATGTGCTTCCTTCAAACGATAATGCGCCAAACTCTTGAAACGCTGAATGTGGAATGTTTCTTTAAATATAACTTTTACTTTTTGAAGCGTGGAAGGAGTGAGGAATGTTTTGAGGGATAGATTTTGAGCCATATACAAGGAGGTAGGATGATTAAATTTTCTGCTAATCCATCAGGCGCATCTTGCGTCTAAAAATAAAAAAAAACACTATATAAAAATATCTAATAAGTACATATTAAATATAAAAAACACGTATATATACATAAAATAAGGCTTTAAAATGAAGTTAATACCAAGTATTTAAAAAAAAGTTACAGTGATTTGACATTATTAGTAAAAACTTCATTGTGTATGATTATTTGCAATTCGTTTTTATTTAAAAATTATTTTTATAATCCATAATTATGCTAGCTACGTTTGTATACTCTACATGTATTTCTATACACAAACTTTGAATATATGATGAAATCTTGTGCAAGCAAATTTAAATTTACTTGATAATTTATAAAAGTTTCGAAAAAGCTGGTTGGAATTTTTAATTGAAATCATAACTGACGAAAGAATACGTAAAGTAAAAAGTCGAGTGTCGAAATTATTGCCAAGATTTTCCACTGAGAC
Source organism: Heliconius sara (assembly GCA_917862395.2). Taxonomy (NCBI): domain Eukaryota; kingdom Metazoa; phylum Arthropoda; class Insecta; order Lepidoptera; family Nymphalidae; genus Heliconius; species Heliconius sara. The sequence goes on from OU860792.2 coordinate 5,408,822, forward strand.
CAAGTAACTATGTTTAAATTTTAGGTAAATAAAAAAATCTTTCTTGTATCTTTTGTAATTGCGTGTAAGAAATCGCTTTTAGTAACAATGCGGCCATTGCACATTTGTTTATTTTTAATACTATGAACTGTATATTTTTCTTAATTGAACAATAAAATATTATATCATATTATTATTAAAAACTTCATCAATCATTAAAAAAAAGGGGAAACTGCGTGCCACGAATACCATATTACGTTCTTCCGGTATATTGTGCCTTGCTGAAGTGATTAGAAGCCGAGGGAGATAAGCGGGTCAAGCGTCGATCGCCACAATGCCGAGGGCGTATCCTCAGGTTGAAGAACACTTTGAGTTTTCCAACGTAGTCGTTCTATACATCCGTTCATTTATATGCGCTTTTGTCACTTCAACGAAACGTCGAGTACTATATGCTTACTTAGTATAACTAAATATTATATTATTAGACCTCAAATGAGAATTCGCTCGCTCAACTTGTTTTCATTTTATACCCAAATGACATCGTATCTGATGAACTTTCTAATACCTCTGAAAATGATTATCGGATATCAGTTTCATGATAATCGGTTTTAGATTCACATTTATAGTACGACTAGAGGGCGCGCGCCCGCTTATTTGCACCCTTAAGGGAGGATTCTAAAAAAACTACGAAACACGTGTTCAAAAAAATATTTTTTAGAATGTGAATTTCAAATTTTATAAAAATCGATGTCAATTTAAAAAAAAAACTTACAAACTTTCAACCTCTATTTTTAGTTAAAATTTTTCAAACTCCCTTCTTAGTGGAAGTCCAGATTATGAAAATAAACATGTGTCCAAATTTCACGTCTCTACCATGAGCGGTTACGACTGTGCGTGCGTCTTAGCTCAGTCAGTCAGAACAAGTCCTTTTATGTATATAGAAAATGATATTATACTTATATCATTTAAAAAGTGTATATAATATAATTATTTCTTTTTAAAATCATACATTTAGCGCTGTACACAGAAGTAATTGAAGTTACATGTAAGTTGAAATATATTTGAAACATACTAGATACGATTATGAAAATATATTTAATTTTTCCTACATTCTAAGGGCAAATGATTACATATATATAAAATTTCACCTTTAATCTGCAACGTCTAGCATCATTTCCACATATAATTAATAAAAATATATAAACATATTTATCTATTTTCTCTCTGTTTACTCGAAACTGTTACGTGGATTAATAAATAAATTCGTGAATGAAAATTAAGTTTAGAAATTAAATAAAGATTTTAAGGAAAGTCGTATCATGCGTGCAGTAAATTTAATCTACAAATAAAAATTTGGCTTTTCAATTGTTTGGCACCTAATTATGTTCATATTGTATCCATTCGAAAAAAATTTTCATTTATTAATAGATACTTATCGATTAATCAATATGTGTTTTACATCATGCTGGAATGGACTGAACGATGCAATTGCTTACAAATTGTTATTTAGAAGTAATAAAAAATATATATTATTTGTTTCTCTTTCACATATTTTTTCATTAAGGTTATTTGAATTTGAATTTTTATAAGACCAAGATATTAAATGTTATATTATAATCCTAATTTTAGAATATTTCTTAAAGTTAAGGCTTATTTATTATAAAAATGAGATGGAAATTAAACGAGTAGCACGTATTAAGAACCGAAGCTTAATATTTGCCTCAGTAGAGAGATCTATATTTAATGTGATATTAGTTACTATTATTGCACAAATTTCAAAATAATTTTACAATGCTCGTTCTACATACAATAGTACCTAAACCATGTACGCTTATTAAAACACACAAGTAATTATAATAGTACACATATATATATATCTGTACTATTATATTTTTATTTTATTCGGATAGAGTCATAAAACGTCGAATTGCTATTTTACATATCATACCATGTCACCGAAAACGAACAATTTAAAAATTTAATTGAAACTCGCTTTTACAAAACTCCATTTGGTGCTGTCAACATTGTGAAGCGTAGAAGATTGAGTAACAAAATTGAATGTGTTTTTGCTTTCAAATCACTTAGGGTTCACCCTGAACTTTTATTTAAGCTTATTTTTATAAAGTTGAAAAATATTTATACAAATTTTGCTATTCGCTCTTTCCTAAGAATATTACGATCGTTACTAGTGACGCCATTAATAGCGCACGAGTAGAAACTCGACGAGTTGTGTGTTCGATTCCCACTTGAGCAAATGAAATATTTAATATTTTCATTTCTTCGTTCTGGTGTTGTGGCTAAGCGCGGTGTTGGGTTCCACCTCTCAACACGCAATGCCTCCAGAATTTGGAGAAAAGTGGAGAGCAGAGTGTTTTAATACTAGACTATGCTCCGTGCGGGATACAGCGTGAAGCTAAAAAAAATAAAAGATATTACCTACAACAAAATAAAAAAGCTTTCGCGTAATATAATATACCTAATCATTTCTTATAATTATATTAACGAAACCGGCCTGCTCTCACTGCTGCTGTTTCATGCTGGGCAAGTTAAAAAAATGAAAGCAGTGAATTCTACAGAGCTGTATAGCATTCTAAATTATAAATGTAATGAGGTAGCTTTGCGTAGTTTATTGTGAGTGTCCTCGACCTACTTCATTTTGTGCGAGTCACTGTATTGTCTCTGCCATGGTAATATTTTAAATAGATCATCATCTCATTTCGAGCTTAAATTTCAAATAAAAAGCTCGCGTGCTTTCATATAATCCGGATTGACGGGTGTTTCATTGGTGTTTAAAAGTGGTTCAGATTATTTCACTTTATGAAATAAATAAGTTATTTTTCAAAACGATTTAGTGTGGTTCTATTTAAAGTATTAGTAAGGTTTATTAAAAACATAATATTAAGGCCCGTCGTGGTGCAGCGGCAGAATTTGACTGTAAACGTGATTAGTTATGAGTTCGATCCCCACTCTAGAAAATGTAATATTTGTATCGGAGTGTCTTAATACTAGGTTCCCTCTGTCTACCAAAGAATTTACCAGAATATCTTGCGCATAGTATTTAAAAAATGTCACTAGTTTAAAACATATTATATAATCTGATACTTTATCCTGTTAGTAAAATTCAAAATGCGTAAATAATATACAGACATACATATATAGCATACATTACATATATTATAAGCACATTTTAATAACATTTACAGGAATCTCTACAGTATAAATATATAAAATCGTTTTCACCTGAAATATATAGAGGAGATGAATTTCAAAATTGACAGTGCCGAATTACCTGCGGCTCTGTTTTAACACAAAATGATCGTACTGCAAATGACACGTATTTAGAATGCAGTGAGGCAAGTACTGTGGGGATCTGTATAGAGGTCATTTACCACAGTACAATGTCATGATATTATTTATATGGAATTAGTAGAGAATGATAGGAATGTACGATTATTAATATTTCCTTTTTATTGGCTTTCGTTGATATGTATGGATAAATATTGAATTATGGAGCTATATAATTGTTCTTATCTATATACGTAACGTTATATGTTACAACATTTTCTTCTTCTCTCCTTTGAATTAAATGGATTAGAATTTTAAAAAATAAATCAGCTTCACGCTGTATCCCGCACACAGCAGGGTAGGCAGAGGGAACCTAGTGTTTTAGACACTCCGCTCCCCACTTTCTGCCGAATTCTGGAGGCATTGCGTGTTGAGTGGCAGAACTCAACGCCGCGCTTTGCCTCGGAACCAGAGCGAAGAAATGGAAATATAAATTTAAGTAAATATTTCATCTCTTCGAGTGGGGATCGAACCCACAACCAGTCGGTTTTGCAGTCACACTTCGTGCCGCTGCGCTACGACTGGCCTCAATTAGAAGATTAGAATTTTATGGTTTAATTAATTTGTTTACCATTCAGTTATTGTTCTCTTATATACATATCATTTATTTATATAGATATTATTTACTTCATTACCTAATATACCTCTTTAATAAACTTTTATTCGTATATTTTCACTAGATTCTAAAAATGAACATTTTCTTGCATGATCTACAACCATCGAATTTGTAAAAATATGTACATAAAGGATTCGATTAACCTGAATTCTTCAAAATCTTCAAAGAATGGCGTGCACGAGCTCGATATGATAATATTATGGTTAACGGTTACATAAAATGGTATGTAACAAGTACATAATGTAAATATGTATGTATTATTACAGAAATAACTGAGATCAATATTGTTATTTTTGCATGCAAACTTGACACACCACCGTCCATATAATTAATTGAAATCGCTACCTCCGTCTACCCGTGACCACGGACTACTGCAAAGTGTTCGAAACGTCGGGTTTCCAAAAACGTATAAAAATACAAAATATACACGATTAATATGGTTAAAATAGTTTCATTTAAAATGTGTAACAATCGTGAAAATCAAAGAACTTATAATTGATAATTGTCTTATTCGTATTATAACTTATGTTTATGTTTGTTTTCAATGCGGATGCATTTTCCTTTCATATACTTAGACCAGATAGATCAGAGTTCACCATTTCAAGTGAACTGAACCATAAATTTATATAACAGGAATCGTACTATAGTACGTAATATAGTGTTCTTCTTATATATATTTATAATATAATAAAATAACTAGACTTTAACGTCTAATAAAATAAACATTTACATATAATATACCGAAACCATTATAAAACAAGATTTTGAAATGTTAATACCTGCACTAGACTGTTTAAGAACAACTTATTAGAATAAAGCCACAAAAATACATACATGAGGTCACCGAGATATAAGCATACATAGAAAATTGTTGCGTAGCTACCTTTGTTTAGTTATATTGCATTCTCCACGTGATTTTTTTTCTATTAAGTTACTGTCTGTCTATTGTTCTAGAATTCTTATAATAGTTGTATTATTACTATAAAGCACCAGTAAAAGTAATGAAACTGCTGCAGTGTCAAATATTTTTATATATGTATATTCGTATGTACAAGTTCTTTGTATGTTTTGGAATAAAGACGGAGTCACGTATTCGCTAAGGGATTCAATTAAGTTCTTTAGTGGTACGCGAAGACTTGTAAGTGCCTTGTATGATTCTTTAATATACTCCTTTTGGCACAGACTACCTGATAGTAATAAAAATCTAGGCTTCTATTGTTAATAATTACTCCTTCTTGCCCTTCTTGTGTTTGCAAAAAGCGATGACTTTTCCAGGACAAAAAAGATCTGAGAACTTTATAATATAATTATTTTTGGCCGTGATAATTTTTATTGTTATATTATGTACTTTTAATTTATGTTTTTACTTTAATTACAAAATATCATAAGCATAATTAACAGAAAACATTAAAAATACTTGTAATTGACTTGTTATTTTGATAAAAAGATACCTTATTACGTATCTAAATAATGAATATATGACATCTAATGTATAACGAGGCCAGTCGTGGCGCATGTATAAAGTGTGACTGGAAAATCGACTGGTTGTGGGTCCGATCCCCCCACTCGAAGAAATGAAACCTTTATTTAAATTTTTATTTTTCTTTCTTCACTCTGGTGTCGAAGCAAAGCGTGGCATTGAGTTCCACCACTTAACACGCAATGCCTCCAGAACTCGGCGGAAAGTGGGGAACGGATCGTCTTAACACTAGGTTCCCTCTGCCTACCCTGATGTTTGCGGGATACAGCGTGAAGATGGTTGATTAATTTACGGGATTTATTAGTAAAACCGCAGAGCAGTGGTCCAACTGTTATACACACTAATTGGTTTGGTTAAGCTACTTTCCAGTGGAAAGTGTACCCAGACCTCCCTCGTGCTTCAGAGGGCACGTTAATTAGTTGGTCCCAGTTGTTGATGTAACACAACAATCTAACGATCGACAGACTTCGATAATTCTAACAATTTGTCGATCAGAATGTCATTGCTGCCTTAAAGCTATTGAATCTTTTAAAATATAATTATTGCTTATAAAGTTTCCTAAGATCTAACCAACTGTAATATGTAAATAGAAGCAAACTATAATCAAGAAAAAATTGCAAAAAGATTTAGTTTTTAATGTTCTCCAAATTTAAATTTTTGACTAGTGGCGGCTGCGCGGCTTCGTCCGCTTCCTTATAATAATATTATTTACGTGAAGTTAGGAAAAAAATATTAATTATTAATAAAACATAATTTTCTAAATATTTATAAATGGAAAATGACCAAATACTTCTCTTATTCCACACGAACGGAGTCACGGGCGCGACTTATAGACATAATTATCACTATATATAAGAAATGTATGAATAATTCCTACGTATTGGAAAATGCAATCCTGCCCATGGGAAATATCTTACCATTCGCAATACATTTCCTTCGGAGAATTAACCGCTGAACGGAAACATAGTTTAGGTAAGTATGCCAGTGTCGATACTCATTTCCTTTGACACATTCGTTTCCTATTCAACGATACTGGTATTAAATTTCTTACTACAGTACGTACGTAGTACTACTATTACGTACTATCGAGGTCAGTCGTGGCGCAGGGGCACAAGTGTGGGAATGTAAACACGACTGGTTGTGGGTTGGACCCTCGAGGTAATGTAATAATTTATTTAAATTATATTTTCGTTTCTTTTGTCTAGTATCGCTTAAAGCGATAAGGCCGCCTGCTGTGCATTTTCATGTGATGTTTTTTTCTTTTGCTTGTGTGGTGTATAATAAAGTATTATTTTTATTGGTATTATTAAATATTCGTACAAATGTACGAAAGCTCCTACGAAATCTATATAGTTCTCTAAATATAAAATATATATATTTCAATAAAACAGTAACATTTATATTATGAGAGGATTCTTTTCAAAGCGAGTTTGGTTGTCACCACTCATTTCCAACGGTCCCTTTTATCGCTTTAAGTCCGATCCGCCTATTTGATTATTCTCCCATAAGAGTTTTTCCAACGCATTGTCTATATTCAAATATTAGTTACGGAGATTTAGAAGGAAAAACCCTTCATTTACAAGGATTTACAAAAAGATTTTTTGTCTTTTTTTAAGGTGGTAATGAGGATATCTGTAATACAAATATTTCTTCTCTTGAACGTGTTTTTGGTGAAATGTTGCTGTATTTTATATGGAATTTTATTTTAACTTGAATCGATTATTTACATCGAAGTAAATATAAACACTAAAGTTAAATATAAACATAAAAAACGGCCAAAAAATTCGGATTTGACAAAAGTAACTCGGATTTGACAAAAGCAGACCATTCAAGATATTAACGTCCACTTCACATGTTAAAGAGAAAAAAATAACATTTTTAATAATCAATTAAGAACAAAATAGGCACGGACAACAAAAGTCTGTGGCGCATAACAAGTAAAAAAAAAAAAAAACACTTAAGTTTTTACTTCTTATAAAATATTTTTATGTGTCTAATCTCTCTCTCCTCTATTCCTTTTCTTCAAGACAAAAATATATTTAAACAACTTTATTAAAAAACAAAAGCAAAACTATTTTCATACTTAAAATAATAAAATAAATCAGCTTCACGCTGTATCCTTCCCACAGCAGGCAAAGAGAACCTAGTGTTAAGACACTCCGTTTCCCACTTTCTGCCGATTTCAGGAGACACTACATGTTGGGTGCCAGAACTCAACGCCGCGCATAGCCTCCACACCAGAGTGAAGAAATGGAAATATAAATTTAGGTAAATATTTCATCTCTTCGAGTGGGGATCGAACCCACAACCAGTCAGTTTTACAGTCACACTTCGTGCCGTTGCGCCACGACTGGCCTCTACTTCATCATATTAATGTATATAACGATAGCACTCTGATTGTATATTGAGATTCAGAATGGCAAATTCATTTGCGCTCGAGGCAAGTGTTTATATAGGCTATAAAGACGTTTATGTCAGTCAGTATTAAGATGAAAACGTAGTTTAGGTGCGGCCATGTTGTTGTAATAATATTTTAACTTGTTTTGGCCATTTAGGTTAAGTATGTGGTACAGGTTGAATTTGACGTGTAAAAATGACAATTTGCCATGTGAAATGAATAAATTTGGAATTCAATAATCTACATAACTAAGTTTTTATGGAATCGTATATCAGTCAGAAACTTAAGGTTTTGACGAGGTAATAATTCTACAAACATTTTTAAAAGGTGGCTTAAAAATCATTAAACTTATTTCTTTTATACCTATATGTCAAATATTTTAATGCGCAGACAAACAAAAAAACATACATACATATCAATGTAAATAACTGTTTGAGAAATCAATTATTAAACTGAAAGCTTCTGAAATAGTAGATTATATTATTTTAATTAAGAGATCAAAGTAGCCCATAAGATTATCCCCGTAGATAATCATTTAATAATTCATATATCAAAGGTATTACTTGTAACAATATACGATATTGAGACGAAAATGGGACGTAACTTCGTAAATATTATATGCCTCTCACGTCTTCTAAATTAACTGGGTCAACGGATAGATCCGATTTAGTATAGAATTTTTTTTTGTCGTAGTTTTATATTTGATTAATGACGTTTTTTTTTATTTTTACGTATTACGGATTCCATATAGAATATGATGGTAACATAAAAATATATAGTGTTGTTGTATATTTCCATTTTCGCTCTGGTGTTCCCTCCGCCACTCAAGACGCAATGTCTCCAGAATACGGCAAAAACTGGGGAACGGTCTTGTTGTGTGTCTTTCTTCTAGATTCCCTCTACCTACCGTGCTCTGTGCGGGATACAGAGTTAATTTATTTTTTTATATATATAAAATTGTAGTGTCTGTTTGTGATTTTAAAATAATCGTGTTGATTCAATTGTATTTATATATTCATTTATTTACACGATACTTAAGCAATTAATATTTGTTTGCCCGTCTCTTTCTGTTTGTCCGGACTAATCTATAGAGAGCATTCTGGGGCAACGAATAAGCTACTTTTTATTTTATCATCAAGCGTGAAAAACTGTGTTGAAATAATTAAACATTTTTCTATTAAAACACGAAAAAGTTTTGAGCGTAATAAAATAAAAACTCAAAAGCTTTAAATTATGATTTAACAACGATAAAAATACAAAAAAGGCAACAATTTTTCCCTAAATACTTAAATAATATAAAGGAAATATTCGTTTAGTTCAATCAAACGAAGCCGCGCGGGTCCGCCGTGTGTGAATATTGTATAAAAAGCATATTAGCGTTTTTATACACTATTCATACATTTCTAATTATTAAACATACATATTGAAATTTTACGGAGCCGAAATGCGAATAGGGGTGTTAAAACACCCCTACTGCCAAATTACTAAAGCATTGTGACGTTAACTTATAAAGTAAATTAAGTCTTTAATTTAACTTATATTTTCAAATATTATATAATAATTAAACCAAAATTTTATTTGGCTATTTGAAGAATGAGAGAGAAGATACAGTATGGTATCAACGATAACAATTTTAAAGAAAATATTATCGTACATAATTAATTTTAATAAGTATCATTTAAATAGTTTCGGTAACAATGTTGCGGCAATATAGTGGAATTTTGACGTAATAACAACAGTTATGTTAACGGAGGCGAAAGGCGGGAAGCTATATTAGCCCTGCATTCTTTTATACAGACATTAAACAACTTTATTACAACCATAAAACTCACGCGAAATCCATGCGTACCTATTCATTTTCCTTACATTACAGAAATATAGGTAGCTACATATGCAAGTACTACTTCAATATGATTTCTGTACGTTAAACGAATTGTTTATATTTTTAAAATATATATAAATGTAGAAAAAAATTGTTTATTATTTAATATAAATAATCAAGACAAAGTTGACTTCATGAATTATTTACTAAGTTCTTCTTTTCAATTTTATATTGTACAGTACTTTCTTATAAAGAAATTTAGATCCTTTTTTGTCGCATCTCCTTCTATATTTTTATATTTATTCTTACTTTGAAGGCGTCTCATGGAGAGGGCGACAATGAGCACTTGACAAATTCTGGACACTGTCACCCCTCTAGAAAATTTATCTTGAGTTTATTATGAACCGTATCTTTCATCACTGCCAAGAGAACCATAAGAATTATGCTTGATCACGTAGTCTCGATTGCTTCAAAGTAGCCATTTAGCAACACAACTACATAATATATAGAGAATAATAATTATTAATTATGCAGATTTCTTAATTGAAAAATGTATGAACATTTATTTTTATAAAATGAATATTATGCCAGTCCTGGCAAAAATGTAACAGTACGCGATATGTTGTAGGTTCGAATTCCACTCGAAGAAATGAAATATGTAACATATTGGTTTCAAGGTAAACCGCGGCTTTGAATTCCACCACTCAACACGCCATGCCTTCAGAATTCGGCGGAAGATGGGAAACAGAATTCGGCGGAAGATGGGAAACAGGATAGGAAGTAGAAGTAGGTTACTGCTACTACTTCCTACCCTGCGGTGAGCGGGATACCGTTTGAAGCTGCAAAAAAATATATTTTGCCTTACGGGTGAATATACCAGAGCGGGAGACTTCCTGCTCTGTTAAAACAAAGAGTGGCGTTGAGCTCCACTACTAGGTGGATTCTTTGTTTTACTCTTAATGTTCACAATTTAAGTTTAAAGTGGAAAACGAAGTCTTGACACTAAGTCCCCTGTGCTTATCCTGTTGACAAAAGCATAATGCTTCTTTTTAAGTAATATAAGCACAAAAGCTTAAGAATAAGGTAATTACATATTAACAAATATGTCATATCACATCTTGTCATCCATCGTGAGGCAGTTGAGTTTTACGAGATAAGAATGATTGAACGTTATGGTTGTGGGTTCAAGTTACATATTTATCAACTTGGTTAGACAAAGGGCGATTAGTTTTCGTCAAATATGGCTATAATAACAAAGTAAAGTAAAGAAAAGGGTAAAATAATATAATGAGTATTTTCATCTATTCATATCAAATAATGATATTTAAAAACTCAAAAAAGATTTTTATATTAGATAAATAAATATATACTCGATATATCCGTATTGTTCAATAGTTTCTTTAATGTAATCGTAAAATATATAAAAAAAAACATATGATAATTTAAAATACCATTATAAACATTATCTTTATTAAAGTTCCACTTAATTTTAATGCCCGAAGGATTTTGTTCTATGGGAAAAATATGTCCACAACGCGCGTGTTTATTAGAAGTGAAGGAATTCCCCGAGAGCCGACCTAAATGAAAATTTATATGGCGGTCAGCGGGACTGAATGGGATGGGGAGAAAGTTAAAAACTCTTTATTTAATATTTATACACAAATGTTGCACGAATTGCAAAGTTATCGCAGAAACGATTTTTTATAGCTTTAAGAACTTCAACCAGTCGAATAATCAAAAGTACACTTCAGCTGTTCGAGTGTTTAAATTGTGTTTACAATTCGCCTCGTGGATGGGGAAAAGAAAAATGTCTCGAAAAATGTAAACGTTGAGCCGCTTCGGGTTCTCCCCCTTCATCTGAGTTAAGGATATTTTTTATTTTCCTGTAATATATTATATTTCTTTTGTAATTTTTATTTTTATCGTTTTTATCTTTTGTTTTAGATTTTTTTAATTGCTTTAGATGTAAAGTGAAACAAGATTTTTATACGAATTATATAATATTTATAAATTATTATACTACTCGAGGCAAAGCGCGGCGTTAAGTTCCGCCACACAACATGCAGTGCCTCCAGAACTCGAAAATTTCGAAGAATAGTGGGGAACGGTGAGTCTTAACATTAGGTTCCCTGCTGTGTGCGGGATACAGCGTGAAGCTGATTTTTATAATACTATCCGTAAAGCTATGAAAAGTATTAAATGTCCTTTTCAATATATTGAAAACCATAAGTTTAAATTCCACTGTATTCTATATTTTAGTACTATTTGAATCCTGAATGTATGAATATCATATATAACTTTTAATTATTGATCTGCAATATATCAATGACAAAAAAGTAAAAAATTAAATATTCCTCGCTGCATAGTTATAATTTACTGAACTTAAAATAAGAATTAAGCTTGATATTTCTTTCTTTCAGCTTCACGCTGTATCCCGCACACAACAGGGTAATCAGATTGAACCTAGTATTGAGACACTCCGTTCCCCACTTTCTACCAAACTCTGGAGGCATTGCGTGTTGAGTAGCTGAACTCAACGCCTCGCTTTGCCTCGCCACCAGAGCGAAGAAATGAATATATAAATTTAAGTAAATATTTCCTTGACTATGGATCGAACCAGCAACCAGTCGATTTTACAGTCACGATTTGCACCACTGCGCCACGACTGTATTAAGTTTGATAATATTTTAAATCTAATATTTATTAAGTATTTCTTTTACGTGAACTCGGAATGCCGCTTCATTTAATTTATAAATCTTTGACCTATTTCTTTAAACAGCTACCTCAAGCCAAGCAAAGCTAAGCAAGTGTAAATGCTTCTGTATATAACAGCCATTTACTTTGATCATAAAAAACGTTAGTATTTTTTAAAATTTTCTCATAATATTTTTGCGTATAAAATCTAAGATGTCCTAAAGAATTCTGGCACGAGAAGATAATGAGATGCAAAAATAAACATCGCCGATGTACGGTTTGACACATTTTGTTACGCGGCCAAGTGCAGTACTGGATATCGGTCAAGTTTGTGATGGATATGAGAAATATACTTGGAAAACCGTGATTATTATGTAGAATTTTTTTTTTCTTATTAATAAATTGTTAGCTATCAAATCTATGTACTTGTTTTTTTTTGCTTCACGCTCTATATACTTGAAGCGGTCGTGGTGTAGTGACACAGAGTGTGACAGTAAACGCGACGATTGTGGATTTTACTCCCACGCGGGAAAATCAAATATTTACCTAAATTTATATTTCCATTTCGTCGCTCTGGTTTCGAGGCAACGCGCGGCGTAGAGTTCCGCCATATAATTAGTACATCCCTCTGCCTACCCTGCTGTATGGAGGATACAGCGTGAAGCTGAGTTTCTTATTTTATTTTTAATAGATACAAGACATGCTTACTTTCAAAATGCTTCGTCTATTATTAAAAATTATTTATTTAAATATTTTTCTATCTTCGAAGATTTTCATACATATTTTCGTAGAGTTCAAAGATCTCCAGAGCTAACAATATTTCTGAGTTCATATAAACACAGCGTCAGTAAACATAAAGTTACCTGACGTCAACGGATCACTTCACCCTATGTCGAGTATTAAGTCACGCGTACCATAAGAAAACAACAGAAATTTCCATTTGATTGAACAACGGTGACAAAAAGATTTAAATCGGAAAGACACGTAGAATATTGTGATCTAACTTACTATAACGTTTGGGAACGTCGACTTTATTGCCTTTATTTTTTTCCCGTTTTTATATTTTTATTTTATGCGTACCCAAACGCGCCTTCGCCCGCTTTTTATATTATAGCTAAATTATACAATATCTATATCAATTGTAGCTTATGAATTATTCTGATATATAAGCAATATTTGCCATGTAATAAAATAAAATATAATAATAAATCTAACTTTAAAGTATTTATTATGAGTTTGGTTACCGGATTCTTACAATGCCTTATTAATAATATTAACAAAAAAAACAATTTATAAAACAACGAAAAAATATGATATTATATCATAATTGTATTCAGTAAGTAAAAGAAGAATATACATAATATAATTAACTAATTCTTCCACTCAGAAAACATTGTACAAGCCTAAACTCTGAAAATTGCCGTAGGAGTTTATAATTATAGCTGTCTCTCGTACGTTCATTAAAATAATATACCGTGTCAAATCATACAATCTGTGTTAATAGCAAATATTACAAGTTTATAAATAGTATTTAAGATAAAAAGTTATAGAAAAAAAAAATACTTCACGGTTTACCCCGCATATAGCAGGGTAGGCAGAGGGAACCTAGTATAAGTTCTGGAGGCATTGCGTGTTGAGTGGCGGAACTAAACGCCGTGGTTTGCCTCGACCTGACCAGACCAGAGCGAAGAAATAAAAATATAAATGTAAATAAATATTTCATCTCCTTGAGTGGGTCTCCAGTCGATTTCACAGTCAAACTTTGTGCCCCTGCGCCACGACTGGCCTAAACATATAATATATATTAAATTTTCATTATAAATATATACTGATACGATTGAATAACTAACGTATTTGGATATATTTGGAAATACTCAAAGGTATACACGATAAATAGCACTAGCGGTGACTTCGAATTGCAATACCATTAAATTTTTTAGTTATAGACTTGACTGCAAGTTATTTTTGAAAAATCAATAATTTCGAACAAAGACTTTTGGCTAGTACTCTGCGCCTTTTATATATAACTGTATGATGTTAACTACATAAAGTTATATATAAATATGTTGTGGTGTCGATCCCCACTCGAGGAGATGAAATATTTACTTAAACTTATATTTCCATTTCTTCGCTCTGGTGTCGAGGCAAAGCGCGGCGTTGAGTTCTGCCACTCAACACGCAATGCCTCCAAAATTCGGCAGAAAGTAGGGAACGGAGTGTCTTAGCACTAGGTTCCCTCTGCCTATCCTGCTGTGTGCGGGATACAACGTGAAGCTATTTTTTTTTTAAATAATTATCTTTACAAAATCAACATATCTCAAAGAACATAGCGTTAATCTTTTTATAAAACATCTGTTTCTTAACACGTCGTTTGAGAACAATTATATTTTATTACACATTCGACTCATGAAATTATCATCACTAAGTTTTAACGTTTAGTGTTACTGCACTTTATTTTTGGCTGGCTTTAATCGATATAATATAGAATACGACTGTTTACAAGTACTATTGTATATGGCAATAAACAATGAATCTAAATTTAAATATAACGTTCTGTATTCTTTTCCAGTAGTCTTAGAGTAAGGATTAGGATATAATTTATTGGCCGTTCTCGCAAAGAGAATCTAATGTCAGGACACTCCGTTTTATTTTTTCACCTAGATATTGCTGAGGGGCGGAATTAATCTACCGAATAATGATCGAACCTCCAATCATTGTATTAACCGTCAATTTCTATCACACGTTGCAAAAGGGTTAATTTATTTATGTTTGTATAATTTGAAAAATACATGTACATGTATCAGATATCTCTATAGCAAAATATAAAATTGGACCCTAACTTAAAATATAAGTATTAAGGATATCTATAATATAGTTTTTTTGATGCCGTCGTAGCTCAGTGGTACAGGCACAGTGGTATTTAATCATTCAACGAAACAAAATAATTAATATATTCATTTCAAAGCGCGGCGATAGCGCTGTTGGCAAAACATTTCCGTTCTCTATTTTTCGCAGAATTCTGGAGGCATTGCATTTTGTGTGGTGAAACTTAACGCCGCACGCTTTGACCTTACAGCACAACTGGCCTCATATATGAAAAAATAAATGCAATTAACTATTTTATTATTTAAAGCGGCTTAATCTGAACAGCATTTTAAATTATGCATTTAAATTACGTGAAAATTCATATCATTATTATAATTTAAGCGACTTATGGTGTGTGGAGTGAGTGTAAGTTGAATAATTTTACTAACACGCGTTTGGTGCGCCACGCCCTGGCCTTTAATTTATGACCTACATAAGTATTAATATAAATGAGACCGTATTGTTGGGTTGGACTCCTACCTGATATTTGTATTTGCTACTGTATTTAAATTATTTATTACTGTTTAAAGTACTGTCTATACTGTGATAAATTAAATAAAAAAATATGATCGTTCATTTTTGTTATATTTGGGAATAAATAAACTTGGGTGATGAACATGGATCTATGATGCTTAATTGCATTTTCTGTCTCTGTGTGTTTGTACACGCACATTTTCTTAGCTACTGATCTATTATAAGCGAAACTTTTATTATTGTATAGATATAATATCTAGGCAGGTTCTAAAGTTGATATTAACAACAAATATATGACCGAAATAGACTGGTTTAACTTATTAGGAATAACCAAATACTACCTTATCAAAAAGTAATTAACGTGGCAGGCATTTTCCATTCCATTTACCAAAAATTTGAACATCGGACGAAGAATAGTTAAGCTAAACTTTAAAGAATATTCAAATACCGCCGTTGTAAAAGTATTTCAGCGTGATTTAAAATTTTCATTTACATATAAAAATTAAACAAACTGTCTGAACACTTGGTACAAAATATCTCAAATTTGGGTGGAGAGCGGAGAACAGAGTGTCAGGTTCTTTTTGCCTACTTGTTGCAATTTTCAATGACAACGGATGGTGATAGAAAGTTGTAAAGCAAAGCTCATAAAATTACGCAAACGAAGTAGCGGCCGACGACTAATATATTGTAATTACCCTGATTATTAATGTAAAAAAAAAAACTTTAGCAAAATTAGGTCTTACTGAAGTAGATATTATTTCACAATTTCATTATTATCACTAAGTATTTAAATACTTAGTGATAAATCCACTGATTCGATTCTTTCCAGGTGTCAGATGCTTGGATCTGACACCTGGAAAGTCTAGTCTAGTCCAATCTTGTAATTACTTTAATCAAAACCGGAAAAAATACATATGTATATAAAAATACTGAGTTCTTAAATAAGAAGCAACCATTCCACACTATGCAATAGAGGAAAACGTCAAAGTATATATTATTGTAAATTTTAATTTAGAACAGTAATGTGGAACGGAAGCTGAAAGTTAATTTTGGATGACAAAAGCGAGCGACGTTTCAATTATTTACGTAGAAAGACGTTTAAAAATACATAACATAAATATAATATTATGTGTTAATGTGCAATAATTTGTTTTTTTTTACAAATGTATGCTTTTATGGTTCCGTATTTTTTAAGGATAAAAGGAACCCTTATACGATCACTTTGTTGTCTGTCTATCTATCTGTATATATGTTATAAGCTTTTATCTCAGGAACGCTTGCAGATATCGAATTGTAATCGAAACTACGGCGGCATGATTTCCTGAAAAAAAACGTGTTTCTACACTTGCTTAAAAAAAGCCTTATATTTACTATAACCATATGGCATTATGTGTAGATCAAACAATATTAATATAAAACATATCT
Organism: Heliconius sara; assembly: GCA_917862395.2. NCBI lineage: Eukaryota > Metazoa > Arthropoda > Insecta > Lepidoptera > Nymphalidae > Heliconius > Heliconius sara. Next base: position 5,425,920 of record OU860792.2, read on the forward strand.
AAAGTTATAATAAAAACTATTAAGGTCATCATTACGAAAACTTGATAGAGTGGCTTGTTAATGTTAACCTGATTTTGTATAGATATGCATTATTATTTTTTTTAATTTTAATTTGAAATTGTTATTATATTTCAAAATGATTATAGATTTTATTTACAAAATAATTGCTGTTAATAAGAGATGATAATAAGATGAGGCCAGTCGTGGCGCAAGGGACAACTGTGTGACTGTAACCGCGACTCGTGGATTCGATCCACATTCGAGGAAGAATATATTTAATCTTTTCATTTCTTATTTAGCAAGTGGGGAGTGGAGTGTCTTAATACTGGGCTGCCTCTGTCTACAATGCTACATGCGGGATACAGCGTGAAATTGAAAAAAATAATAATAAAAAAAACATATTTAAGAATTACATCATATAATATAGCTTATTTTGTATGCTATCGAAAATATGTGGTTTGCGAGATATATTACCAGTAGTTCACTTGAGCGTGTGTATTTCTATTGAGTTAACAAGTTTCACACGAAGTTGTAACCTCCATTTTACCCCTTAGGGTTAATGCTCGTTTAATTATTTCCATGCCGTAGGTTCGTCACATTTATAAATAATAGATCTTCTGCAAAAGCATTGTTTTATACATTTTATAATTAATAAAAAAAATAAAATTAAATCAGCTTCACGCTGTTTACCGCACACAGCAGGGTACGCAGATGGAAGCTAGTGTTAAGACACTTCGTTCCCCACTTTTTGCCGAATTCTGGAGGTATTGCGTGTTGAGTGGCAAAACTCAACGCCGCGCTTAACCTCGACACCAGAGCGAAGATATGGAAATATAAATTTAAGTAAATATTTGATCTCCTCGAGTGGGGATCGAACCCACAACCAGTCGGTTTTACATTCACACTTCGTGCCACTGCGCCACGACTGGCCTCATAATTAATAAATAAGTATTAAAACTTATATTCTATTCTATTTTCTTTTATACAGAACTTTTTTAATAAAATTATTTTTTAGTAGAAAATATATTTTTTTATAGAAATATGAACAATAATGAAATATAATTTGAAAATACAAAAACTCTGTTCTTTTCATTTACAAAAATTCTGTATCATGTTTTATTCATTATTCATAAATTATTCCCTATCACTGAAGTCGTTGAAATGAAAATACATTTTTAAACATACCTATCCGAAGTACTGCGTTAAATGTTATATTAAAAATACAAAGGAAAACGTTGAAAGTAGTCCTTTCATGCTATTGCAGACACCATTTAAAATTCATTGTAGAACATTATAGTATAGTAATATCTCTATCATTCTACTTTCGTAGAAGACAGAAAAAAAGGAGAAAAAAGTGGGCTTGATATAGTGTTTAAATTGTGTTACAACACTCCGTTTCCCGTTAAGATACTTGCGTTCCTAATTTTCCGCCGAGTGCTTAGATCTTTTATTCTTACACACAGTTTCACATCTAAAATTAAAGCAGATGCTAGCCTTTATGCCGTTAATAGCCATAGAATTCTGTATAAGAAATTTCTCTGTGACGCTAAAAAGTCAATCAAGTAGGTCGTTATACCAGCATAAAACTTTTACTAAGGTCATTATACAACACTCAGATAAATATAGTCAACGTTTAAGAATATAGAGTGCCTATTTTATCCCTCTACGTTACATTAACTTTAACGGCTTGAGAGCACACGTTACGCTATAGTACTACCAACAACATAACATACACAAATTACGACCAATATTGGCGAAGATGCATAATAAATGTTCTTCAAACACTTGCCAGTCCACGTTGGTCTCGGTTGGCCTAATGTTATATGGTGGATTGTTAACTGTTTTATGTCAGCTGTAAACTGACTTTCGAGACGTAAAGAGGCGTACAGATTAGTGCAGTTGCATTTGTTAGAGATACTTCTAGCAATGTTAAACTGATATTATGTTTAAGTTTCGTTCTTAATATTTTGTTTATATTATTTAAAAATATGAAGATATATGAGGCCAGTCGTGGCGCAGGGGCACAATTAATGTAAAATCGACTGGTTGAGGGTTCGATCCCCACTCGAGAAAATGAACTATTTATTTACATTTACATTTTCGTTTTTTTGCTATGTTGTCGAGGCAAAACGCGGTGCTGAGTTCCGCCACTCAACACGCAATGCCTCCAAATCTCGGCGGATAGTGAGGAATGGAGTGTTTTGGCACTAGGTTCCCTCTGCCTACCCTGCCGTGTGCAGGATACAGCGTGAAGCTGATAAAAATGTAATTTCATTGCCATTTGATGACTGATGTTAAATTCCAAATTTCAGCTTAATCGGATACTGGTAAGTGGGTCAAATAAGGCTACACACACGAATTATCACGGCAATTTACATAAAAGCTTGTAATAAATGGAAATACTTAATATTTAAGTACATTACTTTATTACCTCAGTATTCAATACTTAATGACCTCACTAACATTATAAATGTAAAAGTGTATTTATTAATTTTTCACACCTGAACGCCTGGAGCAATCTTGATGAAATTTAATATAGAATTTTTATCTCCTAGATGTCTCGAGCTAGGCTAAAGATCAAATATAATTTTCAAAAAAAAATTTATCACTATATAATTTACAAAATATATTCTTTAATAGCAAATTCACAATCTTAGATAGACGATGAGAATTTCGCGACCGATAGAAATCCAGCCCAAAGGTCTGTTTCAAGGAAGATAAATGATCAAATCAACAGCATGATGATTGCGGACATTACCCCCGTCAGATGTCTCAACTAGATCGTCGTAGGGAAGAGACTGCGACTAAAATGGCTTTCATTTAAAACGTGGTTCAAAATGACTATTAAGACACAAAGCGGCCGCTGTCGATTGCGTCGTTTATTAGCGACTAGACAGTTTATGTTCGTGTAAAAATGGAGAAGCCACCACTCAAGGGAAGATTTATTGCTATCAACGTTAGTAATTGCGGACGCTAAAAGTTGTTCGATATGCAAATATTGCACGTCAATTCTGACGCGTTATTAGTGAATAAATAGATTAATCGTTTACACTGGGTGGCTTTTTTATGTTCATGTTTCATATATGTAGATAAATTGACATAGAATTTTAAAAGTTATTAAAAAAATTGAGACCAGTCGTGGCGCAGGGGCACAAAGAGTGACTGTAAAATCGATTGGTTGTGGGTTCGATCCCCTACTCGAGGAGATGACATATTTATTCACATTTATATTTCAATTTCTTGGCTCTGGTGTCGAGGCAAAAACGCGGCGTTGAGTTCCGCTACTCAACACGCAATGCCTCCAGAACTCGGCGGAAAGTGGGGAACGTGGTATCTTAACACTAGGTTTCCTCTGCCTATCCTGCAATGTGCGGGATACAGTGTGAAGCTGTTTTGATTTTTTGAGAAAAAATATTCACTATGCGTGGTGATTGTGGGTACTATCCCTAATCAGGGGAATGATTTAGACTAAAGTTTACTTCGCTCTGGTGAAACAAAGTAACTCTGAAGCAGACTAGCTCGTAAGTGAAGAATGAAATGTATCGATTCCAGGTTTATTCTGTCTATATTGCTTCGAGGAAATAGCATGAGGATACCAGCAAGGAAGGTTCCGGAAATCCACATGCATTGTAATTGGATTTTTAGTTACAAAATTTTATTTTTTCACAATTCTGTGCTTACTTATTTAATTATTCTACAGTTTCAATTAACACCGTCACAAACAAAAAAGTTCAGACCACAGTTAGAATCAATTTGGTCGCACTTTCAAGTAAACTACTTTTAAGTGTTTAAAAATAAAGAACTTAACTTTGCTTTTCAATATTTAACCAAGTTAGATTTTATCCAGTAGTGTAATTAACACCCCTTTGAGACGAAGCAGTAATATTTCTGATTGAATACGCAGGTTGTAGGTTTAACTCTTGCTTGGAAACTTTTCAATTTCAAAATATTGATGTTGCGCTAATACATAAATAGTAGCAAATAAGGGAATACATGAGAAAATATATTTAAAATAACAAATTCTTTATAATGGCATAAAATATTGCATAGCTCTTTATATTTTTTAACCTATAAAAATCTATATGACAAACATATTATAGCCTTTCCCTTTTTTGAAGTCGGTGAATTATAAAATCGTTAATAAAAAATCTTTGTAAGATTAATAACATTTTATCCAAGAATTACCTCCACTAATATAATTTTAGTATATCTTGTCCATCGGCGAAACCCAATGCCACACGTTGTCTTACCAGAGCCGAGGAATAATAACAATAGATTTTGAAATATCCTAGGGTAATTATTGAATCCCTACTAATGATTTAAGAGAAATGAAAATTTGAGAATGCAATGTTGCATTGGATGTAAAAACACTATCGATACGAGTACAATGTGCCACGATAGCCTAAAAAAAGATAATTTAATAAATTTCATTTGCATACATTCTTACTCGTTCAATTAAATAACGAAATCCATACATTTACATCGTAATTTACGTAATTAGAATTATCCGTAGTGTAGCTCGACAATTCTTAGGACCTTGGCTAGTTGGTCACAATGAACGACGTATCACGATCTATATTTATTTCGAGCGTTCCACCTGCGACCGGGCTTCATCTCAGCTGTACGCATATTGGCTCTTAAACGATTTCCTCAAACCACGACCTTTAATTTTTAAGCTGCAGATTGTCAACCTTCCGGATAGACGTTGGGAATTTACGGTGGCAGCGTACGCCTAAGAACCAACGTTTTGTAATTAATTTTTCTGTCTTACATATTTTACATCGCCTCGTTTTGTTTTCTTTGATGTGAGACAGGTCATTTGAAAAGATTTTAATGAATAGGTTTTATAATTATATGTATATAGATTTTTGTTAATGATGTTGATTAATGAGATCTTATATCAAGGCTGGAGTCGATCCACAATATTATAATATTTTTTAAGTACTACTTCTGCTACTACTGGTTTCACGCTATGTCCCCAGCTGAGTAGACAGCGAGAACGGAGTGCGAAACTCTACGGTCTCTGCATACATCTTTTGCCTCGTCCAGTATCATTAGCCTGTTCATGCATGACCTCTAGAGGCTTCTCAGGCTTTTTACGTGACCTTCCTACAGTATTTTTGATATTCTTTTCGAAGGTCAACCGAGGTGTTCCCCTAGCTCTCATTTTTGTTCTTAGGTCTTTTTTGCTATTCTTTCATCACTCATTCGTTCAACGTGCCCAAATGTATTTTAGTTTTAATTGAATTTGGAAGAAAAGAAAAAATAAAGTGGTAGGTTGTTGCTTTGTAAATTTTTGGCATAACTAGAGAGAATCTACAGCTTAAAGGTAAGAAGAATGAAAAACTATGTGAATCATTCACTTAGTTTCAGTATTCGCGCATGATATTGCAGGCAATTAATATTAATAGCAATATATGATTTATTTATTTCCAATAACAAATAGGAACATGATCATTAATTTAATGGTATTGCACAGGTACTAGGCTAAAATTTACCTTCACTTCACTATTATTTGTTTTTGTTATTTTGTGTAAAAAATATATTTAACTTAAAAAGCTCAGAATTAAGTTATTTTTATATAAATATCAAATATAAGGAATTGGAATAACAGCAAAGCCTTATGTATATTCAATACCACAAGCAATAGATATGTTATAGGGCTTATATTAAATATTAATATTAAATAAACATTTTAAATTAATTCTGTCAATCCAAAATAAAAACAAAATTTATGTACTAAATGTTATAATTATCGAAAACCATCTCAACGTTATTAAGTTACCCAAATCAAGAAGTTTTATAAAGATTTATCTAGAAATCCCTTCTATTTATCAACTAATGTAATACAAAATCCAAAGCAACGGCATATAAAGGATCGAATACGTGGTTATTTGTGCAGATAAAGCCAGACAGCCAGAATTTCACCGGTGATTGGCTTTCAGCTAATTGATACGGGATGTCATGTCCTTTTGAACTATTAAGAAACTGTTATTGGATTGTTGGAACATAATCCTGTTAACATTGTACCCAAATCTCGATACTGGAGCTCTAACCTTTGGTTTTGTAACGTGCTAATTTAGTTAGAATTGTTTGTTTTGGAAGTTTGCACAGGCTTCGGTTTAAGATTAATATAATATTTAGGTTTTAAGATATAGTTCAGGGGCACAATCGTGCGACCGTTAACGCGAAAGGTTGTGGATTCGATTCCCACTTGAGATGAAATATTTAATATTTTTATTACTTCGCTCTAGTCTCGAGGCACAGCGCGGCATTGAGTTTTGCTACTCAACACGTAATGCCTGCTGAATTCGACGGAAGGTGGGAAGCGGAGTGTTTTACGATTAGAGGGACCCCCTGCATACCCTGTTACATGCTACATACTGCGTGAAGACATAAAAAAAAACAAAAAAAAAGATATATATAGGTATGTATTGATTACCATTGTATATAAATGCTTTGCACTCTGTTGTCGCCGTATTTGCGACATTAAAAACCTAACTGTAAATCCGCTGAAGTGCAAAGAGTTATTTTATCAATACCGTAATATGTACATATGTTTGGTGCCTGAAATATTAATAAAAAAACTACTTTATTTTATTTTTAATAAAATAAAAAACACATTTATATAACAATTCAAGAGTACTAAAAAGTTTATTTTAACAATCTGAAACTAGATCTGATCAAATTTAGAACGTACGTATTGATCCAAATCCCTTGCAACTATAGATTAGATACGCCTACTAACAATTACAATAGGCTTGGATCGTGTACGTCGTATCAGTAATTACATGTCGATGATATGATATATCGCTTAAAATGGCGACTTATTGATTATATTTAAAGGTTATTTTAATATTTTTCAGCGTTACGTATCCCGCTCATAGTAACCCTACTGTAGACGGATGGAACCCAGTGTTAAGACACTCATCATTCGAGTTCTCCATTTTTCGCCGAATTCTGAAAGTATTGTGTGTTGAATGGTGTAAGTTAACGCCGCGCTTTGCGTCGACTCTTTATCCATAGGAATAAAAAGAAAATATTAAATATTTCATTTTCTCGAGCGCGAATCAAATCCACAACCTAATGCGGTAACAGTCACAAGCTAGTGCCTCTGCTCCACGGCTGAGCCCTTATATCGTAATTTAAATGAAAAAAATTTTATATATTTTTTAGTGGCCAGTAATAGAATACCTTTCAAGCTATTAATACATCCAATTAAAAATGTAGAAGAGATAAATAAAAAAATAAAAAAATAATATTAATTCTGTTCATAATTCATGTTCATAAATATACAACAATCTACGAGGAGCAAATATAAAAAAAAAATTCTAAAATCCAAATATGACTACGAAAAGAAATGAAAAGCATATTGTTTTTGTATTTTACATATTTTTATAGGTCTATAACAACTGTAAATGGAGGCTAGTCGTGGCGCAGCGGTACGAAGTGTGACTTTAAATCCGACTGGTTGTGGGTTCGATCCCCACTCGAGGAGATGAAATATTTACTTAAATTTATATTTCCATTTCTTCGCTCTGGTGTCTAGGCTAAGCGCGGCGTTGAGTTCTGCCACTCAGCACGCAATGTCTTTAGAATTCGGCAGAAAGTGGGGAACGTGGGAGTGTCTTAACACTAAATACCCTCTGCCTACCCTGCTGTGTGCGGGATATAGCGTGATGCTGATTTATTTTATTTATAACAATTGCCACCAATTATGTAGTTGTTTATAGATATATCTGATCCAACGCTTGCCAGTTGTAAAATAAAATTCTAGTGCAATCTTCTAAATATAAACTTAAAAAGGGGAACAACGCTGTATGCCAGTTAGGCGGTTCTGAGAAATCTATAATGAAAGATCGAATGGATCATTTATCGAATCATTTTTATATTCTACTTCCATCGGTATATGATATGATTAAAAACTTGGTTAAACATATTAAGACAGATGAATCAGCAGACAGAGTAAGGTCATTATTTGAAACTTAAATTGGAATATACTGTCTATAAATATACTTAATGTCAAACTATTTTATTTATGAATATTATTAATAGACTGAATCTCAAGATCCTCAATTGTTGAGCGATCATAATCTAATATATAGTTAAGATGGTATGCGTACTTACCAACTTGAAACTGGGGCGCTTTCAGAGGTAGGACCAACTGAAGGTACACGCTTACCTACGCTAAAACTGTAACGCTACGAGCGTTTAAATATGTTTTTAAGAATAATATAAAATTATATATATTTATCATTGCCAGTCTTTACGTGGGCCTTACTCGGGAGTAACAGATGCTCTAAAGGTTGTTACACAACCTTTAATTTGGCAAATTGGGGCAAATTACGATATACCCAATTACGTTATACCCAATTGGGGCAAATTACGTTATATTTGCACTCCTCAAGCTTATATTATAGATATTATTATTTATTTTAAGATCCCTTATAAGAACCCAGACCAATCCGAGAGCTCAATCATGCTCCTAGACAAAGATGAATATTTCGTAGGCGCTATCTCTGAAAAGGCCCCACTTTGAAGTTAGTAAGTTAGCATACCGTCTTAACCACATATTAGACTACTAAGTTTGAAAGCTTTCAACATTGACTTTTAATAGTAAGCTAATAGTAAAATGTTTGATAGTAGGTACAGGCTAGTAGTAGTATTGCAAAATGCTTTCTAGTTATTTTTAAATATGAAACTTGAATTTTTAGAATTACGTCCATATATCAGGAGAAATTTCAAAAATACATATATAGTTTCTAAAAGCATATAAATATTGTTTTTTTTATCAGATTTTCGAAATAACTGTATCTCTTTAAAAAGTTACGAAATGAACATATTAAATTATCATACACGGAGTCACATAACAAAATAATACGTAGTATACGAGATATTCAACGAAGTGAAAGCAAAACTGAGCTAATGAAGTTGGAAACATCCAGCTATCCATCATGCTCATACTAACATTATAGAGCAGTAAAGTTTGTGACATTATTTATTAGTTCTAGGAAATCTCTATAAATATCCAACTGACTTGAGAATATCCTTTATTGATATTGGCAGGTACATTTTATGGTAATTTAACGAAGAGAAAGGTCCTTTTTATATTCACGGTTTTTCCAAAATGCGAAATTTGGAAGCAAATCACCTAGTTACTTTAGTTTTTTCAAAGATACTATATTATTTATTATATAGAAACAGTATTCCCAACATGGTCTTTTGAACAAATTTAAAGTTGTTTGTTTGAGCAAAATTAAAATGAATGGTCAAAAGGGGAACTTAAACGCCAACTGTAGGCTCCACGGTGTTCGTTAATGTACATAGTATATACGAGGAGAATCAAATGATAAGTCGCTTCTTTCTAGATATTTTATCAAAACTATAAATCATATTTCTTATTGTAATTTTACCTTAAATAATATGTATATTGTAATGTTACCTTGATTCCCCTTGGCTCCCAGGCCTACCCCAACGACGCGACCATCTTCATGGCCACCGCTACATACCACGTTCAGAGGGCAACCGCCCTGATACCGTTTCCCGACCCCCCCGGTCGGAGGAAACATTAACCCGCTTATTATATGTAGTATATGAGACTGAAAATAATTATATAATTATTGTCTCAATATATGATCCAGAGTATTCTCAATTCATATAAGAATTCTTCAAAAATATATCCTTTATCGCCTTAATATCAGAACATTTCCACGTTCTCTTTGTAAGACCGCAAATGTTTCCCACAGGAAATTGAGTCTTATTATTAACCTCGACATCCACAGTGTCGAGAATTTAGTCAATTTATGATAAAAGTCTTTAACTTCAAATTTCATCTTTTTGCGTAATTATCCCATTTTACGTTATAACGTTCATGAAAAAATGCTTTCTAGATTTGTTAAATATTTTCTAGTAGAAAAGTAAATTAGCTGGCAAATAAATATTTAATGATTGGTCTATTAAGCCTCCAATTTCTGCCGAATTTTTCGTCGAGTGGATATCGAACCTACAGCGGCACGCTTATGTCACTGCACCACGACTGACCTCATATAATATTTCCTATAATTATTTTGTTAAGAATACTTTTTATTAGAAAAAGTATAAATGTTAAAGCGTAGCGGGTTATAAATAACTTAGGGTTATTTCTTTATAAATTTATAATTTATTAACATTTCTGTTCTACTTTGTAAAAAGTTTATAAAAAATTTCTAGTAACACATATATATAACTGATAACTACTGAAATTACAGCGTTTTTTTTCCATTTGTACAATAACCTAATTTGGGGCAAATTACGATATACCCAATTACGTTATACCCAATTGGGGCAAATTACGTTATATTTGCACTCCTCAAGCTTATATTATAGATATTATTATTTATTTTAAGATCCCTTATAAGAACCCAGACCAATCCGAGAGCTCAATCATGCTCCTAGACAAAGATGAATATTTCGTAGGCGCTATCTCTGAAAAGGCCCCACTTTGAAGTTAGTAAGTTAGCATACCGTCTTAACCACATATTAGACTACTAAGTTTGAAAGCTTTCAACATTGACTTTTAATAGTAAGCTAATAGTAAAATGTTTGATAGTAGGTACAGGCTAGTAGTAGTATTGCAAAATGCTTTCTAGTTATTTTTAAATATGAAACTTGAATTTTTTAGAATTACGTCCATATATCAGGAGAAATTTCAAAAATACATATATAGTTTCTAAAAGCATATAAATATTGTTTTTTTTATCAGATTTTCGAAATAACTGTATCTCTTTAAAAAGTTACGAAATGAACATATTAAATTATCATACACGGAGTCACATAACAAAATAATACGTAGTATACGAGATATTCAACGAAGTGAAAGCAAAACTGAGCTAATGAAGTTGGAAACATCCAGCTATCCATCATGCTCATACTAACATTATAGAGCAGTAAAGTTTGTGACATTATTTATTAGTTCTAGGAAATCTCTATAAATATCCAACTGACTTGAGAATATCCTTTATTGATATTGGCAGGTACATTTTATGGTAATTTAACGAAGAGAAAGGTCCTTTTTATATTCACGGTTTTTCCAAAATGCGAAATTTGGAAGCAAATCACCTAGTTACTTTAGTTTTTTCAAAGATACTATATTATTTATTATATAGAAACAGTATTCCCAACATGGTCTTTTGAACAAATTTAAAGTTGTTTGTTTGAGCAAAATTAAAATGAATGGTCAAAAGGGGAACTTAAACGCCAACTGTAGGCTCCACGGTGTTCGTTAATGTACATAGTATATACGAGGAGAATCAAATGATAAGTCGCTTCTTTCTAGATATTTTATCAAAACTATAAATCATATTTCTTATTGTAATTTTACCTTAAATAATATGTATATTGTAATGTTACCTTGATTCCCCTTGGCTCCCAGGCCTACCCCAACGACGCGACCATCTTCATGGCCACCGCTACATACCACGTTCAGAGGGCAACCGCCCTGATACCGTTTCCCGACCCCCCCGGTCGGAGGAAACATTAACCCGCTTATTATATGTAGTATATGAGACTGAAAATAATTATATAATTATTGTCTCAATATATGATCCAGAGTATTCTCAATTCATATAAGAATTCTTCAAAAATATATCCTTTATCGCCTTAATATCAGAACATTTCCACGTTCTCTTTGTAAGACCGCAAATGTTTCCCACAGGAAATTGAGTCTTATTATTAACCTCGACATCCACAGTGTCGAGAATTTAGTCAATTTATGATAAAAGTCTTTAACTTCAAATTTCATCTTTTTGCGTAATTATCCCATTTTACGTTATAACGTTCATGAAAAAATGCTTTCTAGATTTTGTTAAATATTTTCTAGTAGAAAAGTAAATTAGCTGGCAAATAAATATTTAATGATTGGTCTATTAAGCCTCCAATTTCTGCCGAATTTTTCGTCGAGTGGATATCGAACCTACAGCGGCACGCTTATGTCACTGCACCACGACTGACCTCATATAATATTTCCTATAATTATTTTGTTAAGAATACTTTTTATTAGAAAAAGTATAAATGTTAAAGCGTAGCGGGTTATAAATAACTTAGGGTTATTTCTTTATAAATTTATAATTTATTAACATTTCTGTTCTACTTTGTAAAAAGTTTATAAAAAATTTCTAGTAACACATATATATAACTGATAACTACTGAAATTACAGCGTTTTTTTTCCATTTGTACAATAGAGTTTTCTATTGTTTTATGAAAATATGTGCATTTTATGAGCCTCAATTTACAATGAGCTCTCGGCAATATCTCTGAATGCTTAACAAGTAGTCGATGTATGTCAAGTTCAGCAAGACTATTAAATACAAATAAAAAATTCCAAATTTCAAAAACCGGTTAAGAGCGAGATGGACTCACCTACAGAGGATTCCGTAAGAATTTCAAGATTGTTAAATTAACGAGAAGTACAACTACAAAAGTTGAACTTAAATTTGCAAATAATTGCAAATTTAAGTTCAACTTTTGTTTCCAATGAGCTAAAGGTTTCGTATTCAATTTTTAAGGTACGGAACCCTAAATATGATAATTGTAAAACATTTCTGGGGTCAAGTTTGTATAATATAGGCTACTTAAAAAGCTCTGTTTCAAAGTAGCGAAGCTTGAGGTTTAAGAAGTACTGTCACGTAGCGACTACTAAACATTTTGATGAGACCCTTCGCTTCTCCTTTTCGTTACCTAACAGCCTGTTTAGCATCTGCTTACTAGTTTTTACACAACTAAATAATAGAATATTCTTATATTTTTTTAGCACCATTCTGTATCCTGCACACAGCAGAATAGGCAGAGGGACTCTATTATATCCGAATTCCGAGACACTACGTGTTGTGTGACGGAACTCAACACCGCGTTTTGCTTCGACACCAGAGCGAAGACAATGGAAATATCAATGGTTTCATTTCTTCGAGCGGGAATAAACTCACAACCTATCGCGTTTATAGTCACATAAAATTCTTATAATTACAATACTGTTTTAGTACATTTAACTATGGCAGTCATGCATGTCAAATAACTACAATATGTACCTATCTATATACATTATACATATGTATATATGTATCGTGTGACACAATTTGAATAGTTAATAGTTAATTATAGCTTTAACTAATTAAAGCCAATATCCATGCCTTCATGTAGGCGTAAAAACTAGGACGGAACGAAATATCATTAGAGCCTTTATTTACCGGATGTATGTTGAGATGCATAATTATCAAATATTAGTCCGTTAGGAAACTCGCAGGGAACCTGGGATATCCCCAGGTTCCCTGCGACAACGTTAAGACACTCTGTTCCCCTTTAAGACCCTTCTGTTCCCATTCTCTTTCTAACAAATTTGACTGCGCTTTGTCTCGTCACCAAAGCGAGAAAATGAAAATGTTAAATATTTTATTCCTCCGAGTGAGAATCGATCCTGTAGTCATCAAATTTACTTGGTTCTCGCTCGCTTGTACTGCTGCGCTACGACAACCGATATTATAAAAAAAAAACTTAACCTTTTTTCTTCTAAATAATAAATCTTTTAAGCCGACCGAGCGCATTTTTGTACTCTGTCAATAATAATATATATACGTACATTAAAAGAGTACGCTTCGGTTTGACATTGTAAAACTATTTTAAAAATACTCACGATGTCATTGGACTTGGCACAGTTTGAATAATCTTTATATAAGTACCATAACAGCCGGGCGCACTATCGCTTGGTGACAGCTCAATAATAGCGTTGTTTTCATTCAAATTATTATAATCATATTACGAATTCCAGATAAATTATTATTTGTTTTATAATAATAAGAGAATACTATGAAATAATTTAAAATTGTAAGTCTCCGAATTGACAGGAAAATCTAAGAGCAATATCTATAATGTTTATTTTTCTAATTTTGTTTGAATTTTCATTTGGGCTTAATAAATGTAAACTATTACTATCTAATAGACGAGACTTTGCTTCAATTAAATAATCAAGCACTGTATATAATTGAGTGCAAAGATCACTTCAAATGTATTTGGATGGATTAGTGTGAAGGAGTAATATATAAATAAATATAGAAAAAAAATTCTGCCATGGAAAATTGTATACTCCAAAATGGAGTAATGTACTAATAAATTTCATTGTCTATTCTTCATTATAGTTATAAGTAAAGACAAAAATATAAATAACTACCGACCCCAAATACGGCTTCGCCCGCTTAAACTTAGAGATATTATAGCCAAATCATACAAAATCTTTAAAAAAGTAATCAATGCTATACAAAAAATAGCCTATGTATTATTATGATGTATAAACTATATTTTCGTCAAGTTCCATTAGTTCAATAGTTTTGCGTGATAGCATAACAATCATCCATCCTTACAAACTTTCATATTTATAATATTAGGTCCTCATATGAAAAAAAAATCAGCTTCACGCTGTATTCCAGGGCACAGCAGGGCAGAATAGTGCATCTAGTGTTAAGATACTCCGTTCTCCTCTTTCCGCCGAATTCGGGAGGAATGGCCTGATGAGGAGACGAACTGAACGCCGCACTTTGCCTCGAAACCGGAGCGAAGAAAAGAAAATATAAATTTTAATTAATATTTTATTTTCTCGAGTGCGGATCGAATCCAAAACCTGTCTCGTTAACTGTCACACACTTGCACCCCTGCACCACCAATGACCTTAATATATAATATAATATTAAATTCAGTTTATATATATCAACATTTAATTTAAGAAGGTAATAAATGTGATATTATTATACGAATTATATTACGAGTTCGATTACAAGTATCCGACCGACCTGGTATACGAGAGTACGCTACGTACGCTACACTTAAAGCTACGTCTACATAAGTATACTTATGTAGAATGCCTACGCTGAAGTCGGATTAAGTAATGCACGTGAATGAACCGACGGCTTCAAGAGTCTAGAGGTAAAACAGAATTGATTTACATATTTAGTTAAAAAATATGTAAAAATTAAATATATTCATTGAATAGGTATTCAATTAACATAGCGTGTGACTGTAAACGCTGCAGATCGTGGGTTCGATTCTCACCTGAGGAAAGTATATATTTTTTCTTTTCCTCGCTCTTTTAATGAGACAGAGCGCAGCGTTGAGTTCCGCCACTCCGTCCGTTCCGTCCTTAGAATTCAGAGGAAAATAGGGAACGGAAATATTTATAAAAGACAAAGAATGTCTTAACACTAACTTCCCAGGTTTCCTCTGCCTACTATATTATGTGCACCAAGCGTGAAGCGAAAAAAAAATATCAATAAAAAAAGGCAAAATGCTCTTACTGCCTTACGTCTTATCGCTCTACTTTGCTTCGCTTTGGTAACATCGTAAGAGTTAAGCCGTAATGATGGATATGACGTTAATTTAACAAATCGAAGATCAAACCTATAACGTTTATTTTTCTTTATATTGCTGTCTTATAAACTCTTGATTTCTTGGTGACATTATAAATATTCTTTTGATTCTAACAAATAATAGCATTGGATTTTTTTATATATTAATAAAATTGGCTTGTATGTCTGTGATTTCAAAACAGCCGTGTTTTTAATGTACATACATACAGCTATTTACACGAAACAAACAAACAAACAATTTAAAAATATTTATTTCTCTGTTTTTCTTTTTGTCTGAGATAATTTCCATAAGGTTCCTTTTCATCCGTGAAATCCTGCGGGATCGGAATATACGCAAGAAAAACCGCATTTGTCGTGCTCGCTTGCCTACCGCCTGTCTTATAGCGGTCGAAGCCTCGCGGCGGCTGCTAGTGTAATATACCTAAAGATAATTAAATTGGATAAATTGATTTATGTCAAATTTATTTGTACGTTATTCTAACATGATATGGTGATGGCATCTTAAAACCCTGCCATTTTCCAACAATATGTGTAATCATTTTTGATATAAGAAGTAAAATATTTTCAATTTATTATTTCGTTTAGGGGCACTCGCCCGGTTAACGTTTTATATATGTATGTATATTTAAAATACCAATATAAGCTTATATTTTATATTGCAGTATTATTTTTATACAAAATCATATTGAATCCTAGAAACATATTGATAGTTAATTTTTTTGTCGTTTAAAAGATAGTTTACCATACTTACCATATGTGTACAAAAAATACATAATTTCCAATTAGTATACATTTTTGTCTTAGATTTTACGAAAAAATATTCGTTATTAATAAATTATAATCTATATTCCAATTACAATTACATTTAGTTGTCAGGTTTCGAGATTCTTTAGAAATATTTTTAATAGAGCCTTTACAATGCTTGGTGGTTCCGGTTTCATAGACGTCCTCAATTTGTCAATAATAAAATTTTTCTTAACAGTAAAAGTATTACTTTCTGTTGTCGTACATTAGTAATGATTACTATTGTTTTCTTAAATATTGTATTTAATACTATACATATCTTATAACCTTACATTAAATACAAAATGATATATCTAAACTTATTTAAAGCCTTATTTTACTTAATAAAAATAATAAAAAATAAACAATTAAAATAAAAAATATAAACAATAATAATAAAAATAAAATATATGTATATAATTTTAAAAATAAAAAAAAAGTCCTTACCAAAATATCTCTTTTGTTTATACGATATAAATACTATACACTGAAAGGGCACTAAATCACCCACTAGTTTCTAATATTACAAACACAACTAGATCTATGCACTGTCATTAATTTAAAATACTTTAAAAGCACACTTAAAACGTCTATTGTTTTATTTAATTGTCTTTGGTCACACTTATTTCTACCGAGAACTAGTATTAGGATAAAAACAATGTTCAAAACTACCTATAAATTCGTGTAAATCGTGTCACAAAGGTGTAAACTTTTAAAGGTTGAAAGTAGAAAGTTTCAGTCGTTTTTTATGTATATATAGGTTTCTATACAAATTCCTGAGATGCATATTGAGAAAGTAACCTCGGTGTAGATATTAATCACAAAAGTACGTATAATAGGGTAGAGAAAATTTTTTGACGGGTAGTTTTAAAGTCATATTCTTAAAAAGGGATATATAGCGTAATTCGTTCGGTTTCTCGTAGGATTTAAATATGGAAAAGTGGCTACGATTAAGTTTGTATGTTCGTTTGGTCGATCGTAGTCCATAGGGGTGTCGCGTGAGCGCACGAACGCGCTGGTCGGCGGGCGACGTGGGACTGAGCCGAGCCCGTACTCGTAACAACCCTGAATGCACTCCACCTCACTCGACATGCAAACTTACGTATCGTGCAATTTCGATAGCTTTATTTTTTTAGTTACTCTTGTTTGCTTATAACTGAAATGCTTTATTTGAGTCTATTTTATAACTTGTATGAGCGGTTTTTGTATTTTTTTTGTGTATTTTGTATTTTACGCAGCTCTACCTCGAAACAGTTTTGAGAATATTTTTACTCATTGGGACATATCTTACTCATTTGTAGGTATTATATAGGAGAAATTATTATTATTTTAAAGTAACAAGAGTTTTATATTATTAGACCCTTTTTACATCACCTTTGCTTAATATATTGAAAATAAGGTCGTAATAAAAAATGTTTCCAATTTTACCTTTCGTTTCGTGTTAGTGAAAATCTTAGGCCGTAATTAATAATACGTCAAATGTAACTCTCATTAACCTAATTTTATTTCATTTATTCCTCGCATACCTATTCATGAAAATACGACGAATTATGTGTTTATAGTTTACTAGAGGTCCCGCGCGGATTCGCCCGCTTGAACTATATGATTATTTATTAAATATTCGTATGAAACTAGTTTTGGATAGGATTAGTAAAAGATAAACAAAATAAGTAAAAGTAAGAAAATAAATAAAAATGAAATCAGCTTCACTCTGTATCCCGCATACAGCAGGGGCATAGGGTAGGCAGAGGGAACCAAGTGTTAAGACTCCGTTCCCCGCTTTACGCCGAATTTAAAAAGGAAATGCGAGACTCAACGCCGTGCTTTGCCTCGACACCAGAGCAGAGAACTGGAAATATAAATTTAAATAAATTTTTAATTTCCTCGACTGACAAAACCACAACCAGTCGCGTTCACAGTCACATTTTGTACCACTACGCCACGACTGGCCGAAAAGTGACTAAAGGAAATTATTAATATTAAAAATAATAAAGTACTAAAAAATGCAATGCTGTATTGTTCTTGTGCCTTTAATTGAGTATCAGTATTTAAGTATTCATATGTATAAAGAGTAATTAATGTTCGAACAACCGTGTTTAGCAATGGATTGTAAGTTAATATTTTAAAAGCGTAAAGCTGAAATTCTATTTTCGATCTCTGTGGTTTTTTTCCAGTCTGTCGTGCTTTATTCAATTTATATAAAAATGTGTGCTATATTTTCAACAACTAGGCTTATTAAATTATTTTACAGCAATGTTGTAGTTTGTTAGTATTTACAATATACTAGATATTAATTTGCTAATGTTAAAAGAAGTAGAGGCTAGTCGTGGCGCAGCGACACCAAGTGTGAATGTAAAACCGACTGTGGTTGTGGGTTCGATCCCATTCGAGGAGATGAAATATTTACTTAAATTTTATATTTCCATTTCTCCGCTCTGGTGTCGATTCAAAGCGCGGCGTTGAGTTCTGCCACTCAACACGAAATGCCTCCAGAGTTCGGCAGAAAGTGGGAAACGGAGTGTCTTAACACTAGGTTCCCTCTGCCTATCCTGCTGTGTACGGGATACAGCGTGAAGGTGATTCAATTTTAACTAGAAGGAGAACTTTTAATAACGTAAAGTTGTAATCAACAGTTATAGAGCCATTTTTCATTAGATTAACGCTATATTTCTATTGGGGCAGCCAGAGAAAACAACGCCAAAAGCTATGGTGTCAGTATACCTCCTTGGCCTCATCCCCCATCACTTACACCTGCTATCCAAATATAAATTGAATAATCAAGTTGGTAGCAGAAACAACTTTGTTTAACACCCGATTGGATGTCACATCAAAACGCCTACTCGAACTCATGCTGAGTGATCTGTATAGATACTTTACAGATACGTCCGCTCACACTGTACCAGGGCAGTACTTTCTATAATTCTTACAGCGTTGTCAAAAACAGCTCTCCCAAGTCCACAAAAGCACAAATATCTTCTTGGTTTTTGATCAAGAATTTCGGTAGGCTAATTAAACTGATATTAACAATATTATCCGTCCTCCACTTAACGTCGTCCCGGATAGCCATATCCGGATACTTGGAGACCATCACCCAATATGCCAATATTGGGTGATGGTCTCCAAGTAAATAATTGTGTGTAGTCAAGCAGCACCGATGAGTTACGTTTTTATTGCAAATATCGATGAGTTCTTTTTTAGCATTTAATTGAACATTCTTATGGGAATTACGACAATGGAACCTAAGGTTTTAAAATTTTTTACATTAGATATCTTATGTGCATTGCAAGCATACATTACAGATATATTAAAACACAAAATAATTCAGTAGTTTCAACGGGCGAAGCCGCATGCGGTCGCCAGTATATAATAAAACTTACAAATAACTATTAACTTCTAGGCCAATTTCCTTCTTTAAATGTATATAAAAGTGAGTGTATCGATCAAACATGTGTCACTAGGTAACATATTTTATAAGCATAACTTTATTTTATCAGAGTTTCCTTTGAATAGAGTCGTAAAGAAATCCTTATATTTGCACAAAATTGTTTCGTATGATATAAGATTGTCGCAGATCACATTTATTTGTTTTTTATTTTACATATTCTTATTATGATTTATATCTAGGGTAGGGTAGGATAGGGAAGAGTATCCCACTGAATATTTTATTGCATACAGACAATTCAAATACTATGTTAGCATAATAATATATTTTTTTATAATTATTAATATACTTTATACTCATAGTGTCTGTATTTTCCTATCCATTTTTGAAATATTTTTTTTTGTATCCCACATATAGTAGGGTCAGCAGAGGGAACCTCGGAATCTAGAGTTGAGACACTCCGTTCCCATGAAAACGCTTCGCGCCGAATTCTGGAGGGATTGCATGTTAATGTTCTATTTATTATATATATTTTTAAAATAGTTTGAAATATTTTCTTCCTTTTAATAACACATGTAGGTACGTTACCAGTTTCCAACACAAATTATTTTTTATTCAAGACCTTATTGAAGCTTAAATATGCAACTTCTCGTTATTATGAACTTTGTGCTTGTGGAAATGCTACTATTGTATGAAACTTTTACCTATACTATTATATAAAAAGTCCTTTAATGTTTTTAACTCATTTTCTAAGACATGTTTTGTTTTATTAATATTTCAAATAAAATATTTTGCTCTTATGACATAGTATAAAAATACGGCAATCTTTGTTTGTTAGGGTTTCATACCTAACTACCTAGGAAAAAACTGGTCAAATGTGAGTAGGTTTCACCCACTCTGGGGTTTCGTATCAATATATATATATATATATATATATATATATATATATATATATATATATATATATATATATATATATATATATATATATATATATATATAAACTACTACACTACGGCTACAGTAATCAATACCCATTGATCGACACTTGATTATCAATTGACACAGAATATATTATGTTCGCCATATACTAATTATCTTGTACTAAAAAAGAACAAAAATTTTGTGTATTTATTTTGGGTGTAAAATGAAAAAATGTTAACTTCTACTTTACCTTATACTAAATAAAACAGCTTGACATTGTATTCCGAAACATAGCAGGGTAGGCAGAGGGAAACTAGTGTTAAGACACTCCGTTCCCTAATTTCCGAAGAATTCTGTAGGCCTTGCGTGTTGAGTGGCGGAACTAAACGCCGATCTGTCGATAAATGGAGCTTATAGAAAATAGTAATTATTAACTTTTATTTTTTCGACAAAAACAAGCTAACTTCTAATTGTTTCATAACAAAATACTTTTTAACAAGAAAAAAAATCGACTTCAAACAGTAAACTATGCAAATTTAGGACATATGTGTTAACTTTGTCAAAACTATACCATTATAAAAACGGGACCACATGGGAAGCACCAGCTTTATATAAAAAAAGACATTAAAATCGGTCCTGATTTAACAAACATAAAAAATTCTGTCAAAATAATAGCCTCCTTTGCAATAGTCGGTTCAAAATTAACTTATGCATCTGGTTTTGTGTTGATAATTTAGGAAATTTAATATTAATCTGTATTTTCTGAAGAAAAAAAAATGTATAAAAGTAAAAAATAATAATAGAGGGACTATTTTTATTTTTATATTTATTATTGATATTAATATTATATTACTATATTAATTTATATTTGTTATTAATAATACCTATCCATTATATGATAATGACAACAGTAAATGACTAGCACTAACGCTCGAAATTTCCTCGAATAATGTTCTCTAACTTCGAAAAGTAAAGATATAATTATATACATAAATATATTTTTTTAATTTTCAATCACCAAATTAAAAGCATGTGTATTTTCTGATGACTTCATCATGTAATAAATTGTATTAATTTATAAAAATAGACTATTTAAGGAATTTCCAGTTTTCCTAAAAATATGAATAAGAATGAGTATCAACTAAAATAAAATTGACAAACTTAAATTTGCGGGCATATACACGCATTATGTATGATATAAACTACAAATAAATGTAAGTCTGTTTTTGTTTTTGTTTTTGATGCCTGCCAACAAATTTAAAATTTTTATATTTTCCACTTTATGAATATTATAAATTTTCACATTTTGAAAAAAATCCATAATACTAAGTCTACAGGAAATATAGTCTGCAAGGCCTAAGCTGAGCATTGCATCGTGATCATGTATAGTGTAAATGTTACGTCGGCCGTTTAAACCGGCTTATCCTGCTTGTTGACAACTGGCCTACACCTGTTTTGCTGATAGCTGCATTTTTAATTCTCAATATTTTATGTTTGTATTCAATTTATTTAAAAAGAAGGATGTAGTTGGAACTATCATTGTACAAGAGGGAAAAAATGTATGTGACCAAACAGTAAAAAACAAAAATTGTGGACACAACGCTGTTCTTGATTATATAACGGAACAATCGCTTCGTTGTTAACAAAAACAATATTATTAACATAAGTCATACATCAGACGACAGTGAATATCATGAGGAACCAATTTTTGGCTTAGAAGAATTTATATATTTTATTTAAATATTTTTTATTGATCTCTGTTCAATTTTATTCGTAATTTTTTTTCTGGCTTAGCTTTAGCCTCGAGAACTGTAGTTTTATAATACTGTCTAAATTAATCAGCTTGAAACCTTCATATGTTCTTCAAATACTGACAAATAGATGACAAGACAGACAGATAGACGGACAATAAAGCGATCTTATAAAGAGTCGGAACCCTAAAAAGTACTCTTTTAATAACATTTTTCTATGTCATTTGTCATGTGACATTCAAGATAGCTGCCACTTTTTTATTATATTAATTCATTGAAAAGATATTATATAGTTAGAAACCGGAAGCGATTATTAGCGTCGTTATTAAAAACAAGATAAAAACACATATTTTCCATATTTTTTTTAAATTGTTCGGAAAGAGCATGTATAGTATCACCCAATAACAATATTTTTCCCGAGTTTCCTTCCAATAAGGGCTGTTGCCTACAAGTAACAGCTCCCGGTGGACACATTTTCATTCCCTTTTTAGTATTTTGCACCTACATCTATCCTCTATTACGCTAGTCATAGTCTCTAGATGTGAAAATAATTTTTATTTTTTGAATTTGCATGAGTTTTATTAAGAATAGGGCTTCAAATAAGTCTTTTCCGTGTCACCTTCATGCTTAAACACAGTCTAACAAGAGTTTTTTTCAGCCATCTCGCACATATCTCGGGCTTAATTAAACAAGTCTTACCAAGTCACCCCTACATTCATACAGAGTTTCACAAGAATCTTTTCTCATTCACCTCGTACCTATATTAAGCACGGATTTGTACTGGTCTTTTTCAGATCACTCTGACGCTCAAACTTTAGAGACTAATATTAAAGTTTAGAGACTAATTACAGATCTTTTCCTTATAAAGAAGGCAGTGTAACCAAGTCACCACGACACTCGTTATTAAACGATACTAAAACTGGTCTTTTCTATGTCACCCCATAGCACACAATAACTTAATTTTACGCAATGAAAATTCAAATGTCAGGAGTAAAAATTGTAAAAATTGTAAGGTGTCTCTCTCTTACTTGCGTAACTTACTCTCGAAGATTGCTGCACAGGTTTGTATTTTCGCTCGGCCTAACCTGATATTTGCTTATCGTCCTCGATTCGATCCATTTTTCGGTAAATCTAGAAGGATTAAAGTATTTTCGTTTATAATTTAAACTTTATGGAATATAGCAATGATTTTGTAATAAGAAATAGCTTTGAATTTTGAGTATACCAAACTTTGGGCGACGGGATACACACAAAGGTATAAAAACTTCGTGCGAATCCCACTTCTGATGTTAGAAATCGGGAGCTGAAAACGATGGAAACATTTTTGAAAACAAGATAAAAACACATAGTCTATATGTTTTTAAATTATTCGGAAAGAGTATATAACAATACTTTACACGAGTTTCCTTCCATTCCATTTCTTTTACAGTCTCTTCCACGTATATCTACCCTTTTTTACACGAGTTTGCTAACAATATGTATTGTATATAAAATAATTACCGTGTCTCAACATTCTATATAATTTACGTAAAATATTTAACGAGCTATTTACAATCTTTATTATCTCTCGGACTCACGGATTCAACAGCTGCCTATACCGTTCAAATTGTTCGAGTATGACCTCGTTATTTGTAGGCATTCGGTCCTTGTTAAATTACGATAAAAAAAACTGAAGCTCCATTCTTAAGTAAAAAAAATACAATATCTAATGAAATAGAAAATAAAATGGTTTTAATATATGTGAAATAATAATGTCGATAGATGAAATATGATATCTTTGTGGATATATTTTAAATTAACCTTTTTTATCTAAGGTCTATGAAGTTTAAGTTATAGCTCATTTTGAAGATTTGCACACTTAATGTAGCGCCATAGTAGTTCGTCTAAGTTTAAAGAAATAATAAAATTTCGCCTATAGCAATAGTAATAGTTGAACAGCGAACAGCAGCAAAATTAATGCCTCAGCATTAATTTTCCATTGATACAGAAATGTTAAGGATCTGAAATATGACGTCACTAAATTGAGGCCATAGTAACGGAGTGAAACAGCGTCCGGCTGTATGCGAGGAAGATGTTGTTCGATTTCGGCTTTGGATTTAATTATTATATTTAAGTTTTTTTTATTTTTGATAAAATACACCGCGGTGTGGTGCTCCGTCACACAACACAAGCAATTTTTCGATTTTTTGCCTCTAAATTTGAATGGTAACGATTAGTAAATAGAAATAGTATGAAAATGTTCATAAATTCCACACAAATTGCGGGAGGCCAATAATTACATACTTTCTATGATATAATGAAAATAGTGTTCAGAGTTCAGAAAAGGTACATACATGTATGTTTGTATTATGATTTTTTTTGGTTTCAGGCTGTATCCAGCACATAGAAGAATAGGCAGAAGGGATTTCAGATACTCCGTTCCC
Source organism: Heliconius sara (assembly GCA_917862395.2). NCBI lineage: Eukaryota > Metazoa > Arthropoda > Insecta > Lepidoptera > Nymphalidae > Heliconius > Heliconius sara. The sequence goes on from OU860792.2 coordinate 5,450,570, forward strand.
TACTTTACCTCGAATTTCGAAATATCAAATATTTCATTTCGTCGAGTGGAAATCGAACCTACAACCTGTCGCGTTTACAGTCATTCACATTAATCATTTTTTTTTGAAAATATTTGCTATGCTAATTATTCTTTTCCAATAAAGTTTAATAATTAGATTTGCTTAAGCTGCATAATCTTAAATTGATTTCTTAATTAATCTGGATTTAATTTCTGGAACGGATTACTTTTAAATAACTTTGAGACTATGTGATGACTTTAATATAATAGAAAATACCTTAAAAATATTTTTACTGTAATAAACCATAACAGTTTTAAAATATTTTCTATGGAAAGTCAAAATCTTTTAAAGAAAACGCAATATTTAGTAATTGTTCTCTTTACCTACACTACATAGTGTGAGGGAAGATTTTCTTGGTTACACTTAAAAATAAAATATTTTGAAATAAATAATAATAATAAGATACTATATTAGGATCATAAAAACAACTTTCTTGGATAAGCACACGTTTGAACTTAGATTTATTCAGATCATCCGAAAATTTTGAAAATTTTAACCATTTCTCATGAGAAATGGTCCTGCATCTATTGAAGAATCATAATGTTATTTTTTTTATCTTCATCGCTGCCCCACGGCTCTATGGAGTAATTATATTAACCTGATTTTTGTGCCGTGTGATCCCGGCCTAGAATAGGATCATCCTGGTACTGGTGGTGTCGTAAGAGGCGACTAAAGTACGTGTGGTAGAGTCACGTCGCCAGCAATGGCAACACGCATGGGCAGACTCGACCGGATCATTACCACCCCCGGCATTTAAAACCGGCGTGAAGTAGTGGCTTTATGCCACTGCGTTTCGCATCAGGTAATGCCGGGCCCCGACGCCCAACCCATCTTAAAGGCCGGCAACGCACCTGTAGCTCCTCTGGGGTTGCACGGGGCCGTGGGCGGCAGTAATCACTTACCATCAGGTGACCCGCACGCTCGTTTGCCGTGTCTTTTCCATAAAAAAAAAAAATGCTATATCACACCACTTTAATTAAAATACATTTTTTTTTCATTTGTAAGCTAAGTAGCAAATTATCTGTAAATATTTGTGAGATGTTTTTATAAGTAATCGCCCAGTATACTTTCTTGTTATTTCAATAAAAAAACTATCGTATTTTCTTGTCTTGGTAACACCGAGTAAACACGATTCTTGTGAGCTACCCAGCATCCAATGTGTCCAAATGGGTGGAAAAGGTAGATCTTAAAATGATTTATTACAATTTTCACATTTTTATCTTCGTCTGCAAACAGGGTTTTAAAATATTGCACAGTAAACATAATTATAAATATCTGGGCTCGTTTTGTTTCTCAACAATGCTGTAAATATATATTAACATCATAAAAATTAAGAATTTGTTTGGGTGAATGCCTCAGGAAATACTAGTTCAATTTAATAATTTTATGTTTGTGTTGTATAATCCGTTTGTCGAGCAGGGCTACATGAATTTTATCGTTTCAATGTAAACCACTGTACCTGCTGTCACACCTGCTTCCACAATTACAATATTATGTTTGAGCATGCAGAACTCTTCGTCAGTTCTATTTGACCACCTGAATGAGGCCACAGGTTAAAGCTAGAGAGGTATAAAAAATTAATAAATAACATGATATAAATAAAGCAAACCAACATATCGGTCTATATCTTATATGTTGACAATGTTGGTTCTGTTACACGTCAAACTCGATCTACATTCCCATGGTAAACACAGTAAGTATCCGGATTTTGGAATCAGATTGGAATTCCAACAAGAATGGATAACGTTACTGGCGCAGTTCGGTCTGGCGTTGCTATCTATGTATCTGAGACGCATCACATGACGAGGCGTGACGTCATCCGACGACGCACTACGCTAATTCCGTCCTCGCGACATTTTCGTACACGCTCATCACGGTTCTATATATTTAACGACACCTAAGGTCGATCAGAATTTAAACTATCTAAAGCTGTCGTTACACATCCCAAATCACGCTACTATCATCACGAAATCAAAAAATATTTTCCACTCTTAAAATTCTTTCTTCAATTATTTTATCAAAGCTTTTAAAATTGTTTCTATGTCATTATTTCGGTAATAGAGCTATAATGGTAGAAAATTCTCTATTTTCATTGTTTATTTTTGAAATCTGGGTTCGTTGGAAAACGAGAAGTAACAATTAGATTGACTGATGGCGTAATTGGAAAGTGCCTATATAATAAAAGGTTTAGGAGGTATATATCTGTGAATTTTAATCGCACTCAAGGTCTTCATCCGCCCGGTGACGCTGTCAAGACCAGTACAGGTCAACAGGTAGGGGAACTCAAGGTAGAGGAACCACGTTTATATTTATTAAATATTGTTTTTGGGTAAGATTAGTAAAACAAAACATGGTGCAGGGATTCATAAAGCAATATTCAATAAAGTGGAGGATAGAAAGTCTTGTCACTTGGTTCAGGTTTCAGATACCATATACATGAAACTAAAGTTGAACATCCATGCTTATATGCGTAGTATATTAAGCATAATACTGCTGCTACAAGCAATACAATTAGGATGAAATAAAACAAATATGTTATTATTCGATGGAGGGTTAAAAAGTTATACGGTTTTTTCAATCTACCTGGTCTCATAGACATACACGTCACTATTGGCGGGTTAGTAATAAAAATCAGCTTCGTGCAGCATCCTGCACACAGAAAGGTAAGCGGAGCGAACCTAGTTTTGAGACCATCCGGTCGCTATTTCCCACCGAATGGGCTCAACAACTACAGGCTAAATCCATAGCCAGAAAATAAAACCTTACTAGTAACTCCATAGCCAGAAAATAAAAACTTACTAGTAAGGTTTTATTTTCAGCTTCTCGCTCAATCCCACATGTAACAGAGTAGGCAGAGAGAGCATGTATTATACGGCGGAACTCAACGCCGCGCTTTGTCTCGACATCAAAGCAAACAAAAATATATAATATTTAATTTAATCATGCGCGAATCAAACTCAAAACAGTTTAGGTTTACCGTCACACGCTTGTGCCACGACTGGCCTTACTATTAGTAGGTTCTTTTGTGTAGTAAATGTTCAGCGGCATCTGTGAACACTGAATAGCATTATATGTAGAATTACCTACTACGCAGTACCATCTAGTTGTTTTGTCACGAATATAGATGGCTTATGCGAATGCTTATTTTTATTATTACATATATTAAAATACTAACATACGTTTTATATTAAAGCAGATTATCAATAAGGTGAAAGACCTTATTATTATTTAAATGTCATTAAATAAATTAATTTTATTATTACTATATATAATATAATTTAATAAAAAAAACAAATATTTTTTTTAATATATTAATTTTTATTTAAATAAAAAAAATAAACTTAAATAAGCTTGAAACTAGAACTTTTTATATTTTGTTACAATTTTTGTGTATTACAAATATATTTTTTCATCTCCTCGCTATGAGTATATAGCAGGGTAGGTAGTGGAAACTTATTGTTAAGAATTTCCCTACATTTCTTTTCAATTTTCGATGACAATGATGTTGAGTGGTGGAGTGGAGAGTCAATGTCGCGTCGTACATTGTTTTGTTACTAGTTAATAAGTAAAAGTAGTCAATAAGATAAAGTTGTTAAACATTTTTAAAGTGTTGTTCCACACTTATTAAAGAAAAATGCTTATTTATTTTAGCAGCACACAACAGGGTCCGCAGAGGGAACCTGTTATATGGTGTCATAAGGTATTCCGTTCACCACTTTCTGCCGAATTCTAGAGGCATTGCTAGAGGCAGAACTCAACGCCGCGCTTTTCCCTCAACATCAGAGCGAAAAAATGGAAATATACATTTTTAAAGTTTAAAGTTGTCTTGTTACTAGTTAATTAACAATTGTTTTATTTTTACCTTAAAAATTGGATGGGAAAACATACCTTGGATGCGGATCGAACCGAAAAAATATTTAAGTGATCTTTATTTGTTGACCCTGCTGCGTGTGGGATACAGCGTGATGCTGATTTTAATAGTTGCATTTTAATTAGTTGTGTTGATATATTAAAAATAAGACAATTCGGTCTGGGTTAATAACAATTTTTAAATATTACATAAAAGAAAAGTAACATTTTCGGTTTAAGGAAAATTCTGAACCTCTATAATCGGGTCAAGAAGAGGTCAAGGCTTTCATTTGAGGCTTCACAATGAAGAGTTTGTGTTGAATGTACTCAGACACTCACAGACTTTCTTCGTATGCACAAAAATTATAAGCACGAAAGATGAACGGTTAAAAATGCAACTAGAGAATTGCTTAGAATAAAGTCTCTAAACGGTTATTTATTTTGATATGTTATATACATTTTTTATATAATTGTTTATTAATATTATATGTTTTGTATTAAATATATTATTGAAAAAAGATTTATGATTTACATTGATAAGATAAAACTTAACAACTCCTTGATCTTGAGCTTGCTTCCATAAATAGACTCTACCGATCTTCAATGCTCCCTACATACGTATATGTTCGATTTACATAAAATATTACAACGGGGTCGAGGCTTTAACTGGCGTCATGTGTTTGTATTGACTTGTTACGCTTTATAAAACAACATTAACTTGAGGAACCTTATTGTAAATAGATAGAAAAAAATAGGCATTACGATATTCAGATTTCGTAATATAATTTCGTCTAGAATCATAAAGATATAATTTCAAAGTAAATCCGATACTGTTAGTCGATCTCTAGGATGGGTGTTTCTGAAAAAATTTGACAGGCTGTTTGGTGATATGCGCGCGCACATTCCGCCATCTTTGATTTTCATCCCACTCCCTTGCCACAGTGAGAAGTTAACAGGACGGAGGTAACAGCTGTGAGCGCGAAACATTATTGAGCTAACTACTTAGAAATTAGTAAAAGAATATTTTATTTGAAACAAAACGCACATGGAATTATAACAAGCAAATGAAGCCAAAATTAAATAGTTCAGTGTAAGTGGAAAAAAAAACATTAGTTATGAAACTTTTCGAAAATATCGATTTTTGCTGCTTTACCTATGAGTTCAGGTATAATGTACGACTTTTTCCATTTTGCTTATTAATAATAAATTTGCAGAGTGGTTTGTACTTCGTTTCTAAGTAAGTAAAAGAAATCGATAAACGTGTTAACGCTGCCACCCGCTTCCGTTGCGTGATGCGAATGTAAAAGGGACAGAGATAGGCGGCGTGCTACGGTTACATCGCTGGAAGTCGCTTAAGCGATAAAATATAAATATTGACCTCTTTGTCGATTGACTTCGACTACAGGCACCAATAAAAGGTAAGCACACACTGTAGTGTTATCTGTTAGCGATATCTTTTGCTTTTTTTTTAGTTTTTAGCATTTTTTTGTTTTTATAACATTTTATTCATAAAGGTACCACTTTTATATTCAACGTATGCTTTTTTTTATAATGGTTATTCTTTTAATAAATAGCTCTACCAAAAAGAATAGTATGTATATTTACAATTTAACATTAATTCCTTAAATACCTTTACGTGATGATTGGTGAGCCATAAAATTTAAGTTATGTAGTTACAAAGCAAACCAAATACAGCATCGCTGCTGGTGGCATACCGACGTGGCACAACTTAAATATAACTCATAAAATGTGAAAATAAATATATATTAAATTCTGTTATCGGTTCTGTTGTTTTATAGAATAGTACATCTTTTTAACAATTAGTTATGAAAAAATCTGCCGAATTTTGGTAACTTTGCGTATTGAATGGCGGAGATCAACACCGCCTTTCAATACGCAAAGTTTACCTCCTTACCAAATAGATGAAATTAAATTTAAAAAAAAAACAAATTCTCGAGTGGGAATCGAACCCACAACCTATCGCGCTTACAATCGCACGCTTACGCCCTTGCGCCATGACTGGCCTCGAGACTAAAATAACTTCATTATAATTATACATATCATAAATTATGATATAACAAGAGAAAAGATAACCTTCTATAAAGAGTCTAGTATCTCTGTATCTCATAAAATATAACATTTCGACCTTATATTTTTTTGTTCCACATATACAACAACATAATTATATTTTTACGGTAAGCCGTAACACGGCTTTCAGATGTTGAGTTATTAAAAAAGCTCACTTTGTATTGAAAACAAGTAAAAAATATCAGTTCTTTTGTACACATTTAATTGTATTTTTTTTGAGTTGTGATTTTTTTTTGTTTCATTAAATAGGTTCAGCTAATTAGGCAATGCTTTATATCTCATTTGCAATATTTTTTTTGGAAATTAATCAGTAATATCGAAATATGTTATATGTAAAAATAAATTGTCTATTAACATCGACGATATATTTAAGATTTATTGATAGATGAATATATCGCGTACATATTTTTTACCACATAAACTTAAGAAAGAGTCTTCTAAATATTTTTTTTTCTAAAACTATATATATAGATAATCAAAATAAAATAAAAATCTGAAATATTGTTTTGTTCAAATTTGTATATATTTTTAATAAGTTTTAAAATGAAACTTGTTCAATTTTCAATTATATTATCATTTTCAAGTTGACCATGGATCAGTATAACACGAGCTGATAAGCCACAGTATCCTTTATTATTTAAAAAAGCAAACCAACATTTACAGAACAACGATAAAGCTCAGCGTGTCATTAATGTAATAGTATTTTGTTCTTTGAAATAAGAATCATTATTCCAGTTAACTTTAGTTTTATCTATGAACATTAGTTAGTTGCTTTTGCAGACAAATGCGTTAATGTTGTGTCGCGTTGCCTAGTAAATTGAAATTGGATAGTAATTAAAAATATGGAAACGGTATTCGTTTTTTTTTAATATTGTTTAATCCAATATTTTTTTTTTGAATAATTTGGTAAAATTAAAGTAAAAGTAAGTAAAAAGGGTATTGTATATGCGAAAATGATTTTTAGATGGCCGGAGGTGGTGGTGATCCTAAGTGGCAGAAGGATGCTGCTGACCAAAATTTTGATTATATGTTCAAATTGCTTATTATCGGCAATAGTTCCGTCGGAAAAACTAGGTATGATCATCATTTATGTTTTATAAACAATGTGCTTATAATTTATTTATATATACATAAGATAAAAGTTAAACATTTTGAAAATATTAAAGTATATTTCATAATAAGTTTCAGTAAAAGTAATTTGTTTTTGTTTCCAGTTTCCTCTTTCGGTACGCTGATGACTCCTTCACTTCAGCGTTCGTGTCTACCGTAGGAATAGACTTCAAGGTCAAGACGGTGTTCCGTCACGACAAACGCGTCAAACTACAGATATGGGTGTGTTAGACCTACTTTTATGAAATTGCTTATTTCCCACCTAGAAACTTATCGATAAGAAATGAAAAAAAATTATACTTTATTTAATTGTTTATTTTTTTGTAATTTTAATACATTTACAATTTATTTCAGGATACTGCCGGACAAGAGCGTTACCGTACGATCACTACAGCATATTATAGAGGCGCAATGGGATTTATTCTAATGTATGATATAACAAATGAAGAAAGCTTCAACAGCGTTCAAGATTGGTAAGTTCATATAAGTGTGTTACGTAATTCTTCTCTTTAGGACAATTCTGCTGTAGACGTCCCGGTTTAGTTGGCAACTAGGATCTCGTTAGTATATAGGTCACAATGGCTAGCCGTCTAGGAAGGCTATTTACCTTACATTTTCAGTTTCTTTGAACTAAGTATGTTTTAATAATGATTTATCATACCCTATGCTATTTTTTATGCAAAAATGAAATATAGCCATGCTCTGTAGAAATACTCGTATATCTTATTGTATCTAATACAAATTAAATATTTTTTTTATGCTTCACCCTGTATCCCGCATATAACAAAGAAGGCAGAAGGAACCTAGTGTTAAGATACTTCATTTCCCACTTTCTTCGAATTTTATTTATAAACTTATATTACTTAATTCAATTTAGGAATTTTAAAAGTTCCTTTTTGTGTAGGAATGGATTCGAATTCCATCTAAATTTTCAATTTAAAATATATAGTAGGTACACCATGAAACTAATCGTTGTTAGTAGTAGTAGCTACGATATTACTAATTATATACATAAAAAAATCTAACTATAAATATTTTATGATCAGGGTAACACAAATAAAGACGTATTCCTGGGACAACGCGCAAGTTATCCTGGTCGGCAACAAGTGCGATATGGAGGAGGAGCGGGTGGTGAGCCAAGAGCGTGGACGGCAGCTGGCTGAACAGCTTGGCGTCGAGTTCTACGAGACCAGCGCTAAAGAAAATATTAATGTTAAGGTATATTTACTATTGCTATATTCTATATATATTGTGTTTTTAAGTCAAAAATAGTGTTATGTCTAGTTTCAGTCAGCGTTGAATATTAAAAATATGTAGGTTCATACATTTATCTATCAATTTTTTTTTTAATTTACCAAAAGAATAATATAAGAAGAGTAATGGATTTAAAGAATAATATAATGTTTTTGAAAAGCGTGTGACTGAAAACGTGACGACTGTCGGGTCCTGCTCAAGGAAATTAAATATATGATATTTTCATTTCCTCGCTCTGTTAACAAGGTTAAGTTACGCCATTTAACACGCAAGTTCCGAGATTTGGGCGGTAATAGGGGAATGGAGGGTCTTAATATTTTCCCTCTGCCTGCCAAAAACAAAATAAATAAATAGAAATATTATTCCTATACGCTACAATACGCTTCGATTAAATCAAATCGAATGACCTATTTTGAATCATATTTTTTTACCATTGCATTGGTATAAACTTAATTATTGAATGGTGAAACGTAATAGCAGAACCCCGTCTGCTTATTAATTTACCCTCGTTCGTCGCTGTGAGATAAGGGTTATATAACTGTAAATTACACGGAGCGAGAGCTGTAATTGGGAATATTGCAGATTTGATTATTCTCACCTACATCAATTTAATCGTTCTATACATTATGAATCTAAATTTACTACAGAAATATATATAAGTTCTATAGTAGAAATATATATACGTTATTAAATTTTTTGTAGTTATTATTATATATAGTTTACAATTTTGATTAATACTATGTATTATAAATAATACAAAGAGGCGGTCGTGGCTGTATGAGGGTTCAATTTACAGTTGGGGCATGAGTTATTTTCAATTACCCGCTCCGGTTACAAAACAATGTGCAGCGTTGAGTTCCGTCACCAAACACGCAAAGTCGTAAAAACGAGGTGGAGAGTTCGGAAAGTAGTACTACTGCTTCTTAATTCATCGTGAGGCCAAAAAACGATACTTTATAACAATATTTGTTTTTAAATAAAGGCTGTGTTCGAACGTCTGGTGGACATAATCTGCGACAAGATGTCGGAGAGCCTCGACTCGGAGCCCGCGATGCTGGCGGGCGGCGCTCGCGGGCAGCGCCTCACGGAGCAGCCGCAGGGCAACAGCAACCCCAGCTGCAATTGTTAATGAAACACTGTCCAAATTAAAAATCGACGGCCCCTACCTATAAGAGAAAGTTGACAGGAGAACGGAATGAAGGTACATCTTGCCCTTAAAAAAATACTATAAAATAAATATGGTTAAATATATAATTATGTAGTATATAGATTAGTAGTTACTTATTCATAATTTTATTAGATTCATTCATCATTTATTAGCAAAATATTATATCTTATAATACTGAAATATTAACGGTATTATCTAATCGAATTGTGGATGTTATACATTTTATTTTATAAAAAAAGATATTACAATACAATGAAATGATTTTTAGTTATTATTGAGCCATCATTATATAATATATAGAATTATATATATATTTATAATTTTAATTTATATTTTAAAAGAGCAAGATGTTCCTTTATTCCGTTTTCCGGTAAACCTTCTCTTTCGTCTTGTCCGTGCTTGTACGTAGGGACCGTCGACATATTCATACCTTGGACGTACTGGAATTGACTTACTCCTTGGTCTTGCCAATTCTTCTAACAGCACATAGTGACCTAACCCAGTATTTTCAAGGATTTCTATTTTTCGTAAATATTTATGTGTTTTTATAAATATTCCTCAAAATTCACTAAATTATTTATTCTTTTAATTTCTCGACATTAATTTTATCTGTCTGTTTGTTAAATTTATATTTTAATCGTATTTTTTGTTTGTTACAGACAAAAAATATTTAAATCTTGTTATAGTTGTAATAATGGACATTTTTATCTATTAGTATTATTAATTTAGACGTTAGGTAGCATTTACTGTGAGCTGGAGTAGGGATCTGATACTTCTATAATATATAGCTATATCTTTTTGGAACTCTTTTAATACGTTGCCCGAGTATTTTCGCCTGTTAACATTTATTTTATAATATAGTCTATATTCTTGAAAAAAAACATTTCAAGTACTACAACGACTTTTGGTATAAGATTATTTTTAAGTTGTGCTAAATAATAATTTGCGCATTTATCTGTGGCTTCTGATCATTTTGATAATGTCAATCACGAAATAGACTTGTGGAACTTGGACCAAAGTCAAATTTTCAATTTATTTAAAATATATTAAAACATTTTCGAAAAGCGCAAAATATTTTTAGACATAATTTAAAAACTTCATATTTCATATGATTTATTTGCTTTGCTTTTGTTGGATTTAAGGAGAGTTGTTTCATCTATTATAGTTTAAGAGCTTGTAACTGTAATAGACTTGTATTGATATAACAATATGTGTATTGGTGTGTGCACAAAATTATTAAAAGAACATTTTCATATATATATTAAATTTGTTCTAGCTCTTGATCTATATAAAGATGTATTACGTCGCTTAATACTTGACTTAGCGAATGTTAAATTATTGTAACCTGTTGTTCTCTGAATTTGTAATTCAGAAATTATAAATGTATTAATTAATCCAAGAATGTAATAATAAAAGTACGCTTTCAAATCAATTTCGGCCTGAAGAGTATTGAAACCACAATATTACCTGTAATGCTATCTACCTTTAGTAATGTAAATATGTTTCAACCGTGTATAAAGAAACTGTATAGTATTATATATACTAAATATAAATCAGTTTGTATTCTTGTTACCTATTATGCTATATAATTAATGTAACGATAGTTGTTTATTCGATCGCAATCGTTTGAATCGTAATACATAATATAATATATTATTATACTTATCATTACTTCGTAACTGCTGTCATTATATCATTACGATGTATGGATGTGTCATTATCTAGTGCTCAATGTGTTTTACCATGTTGAACTATCGTTAGAATTATTGTGTAGAAGACATAGACAATACAATTTATATATCAAATTCTGTTGATAACTGAGCACATTATTTTTTAGACTAAGTATGTTTAAATTAGTTATTTAAATTGAATTGCGTCTGTGAAGTATTATGGACATATATACGTATTTATTTATTTTAAGAGATTTCTGACCACATTTATTTATAAAACTTTCCCAAAGTATTTAGAAAGTGAAATTAATTCTATTTCTATTGTGAAATAAATGATTATACCACTGAGTAATATTTGTTAGCGTTTTCAATTTTAAATAAAACAATAGTATCTTATCTTTATGAATTAAATAAAATATAAAAAAAAATATGTAGAGTTTTAAAATATTAGGCATATTATGTATGTTATTTATGTAACGTGCAATTTTCCGCGACCTCCTAGCCTATTGAAAGAATTAATGTCAATTTGACGTGATCTACTCTATTGCCTTTTACAACTATTTTCGAACTACGAAAACGATGAAATGAATGTAATGAACAAACAATATTATGAAGGCTTCTGATTTTGGAATAAAGAAGGAAAATTATGAACGAAAAGTAGTGATATAGAAATGTGTGGAGTCTTAGCAGGACATGAAATGGCATATCGTAGTGGACGGCTTTAGATAGCAGTACTTTTTATTACAAATATTTGTTCTCTTTCTGTGTGAGACGAAATTATCTTATTGAAAGAAATCGTGATTAAATTTGAATTCCTTTTTACTATGGATGTTATTATAAAAATAAATTTAAAAAAATACATATAGAAATCAGGTTCTGATCGTAATAACATTGATATACGTGTTAATATATAATATTTTACTGTCTCTTGATTTCGTCTCATTACTATATAAATAAATAAAATGTGAAGTTTTATTTACAAAATTTCGGCTTTGTTTCTGTTTAAATAATGTTTTTTGTCTAATTTTCGACTACCTGCTTTTTCTCACTAAAACAGAATTATAATCGTTTAGATGTATTAATAAATGTACGTTATTATATTTGTTGTGCGTTAATAAAGGAATTATTTAAAATATAAAAACTGTGTACCAAATTTCAATACATATTTCATGTGTTTAATTTTATTTTATTTGTTATCATATATTTGGTTTTACTGTTAGTTATAGAAAATATTTCAATTTTTAATAATATAAATTCGTAATATTTTAAAACGTTTAGCTCTTTTTCAAACATAACAAAATAGATAAATATTTTCAAAGTTTTATTCTACATGAACGAAAGTAGGTCACGGGGAAGTATCGATTCAAATGATAACCACGCAGGTCAAGGATATGAAGGTAATTGCTATGCAATCTGAAGTTTTGAACTTCACAGAAAAGAAGACTTACATATCCATATAAATGTTTATTTTTAATAAGAAAATTAAGTAGTCTCTTTGAATTACATATAAAATAAATAATTTTGAATAAATTACGAACATAATATATACTCCAAATATTTTTTTTTACATTTTTTATTCTAGGCTTGATAAGTATTTATTTATAAACACGCTACCGATTTTATTATTTTATATAAAAAATGCTCAGTTAATATACTTGGCTGTTATTCTTTCTAATTTATAATGACACTGGCAAATAATTAATGAAATTAAAAGCCGGCACCTGTAGCTCCTCTAGTGTTGCACGGGGTCATGGTTTGGCGGTGATCACTTACTATCAGAAGACCAGTTACCATAACGCCCGTTTGCCATGTCTGTTTCCATAAAACAAGAAAGATATTTATTGAACAGCTCAGTATGATCGCTATAGTAAATATATAAACCTGACATTACAATGTCAGTATTTTGGAAGCTAGATCACTATCAGCATGTCACGCCATCCATACCGTACATGGTGGAGATTCCTAAGGTTTGGACAAAAGGCTTTCAGTCTAAATTCTTTATTTGCACGGGGAGACAAAGGAATCTTTGCCGGAATCTCTAATTCCTAAATCAACGATGTTTTCCAATCTAGAGTGAATAAATATTTTCTAGGAAAACGTGTGTCACCGTAAACCGCAACAACGGCTTAGACCGTTTGGTTGGTATTTTCCTTTTGGTGTCTATTTAGTTATAAATAAAATTCCTGTTTTTGTATAAATAAAGGTAAGCTTCGCTCACAATATGTAATACATGCATGTCTTGACCTAAACAAAAAAAAAACTTTTTCTTTATACTGTTAAATTAAGCATGTACAATATATATTGAGGCCAGTTGTGGCACAGGGGCACAAAGTGAAACTGTAAAACCGACTGGTTGTGGGTTCACACTAGTTCCCCACGCGAGGAGATCAAATATTTACTTAAATTTATATTTCCACTTCTTCGCTCTGGTGACAAGGCAAAGCGTGGCGTTGAGTTCTTGCCACTCAACACGGAAAGCCTCCAGAATTCGGTGGAAATCGGGGAAGGGAGTGTCTTAACACTAGGTTCCCATTGTCTACCCTGCTGTGTGCGGGATACAACGTGAAGCTGATTTATTTATCTTTATTTTATGTGGAATATAAAAAAATATTATGAAAATACATTGACAATAATAATAATTTCTGTATGTTATCGATTTTAATATATTAAATTATCCTCTAGCTCAATTTATTAATTTCACAAATGATTATTTTTGGGTTTGTCGTGGCGCAGGGGCAAAGGTGTGACTGTAACACGACGGTTGTGGATTCGATCTCCACTCGAGGGAATGAATAGTAATTTATTCTTGTTTTCGCTCTGGTCGTAACAATGCACACAATGCCTCGAAAAATTTCGTGACCTCGAAATAGTGGGGAGTTCCCAACAATATTTTTCCTCCACCTCCCTGCTGTGTGCACAGCGTGAAGCCCAGGCTCTACAATCTTACTACAACGAAGCTGGAAACTTTTGACGTATAATATTAGTAAATTAAGAAGTATATAGAGTACCGAGGCTTTAGACCATTATAGACAATTTTTATTTTGCAGCATTATATTTGCGTTAGTTGAGACTAAGAAATCCAGAGGTCGCTTTAGAATTGAATATTTCAATTAACATCAACAGATGTCACTGCAAATTGAATACGAACAATAATATTAATTTAATTTATTAACTTTATATATTTATAATTATTAATATAAAATTATATTTACCACATATAATTTCTTATATATCTCATTAAATAATTATATATTTTTCGCAATCCGTTCTTCACTATCTGTGGTACTTGAATAACTCTCTACTCTATGGTATTCTTTAGTCTATTTATCTAATAATTATTAAATTTAAATTTAAAAATATATGTTGATTCTGGAGTTGACGACGAGCAACAAATTTCGGTATTCAAAGAGGATATTTATGTAATAATTTATTGATTTATATGTACGATTTTCGAGTTCGAGTACGAGTACGAGTTGAGCTCAAGGTCCGTGGGTAAATTAACTTTATTATTACTGTTACAATTTTGTTCGTTGTTGAGTTTGTACTCGTTACTTGTGTGTTGTGTGTGTGTTTCGGCAATATTTAGGGCACATAATGTCTACACACAATCATTGCATGAAGAAAACCCTGGCTACAATGGTATCAGACTGATTCCAAAATTAACGGAAATCCATGTGAACCCTGACAAAATTAACAGTAGCTTCAAACCTAGGATATGTTGCAGGTAACAATTACTAGTGCTTTAATTAAAATTTTTAGTCTTAACTTTTAAAGTCAAAGTCAAATAATTTTATTCAAAATAAGAAGTTACATGTTTCATTCTTTGAACGTCAAATAGTTTACCATAATGTCAATTGTTTGTTAATTTCCTTTAACTATAATTGAATAATTAAAAACTGTAACAGCAATTTCCTTTTACTATAATTGAATAATTAAAAACTGTAACAGCTTTGAACACCTGTATCTCCGTACACAGCATGGGAGGTAAAGAGAACCCAGTTAAGACATTTCATTCCCCATTTCCCACTGAATTCAATAATTAATTTTTACTATTGAATTTAAGAATACTATTGTTCTATTTGCTTCAGCAAATTGATAGAACAATAGTAAAAATCTTGAAGATTATCTGTTTAAGTTAAAAAGATGTAGAACTTGTTATATTTTTTTTTAATCAAGTTATATAATACTATGCCAAATTAAAATAAAAATATATATATATTAAGAACATATCATTTGTGAGCCAACACATAATGACAGAAGTAAAAATCCAATATGGAATACATTCTTAATCATGTGAAGTTTAAATTATTAACATTTTATTAACATCATTTTCAGATAAAGGAATTCTACCTGCAGAATGTAAACAATCAGCTGACCTTGTATTATTTTTGGACAATATTTTTGACTCCATAAATGAAAGCAAAACAAAAAAAATTATGCGAAACGACTACTTAGTCCAGGTCAAGGTACCCTTAAATTTTTTTTTAGTGCAGTAAAAAGTCAGAGGTGTCTCAACAAGAACCCTACTTGTGATCAGTTTGAGTCAACAAATGTCAACTTTTAATAAATAATTTAAACGGTGTCCACATCTTAGGAGCAAAATGTGAAAATGACCATTGCCAATCATTACATGATCTCATCATCAATGACAAATGTCTTCGACCTGTACATTTGATTTTAAATCTATATTTAATTATGCAATGGCACCTTTGAAGGTGAAGGAAACCGATTCTCATATTATAGCACCTCTGTAGTGTATGTGTGGATATTAAAAAAAAACAAACTAACATTTTTAAATCATACAGTTAATGTATGAGTAATTTATTTTCCAAAGATGAAATTGAATATATACAATATAGAAAATATGCAGGTTGACAGTGGCATTGCACTCCCAGCAAAGAATTTATTAAATTAATTTCAAATATCCAAGATATGTTAAATAAAACAGTTAAACAAAATTTAGAATAAAGAAAATTAAAAGAAATAATCAAAACTACAATCTTTATATTAATTGATTTTCATTGTATTCAATAATGTGTTTTACATTAAAATAAATTAGTTGGATATATAATTTATATTGTGATTTGTTGATTGATGTATAACTATTGTAAAAATATCAATAGGATATTGGCTGGGAGAAAGCAAAAAGATGATGATAGTGATGAATTCCTAAGAAATGCAGAAGAAATTCAATAAATGTTTTAAAAGACACCTAGTCTGACTTAAGATATATTTTACCGTTTCTGAGACATTATTATTATTATTACTCTTATGTCATTTGATAATGACAAAATTACAAGTTTAATAATATATACTTTAATATATAAGCAATTGATTATGTACATATGGTATTTATTTATTTTTACAATGGCTAATGTCTCGGAAACGGTAAAATTTCTGTGCATACTATATGGGGTTAAAATAATTGGAAATTACCTACTCTATTACCTGTATCAGTTTTTCTATATATCTATTAATCATGCTGTATATATATTTAATCGTATTTAAAATAAATTTATTGAAAAAAATGTACAAAAATAATTTACATATTGTGATGTAGGCGACGGTCCAATCTTAATTTGCCTACGAATAATATTATATTATCCTAAAATCTGTTGTATAAATGTGTGATTCAATAAAAACAATAAATTGGAGATGTATTTTATTTTCGTATACTTTTTCTACATCTACATAATATGTATAACAAAATATGTACGTAAAAGTATATATATATACGACGGTATATATAGTATCATACACAGTTATATATATATACATATATGTATATAACTGTTTTGTATAGTTGATACTAAGACATATAGATGGCGTTGATCATGTTACCACTTTTGATGCCGAAGTTTGGTCTCTATTATACTATATAGAATGTACTCTGTGGTGAAGCCGTTTAAAGAATTGCATATATTACATACTACTAGCGCCCTCTTGTGCTTCATGTGTTATTACTACAATTATTTTATGGATGTAGTTTATTACAGTGCATATGTATGAGACGACTATTGAAGTAAATAACAGATGGCGCTCCAAAATAAATAATTCTTATATAATGTAAAAGTTAAATATTCCTAATTTAAGTATTAAATAAAGTTAGTTATTATATTGTTAAATGCATAAAAAGGCACCACTAGGCGGTTCTGTTGCCTAAGAGCTAACAAAAAACTGAAAAATTGCTTTTTTTACAATTAAAAAAAGCGTCAATTATAAAATGTAATGTAATAAAAAAAATATTAATGTAATATAAATATAATGTAATTACAGCTATCTCGCCTGAAATTTATTTACATACATTTTTATAATGCAAGTAAGCGAGTATTTATTTATAGCTAGCTTTACTATTTTAAACATTTTTAAATGTGTTCTTTCACGCTTAGGAAAGAAAAATACTTATTTTAGAAAACGGAAAACTTATGGCGTATGGCTTAGTGGTCAGAGCGCCTGGTCGGTTTCCAGAAGGCGCGGGTTCGAGTCCCGCTACGTGTAAAATTTTTATACGTTTTCCAAAATAAGTATTAAGCTTTACTATTATTTATAATTTCGATATGTGTGTGTATATTATGTACGTAATGCAAAGCAATAGCTCAATAAGTTTATGGCAAATTAGCCTACCTTAAATAATTTGTATTAAAAAACATTTTTTTAAATAATCTCGAGCATTAAGAACTTAAACGGATAAATTTTCGTCAAAAAATATATATAAAATATCTCTGTGTAATAAAATTAAGTACTTGTGTCTTGTATTCTGAAATATAACATACTAGTCCCAATTACACTAATTACATAATATCAGAAGTTTGTACTTTGTCTTTTGAATTCTCATATAGTAAATGGGGCCACATTCACTTTTGTTTTTCAATAAGCTAAAAAAAATGCCGAAATCTTTAAGGTATAGTTGGCCGTCATGACCACAAGCGTTTGAATGTTAAGTGCGATAATTGTGGGTTCGATTCCCACTCGGGAGAAGAATATTTTCATTTTCCTTTGAAATTTGACGACTTTGTAGAAAGAGGGGAAAATGGGTCTTAACACTAGCTTCCCTCTGCCTTCCAGAATCCAGAATTACAGTGTATAGCTAAAAAATATAACATTTAAAATGTGCATATCAACGAATTCAATAAAAATCTGAAATTCCTTAGAATTTGAACGAACTAGGATTTGATGAAACGCCACTTGACTTCCTAGTGGGTTCTCTACAATTTATAGTTCATACATTTTAAATGTTTTAAGACCCAATCAACGGTAACTTTACTAGTAAAATATTTTTTATGCGTTTTTATGACGGTTTCATGGTTATGGTAAAATAAAATACCAAAAGAAATAAAATATTTAATATATTTTTTTACCTCAGTTCAATAGAGAAAGGAAAGTGAACATAATTTTAAGCTGTTTTGATACTCTTTACACTATTTTCAAAATAGATTTAATTGTCAACCATCATGTTTATTTTGAAATCATGCTTATCCACAGCGTCATCACAAAAATTTTTATAAGATAATAAATAGCACTACTAGTCCATACCTTAAGGAAGTAGCATATTTTCATTACAGATATAAAAAAATATCATTTTTAAAACAATAGTTCTTAGCAAAAATAATTAAATAAATTTTAAGTTACAATGTATAACTGAAAATGTATAATGAACTGAAAATGTGTTCAAATGGCTTTTAAGTGGTATTAGCCAAAAATCTCTAGTTAATGTATAACTTGGGGCCTCAGTAATCGAAACATAATCATCGGCGGAGACAGAATATAGGGGCCGAATACAAAATCTTTTATAAAATAAAAAAAGTAAATATTACTGATTTAAAATGACAGAAGTTACTAAGTACTTTTTAATCAGTGTTTTATTAGAAGTTTGTATCATGCTATTAGGCTGTAATTTTATTAAAAAGGCTATAATCAATCAATCGGTTTCACTCTGTAATTGATCTGTACACACAGCAGGGTAGGTCATAGAGGGAATCCAGTGGCAAGACACTCCGTTCCCCACTATCCACCGAATGCTTTAGGCATTACATGTTGAGTGGCGGAACTCCGACACCAGAGCGAAGAAATGGAGATATCTACGGTCACATTTTGTGCCCCTGCCCCACGACTGGCTTCAAGAGGCTTTAATGACTAAGATTTTGCTTCTTTAAAATGTAAAAGTAATTATACATATTTAAATAAAGTATACATGTATACTTTTTCTCATTAGTTGTAGTATGTATGTTGGATAAAAATAGTTATTGTTGATATCTTTCGAATAAATGGAGAAATGCAGTTTATTATGACTTATTGATATTTGTTATTTTGACAAAAAAAATTAGCTTCACGCTGTATCCCGCACACAGCAGGGTAGGCAGAGGGAACCTAGTGTTAAGACACTCCGTTCCCCACTTTCTGCCGATTTTGAAGGCCTTGCGTGTTGAGTGGCAGAATTCAACGCCGCGCTTTGCCTTGACACCAGAGCGAAGAAATGGAAATATAAATTTAAGTAAATATTTCATCTCCTCGAGTGGGGATCGAACCCACAACCAGTCGGTTTTACAGTCACACTTCGTGCCACTGCGCCACGGCCGGCCTCAAACAAAAAACATATTTA
This sequence comes from Heliconius sara, assembly GCA_917862395.2. NCBI lineage: Eukaryota > Metazoa > Arthropoda > Insecta > Lepidoptera > Nymphalidae > Heliconius > Heliconius sara. Next base: position 5,470,368 of record OU860792.2, read on the forward strand.
CTAATTTAAAGATATCTTAAGCAATTCTTAAAACAATATATGTGTATAGTGGTGTAACTCGGAGAAGTTAACCTATCTCAATTGCACCCGCTTTACATCTTAGAGAGTAAGTGCCTAAGGTGTGACTGAAAAAGACCGATAATCGACAGTCGAACCTCAAGCATCGTTAGCTGAACTACACCTTTTTCCATAATATATAATGTTTAATATAGTAACTATCTTAAACCCATATATTTTTTTTGTTGTGTTTTTCACGCTAACAGCATTATTTGTTTATTTATTTATTATAGGATAATTGATATAAATGTTTCAGTATACATGAGGTTAATATATTGTGGTATAATTAAAGAAATGGAGCTATAAATTTATACAAAGATATATCGCTTGTTCCTGTTAAAATTGTCGGATGTTAAAATGGGCAGCTTCACAGGAAAACATTCAAAGTTAGATTTATTGATATATTTATATTTATATTATGTATGGACGTTTCTATATTTATTTAGCCTAGAAAAGCAATTGGTTTGAGGAAAAATCATTTATTTATCTACTAGTAACGTACCATATATATTTTTGTACATGTCGAATTTATTATTATTGATAAAACTAAGTAATACTTCCATTTATGAAATATTAATACGTGAATAGTAGCGTATGAAGCTACAACAAAAGAGTGTCGAGCGCTATGATGACATTATATTATCACGTTATATGAGTGACGGAAATTGAAAGCGTCTAACTGCATGGTAGTTAACTGGCCATTTACTGTATAAAATGTTGAACACAAAGTTTTATATTATTTCGTGAATAATATAAGCAAATCTTGTTAATAATATATGTTATTATTATGTAATTTCAATAGATATTAAACAGGTTTTTTTAAAGATTAGGTGGATTTTATATTTAAAATTTTTATAAGGGAAGTCGCTTATGGTGAATTTTACAGTAAGAAAATTTTTTTCCAGCTTCACGTTATACAGTATAAATTTTACTCTAGGTAGAGGGAGCCTAATGTTAAAACACTTCGCTCCCCACTTTCTGATGAATTATGGAGGCATTGCGTGTTGAGCGGCAGAACTCAACGCCGCACTTTATATCATTACTAGAGCGAAGAAATGAAAATATGAAATATTTTCTCAAGTGGGAATCAAATACCGGACCGAAAAAAATTAAAATAACAAATATTTAATTTCCTGTAGTGGGAATTGAACCCACAATCTGTCGCATCTACAGTCACACGGTTGTGCACCACAACAGGCTTCGAAATATGAGTTATTTTAATTTATTATTTATTTAACTTCACACTGTATCCCGTACACAGCAGGATAGGCAGAGGGAAACTAGTGTTAAGACTGTCAATAATTATTATATGCGTTATATTACAGATTAGATTTTATAAAGAACTTGTTTACAGTGAACAATAACAATATTATAGTAACATTATGAACCTTTACGCCTTAAGCTAAAGTAACATTATGAACGTTTACGACTTGAGTCTCACATACTACATAAATGTAATGTACGGAAATAGACCCATTGGTAATATGCATATTTTTACACTTAAACACTTTTAATACATACGAAAGCTCGTAAAACTATCTAAAATATTTAAAATACCTCATTATACAGAAGCACATTCAAAAGCAAATTGAATATTTATGAAATGACTAGACTGTTTAAATCTATTTGACTATTTAAAATGTTTGTGTAAAGCGTACATCAGTAATTTATAACATACAAACATTTTCAATTAAAGTAGAGTATGTTGTTGGTGCTGTTTATTTTGGCTTTACGCGTACAGCGCACATAGCAGAGTAGGCAGAGGGAACCTACTCTGTTTCCCATTTTCCGCCGATATCTGGAGACATTGCATGTTGAGTGGCGGGGCTTAACGTCGCGCTTTGTCTCGATACCAGGGCGTATAAATTAAAATATTAAATAATTCATTTCCTCGGGTACAAATCGAGCCCACAGGGAGTCGCGTTTAAAGTCACACTTTGTGGCCCTGCGCCACGACTGACTGGTTTAATAATTTTTATCAATGCAACATACTAGATTGGCGATCTAAAATATTTAAAATATGTCTTCTTTATTGTGTACAGACGATCGTTCCGCTCATTCATTATGGCTTTTTATATGATTCAAATGTACCTACACATGTATTTTGTTATAGCATTTTGATATTGATTTCTCATTTATTTGTTGCTTATTATAAAATATATTAATAACAATTTGTTAATTACTACTAATATCAGCTTATTATAAGTTTTTAGTAAGCTTGCCGTGTTAACTAGTTTGATAGTATATGTGAAATCTTGTAAACTCAATTTGACCTACTTCTAATACTTCCCCGTGTCCGATAGGGTTGAAATTTAAATTACGACTTAAGTTCTGGTTGTGAAATTACATATTATAATCACTTATCTTCACTTCGCAGGGTAGGCAGAGGGAACCTAGTCTTAAAGCTTTCTGCCGAATTTTTCCAAGCATTGCGTGTTGAGCGGCGAAACTAAACGCCTCATTTTCACCTTGTTGCCAGAGCGATAAAATGAAGATATCAAATAAATAACCAATTAATAACCAATATTATTATTATTTATTAATATTTTCCGCTTCAACAAAACGGCGGATTACAAATTTTTGCACAATCCATCTAACATTTAAATTAAAGGGCTTGGTTTTTAAAATACAATAAACCATGAAAAAAGGCTTAGAGAGTGGAGATGGAGCCGGCCGGTGCCTAAACGACTTCTTAAGTGAGAAAGAACTTCTAAGCTAAGGCAGTTTCAGACTCGTTTTTTATATCTCGGCAAGCGATCTGGTGCTGAATTAATAAATAAATAAATTATATCTACTGTAATCTAAGATGCAGCCGGAAGGTAGCTAAAGACTTTTGAACTAAGGATTCTTCCTTAGTATATACAAGTCGTGTTTGGACTCATTTGGTTTATCTTGCCTAATACTATAAATTAAAATTTAAAATATATTTCTCACCACGCAATGCCTCAAGAACTTGCCGGAAAGTAGAGAACAGAAGTATAATAATGAGAAATAGGGCTAGTAGCTAAAATAATCTTGAATTTAGGTTCCCAGCATCCCTCTGCCTACCCTGCTGTGTGCGAGATAAAGCGTGAAGCGATAAAAAAATCTTTATACTAACATTGTAGAGCTTTTAACGCGGAGTGTCAGGTAGTAAAAGTGTGCGCGTCGTCCATCTTTGTACGACAGGGACATAAAGTCACGACAGCTATTATCAAAATGTTTCGCATCACGCAAGTAATAAGGGTATGTTATCTTAAAATTTCTTATGAAGAAGCAACTTCAAACATTTTTTTATTTAGGTATTATAATAAAAGTCATCATAGCGTAGAGGGACAACGTCTCATTATTATAAACGCCATGGTTTTGAGTTCTATTCCCACACAGGAATTGGGTTTTTTTTCTCGCTTTCATAAAATAAAAAGAGAGTTGAATTTCGTCACACATCAAACAGTGTATTGAATTAGTAAGCGGGAAACAGAGTGTTGAGACAACACTAGACAACACTAAAACCATTTTTTTTGTTTCTCTACATACTAAGATCTAAATATTTACAACTATGATATTATCAGTTAAGTTTTATCATTATTATATATTTTGTAATTCAAGTTACTAAATAACCAATTTTTTAAAAATAAAATTTATCTTATTAAAATATAATTAAAACATAAAACTTTATGGCATAATTTATTTAAAATGCGCCAAGCTCTTTCAAATATCATTACATAAAATATACTATAGGATAACTACAAAATACTTACACATATAAATTTCTGACGTGACTTTTACCAATATTTTTTTACGAATAGCGAAAATTATTTGTTAAATTGATATAATGAAATAAAAATATAAATAAATAAAATGTATATTGGTAGTGAACTCGTGTAAAAGAGGATAAATGTTGGTGTAAAAATTATAAAAGCAATAGAATTGTGTCAATCGGGAGCAGTGGTTTGTAGGCAACGGCACTGGAAAGAAACTCTAGTAAGAATTGTTATTAGGCGATATCACTTATTGCAATTACATATTATACAATATCCTTCCAAATAGTTTAGAATCATATAGACGATATGTGTTTTCTAACAATATTATAAAAGTAAAAATACGCTGTTTACAGCGTATTGCGCTTTAGCGCAATACTGTGTTTTGGCAAGGGGCAATAGAAACTAAGGTAACACAAATACATTAAAGTGAAGGAGGTGGAATAAAAGTTTTAAGGAGCAGTTTGTTTGAACGCCCCTCAAAATGTCATAATCCGCTTTTTGGAGTGGCAAGGAGTGAGCAATAGCTTTTATCTTTTAATTAGTTTTATACTTGCTCATAAGATTTATTAAGATTATAATTTTGAAACTATAACGTAGTACAAAAGTTTTAAGCTTCAAATTTTCGATTGAAATCTAAATGAAATTTTGAGAAAGCCATTTGAAATTTCCTTTTTGGGTTCAATTGATTGATATTTTTATCGTTTTCAATACATAAGTACACAGGGTTTAATTTAGAGATGTGGAGGTCCTAAGACATGGAAGAAGTGGGGTGCCCCAACAGCTCGCGCTGTATTTCACATACACCAGGCTAGACCAGGTAGGCTAGAGGGAACCTAGCGTTAAGACGTTTTGGCTGGGGTGACATTCGTCTGTCTGCTAACAAAATTATTATATCAAGCTTCCGCCAACAATTTCTTAATTGCATCGCGTTTTGGGTTCTAGCATGAGTTGAGTTGAGTAATGAATTGACTGTACGTTGCGGTCTAGTGTAGTGGGTTTATTTTTATTTATTTGCTTCATACTGTAACTGCACACAGCGGGATAGACAGGGGGAGCGTAGTGTTGAGACATTCCGTTCCCCAGTTTCTGCCGAATTCTGGAGGCATTGCGTGTTGAGTGGCAGAACTCAACGCCACGCTTAGCCTCGACACCAGCGAAGAAATGGAAATATAAATTTAAATAGATATTTTATTTTACGAATAGGGGTTGAAACCACAACTGATCGCGTTTAAAGTCACACAATTTTGCCCCTGCGCTACGACTAGCCTCTAGAATCGAGAATAGTGGGTTTAAGACTGATAATCAAACATATAATAAAAAATATATACATACCAATCGTGATACACCGACATACATATAGCACAACTAATACATTAGCGCCACTCAATCTCAGTTTTATCAGGTTTAAAATTATATTTTATGTTATATTTTATGTTTATCAATTCCTATTTATGATTTTATCGTTATTAAAACGTCAAGTTTTAATAGTAATAAAACGATGGCCGTATTTTTTTATTATATAATTATATAATTAAAATATCTTCTTACGATAAAATTAAAATATGATTTATTAAAATTAAGTACTTATTTGCATAAAGCATACAACTTACGTACGCACGGACATATATAAAACAAATATTGACACGACACGGACGGACATAATAAAAATATTATTTTTGTTTTTAAATTATAAAATATTGTACTATATGCGTGATAGTAAGTCAATTTTATTATTTTACAAAAAAAGAGCACTCTTGAAAGGCTAAGACAACAAAGGGTCAAATAAAGGTCATTCTTATACCCACTTATATATATTAGTATAAATACTTATTTAGAAAACGTATAAAAATTTGAACGTAGCGGGACTTGAACCCGCGCCTCCTGGAAACCGACCAGGCGCTCTGACCACTGAGCCATACGTTAAAATAGTTAAAAAATATAGTTAAAAATTAGTATAGTTAAAAGATAAACCCTAAGATAACCCTTGACGAAACTTGTAATTGCCTTCGACGCATGATGAACGGAAAAGCGGTGGGCCCTGACGACATTCCGATCGAGGCGAAATCGGAAATCGTTGGGCTCCCTTGGTGTGCTCATGCTTACTACCCTTCTTAACCATATCTTGAACACTGGAAAGATGCCACACCAGTGGCGGCTTAACTTTATTACCCCTATTTACAAGGGAAGGGGCAGTGTTCAAGATTGTGGTATTTATAGGGGCATTAAGCTTATGAGCTTTCATACCATGAAGCTCTTCGAGCGCATAATCGACATCAGGCTCCGCCGCGAGTGTACTATCTCTGAGTCTCAATATGGATTTCAGCCAGGATCGGGCTCTATGGACGCCGTTTTCGCCCTCAGAACATTGATGGAGGCATACAGGGAAAAAATACAGCTCTGCATGTGGCCTTTTTAGATCTGTAGAAGGGTTTTGACTGTATTCCTCGTCAGTACATCTGGTGGGCAATGCGATCCAAAGGGATCCCTGAGGCCTATATTGAGATTATCAGAGTTATGTACCACGATTCCGCTTCTATGATTAGGACTGCTGTTGGCGACACTAAACCCCTCCACATTACAGTAGGGGTTCACCAGGGCTCGGCTCTTACAACATAACCTTGTGTATATATAATTTCGACTCATTTAAAAATATGCAAATACAGAAAGTCACAGTAGTCGTATAATATAATTTACGACATTTTAAAATTGAAGTGATTTCATGCAGCTCTTTTTTACTGTTTAAGGTGAATGACTACCAGTGACCTTTATATTATACAGACCAATTCCCAATTTTGACATTAGTTTTATTTATACAATAAAAGTAAATCGACTTCGAGAAACATTTCATTGAAAACCATAACTTATACAACTTATATAAGACTGGCGGACCCGGACGCGGCTTCGCCCGCTTGAACTATACTGTTTATTAAATATATTTATGAAATTATTTTCAGTTTTTAATGGGATTGGTAAGAAAATATAAGCCTAAATAATCCGCAAAAGAATAATAAGTAGAGAAAATTTTTATTATTAGAAAAATATCTAACTAATTTAAATGAATAAAAATAATAAGTAAACGTAACCAAAGTAAAATATTAATAAAAAAAATTCATAAAACCAGCTACTTTATATTTTTTGACCTGTCTGTCTTTCTATTTCCCCGAGTTAATGTCCAGAACTGATTTTTATTGGACTTTCAGTGATCGATTTTAATAATAAATATTATATGAAATAACTAAACTCCTTTCTACATTAAATTCGATAATTTTTGCGAGCAATATCAAATAAGATCCCAAAAACTAAAACTACGATTTATTAAATTTATAACAACGGTATAGATAACCGAACTGAAATAACCGACCATTCTTTCCTTAATACTCAAATAATATTATACCGATGCGGCGCAGCGCCGAAACTTACACCACACCAAGAAGTTTATTAAAATCTAACTAATCTACTACTCGAATAAGCGAAAACCAAAGATAAATATAAATTAATAATAAACAGAAAATAACCACAAAAACATTAACAGTAGATCAAAAAAGTATAAAAATTTACAAACAACGTCGTCTTCCCGTTCGGGTCGGTCGTACCATGCGGTTCGTCATTTTGAATCAGTGATATATCCTTCAGTATTTATTAGAATGATGTATAGTAAATATAATTTTATTGGTGAAATGCTAAAGGTGACTATTATATTTATTTTGATAAGGATTGAATACGAAATTATAGTGAATACATTAACAATAATCCAAAAAAATATAATTAAATATATTAAAATGGTTACTGTGAATCAACCTTCAGAGATAAATATACATTATCGTGGACTTTTTATTGATTTTTTTAAAAGATATTATTATAATTAAAATATAGTTTTAATATGTTTCATAAAGATGAGTCAGCGCACGCCATGTAAGCGTTCAGGAAGTTAATTTTGGCAACTTTTTGTTAAAACAACAAAGTTCCTTGTTGCCTAGCAACGATTGCTTAGCAACGGTTGTTATTAATATGGCAGAATAAATTACATGCCAAATTGAAATGTATTTTAATGTCTAAGTATATACCGGGAAGTTTACAAATATGAGAAAAAAAGTAACCTATGTTCATCTGAAGACCCTCATGTATGAGTATTTTATCACAATTGAATTAGCGGTTTGGCCCTGTTTGCGTAAAAAACAGACAGACAGACAGAGTTACTTTCGAATTTATAATATAGATATGGATAACTTATGAAAGTAAAATAAAGATATATACAAAAAATAAGGTAAATTAATTGTCTCTCTTTTCAACCTTAATTTAATGAAATCAAACACTATATATATTTGGGCTATAATTTATGAATAGAAAGATAGTCAATAATTATTTAAATATCTTCTTACTAGATCAGTGTAATTTCTTCCAACTATTTTGATATTTTTTTATCATATCTTGTAGTTTTAGTTTAATTTATTCGCTGTATCCGTTACACAGGAGGGTTTTTTTGAAATATTACAATTTCAAAACCCTGCAATAACTACTCTCTACTCTTAGATACAATTAAATTAGATACAAATTAGGTACATATTATGCTCACACACACACATATATATATATATATATATATATATATATATATATATATATATATATATATATATATAACATTTTAAATTAAAGTAAGAAACAAAGCTACTAAAAATTCTGTCTGTAAGAACAAGATATAATACTAACTCGCTCTCATAACTAACTTTTTCAACAACATGTCATGTTTTAGTCGCATTGCGGAGGTTAATTAAAAATTTTACATACATTTTTTTAATTAACCTTATTTCTTTCTTCTGTACTAGAAAAAAATCTAGTGACATATTTCTCACAGTTATCACAACGTGAAGCCGCGATATTTCTCTGTCCCATTTCCCGATTAATTGTAAGAAGAACTTGTGTGATATACGCATAGATGTATATTTATATAAATATTTTTAATAAGATTTGAAGTCACACTATCGCCATTTTTAAATTGGCATTTTGATAATGTAATTTAATATAAATACAATATATTTTCAATATATTACAATTGAACCGTACATATTAACTGACTTAACCCTAGCCTACATACCTTAATTATTCTTTACGGTATGTAAATATTGTTATTATATTTTAAGGTATTTGCTACTTAGAAAAAATTGTATACCTTTTAATATACAGATATAATTCTGTTTTTTTAACAGAGGGAACATGGAAACATATTGTTAAAGTATTTCTGTTTCCCACTTTTCGCTGAATTCTTAAGATATTGATTATCGTTTTGAGTGGCGGAACTCAACTCGGAGCGAGGAAGTGAAAATATTAAATATGATATACCTGTTAGTGGGAATCGAACCCACATCCCTCGCGGTTACAATCACACGTACGTGCGATCCAACCCTGCATCGTAACAGCCTCTAAATAATCAAGTTTATAATAAATAAAGTTCATAGTAAAATTTGAAACTTATGTTGTTTACATGCAAATTCATAACAGACTAGCGAAGGTTAAATTAAAACGGCAAATTATATGAATTTTTATATTGTTAATTTCAGTTATCAATTAAAGACATTTTCCATACAATTCATTAACGAAGGCACTCGTAATGTACTTACATGATGTTACCGTGTAATCTTTTAGCAAAAGATTAATAAGGTTAGTTTCGGAACACACAAAAGTCGATAGTACTGTTAATAAATGGCCGCAATTTCGCTTCGAACTCTCGCCAGGAACAAACACCCTCTTCACATATCGATCTCATTGGTTCCTCGTTTAAGTAGAACACTATGTTGTAGTCCTCTGAACTTTCGATAACACATCTATAAACAATGAAGAAAAGCAGAAAAGAACGAAAATTAAAATGTATTCGGCCAACAGTTTGTTGCAGTTTAAGTATGATATATATATTTTTCTGTTTTTAGCGTTATTTGAATCACAAATTATTCGTGAATCAATCAACTACATGTTGATATTTATTAGTTAATATAATATATTGACATTATTTATCAAATCCAATTGCCAAATCAATACCAATTATAGTGCTAAAATGGTTTACTATTGTATGTTATTGAAAACAATTCATTCATATATTTAAAAAAAAAATGCTGATAAAAATACGGGAAAAATATAAACAAAGGCTATGGCCTCCAAAAATAAAGAGCTTACAATATACGAACCGATTCAATACAGCTACTAAATTGGCGGAAAAAACAGATATCTTGCTTGTTCTCCATTTCCTTTCACGGTCTCTGTTGGCACCGGTTAACGGCTTGCTATCTTTAAATAGTCCCAGTGCGGTGTATATCTGATCTAACATGGTAGCGTCAGTAACATAAACAACAATTTTTTTGCCACTTTCCTTTTTAACATTTTCAAAAGTTTCAAGTAAATTTGCTAAGGGAACTCTACCGAAAAATTCATTTATTGGTGTTCCATAACCGTTTTCGTAATAATGCTTCAAATCTTGTATGTATTCTAGTACTTGTAAATCGTCTTTGGTAAAAAGTGCACACCAGGGACTAAATTTATCGTCGATAGCGGACCATGTATAGCGACATAGATCGTATAAGGCAGTAATGTTTTCATCACTAAGTGTATAATCTATTCCAGTTCGCCGCTGTATTCTGTCTTTTGTCTAAAATAAATTGTATTGTTATTGTATTTAAGAAAATAATAATAATATTATATACTTGGCCAGTAGTAGCGCAGGCACAAAATGTGACTGTAAAATCAACTTGCTGTGGGTTCAATCCCCACTCGAGGAGATGAAATATTTACTTAAATTTATATTTGCATTTCTTCGCTCTGGTCTCGAGGCAAAGCGCGGCGTTGAGTTCTGCCACTCAACACGCTTCCAAAATTCGGCAGAAAGTGGGGAACGGAGTGTCTTAGCACTAGGCTCCCTCTGCTTACCCTGCTGTTTGCGGGATACAGCGTGAAGATTATTTATTTTAATTTTAACATGTATTTAATAAGTTTATCTTACCGCTAAATAATCTGAGGTGTCCAAGTACTTCTCAACTTCTGGATAAATATTCCGTTCTTTTTTTGCATCCTTTATATAAGATTTACATTTAGTGGATGGCTAAAACAATACAGGGTAAATATCACTTTATAATACGCTACCATATATCAAATATTATTTATACATTATTCTTTACTCACGTCCATTACATCGGAATTACTGCTAGTCTCATCATTAATTAAATTATTAATACCTAAGCCCCTTACGAAGTGCTCAATGCTATTTTTAATCCAAGGGCTTCGGGCTGACAGAAATGTGTAACTGCCCATTTGAAGATCATTCAGTAAAGCCGGAAATGCCTCTTTTAACCGTCTGCCAAGGCCTACCATTTCCTTGCGGCCTTCTTCGGTTATGTCTTGTCTCCCATCAAAAAAACTGCCATTGAACACCCAGTTCCGTAAATTTTCAACGTCCTGAGCACAAAGCGAGCTATTACCCCTTTCATAGCTCGATTCGACATAATTCCTAATGGATATTGCTTCCTTCATCAAGTTCCCGAAATAAGCACTTGGCTGACGTTTTCCATGTCTGTATATACCCCACACACTGACGGGTTTGCATCCTATAGTTATATATATTAAATATTATTCAAAATACACACAACATGGTCGGCAGAGGGAACCTAGTGTTAAAACACTCCGTTCCCCTTTTTCTGCCGAATTCTGGAGGCATTGCGTGTTGAGTGGCAGAACTCAAGCTTAGCCTCGACACCAGAGCGAAGAAATGGAAATATAAATTTAAGTAAATATTTCATCTCTTCGAGTGGGTATCGAACCCACGACCAGTCGGTTTCACAGTCACACTTCGTGCCGCTGCAACACGACTGGCCTCAAATCTTATCAAAAATATAATATTTATTATTATTAAAAATAAAATTTCTTAACCTTCGCTTTAAATGTTATTTATATATAGAATGAAATTATATACGAGTAATAAGTTTTTTACATGAACTTACCAGTTAATTTGACAACAGAATCTCTGATGTCTCCTCGTACTGAATTATATGGAGTTTCGGTAGATAAATATTTATAAGGGCACCCAGTGTTCCAATAACAATAAGATGATAGCGTTATTCGTATTATAAAACAAATAAATAATATTGCTAATAATAATTTCATCGTGATATTGTTATATAATTATATCACTGGAGGTACAAAATTTTCGATAGTGGCTTCAATAAATGTTAAAAATAAACTAAGGTCCCGAGATGCTAAGTATATTTAGTTTGAGCTCATAATAACAGGTTCTCCAAAAGGAAAAAGGACAAGATCTTAAAAATATATTTACAACACTAATAAAAGATTTTGTATTTTAATTATTGAAGAAGATCAAATTGGCTTGTGGTCTTGTTTTATTAAATTGTATAACATTATGTGGAACCAAACAGTGAGGCCAGTCGTGGCGCAGAGGCACATTGTCACGGTAAAATCGACTGGTTGTGGGTTCGATCTCCACACGAGGAAATTAAATATATTTTCATTTCCTCGCTCTGGTATTAAGGCAAAGCGCGGCGTTGAGTTCCGCCACTAAACACGCAATGCCTCCAGAGTTTGGGCAAAAGTGGAAAACGGAGTGTCTTAACACTAGGTTCCATCTGCCTACTCTCTGTTGTGTGTGGGATACAGCGACAAGCTGATTTATTTTGAAACAATAAAATTGCTCCACTATAGTTTTATTACAATATATAAGCTGCGGTAATTTTATATATATACTATATATAATAATATAGAAGTGTGTGTCTGTGATTCAAAAATAGACTTATTTTACAAGTGCATATACACTTATTTACATCTTCAATGTTTTTTTCCAAGCCTATCATTATTTTATTTACTGAATTTACTTTTATATCTTTCTTTATAAAATGTATTTTTAATACAAAAAGGTATGAACAAGTAAAACAAACAACAATATCCTATGTAAGAGAAAAAAGTAACAAATATTTAATCACATTAAAATACATTAAGTTGTCAAGTACAGTGCTTGTACTGAATAGGGATACAGAATGCTCAGCTATTCCCGGACGCATTGTGCTCTGAACTTTGAAATAACCTGAGATGAACTAGAAGACTTCATAAATTGATGTAGCTACAGGTATAAATTACGTTATATTATGGTGTTTTGTAAAAAATATAAGTAGATATAACTAATAAGTAGCAGTAATAAAGATATAACTTATTACTTAAATGGTTTAACCAACGTTGCCAGATTTCGTCTCGGAGAAAAGCGGAATTTTTATTTCTGAAATTGTTAGTAAGTTATTTAAAAAATTTTATAATTTAAAAACCAGGACCACGTCTGTCACATTTGAGACATATAAATTTTGGGGCTAAAAATCGGGACGTTCTGTGAAAAACGGGACGTCTAGAAACTCTACATTTAACACTATAGTAGTGTAGTGTAGTTGTGTACCTTCGTTGAATCAAGGGCCCAAGATTAGTTAAGCCGTACAAACTATCCGATCGATCCGATATCTCAAACTCTACCTAACCTCAACTGGCTCATTGGTTCTGCAATAGAGAAATGGGATCCGTAAACGCCAATCCAGCCAATGTGGATCTGGTCTCATCGACGAAGGTTAGTGAAAAAGTATTTTTTTATACATTACATGTTTTATATACAATTCAATAATCGTTATAAGAGAAGAAAATTTATATGTGTATGGGATAGAAAAAAATAAATAAAATATTATAATTGGAATATAAATATTATAACGTAATAAATAGAGGCCGTCGTGGCGCAATGTCACATTTGTGTGACTTCAAATGCGACGATTGTGGGTTCATTTCGAAGCTAGGCATGCAATGCTTTGGATATTCGGCGGAAAGCGAATGTCTTAACACTGGGTTGCCTCACCCTACTTTGCTATTTATGCGGGGTACTGTATGAAGCTAACAGGAAAAAATAAATAAAATTAAAACTTTTAAAACAATCTTTAATATTTTTACCACATTTAGTTAAAATAAAATTCTAACTTTAAAGTAAATATAATTGTTGATTTTTTTGCATAAAAAATTATGAAAGCAATAAATAGAATTATACGTAATGGATTTTGATAAGAACCTTTAGCAATTATCGAAGTCGATACGACGTATAGTAAAAATCGTCGATAAATAATACTAGTAATCTAGGGTTAAGTTGCAAAAGTATAAAAATGTTATAGTATCTATTTACATAAATGCTTACAATATGGGTATAAATTATAATTATAAATTTTACTCTGAAATTTTACTGATATAAATTACAAAAATAATATTAATTTTACAAAAAATGAATTTTATTTTAAGGTTCAAATCTTATACCGAGTGGAATTTCATGATTATGTACTTCAATATGAAAGTTAAAGTGAGTAATTAAGGTGTATTTTGGTAAATTTAAACTTAGATTTATTGACATTAGTCAAAGCAATTATTACTAAACATTTAAAATTGCTTGACGTTTTGTAAATGACATTGTTATTTAAATAAATAATATACAAAATACAAAATATATATAGTAAGTTTCTGTTTCGTTTCATTAATGCATATGCATAATACAAGAAAATTAGATTCATTAAGGATTAACCTCGTGAACTAACGATAAGAACAAAAATCTAAGGTAGCATTTTTAAAAGGCTTAAATTTATTTTCAAACTGCTGCCACGAACACACCCCTTTCTCGCATATTGACGTAACTGGATCTTCGTTCAAGTAAAACATCACTTTGAAATGTTCTTTATTTTCTTCCAAACATCTGCAATAGGTATTTTATTTCTTAGAAATTTGCTTAGTGAATCTTGAGAATTATTTTATTGCGTATTATATGAGTATTGAGTTTTTATTAATATACAAATATTTTTAGTTTCACATTATATCCAACACATAATATGGCAACAGAGGGAACCGGGAAATCTAGTGTTAAGGCACTCCGTATCGTATTAAGACACTTCCGGTCCCCGCTCCCCGCCGAATTCGTGTGAATAGAGTGTTGAGAGACGGAACTCATAGCCACTTTCAGCCTAGTTACCAAATCGAAAGAATGAAAAGATTAACTAGATATTTCATTCCCTCGCATGCGAATCGAACTTACAACCGTCGCACGCTTGTGCCTCTGTGCCACGGCGGACTAGTTTTAATGTACTAAATGATATATTATGTTAGATCTCTAAAGATGTAACCATAAAATGGCGTAAATTATCTACATATGTATAGTATATATCTTTAAATGTTAAGAATATTATAAATCCATCACATAATAATTGAAAAAGAAGCACCTGTATAACACGGATATTAAATTGCCTGCAAACGGCGCAAGTTTACTCGATTTCCATTTCCTGCTGGGATCTCTATACGCACTTGTCAGTGGAGCCGCGTCTTTGAACCAGCCTAAAGCTGCATATGTCATATCCATCATAGTCGCGTGAGTGAAATACACAGTTAATTTTTTACCTCTCCCATTTTTTATATTTCGAAACGTCTTATATAAATCAGCCAAGGATATTTGGCCAAAGCGTTCGTTTATAGGGAAACCATGACCATTTCTATAGTAGTGTCGTAGATCCCCATAATATTCCATAACTTTTAGGTCTTCTGTCGAAAGCAAGGCGCACCAAGGACTGGCTATATTATGAATTCCCGACCACGAATAACGGCACAAGTCGTATAGAGATGTTATATTTGTAGTTGTGAGTTTATACTCAATGCCAATACGTTTTTGAATTCGCTCTATTGTCTGCAATATTGGAATACCTCTTAAATCAACAATTCAATATCTGATTGAACGCGGATATGGGAGGGAATGTATTGTCTAACATTATACGTATATGAGGAAGTCAGTGAATTTTGGTTTTCTAAATATTAATCAATTTCATGGAAGACAAGTGAAATATTATATAGAGTTAGGAAGACGTTAATTTTCTCTATCACTGCCATAGTATAGTTAGTTAATTGTTGTGCTTATTCTATTTTATAGGAAAGCTTGAAGATATATAGGATTTAGGAAGGGCCTACTTTAAGTTTAATGAGAAAAAGGAATCGTAATGTAAAAAAAAATTAAGTTATTTATATAAAAAATTCACAAGCTGCTCGCGTATAATTATCGAACAAAAGAAACTAAAATTGTGATTTATTAGAAGATTAGCTATTTACATTTTTTTGCACATTTTGATCACTTCTATATATGACTAAAAATATTACTTATAAAAATTTATTATTACTTATAAAACCAATGAAAAAGAACATACATAATTATATATATATATTATTAGATTATTTTACTTACTGCCTTGTATTCTGATGAATTTTCATATTTATCTGCTTCATAATAAGTATTTGGATTTTTTCTAATTCCCTTCATATATATGTCACAAGCTTCGTAAGGCTAAAATGAATCATTTTAAATAAAATATAATTTATTTGATGGCTTCCACCAATAAATTTTTCGCCTTTTACATATTTGAAGATATCAAAAAATCCTCTTTATATATATATATATATATATATATATATATATATATATATATATATATATATATATATATAAAGAGGATTTTTTGATATCTATTACTTAACTTGTAACCTGGAATAGGATACCGTTATAATTATTGATGTATGGTTATTACTAATAATACACCATAATTTACGGTTTTGGAAACGCAAATCATAGAATTTTATTTACTTAGGTTTCTTCTATGTCTAATTAGACGGACTATTTAGAGATATTACACATACCTGTTTTATAGTGTGAGGCTTGAAGCATCATTTGCCTAAAAAGGTCCTAGAAGTATTCTGATCCTAGAGAGATCATATGGGGGATCTTATGAAATTTTAAATATAAATAATTATCTGAGCAGTATTTCAACGTACCACCATACTAAAGATACTCAATTCGAAAATGTCGAATAAAAAATGCAATATACAATAAGACAAATGGACTACTTAGAATTATAAACGGTTGTTCATTGCTCGGTATACTGACAAAATAATAAAAGCATACATAACGTGATAAATATCATTTAATTTATTACTTATCTAATGTATTATTTATGAATTCGGTAATGTCATTTTAAATTAACGTTTTGGTTATTGAATAATGTGCAAAAATAAATTAAATTAATATTATTATTATCAATTTATACTTACTGCCATTATATCATATACGGAGTTCGATTTTTCCACGACTAATTCTTCCGACATACCTTCAACAAAACCATCAACTCCTACTTCAATCCATTCACCAAACGCTGGTCGTAGGCTGTAACTACCGATTTCAAGATTCATAAATAATGTACCAAATGCTTCCTTTAATCTTCTGCCTATACCCAGCATTTCCAAATAGCCCTCCCTAGTAAGGCTGTTATGAATTTCAAATAGTTCATTATTTGTCCAATTTCGTAAATTTTCTACGTCCTGTGCGCACAGTTCACTCTTTCCTTCTTGATGATGCTTTATGATGTCATCTCTTAATCTTAACATTTCCGTCATAGATTTCGCAAATTTTTTACTAGGTGTTCGCTTGCCGTGTCTTATCAATGACCACACGCTAGCAGGTTCACATCCTAATTAGTAAAATAATAATAATATAATGTGCAGTTAGCGCATTAAATATAATAGTGTGTATACAATATATAATATATAAAAAAATTATGTTCCTACATAAAAAATATTAGAACAAAAGCAATGATAAATAACTAACAGAATATAAATATTTTTTGACGAAATTAATTTAAAGAATATCTGTCTGTTTGTATCTTCTCAACTGCTGGACCAATTAAACTAAAACATTTTTTGTAGTATAGCTATTAGGTCTGGGGTATTATTAGGATGTAGGCTATGTTTGATTATAAAGACTTTCACACCCCATGTAGGACCGTAGTGGCGCAGGTAAACTATAAGAATTAGTTAAACGCGTCCAGAACAAAGGGTGTTGGCGTGAGTTATTAAAACAATAACATATAAAAATTTTAAAAGAATGAAATAAAAAAGTCACCTTCATAAAAGTTATTGATAGTAAATATATCATAATTTAGATCTTTTTGAGTTTTATTTGATTTTGCTTGCAAAAATTTAGTTTTTATAAGCAAAATAATGTTTAGTTATTTCAAATCTACGCGTACGGTACGCGTGCTTGTCAAACGCCAAATCCCTATCCTGCGGGAATTCTTGTATAAAAAGACAGTGAAAGTGTATAAAAATCGGTTCAGTTGTTCCGGAAATAAGTCCAAACAAACGGAAACTCAGATAGATACATAATAGTTTCAAAATCATTTGTCTTTGTTTTAGTATCATGTAATAACTATATGAACTTTAAAAATACAATAAATCTATACTTATATACGCTAACTACTTTTGCCATCAAAAGTAAACCTTTTCTTTTATAATAATATTTTTATCATACAAATAAATAAAATATTGAACTTACCTTTCGGTGTCACTAAAGAGTCTCGTATGTCACCCCTCACATTATTGTAAGGTGTTTTACTAGAAAACTGTTTGTAAACATTCTCAGATTTCCAAAAGCAGTACTTCGATGTCACATGTGATATAAAGTAGAAATTAATAAATATAATCCAATCGATTTTCTATTTAGACTGTCAGTCGTTATTGACAGTAACGTTACACTTATTTAGACTGACAGTAAATTACTGACAGTCACTTTATACTTTTAAAGTACATACATCAATACACTAACTTTTAAATTGTAAAATATTTCTAATTAAATGACTGACGTGGTACTACTAATTCAATAAAAGCGTTATATTACAAATTATATAATCTAACAATTAGACATGGATTAAAATGGTGAACTAATCACGTTACAGTAATTAGACATAATACGTTCATTAGACAGTTATTTTATTTTTTATATTAATTATATTATATTAGAGCATAAACAACAAAGTTAAATTAATTCTTATCATCAAAATATTTTTTTTAGATGAAAATCAATAAAAAAGTTTGTTGGTTTATTAAAACAAACAATGTCCCACAAATATTTTATTATTCCTCTATTCTCGTAGCTTTACAATGGAGCACCCTTCGAGAGTACATGTTAATAATATATATTTTTAAGTGTAGACACTATTATTAAGTAAATGTAAAACATTTATTTTTTATCTACCAAATTTATAAAGAATTATTTATAAGTATGGCGTTCTTCTATGTTAATAATATTAAGAATTATTTATTATAATAGATATCATTATATATTTATTATATCATGTATAAATTAAATCGATGTAGTTATATAGTGTAATTACAAATTTAATATCCCAAATACTGCTCCATTAGTAAATTTCACATAATGACCGCTTATTTGCGTAACATAGCAATTTGTATATTTACATTAATATACAGACAAATAATTGTCGATTAGACTAAAATTCATAATATTACATATATATGTTAATAAAATTGGCGTTTCACCGTCTATCTTAGAAATATAAAAAATATTCTATATTTTTTTATATTTCTAAAGTATAGCTAAGTACATAATAATATAATAGTTACTTTTATTAAATAAAACATAATATGTTTCTAAAAACTATTCGGCATTCGAACGTCGTGAAAAATAAAAGAAAATCTGTTATTACAAAAAAAACAAAAATTAAACTTAAATAATGGGATACATCCCTATCGTATTACTGCCAAGCAATTTGTAAACACACTTTAATTAATTAATTTATTAAAATTTTATTTATTTTTATATCCGTAAAGAATAAAAGTTACTAATTTTGTCATAAAAGTAACAACATGCAATGAATATTACAATATGTCGTGAATGAGGCACTGGCACTTACAATTCAAGGTCGCCATAATTTAAACATCTTACGGCCTTCTTAGTGGATTTTAAATATTATTATATTATTTACTATTATTATATTTTAATAGGTACGTAAGACTTACACTATGTTTATAGTATAGAGAGAAATGCATAAGACTTTACATATCACTAGATGAATCACATCCGATTGAACTATAAATAATAAAATCTTTACGAAATAATGTAGTTTGGTCCAAATTTTTAAAAAATATTTTTCGAAAATAAAGATTGTAAGTATTGGAATCTACTTTATATTAAAAAATTAAAGATACGTTTCTGAAATTTTCATATAAGTAATTTAAACATCTGGTGAAGATTATGAAACCATAAGTTTTAATACGACAATTATCAAGACATATTTTTGTAATATTATGGGATGTAAAGTGAAAAATATTGCTTATCAATTCCTTCGAGAACCATAGGACTACCTAAAGTAAGTTTGTTTAGGAATGTTGTTAATTTAGGATAAAGATATAAAGAGGAAATTCTAAACTAAATCCTAGGGTGCGAATCTAGGTAAAATCGTGTATTCTTATCTATCTACTGTAGTCAAATTGGCAGTATTGTTATCTTATTGTGATAGTTTTTAAATTGATTTGATTATACGACGATATCACCTTAATACGAGACCTTTTCCTTGTTTAGTTTCATTTTTATTTTCACAAAAATATCTCATTTTGATATCTAAAGCAACTTAAATTAGAATTCACATTATTCCAAACAAATTCTATTCTAAAATATTTAACTATATGACCATTTTATTTTTTTACTAACTGAATTTAACTATACAATATTTCTTATTTATTTTAAAGAAAACATATGCTCTAACTTCGTTATAATTTATTATTTCTGTATGCACGATACTTACATGTTTGAGCATATATTAGTACACACATACATATTTATTGGGCTAAATTTTGATATCCAAACATTTTATTAACTTTAAATTAGTTGAAATCCTAACATTAATTCTGCTACAAAAGGAATTATTCTATTGCTGTCTAGACTAGAATAAGAATAAAGCACTTTTAATTTTGTGGTCTCAGCTAAATATATTTATATTTTATATTAACACTTAATTTCAATGAATCTATTCTAGTCATATTTAGAATCTTATACCGAATTTATGGACGTAAAAATCTCAAAATATATCTACGACGATTGCTTTATATTGTTTGACACGAATGTATATCTGAGACAATGAAATAAGGCAGCTTCTACAGTTAATAGCAAGACACTCAAATGAACACTGGTTATTTATCTACAACCGGCTAATCCGTATCAAACAATGTAAAGGCACGTTTAACTATTACCAACATTCTTGAAAGACTCCTCTTCATCCACACATCCTATGACGAGTATGAAGTGATTTTACTTCTTTCCATTTTAATCTTTTCCATTTTAATTTCTTAATATGTAGTTCATCCTGGATCCTGCTTGGGGTCTAAATTAGCTCTTCGTTCTTGTAAAGCTGCCAACAAGGCTTCTCTTACTTCTCTTTCTGAGCTTCTCCACAATCTTATCAGTTCCGCTTCAGATAATTGAGATAATTCTGACCTGCCGCCTGTTGGAGATACCCTTGGATATGGGGGAGCTGGTGGGACATCAGACTCCTGTGAGACCATTATTTCCACACTTGCTCTGTGAGTAGGTGCATCTATAGTTAAATAATTTCTCGACGAATCTGATACATCTTGGTAAGATCTTGTAGATGAACCTTCTGGTCTTCTTACCATTGGTGATGGAGTTCGAAGTCTAGTATTAATATCAGGTGGTGAACTTGTTAAAAAGGTTACGTCACGGCTTAACCGTCTACCAATATTAAGACTAGTTTTTTCATAAATTGAAGCAGAATCAGAGCCTAAAACGGAGTCTGTGCTGAAGCGTCGAACATTTAGCCCAGCCAAACTACATCTTTTTCGTTTGCTTCGAGGTGAGCGAAGCTGTCTTGGCGATCTACTTTGTCGTGGTGAGCGGGAAGAAACTTCAGGAGATGGAGATAAAAATTTTGATTCTGTAATTTCTTCTGATACTTCCGATATTTCAACTGCTACATTTTCTTTGATGGAATCCAATGAATGATCTCGTCCTTGTTGCACCCTGTAAATATTTGATCTCAGTAATAATATTAAATACAATATATAATAAAGAAGAAGAAATAAAATACCTTCTAATTTCTTGAATCATTTCGAAAAACTGTGCTTTACTTTTTCTTCGTCTGCGCTGTTCGTGTTCCTTCTGAAACAAATGTAATTCCTATCGTAATCTGTGATAGTAAACATTGTGCAGTAAATAAAGGATTCTTTAATCCAAACATGCTTATAAAATAGTTTTATTTATTTATTCGACATTTTTTATATAATCGATATGAGTCTTACCCTCTTTACACTTTTTTGAAATAAAGATGTGAAATGTCCTTGGCGTATAGTATTGACAAGCTCTCTTGCTGCATGATGAGGTGACACGAGTTCTACACAGTTTATAAACCTGTATAGTTTCTGTAACAATAAATGTAATGAACAAATTTTGATTATAATTTGATTATTGAAAAACGTACTAAAGGCTAATTTGGATTGTTGTTTAGTTGCTGAATGAAAACTATCGTTTAAAAAAAAAAAGACGAAAATCAAAACCTATCAGATAATAAACATAGCAAATGAATAAACAACCTAGTAATAGAGTCAGTTAGACAAAATTCGTAATTTAGGATTCTCAAGTTTAAAAATAAAACATCACAGTCGCTACGAGGACAATAGTAGAAGACTGTATCTAATTTACAAAGACAAGTGAGTCATTTAGAATTAAAAGACTGCTTTTTAGTTAAATAACTATTGATTTATTCACAACTCTATTCACTGATTCTATCTATTCCTAATGAAAACATATAAGTTGGTTTAAACTAGTATTGAAATTGAACGCCAATCCAAATATATTTATCAGAAAGATGTTTCAAGTTGTAAATTTTATAAAAAGGAGTACCATGTACCTCAAATTCTGAAGGAATGTGGTGGACACAGTAAGGTTAGGTTCTTTCTTCTTACTCCCATATATGCGAGATACAGCGTAAAACAGAAAATAAATAGAAATATTTATATACCTGGCTGAAAAACATGATATTTCGGCTTCGCCATATAGTTCCTTTTGGCTGATGACGTAGAACGGGCAGAGTATATTTATAAAAGAGATGCTCTAAAACCAAAATAATACACCCAACAAACATCCCCACACCGAGAAGTATGAAAACACCCGCTACCGCAGCCACTCCTGAAACAATATTTTCAATAATCTTATCGGCCTTCAAAACGTTGAATTGTATAAAATATCTTATGCGAATCTTTATTTATAATAATATAAGACTGATGTATCATTAAAAAAATAAATTATAATACAGTTTATCACTTTTATTTGCTTAACTGAACTGACACTACTCTGTGTAAATCGGTTTATAAACCGATTTTCTTTTCGATTTAATTCTTAATATTCTATTTTTGTGTTCTTTTTATTAAAAATGAAAGGTAAAGGCACTGTAACTGTACAAAAATTAAAATGTATGTGACCAAGCAGTTATAGAAAAAAAAAATCGTGGACACCACGCTACACATTTCTTGATATTATAACTAAAAAAATCATTGTTAACTCAAACGATGATGATAATATATTATTTTAAAATTATAAGTTTTCTTTTCAGCTTTAGGCCTTTGCCTGCTTGTAATATTAGAACCCTTTAGTAATATTAGGAATTAAAAAAGGAATAAAAGTGCAAGAAATCACAAAAAAGTATTTCCCAAAATTTTTAAAAAACAGGAAAATACCTAAATTTTACATTTTAGGGCCCTTCGATACCCTAAAATGTAAACACCCCGCAAACGAAGTCGCAAACGACCACTAGTATAAAATGAATCGTTTAGATAAAAAAAACCACATATAGTTCTCGACCATTACGTAATCTAATAAATCAGACTAAAACAAATCCCGTTCGATATCTAATGAGGTGTGGTATCCATTACGCAATCTATTGTTAATTTATGGTGTATCCAATTGGTTGCTAAATTAACTGATCGTAATAAGGCAACTTAGTATAGTCGCTCTTTTACGTCCCATTTACGTTTATATTTATGTACTATTTTATTACGAGAAAATTATGAAACGTTCATAAAAAAAATTAACACATACTTTCCTCTTGTGTGCCTTTGATACAAAGTGTTACATTTTGAATTTTTATTAAATGAGATATATCGTATCTCGAAGAAAATTTTGTTAAAATTTTGTAAGCTAAATCATAAATAAAACAAATTTTACATAATTATTTCTCAAGCCAGAACAAAATAAAATATTTCTGTATCAACAAAAAGTGGATAAGGTAGAAATTTTCCACTAAAACCCCTGTTAATCCCCTATACAGCGAGAGAAACATTTCAGAAAAAAAAATCAATACAGTAATGTGTCATAGACAGACATCGAACTAACTATCTTATATATACTAGAGTATAGGTACTGAGTTCTTCTATGACCTATTTACGCTGCACAGTTTTACATATGCAGAGTGCCTTAACAGCGCGACGCGTGCTTATCCCGTCCAACATTATTATCCGTCCATCACATTTTTAAACCACGGTCTTAGCTGTGAAATATTACCGCAGTGATTTCTCTTTGTAAAATTAGTCATTGTATTATGTGAATTTATGTTTTTTGTTTTAAATATAATAGATATTATTTTATTTTTACGTATCTGCATTAAGTAGGGTAGACAGAACCTAGACTAGGGAACCTAGAATTACCCCAAGTAGGAAAACATTGTAGGAAAACGTATGTAGACAGTCCATAAATATGCAAGGTAAAATTACCTAATCTAATGTATTAAAAATGTCTTAACACTAGGTTCCCACTGCCTTCTTGATTGTATGCTGTTATCTTTATATTTATAAACAAAAGATACTACTAAATAGATATAAATAACGTGATTTTTATTAGAAACCGGAATGAAAACTTTAATAAAATCCAATATAGCGATGAAACAAAAAGTTTCACACAACTATTTGTAATTACACTTACGTTACAGCAATCGCAATACCGCTGCAGTTAATTCCAGTTCGAAATTTTGTTTTGTGTGTTCAACGGTTAGCCGGGCTATTGATGTCAATTGTTCTCTACAATTGAACACAATAATTTAGAGCTCAGAGTTAATCTCCGTAACGTGTGTGCTTCGAAATTAGGGTTTTATATTACAACTGTGTGTTGGCTACAGAATATCTAAGTTGTTTTAGTTAAAAATACTATTGTAATAATGCTGATATAAACTTGAGATATATAGCAAAGCGAATTTTTACATTATTGAAAAGAAACAAAATAAATTTTAACAGACTGTCTAGCCATGTAGATGATGTAATAAAAACTGCCAGTGTCCTTTTTCAGTTTTATTCTTCAGTGAAAGTTCATGCAGAATAAGAGGTAAACACAGTTTATGTGGCATCTCATTTTTTCAACGATAAATCCCATGTTTAATCTTTTAGGTCGGCTCCCTCCCCTCCGCGTCCCAGAGGGGCTGGCTGGATTAACGCGAGGGTGGTGATAAATTCTAATGAAATTTCCGGCCCAAACGAAACATCTGACTACGTTGATATAAACAACATAAGCAAAATAGTGACATGACGAAACCAGTAAAATAATTTACAAGATACGACGTTACTGCTCCTGTCTCATTTTCTGTTGACATTATATTTAATATTACACTATTGATTTAAAAATATCCATTTTAATTAAAATCTTTATAATTTCATTAAGTTCTCTATCATATTTAGTAACAAAACAATATTTAGGAGTATAAACAATATTTTTTTTATAAAGTTTTGATAATTGTTAAAATACAATGAAACTTTTTGTATACACGTATATACAGAATATATAGAAACAATTGTCTGTTATCTTAACAGTTACACTGAATTATTTCACAAGACGCAATAGCTTATTTCAGGTTAAGGTTGTATCCCTAATCCTATTGGAGCTTAGAACTACGTAAGCTTCGTACTACTGTTACATGAATGCAAGTTAGACTAAGAGCTACTCGACAAAGTATTACGTATGTATCTACCACTTTATAAACTACAAAAAAAACTTAGCTTCACGCTGTATTCCGCACACAGCAGGGTAGGCAGAGGGAACCTAGTGTTATGACACTCCGTTCCCCACTTTCTACCGAATTCTGGAGGCATTACCTGTTGAGTGGCAAAACTCAACGCCGCGCTTCACCTCGACACCAGCGCGAAGAAATGGAAATATAAATTTAAGTAAATATTTCATCTCCTCGAGTGGGGATCGAACCCACAACCAGTCGGTTTTACAGTCACACCTCGTGCCACTTCGCCACGATTGGCCTCCCGACTGGACTTTATAACCTATTTCTAGGTTTATTTGCAGTTTATATTTCCTTACCGAGAGGTTTTGGTTGTATCCCATAATCCGGACTGAGCTTAAAACAAGGTAAGGCTCCATACCATTTTTCAGTTAATATATCCATGTAACCATTCGATGAATACTTAGCTATTACGGCTGAAATGCTATCCTGAAACAAAGAAAATGTTTTAATATATGTAATATAAAAATAATTTCTTACATATATATAAGTATACATATGTATACATAAATTAAATTGTGTTGTGAAATAAATTCTGATCTGTGGCAGAAAAATTGCTTTGTTCTTTTTTGCAAAAATCTATTGTATTTTTATAAAAGCTGTATTTCAATATTTAATATTGTAACGTTTTATTGTTTTAATAACGAAACAAAAGTCACAACGCGCACAACCCATTCCGCACATTCAAAGGAATTTCATGAGTAAAGCCTTCCGCAATTAGCAATTTAGTTTCTTAAATATTGTAGTAGTACTGTTAATAATATAATAAAATAACACCATCTAAAAAAATCATTAAAATTGTCTATAAACTCAACGCTGTGGGTAGAGGAAATACGGGAACCTAGTGTTTAGACACTCCTTTTCCTTTTAGGCACTTCCGTTCCCCACTTTCCACCGAATTCTGGAGGCATTGCGTGTTGAGTGGTTAAATATAACGATGCGCTTTGCCTGTTATGAGAGAGGCGTAATTAAAATATTAAATATTTTATTTCCTTGAATGAGTATCGAACCCACAACTACCAAATTAAAATTGATGTTAAAATTATATTCGATGATATAGAAAAAAAATGAGAGATAAATAATGTCGTAAAATAGAAGTATAAGAAAGATATATGACACCCGGCTATCGATCACGCCATTACAAGGTTTGTGCGTCATCCATCAATCTTTCGCTCTAAGATCCAAAGTCATTTTGATGTCACTAAAGCCTATCTACGTTCTTATTTATGTAAATTTACGCTTCTTACATCAAGTCGTTAGTTACACTCATTAGCGTGCGATATGTGAATTACGTAAGTTAAGGCCTGTAATGGCGCAGCAGAAACTGAAATCGTGACAGATTGTGTGTTCGATTCCCACTCGAAGAAAATTATTATTTTATATTTTCATTTCTTCGTTCTGGTGTCTAAGCATAGTGTAGCGTTGTAGTTCCACCACTCAACACGTAATGCCTCCAGAATTCGGTGGAAAGCGGAGTGTCTAAACACTAGGATCTCTCTTTCTATCCTGCTATATGCGGGATATAGCGTGAAGCCGAAGAGCAAGGTAAGCTTAATAACAGTATCACACCTTTAGGGGGAATCCTTTAGCCATGCCTATAGCGTAAGTGTCCTTAATAAGGGCATGGTCTCCCACCCGCTGAAGCTTACAGCCATGGTCGGTAGCACGATAATAGTCTAAAACAGTCGTGTCGGATATCAAAAGGTCCAAAGTTCCATTCCTATAATATAATTCACATTAATTAAAACTTAATATTTTATTGATAATGTTATTTTATAAAATTACGTATATAAACTAATACCCATATTCATTAGTAAATTCTACAGATAAACATTTTTACAATAGGAAAAGTATGTAAATCCCTGTTAAAAGTTTTGTGGTAACTCTGAGTTGGGCAAAATTTATGGCATCTAGTAAACAGCTTAGTGCACGGCTTTAATATGCAAATCAGCGATTAAATATACAAGTAAAAAAAATAAGAATTATCATAAATGGCGGACGTACAAAGTTTCAATTTATGCTTTAAGCTAAAACTATAAGAAGCTGATTACTAATATACTAAAATCGTTACCTAAGGCGCCGAATTCCTTCTTCAATATCCTGAAGAGCATAACGTCGCATTTGTTGTGCCAGCTGTGGATTATTTCGTTGAACGTAATATTCTGCCACTGAAGATCTAGCAGTTCCAACGCGTAAGGACAGCCACTAAAATACACATAATATATTTTAATTGTGAGTTATTAAATTATTATCGACAAAATGTGGAATACTTACATTACTCCGCCCTTGATAGTCATCAACGGCGTTGTGAAAAAATAAACCAGCTATAAGAGCAGCAATATTGGCAGTGTAACTGGCGACAAATATCACAGAAAAGCCACCCCAAACATTTATGAGGAACTTATTAGGCCAACTCTTAGGTGCCTTAAATGCGACTAAATGTCCACATAACAGACCCCACATAACCCATAATGCACTCGAGATACTAAAATTCTTTGACCGTTGCCGTCCCCATGGATTAAGCCCAAAAGGAGATAGCCATTCGTATATCGCAACAGCAATTGCGGTCACGTTAAGTGACGTAAATATAGCTATCCATAGTTCTGGGGAAAAGGGTAACAAAAATGCCAATAATGGTATATCAGGCCTTTGATTTGGAGCTGATAAAATAGATATGCCGCTGAAAAAATATGGCTGACTGAAATCTATTACTTCCGCTCTTGCGGATGATACGCTAAGAGCTGCAAATGACATGTGGGCGGCTCCAGAGACCAAATCACCAACAATGCCATCCCATTTTGCAGGATCCTGGCGTGAGTCTTCATAATTTGTATGTGAATTTTTAACTTTGTGTTTTTCATTGTCAGTATTTTTGTCCTTCATGTCAATGTTTATTCCATTAGACCAGAATTCATAATCCATATGGTTATAATCATTTATTCTTCTAAAAGGTTTCACTAACTTTCTCGATCCATAAAACCCATCCTCTACAATATACAAATGAAAGTCGAACTCTAATTCTTGTGCAATGTTTTCCAATAGATCCATGGCCAGACCATAGCAACAATGAGAAGCCATTTTCCAAAGCGTAGTAGGCCTAGATGTGGGAAAAAAGAAATCGTCCGCTTCTTGATCACTCTCTCTTTCCAATACATTAAAAACGAGAGTCAAATTATCTCGATCTGAAGTTTGTGGTCGATGACATAATAAGCCGCGTAAACATTGACCATCTTCGTCAAGTTCGCCTTCCATCACAAAAGGTGGAGCTAATGCAGTGACTATACGGAAAATAGTGCGTGCGCCAGATGACTGACCGTGTGCGACAAGACGTCCTCCTGGCCATACAATAGTATGTAATCTCACATTACGGCCTATGACACTGCCCACCTGTCGCCATTTGTTTCCACCAGCGGGATTTAAAATCAAATTTAGAAAGGAAAATGTAGCTATTAAGGCTCGCTCAGAGTTTTCCATGGTACCAGCAAGTGCAGCAGTTGAAGATTTTCGCATTTGTCTGAAATATAATACTCGTGTTAATAAATAATAATTATCCCTTTGAAAACTAATATATTAGATGTTTAGTTAGATTAAGTTAAATTATTATTTTTCACTTCACGCTTTTTTCCTTATTTCAGAGAACAAAGCAAAGGACCTAATCTCACTCTACAATCCGTATGGGCATATAGGACAAATGACAATTAAATTTAAAATCAAACACTAACTGTGCCATGATAACATAATTATTTTTTGTGTTTTTTATATATTCTTAATATTTTAAAACATTTTTAAAGTGCTATTCCACAATTACGAAATAAATACTAATTAAGACAACGCATTAAAACGTCGAAATACTCATACGCTTGTTACAATTTATTTATGTTGTAAGCATCTCTGTAAGTTTAGGGGTTAGAAGTTATCTTTGGGTTCCGAAAATTTGTAAAAATCTCCTTACAAAGATGCCAACACGCGTATAACAATTTCAACTTAGCTCGATGAGAACTTAGTGGCTTAGTTGGTCAGAACAGGTTTCCAAAGAGGCATGAGTTCAAATCTCGCTACGTTAAATTTTTATACGTGTAGCCCACCCTATATTTTTTTTAGTGTCATAACATTGACCCGCTTTGCAGTGATCAAGCTATACGGTAGAAAAAGTGAACATGTCGTATGGTAGCTTATCTACTCATTCTAAAGTCATTGATTGCATCTGCATACAAAGAGAATTCTTCGTAGCGCCTTGAAATTTTAATACATTTGTCACACAGAGAACGAAGGCTGTAATTAAAATGATAGGCGTCGACACGATAAATGAGTTTAAGAATAGATAAAAACGACTTTAGTATTGACCTGACCTACATAGATGCCCTTATTTTGTGAGGAACAAAAAGGAAAAGTATCCGCTTCAAGTCATGTCAATGGAAGGGCATCATTCCGTTGAGTCATCGTGCATAGTCTGGCTGTCGGCCAAAATTTTGCCTCCGTAGTTCCGTCTGATTTATGATAATGTTATCGAGTCGGATGTTACCCAAAAATAACTTCGTGATATTTATAATTATTATCAAAATTAGTTAACTAAAAACTAATATATTTATAACAGTTGAAACATATAGTTATAAACTATTAGATGCACATGTATGGAATTAATGTCTATTGAATGTAATGCAGGATAGCTGCCAGATAATGTAATATAATAATACAATTGACTATGAAAAGAGCAACTGTTGAGTTTTTTGCCGGCTCTTCTCAGCAGAACTGCCTTCCGAACCGATGGTAGCTTTTTTGTCTATTTGTTCATTTGACGATTCAAAAGTGCTTATAAGAGTTGATTTGAATAAAGAATATTTTGAATTTGAATTTGAATTAAAACACAATAAAAACTGTTTAAGTATTTACAAACAAAGAAATATATTGAAGCGTAATGTAGATACGTTTTGTATTAAAAGGTATTTTTAGGCGAAGGTAAGGAAGAAATCTTAGAGCATTTAGAACGATTTTCATAAAGTCTGTAAACGGTAAACTAAATTTATTAACTCAATATTGCAAATCTAGCAAAATCGTTGGAAGTAGCGTGCTTATAACAAAACGGGACTAATTTAACTGCCAGTGAGTGCGAAAGACTCAATTAGTTATATGTCACTAAGACATTAAGACCTCAACTACGGAAAAATACTTCAACGTCGACCAATATTTTGTCTTTCAATAGAATATTTTATTTGTTACTTTTCGTTTACTTAAATATTTTTGTATTATGAATAATTTTATTTTCTTAATTAGGTTCATAATTTCTAAAATATATATTTTGTTTTGTGGTATTTATAGTTGAAATACAATTTTTCCTGATTACGGTACAGCAAAAAGGAGAGTTATGAGTAATGATTTTAAATAGCGGGTAGGAGACAATAAATAAAGTTATACACCTAAATATTTTGTAAACTCTATTTTCATTTTGCGTTAAATTTTTTTGAAACTTTAAGCAACCCATATATCATATTTTGAGAGGTACATATTCGTAAATGGTGATCTGCCTTCAGGTACTTAGGTTTCTATTATCAAACGACCGAATTATGATATATAAGGGGCAACATTCAGAACACGTATTTTATTAAATAACGCCCCAATAGCCGCGTTCCTCGTAGTCCCCGATTTGATAGGTCAAGCGAAAAAATTCACTATTTTCTTACAAAAGAATATGCAAAAACAATTCGAAATAAATCGACCATTTCCTTTTTTTTCAAGTTTTAACGTTTAAAGCGTAGTATCTTTTATAAAATATATACTTACTACACGTAATTATACATGACAACAAATATTTTTACATATTATGTAGACCTACATTTCAATAAAAAAAATTTTAGCCTCATACCGCATCCCACAAAGAAATAGCAGGGTACATAGGCAGAGGGAACATAGGAACCCAGTGTTAAGACACTCCGATCCTCAGTAATACATCTCCCTTTCCAACTTTCCGCTGAATTGAAGGTAATACGTATTGAGTGGCGGAACTCAATGCCTCTTTACCTCGTTATTAGAAAATATAAAATACTTCAATACATTGAGTGGAAATCGAACTTACAACCTGTCGCGTTTACATTCGCACGCTTGCATTCCTGTGCCACGACTGACATCTAAATATTATATTAATCAACGGAGATAGGTTCCTCACGTTGCTATAAAACAGTAATAAAAAAGTCAAAATTACATTTAAAATTTGCCCAGCTAAAGTACTTTGCTCGCGTTCACTTTTCTATATGAGCTTTCATTCTCATTCACAATTCATAAATCAACTTTACTCATATTTCGCAATTATGTTATTTCCAAGCAACAGCATTGTGTGGTACAGTCGGTAAATACATAACAGGGTTAAACTTTTGTTTGGGACAAATAACCCCTGTGAATATTTTATTTTGTGAGGGACTGAGAAACAAGTCACCTAATGTATTGTTCATTCGGGTTAGGTGAAGCACAAATCGACATACTAAAACCAAAACTATTTATTAATATGGGTTATTATATATAATTGAAAAATTGAATTAAATTTATTAATAAACATATAAATAATATATATAAATGTTATATTCTAAATTTTTTATGTAT
Source organism: Heliconius sara (assembly GCA_917862395.2). Classification (NCBI taxonomy): domain Eukaryota; kingdom Metazoa; phylum Arthropoda; class Insecta; order Lepidoptera; family Nymphalidae; genus Heliconius; species Heliconius sara. The sequence goes on from OU860792.2 coordinate 5,502,712, forward strand.
GATCGTAATCCTATCACATCAATCCTGGTGTTAAGCGATACAGTCTACGACGGCACATATTAGCTTTAACAATTGTATAACAAAAAACAAATTTACTAAAAATCAATCAGCTTTATACTGTATCCCTCACACAGCAGGGTAGGCAGAGGGAACCTAGTGGAACGGTGTGTCTTAACGACACACCGTTCCCTACTTTCCGCCGAGTTCTAGAGGCATTGCCTGTTGAGTGGCGGAACTCAACGCCGCGCTTTGCCTCGACACCAGAGCGAACAAATGAAAATATAAAGTAAGTAAATATTTCATTTCCTCGAGTGGGGATCGAACCCACAATCAGTCGATTTCTCAGTCACACTTTGTGCCTCTGCGCCAGTCGGGCCTCAAAAGAAAAGAAAAAAATATACTAAAATTCAAAAAAACGATATTTTAAGATATTATTATTATATACATAAGTATAAAAGAAGAATGGTGGCTATAAATTATCATTATTTCTTTAAAAATGTTTTTTTTAAACAACTTACAGCTAAAACTTATTGTATAATTTTACTGTTCTTCAAATGTTTGAAATCTAAAGTTTAATAAGATTTTGCTCCAAGTAAGTGCCTTGGAACTATCGGATCTTGTTAAGTTGTCATAGCGCGCATGTATGCACTGCGTGTGACACTTAGAGATAGCCAGTATTAAGATTTATGATATTGTAGTAGACAGATGGCGATAGAATGGGTGCCAGAAATCATTAGATTTGGTACTATATTGAAAAATAATATTTTGAATATAATATTTTTTTTTATTAATAACTTAAGGGTCGTACTCAACATGTATTGCCTTGAAAAGTTGGCGAAAAGTGCGGGACATGGTGTCTTAACACTAGGTTCCCTCTACCTACCTAGCTATATACAGAGGACCATAGGGTGAAGTTGAAAAAAAACTGTACAGAAGAAGCTTGTCGCTTACGCTTTAATTTAACGCTTAAAGAGGACAGCACTCTTTAAGCATCTCACAAAAAGTATTTATTAAATATTATCTATATAAGAATATTATCAGGCCAGTCGTGGCGCAGGGGCACAAAGTGTGACTGTAAAATCTTGGTTGTGAGTTGGATCCTCACTCGAGGAAATGTAATATTTATTTATATTTATATTTTTATTTCTTCGCTTTGGTGTCGATTCAAAGCGCGGCGTTGAGTTCCGCCACTCAACACGCAACGCCTCCAGAACTTGGAGAAAAGTGACTCCGTTGCGTGGAACGGCACTCCGTTCCCCAATTTCCACCGAGTAAGACACTTCTTAACACTAGGTTCCCTCTACCTACACTACTGTGTGTGCGGGATTCAGCGTGAAGCTGGTTTATATAAGAATATTTCAAAAAAGCGGTCCCTAACAATTTCCTGTGTTGCAAAAATAAATGAATGCTCAGAGTGTATTAAATGAAACAGCAAAAAAAAAATATGAAACGGACCCAGCACTAAAAACCTTTCTAGAACTAAATACAGTATTGTTTGTAAATTGTGACCCGTATTCCGAAATATCATGGGTCAAACACGATTTGAGCAAAGTTTCAGATTTAGCTTTTAATGAAATTGTTTGAAATGCGTTAAAATACGTGTATAGAAAGACCTACAACTTTTAATTTACTAAAATGTTAAATCAGAATTGATAATAATTTTATATTGTGTTCTTTTGAATTACTTTCATAGTTTTTCGTTTTTCAGTTTATTTTTGTCACTTGCCTTCTATTTGTGGACAAAGGAGTGCAGTTTGTAGTATCACTATATTATCGCAAGTCGTTTCAAGTCAACTTAATACGGTTCAGATATAAACCGACCAACGTTCGCCTTTTAGATAGAGGGACGTAAAAGTAATCTCGCGCCGTTCTCGGACTGGCTAGTCAATTTGCTTTTATGATGATGCTCCACGCTTGTTACCATTCTATCTTCTAGTCTATTGTCTTTGTTCGAATGTGATAGGATTTCAGTGGAAAAGATTTAGTATGCACTTGTAAATAATTCAATAGTATTTAACTGCAAGCTTTTGAAACTTATTTGTTGTATAAACACGATTCTTCATGTTTATTTTCAATATATAATATTATTATTATTGTATAGGTATGAAATATTTCGCAAAATTGGACCATTTACGTTTTCTTACACAAAAAATATCCATTATAACTATACCACGAAAAGATTTATTACGAGCGACGTAATCAGTCAAAGCGGCGGGATATTCGTTTTTTTTTTTATAAAAGGCAATGAATGAATCATATTTGCTTTTCTTAACAAGATATCGATAAAAAGGACACTTTTAAAACATTTCAGGCTTAATATTTCACATCAAGAAAATATATTTATTATTTAGGATTATTCCCCAGGAGAGATTTATGTCCAAAGGTTCCGTTGTCTAAATTGCGTGTATTCTTTCAATTCAAAAAATGTATGTTACAAGGCCAATTGTCTTAATAGTATAGGAAAATAAGCCTACTGAACTCTCGACATTCGTGTTCACAGTCAAAGTATGTTCTACTGTGCATAAATAAAAACAATTAAAATTTGCAGCCGTCGTGACTTATGTAAATACGACGCGTTGTGGGTTGGATTTCATATCTAAAACCGACTTATGAATTAAAGCGTGAAGCTATAAAAATAAATAAAAGCTACCTTACAAATTCCATAGAAAAGTCCGAAGCAGCATCACTAGGTTCATCCCAACATGAAGCCGCTGCGTCACTAAAAAACTGCGCCTGAGCTGACCACGCGTCACACGCCCGTAGTACTCGTCGTAGGGCACCTACCATCATTTCTACTGCAGCCCGCGCGAAGACTTCGTCTATAATATAATGAATTATATTAAAAAAATATTATAACTTAATTAATTTTATTTTTACGAAATATATAATGGAATAAAGCAAGTATTTTTAGAAATGTACTAAATATAAATCATTTATAAAAACCATAACCATAAAAATGTTATACTTACCTATTTTCATTGGCTGCGGGTGTAAGGCCAATAAACCGACAGGTAACGAGTTGAATATAGCTGTTATATTATCGTTTACTTTTTTAATAGGTTCATCATCCAGTTCCATATATTTATTATCATTTTTGTTTCTATCATCTACATTACTCACTGTAGAAGTATGCACCGTGGGATTCATTATGAAATCACTAATATCACTTGAAAATAATAAAGTATCTTTTAAGTCTGTGCTATCAATACTACTTACAATTTTTTCATCGGACAATATATTATCTTTAGTTTCATATAATTCCTTTACATTTATACTATTTACATATTTATTAAATGATTCATTTTTTAACTTACTAGAACTAGTCTGTCTACTCTTATTTCTATCCAGAAAGGATTTTTTTTCTTTCTCAATTGAATTGTTTTCGATTTTAGAAGTTTCAACGCCTTTTTTATTTACATTATAATTTCTAACACTTTCTTCACTAATATTTTGACTACCATTATACGATTGACTAAAATTTATATATAATAATTTGTTACTTATGTGCGTTTCATATTTATTTGTATTTCTTATGACGCGACGAAAAAATGTTTTCTTTTCACTACTTCTAAAATACGAGTTATTTTTCCTAATTATAACATCATTAGCGATCTGACTGAAATCTTCCTTAATGCTCGGAGTTTCACCATTTTGTATAGAATTATTGTCTGCATCATTTCGCTTTCGACGTTCAAAATCATCATCACCAACAAAAGCTTCTTTCTTATTTCTAAACTTTTCGAATTCCTGATCAGTGTCTTCTATATTATTTGTTTGATTACTAATATTATGGAAGACATCAAACTCGCTAGAAGCGTCAATCCATATCCAAAAAAAATGTCCTTCAAGCATGTTAAGTCGTTTAGCTTCATCCATCACAAGCTTAGCGTAATGTATGTCGCATATCAAGACGACGACACCCCGAGTTAGCCTAGAAACTTCAGCAAGACGCCTGCCAAAATGTTAAATTAGAAATGTATAAGATATAAATAAATAAGCCAAAAAAATATGTTCTTATATTCATTCGATCAGAAATCAAAAGAATTACAATATGTAATAATATATAAAAATAATTCATAGTTAATTAATACGATAAAATTAAATAAAATAAAATTACAATATGTAATAATATATAAAAATAATTCATAGTTAATTAATACGATAAAATTAAATAAATTCATGTATACATTTTTTGATAATTAATAACTCTTTTCAATAAATAACAAACATGTTATTATTTTTACAAGAGTTTGAATAGTTTATGATGTAACGTACCTGAAAATTGCACGGCGAGTGTATTTGGCAGGAAGCGAAAGCCATTTGGGATTAAGTGGTTGAGTGGTAAGTATTGAGGACAGATCCTTCCTCAGAGATAACGTTAAATGTATATCTTCCTCGGCAAGTAGAGTGAATGAGTGCCAGTGGGTATGCAGAAGTGTGGCTCTATTGAAAACGATACTATATATAGATAGCTTTTAAAGAAATCAAAACACATTATAAAAATCTATAGCTAAAAAGTGAGGAATGGAGTGTCTTAACACTAAGTTTCCCCTACCCGCCCTGTTGTATGCAGGATACAGCGTGAAGCTGATTTAATTTATTTATGATTTAAATAAATATATTATATGCATATACAGTCCTTAGATTATATTATTATAGTATTTTTAGTGACTGTACACGCGACTGGTTGCGAGTTCAAACTGAGGAACAGCATAACAATTTTGTATTTAAATTGAGTAATTTTTAATAAATTATTCACAAGTGTAAATAAAAAATAAAGAACAAACCTTAAAGCATGCAATGTTTCTCTAGCAGTTATCTCCAAACGGATCTCTAAAGGCAGCAGTTCCTGTCAAAATAAACACAGTTTAATGTATAAAACTAAAGCATAATTTTTAAATAAATCACGCTTCACGCCGTATCCCGAACACAGAAGGGTAAACAGAGGGAACCTAGTGTTCGCCACCGTTCCCTACTTTCCGCCGAGTTCTAGAGGCATTGCGTGTTGAGTGACGAAACTCAACGCCACGCTTTGCCTCAACACCAGAGCGAAGAAGTAAATATATAATCTCCTATACATTTCCTCGAGTGGGGATCGAACCGTCAGTCAAATCTAATTTTACAGGTACACTTTGTGCCACAGCGCCACGACTGGCCTCCAGTATTTTTATAACAACATGATTATTAGTTCACGTCGTCGTATAATCGTTGCTGAAGTGGGTTATAAATGACCATCATTTTGCACCGACGCGGCTAAAATTACGATGAAAGAAATGTGAAATGTAGGAGCAAATTGTTAAAAAAAAGTCTTCCATCCACTCCGGAAATCTGTTTTATTTTACGCTTTCGAATGCTATTTTTTATTTGATCGTTTCCTTTTGTGAAGTAATTCGTCTCGGGCCTCCTTTTATTTATGCAATAACGATTTGAACTTTACGATATTATCAACATTGGAGTATTTATTAAGGATGATATTATACGTTATGTAACGACGAGCTTACTTAGCTTCTTATACGTACAAGTATATATAAAGTCTCTTAAATCCTTCACTAATAAGTTTTACACTATTTACACATTGAAAATACATTAATATTAAAGATTTATTACAATATTATATGTTACATAAATGTGTGTATATTTTAGTGGAAAAAATTGAAGTTATGCTTCAATCTAATTGCAAGATTTGATAGTGAAAAATCATTCTGTTTCAAAGTCATGATATTATTATTGCTTATTTAGCAAAACTATACGTAACCACTTTCTTTCGAATTCTGGAGGTATTGCGTATTAAGAAGCGGAATCGAGCCTACAACCCGTCGCGTTTACAATCTTGACATGCTTGTATCCCTACGTCACGTCATCTAAGAAAATTAAATATGATTTAAGAACAGGTAAACAATGTTAAAGTGAAAATATTTATGTAGTAATATATATATATGTACATATCTATATGTCGACGAGTTTCACTCACATACGAGATACGCGTTCGTTATTGATGAAAATGGAATCTGAAGCTTTCAGCTTTTATATCGTGTTCAGCAGTTGTTAAGTGGAATCAAATCCGCAATCTCCGCTAGTGGATGTGATATTTTTTCTAATTTTTTATGTTAAAAATATCTTATATGCACATTATAACTACGTACTGCAAGAAATATATATTTTTCAGCTTCACATACTTTGTTAGTTTGATTTGCAGAACTTAACGCCGTTTTTTTATCTTGCCGGTGTGGAAAAATGAAAATAAATTTGTTCACTAAGTGTGAATTCAATCCACAACTATCGTGTTTACAAAAATATATATATTAAAAAAACATTTTATTTAAACATGTTCAATTTTGCAAAAACTGATGGATTTTATTATAAACATATTTCAAATGAATCGCTGACACAGCGCTAAGGCGAGAGCTCTCATTATTATCTAGATGTCGAGAGAACCTTAGGACTTGTTAACTATTATAAGAATTGAAAAACGTTCTTCAAAGCTATTTCTAATTAACTTTCCTTTTTTATTTGTGATAGCTAGTTAGTTATACTAGTAGAATTCTACTAATTAGTAATTGATTTTAATATACAACATTAACAAAATTGACACCAAGAAGATCTTTAATCGTAGTTTTTTTTAGCTCCCATCTGCTCTACACTTTCCACAGAATTCTGGAGGCATTACGTGTCGAGTAGTGGAACTAAACGCCGTTTGCCTCGCTTTGCCTCGACACCAGAGGAAAAACATAATAATAATAAATACTACATTTCTTCAAGTCTTAATCGAATCTAAAACCATTCGAGCTTTCAGTCATACACTTGGGCCCCTGCGCCACGATAGGCTTCAATTTAATCTCATATTTAATTCATATTTTTTCAATATAAAAAAATCATTAATTTTTACAAACATTTCACTCACATTAGCAATAGTATAAGACAGATGTATGTGGGAGGGGGAGGCGCGCACAACGGGGACACCTGCGCGCGCGGCGGTCGACACCATGGCGGCGGCGGCCGGCCCGCCACCGCAGACCAGGAGAGCAGCCACACGCCGGCCGTCGAATGCCGCGCACGTTTGCTCCAATATGCGCGTGTTGAACCTGTAATCATCGAGTAATATGTTTTATACAATTATTTAACTAAGTAACTAACAAATCAGGATTACTGAGTAAAGCAAAATTTTTTAGCAGAATATATTCTTTGGGAATTGCAGGAGAAGAACACATATACATAGACTCATAAACACATAATACTCCTCTTAAACGCACAGTCGGTTAAAAATGTCACTACATGACATACAAATGGAAGTAGGATGGGTTCATAATTATAATTTTGAACAAAAAGATACCGATGTGTTCAATTTTAACCGGATTCCATAATCAGAACCTAACCAAACTTACGTCAAACTGTCCTGGTAATGTATCCTTTCCAATAAAAAGGAAACATCAAAATCAATTGGCAGGATATTAAGTTATTCATTCATTTGTCGCGCGTATTTAACGCAAATTTAAGGCTTACGTGATTTTCTCTTGACATGTATTCATATAATTGTCAGAAATGAATTAAATTAAAATGGAACCACACGAAAAACACTAGCTTTTAAATGAAAAAAAAGAATCATCAAAATCAAAAGTTCTGAGGTACCACAAAAAAAACATTATGTCCTCCTTTAACAGAAGTCAGTTAATACAATTGATAAAAAATAAATTAAACCACCTTCACGTTGTATCTCTTATTCAGCAGGAAATGCAGAGGGAATCTAGTGTTAAGACACTCCGTTTCCCACTTTCCGCTGAGTTCTGGAGGCATTGTGCCTCCGACTGGCCTCTAATACAATAGATAATTCATATTATATGAACTTTTAAATTAATGTCTGATTTTATATACAAATGCTAACAATGAGACAGTGTTTGACAGCACACACGATGGTTGTAAGCTTGATGCGTATTCAGGAAAATTATTAAATTTTAAAGTTATTTTCATTTACTGATTTTGGTTAAGACAGCGTGACGTTAGGTTTCATCACTCAACATTCAATCCTACTAATATGATAAATGTAAAAAGTTGGGAGGACCAACATCTGTTCAAGTTTCAAAAACTACTGATCTGATTCAGATGAAACTTTACAGTAAAATAGCGCATAAATCAAAATGACACATGCCACATGTGAGAAATGTATATAACTAACGGGCGCGCGCAGCTTCGCCTGCTTATTTGCGCCCTTAGGGGTGAATTCTAAAAAAAACACGAAACACGTGTGCAATAAAATATTTTTAATAGTCTGAATAAATTTTTTTATAAAAATCGCTGGCGATTTAAAGATTTTTCCATATAAACTTTCAACCCCTTATTTGAACTCTTAGGGGGTAAATTCTTATAAACCATGAAACATGTGTTCAATTAAATATTTTAAAGAGTCTGAATTTCGAATTTTATAAAAATCAGTGCTGTTTTGAAAAAAAACCATACAAACTTCCAACCCCTATTTCATCCCTTTAGGGTTAAAATTTTTCAAAATCCCTTCTTAGTGGATGCCCAGATTATAAAAATAAACAGATGTCCAAATTTCACGTTGCTACCATCAGCGGTTACGGCTGTGCGTGTGTCTTACCTCAGTCAGTCAGAACAAGTCCTTTTATATATATAGATTTGACTAAAACACAACAATAACTTTAAGCGAGGAAAGCTGCGTTCGGTTCACTAGTGTTTTAATATTGGAGATCAGAGTATTTCAACACTACGTTAGATTTTTAAACATTTTTAAAGTGTTACTCCACACTTAGGAATTTTTTTTTCTAAATAAGTACTACGTTAGATGCTGCCCTGTCTATTTTATTTGTCGACAATTTTAATTTTTTATCTCGTCGTCATAATCACATTGTAAAGTTTGTTACAGAAAAAAAATATTTACATGTAAAATATGTGTATATAATGCACTATAATAGCCTTGAGTATAACAACATTGGAATATGAATGATATGAGAAGGATCGCATCAAGTTCTCTAGGGGACCATTCTCAACGTTCTCGAGGGGACTATTCTTAAGTGTATTTCGCAAAATAATATAATAAAACGTTTCTATACAAATCGAATCAAAATAATGATTTTTATTAAACCATCCTGCTTTATATAAAGTAAGTAAAAAGAGATTTTCAAATGATACCGAATGAATACGTATTTAATTTTCAGAGTATTGAATGAAGTATATTCTATTTATTTTAAATGAAACTATTTTAACCGGATTAATCGCGTATATTTAGTATTTTTATATATTTTGGGAAACCCGACGTTTCGAACATATTATATACAAATATATTGTATACAAATCTGCTCAAAAAATGTAACATTAGACAGAACAAAAACAAAAAATACAATAACTCTCTAGTCAAAAGTTATTCTCAAAATAATAAAAATGTACATTTAATAACAAGTATCTTATTAGTAAGGCTGCTGCAAGTGTGTTAGAGGCCGTCGTGACGCAGTGACACAAGTATGTTTGTAAACACGACAGTTGCGAGTTCGATTCTCACTCAAGGGAATTCTTTATTATTTATTAATATTTAAACTTCTTCACTCTGGTAACAAGGCAAAGCGCGGCGTTCATTTTTGCCACTCAATAAGCAATGTCTCGAAAATTCGGTGGAAAATAGGGACGGAGTGTCTTAACATTAGATTCCTATTGTCTGTTTTGCTATGTTATGCTATTTATATATAATAATATATGTGGGAAACAGAGCGAGCTTAAAAAAAGAAAAAAAAAGTGCTTAATACATACATATCTGAAAATTTTTATTAGGAATCACAGTGTCAGAGAATACATAAATTTACTTTTGAACGCTCGTTCACCTATTATAGTAAATTAAATACGTTTTAAATTGAACATCAAAGACAAAGTCAAATATCAAAGATGAAATTCTTGTAACTAACTATCTTCTAAAGAATTTATAAAAATATTTATTTATTCTGGAATTAATCCTTTTTTGTGAGTTACAATAGAGACCTCATATTTTTTTTTCTAAGTAGTATATATATTTTATTTCAGATCGACAAAATATTATTTATATTGAATATATATTCTTTATATAGAATTTTTAGCCTTCATTAATTCTTTACATTTCTAATAATTGTAAGGATTTTTTATATATTAAAACATTTAAATTGTGATGATTGGAGCAAAATCCCTTCTTTAGTAGACGAATTTAGTGACGTTCTATCACTCAAAAATCAATCAAATTTTAAGCTGAGAGTGGAAAATAGAGTCACTTTAGAAAGAAAAAAAAGAAAACAAATAACCACTAAGAAAAAGAAAACACTGAAACTTAAATTCAGATTTGTATATTTTTATTTTACCTTATGTAGTAGGCATTTACAATTATAAAACTTTAAAATAATATTTGATGTCTTTCTATTTCTTCGCTCTGGTGTCGAGGCAAAGCGCTGCGTTGAGGTCCGCCACTCAAAACGCAGTGCCTCCAGAATTCCGCGGAAAATTGTAAACGGGTGTCTTAGCACTTGGTTCTCTCTGCCGTCCCTGCTGTGTGCGGGATACAGCGTGAAGCGGATTTTATATTTCACGTAAAACACGATACAGTTATTAATAAGACCTACCTGTACATGTTTGCTACTGTAACACAATAGTATACTGTACTTAAACATAACCACAATTGTAGAGGAGGATCATTAACAAGGATCACAATACTTTGCATTGACCTTTTGCGTTGTACTAGCGTATACAGGATGTTTAATTATTACATTTTTTTATTATATTTATTTTTTAGAAAAATTACTATTTAAGACTCTTCCTTGGGAACTAAGACTCTTCCTTAAGAATCTGACTTAAAAACGATATCAGTTTACTTTAGTGCCACAAATAATTCGAATTAGTAAGAGATTCTCTATTCGACATACGATATTTTTTGTGTTCAATTTCGAATTTCTACAGTAAATTGAAATATATATATATATATATATATATATATATATGTATATATATATATATATATATATATATATATATATATATATATATATATATATATATATATATATATATATATATATATATATATATATATATATACATTTAAATCGAACCCTCGAGTAATTAAATTTCAATTGTGTTATTCACTTCATCATCTTATTACTATTTCCTTTTAAACACGTTAACTATTTAAATATTTTAATAATTAAAATGAATTAATATTACTAATAAAATATTTATTCACCCTTACTGCTCTAGAATGCGAAATAGAATCCTCATAATATATACGAGTCGTGTATCATAAATCAATACATTAAATGTAGTTGTAACGATACAAAACCACGCTGCACACACGTTTCAGCTTCAATTCAAGATCTTTAGAGTTGAAGAAGTGATTTAAAATTTAAAGACTTAAAAGCCTCCACTCGTTCGCAACATAAAAGGATGGCTTCGCGTGAATATCCCAAGACTTGGGGAAAGTTCGAGAGAATAACTGAAAATGGAAAGACGTTGTCATTTGTGATAGAGGATATACCAGAGGCTCTATGGCCTACCGCAATTGAATTTATGTTGGGAAATTACATACGAGAAGATGTATGGTGGACCACAGCGGGTAAGGCAAAGATATATATCTATATATATATAATTAGTTATTTTCTTGGAATAACACATGTTAAAAGCGAATAATATATATATCTATTTTGCCATAAGGAAAATAGGATAAAATTAAACACCCAAATCTCCTCAAAAGTAACAAAAAAAAACACAATATTATATTTTTTTAAATTTAACATTTTAGCAACATATAAATATATTCGGGCACCTAAGATATTATACGCCAGATGTAAAACATTAATCACGTTGGACACCCACCCACCCTGCTCGTGACGTAAATATTTTTTGCAATTAACTAAATCCCATCTAATGTTGTCGAGCTCCACGCAAGAAAATACCAAGTCGTTAAGAAAATTCGCTAAGAACTCCCCCGCCCCTCAATTATGTTACCACAAGTAACCATCCGGTTACATCATTTTCCTCCCTTTTAATATAGAAAAAGTTAAACTTTTCGGCAACTAATCAAACTTGCGGGCTTTTGACTGTTGTTTGTTTTGTTAAATATTTAATAATCTTTTGATTTATTAAATATATACTTTTGAGTGGCTAACTTCGAAATAGAAAAAAAGGCAATTACTGTTTATCTTTAATGGATAATATGTGTTATCGTTGATCCGAGGTCACCGGCATTAATCTCAAAATCCCGAATCGAGCTCATAGTGACCCTAAGAGATTAAAGGCTTAAAGAGAATTTAGTTACTGCTTTAAATAGTCAAATAGTTAAACGTCAAAAAGCTGCTGTCCAGTTCAATTTTTGTTAAATAATTATCAGTTCATAGTTAAGTTTATTGAAAGTTCTGATTTTAATTTGAATGGTTTTATTAAAGCAAGGAATTTATTTCTTACTTAAGTAGTAACGAGGCCAGTCGTGGAATAGAGGCAAAAATGTGCGACTGTAAACACGACAAGTTGTGAGTTCTATTCTCACTCAAAAATAAAATGTTTAGTCAAAAAATATTTTCATTTCTTACCTCTGGTAACGAGGCAAAGCGGTTCGTAGAGTACCACCACCTATACGCCAAATGCCTGCCCAGAGTTCGGCAGAAAATGGGGAATGGAAGTATCGTAATGAAAACGGAATGTAGGACAGAAACTACGGTCGGACACGAACACTAGGTTCCCAGGTTCTCTCTGTACCCCACCTGCTATGTGTAGAATACAACATGAAGCTAAAAGATAGAGAATAACACTTTCCTGTTTATGTTATTCGATAGTTCACATATAATAATAGTAGATATTATGAACCAAAACAAAAATAACATAGTCACAAATAAAAAAAATACTTAAAATAATATAAACCTACTTAACTACTATGGATACTTTTAATAAATCATAATTGAATTCAGAATTCAATATCACAAATTGGTTCTCAGAAGGGGAGCCATTTATGTAAAATTAATATAGGCGCGGGGATAATTAATGAATGTCTTTGAAATTGTCAGGTACGGCGGAGGACCCACAGGCGATAGAAGAGTACCGCGTCTTATGGACGTCTATAGTGAAGTTGAAAATGAGCCTGGCATGTTTCCTGTTAGACAACGAAGGCACGGAACGTACCCTTGTAGGGGTGAACTTATGTATGCCACAGGAGAAGGGACACTTCGTTGAGCACAAGCCGGTAATCTATTGTAATTGTTATTAAAATATAAATATATTAATTATATACTTGTATGTTGAGAACATCGCGGCGTCACACGTCACACGTCTTTACCCCTGTAAAGACGTGTGATTGTAAGACCGATGGTTGTGGGTTGGGATCGGGTATTTTTTTTTTGAGATTAAAAGGAATCCTTATAAGATCACTTTGTAGTCCGTCTGTCTGTCTGTCTTTCAAGAGCCGTTGTCTTAGGAACGCTTGGCGATATCGAGGTAAAATTCAAACCACATACTTAAAGATATGGCTCTATAATTTCTTGAAATGAAAACTATTTCTACATTCACTTTAAACAAATAGCCATTTATATCGCAAAAAACGCGTATTTCGACACTATCAAGGGGATATAAATTCATAGGGTACTATTGGTTGACCTAGAATTATGAAATTTGGCAGCTAGCATCTACAGATAGTACTAGTTCAGGAAAAAAAACTGAAAACTATACATTTATTGTTAAATTCTAAAAAAAAAATAACCTGACATAGCGTATTTTGACACTATAAATGGAATCAAAATTAATAGGATACTTCCAGTTAAGCTATAATTATGAAATTAGGCAGCAACCATCTACAGATAGAGCATGTTTAAGAAAATAATCTGAAAACTCTATATTTGTAAATAAATCCTACAACATAAGACCTCCAATTTTTTACGGAACGGAAGCGGACAAGCGCGAGTTGGTCCGGTTGTCAGAGTCGGTGTCCGTGTTCGGTTTTTTTATATTCGACAAGACATACAGAAAGAATCATGTTATTTTATAGACATATTAATATTTAAAAAAAACAGTATGTTAAAATATATTTTTAAATATATATACGCTGTTCACATAAAAAAACTATTTTGTATGATTCAAAAAGAACAATTCTTTATATAAGAAAGTATGGTAATAAGTAAAGTTTTAAGTAAGAACTAATATTCTAAAAACATCGCTTTCTCATAAATTGCAAAATAGGATCTTTTGCAATCCATAGCAGTATAGAAATTCTTTGCACGAAAGCGCTATAAATTATCACCCTCTTCCAGCATAGCATTTGTATGGAGATGATATAAAACATTTTCTTTTCTTAATAGTTTTATTATTGTTGCGCGTTTTGTTAACGTTTTGACAGCCAAATACAATTACAGAGTTTTCCTTCCCACTTAGTAAGAGATGTATCAATTTAAGGTAATTTGATAAGAAAATAAATTTGGTATTGAAACATCAGTAAAAATACTTTATGGATAATAACAGGATTTTTTTCCTCTTATCTCAGTCAAGTATGATTTTACATAAAATTGTTGCTTTTTATTAGCTTCACGCTATTCCTGCATGTAGCACGATAAGAATATGGAACCTGGGAACATCGCGTTAAGACATTCCAAATTTTGCTTGCTATGAGTGTTGACCTATGGAACTCAAAACCACGATTTACCTCGTTGCAAAAGCGATGAAATGAAAATATCAAATATATCATCCTCTAGTTGGAATCGAACCCACAACCTATCGCGCCTGCCCACAGCCTGTTGTTTTAGGACAACATATTAGAGGCCGGTCGTGGCGCAGAGGCACGAAGTGTGACTGTAAAACCGACTGGTTGTGGGTTCGATCCCCACTCGAGGAGATGAAATATTTACTTAAATTTATATTTCCATTTCTTCGCTCTGGTGTCGAGGCTAAGCGCGGCGTTGAGTTCTGCCACTCAACACGCAATGCCTCCAGAATTCGGCAGCAAGTGGGGAACAGAGTGTCTCACCACTAGGTTCCCTCTACCTACCCTGCTGTGTGCGGGATACAGCGTGAAGCTGATATTTATATATTTATAATGTAAAAATCAATAAAAATGAAAATATTAAAACACAGACCGTAAGTATGTGAAATATAAGTAAATAGATATATGTTAAAGAGATATCCTTGAAGTTTATTTATTTTCTTATTTAACAGCCTAAAACGCAAGCGGGCTTGCTATCGTTGTGTATGTTTAGCGAGGCTATGAAAGTGACAGCGATTTACGACAAGTACGACGTAAGTAAATATCTCATGGGAGCTGGCCTCTCCGTATCTACAGAGTATCGCGGCCTTGGAGTGGCTGTCGAGCTCCTTAAATGTAGGTAAGAACTGAAATCCTGATATCATTTTGACGCTTTGAACCTTTAACAAATTGGCCTTAAATAAAGTACCTAAGGAACATAAAAAATATGAAATCCAAGAAAGCATTGCAAAAACAATAGTAATAAACTGTAATTTTTTTGTCTTTGTTATAAAGAAAAACTGATGACTTCATGGAGATGCCTTATCTTTTATTATTTTCATAAAAAAAACAAACTTAACTACATAGTAGCCCTGTTATATATAATGCTTTGTTAATATAACTTTTTCTTTAACAAGAAAATTTAATTATTATATACACTTTCACTTCCGTATATATAAAATTTAAAAATAAAATATACTTTAATTTTCAGAAAATTGTTAGCTAAAGAGGAAGGTCTCGAAGTAACCGGAGGAATATTTACAAGCGCATCAGCTCAGCGTTCTGCCGAAAAAGCAGATATGGAATCCATCTACGAGGTTCCATACAAGGAGTTTGGAGATCAGTGCAATATCAACTTTAATACCAGCACAGAAAACTTGAAAATATTCGCGGCAAGAGTCGAATAATGCTATAAGCGATATTTAGAAATATGATATATCCCTCAAAATGTTGGAAATTCTCTTTTATTGTAGTTGCAAGGATCTTTTAAGGTTATATAGCGAAGCTGTTATAGCACTTCGAAATTAACGTTCTTATTATAAGCGGTAAGAATTAGTTCTTATACATACTATGAATACTAATAGGTTCTTACTTTATGGTAATTTTAAAATGGAAAATTTTATTTTATATTTATTTGTTACAATATTTTTATAAATTTCTTAATAAATGTTACTTACATTTTAATATAATGATAATAATTATTATTAATTCATTACTATATTAAAAACATGATTTTAAAAAATTGTTATAATTATTAACAGTATTGTTTATCTGCAAATTTATATCTATTACTTTTAAAAGAAACAGAAGAAAGTAGATTTTTCCAATAATAATTTAAATTGGAAATAGATATTTTATTCAACTATTCATAAGATCAAATGGTGATTCTTATTAAAACGACTTAAAGATGACTGTGTTTAATTGTCGGCCGGTTTTACGATTAGATAGGGATTGCCGAAAAGGGATGATAAATTGTCCTAGTTTGAAACGTAAACGACTTTAAGTTGTCGGGTTGATTTTATATGAATATTGTAATATAGACTGAGGCTAGTCGTGGCTCAGTCGAGCAAATGAAATATTTGTTTCATTCATATTTTCATTCCTTCGCTCTGGTGTGCAAGTGCCAAGGCAAGTGTGCAATACAGAATTCAGCGGAAAATGGGGAACGGAGTGTCTTAACACTAGGATTACTCCCCCTTCCCTGCTGTGTACGGAATTCAGAGTGAAGCTGAACAAAATGAAAATTTATTTCTAAATCCAACGATCGATCTATTGACTGTTCATATTCCATAAAATTGCAAACATTATTATAAATTTCACTTGGAATACCTCAGATTAACTTATAAGCAGAATAAACTTGCTATAAGACCAGCTTTAGCTCAAAGGATCCTTATAAATAACTTGTTCTTGGTGTCATTCTGAAACTATAATTGATACTCTACATATCGTAAAAGCAGCCTTAATTGGTTTAATACAATTTAACTTCACATAAATTCATACAAATACACTAACCTACGTATAGATAGCAACATTAGCTACCTATGTACATATATAGGTTTTGTAGATTTCATTATATCTACATAAATTATCTTTTTTAAAAGGCAAATAAATTAAATTTATTGCTTGAATTGATAAATGTTACAAAAAACTCTCTCAGCTTATCACAATTGAAATGAAAAAAAAGGTTTTATCATAATAATATACTAGTAAATACGTAATATGACACAGCTGTAATATAAACATTATTTCTGTACGCCGAAAGCTTACTACCATTTCAATTAAGCGGCATCAGCAATGCGCTTAAGGCTGATCGTTATGCAACACTACTATAATCCTTTAAAGTATACAAAGGTTAAATATTCTGTTACTTAATATTCTGTTATTTTAATGTACTGTATATCCTATATTTGTGAATATCATATTTTAATAAGCAACCGGTCAGTGTTATAACATATAAATACGATGGAACGCATTGTATAGTTGTTATCGTTATATTTATTTGACGATCTATAGAGCACACTGCAGAGGGGGGCCAAGTGTTAAGACACTCCGTTCCCCACTTTCCGCCAAGTTCTGGAGGTATTGCGTGTTGAGTGGAGGAAATTAACGCCGCGCTCTGCCTCGACTCCCTAGCGAGAAATGGAAATATAAACTTTTGTGCCGTGTGATTCCGGCCTAGAATAGGATCATTCTGGTACTGGTGGTGAGGTAAGAGGCGACTAAAGTACGTGTGGTAGAGTCACGTCGCCAGCAACGGCAACACGCATGGGCAGACTCGACCGGAGCTCCTAGCTCCTCTGGGGTTGCACGGGGCCGTGGGCGGCGGTAATCACTTACCATCAGGTGACCCGCACGCTCGTATGCCGTGTCTTCTCCATAAAAAAAAAATATTTCATTTACTCGAGTGGGGATCGATTCCACAACCAGGTGATTTTACAGTCACATTTACCTCACATACTATGCAAACATAAAATATTATTTGGTCTGAACCAAACGTCACTTAACCATGTCCCCGAATGGACATCGAACCCACAACCATCACTTCTGTTTGTTTTTGCACAATATTAACAATGACAGAATTAATGAGCTATATGTAAATATAATATAGAACAATTACTGGATTTTGTGAAATAGACAGTACGAATTATCATATCAATATTTACGCATTTCTTAATTGAACGACCGAACTTAAGCCCACATTGTGTTTATTTATATGATATAAAACACACATTACCCTCCTTTGCTTTACGCAGTGGGGAAAATATTATATGAAGGAAAAACCAGAGAGAAGATAAATAAAAGATTTAAAATTTACTTCACTTAACTGTACATAAAAAAATTTGGTAAACAATACAAACAAACCTAATTTACGATAACTTAACATTCTAATTGCTCTATAATTAAGCAATACGAACAATAGCTTCGACGCCGATATTGCAGGCTGTCGATAATGCAAGTGTAGTTTCAATTATTCCACGTAATGTATAGGCGTTGTGGATTCCTGGAATTGCGATACACGACAAATAGAGGGTGTTCACTGGTGGTGATAAGGGCAAACCGAAAATAGAGTTATTAGTAACTATATATATGTGTTTCTTTTAATTGATAGTAGTAGTAGTTTTCTTATTTTTGATTTATTATATACTCTATAGAGTTACT
Source organism: Heliconius sara (assembly GCA_917862395.2). Lineage (NCBI taxonomy): Eukaryota > Metazoa > Arthropoda > Insecta > Lepidoptera > Nymphalidae > Heliconius > Heliconius sara. The sequence goes on from OU860792.2 coordinate 5,521,331, forward strand.
ATTTTTTACAGGTCAGTCGTGGCGCAGGAGTACGAGCGTGAGACTGTAATCGCGACAGGTTCTAAATATTTTATATTTTGATGTGAAACATCTATAGGTGCAGGTATAAACCGGATCTGATATGTACGTTGTGGTAACTTGAATTTAATATCGATTTTTTATATTAAATGTAAATAAATGTTTATTAAATGAAACACATAGAGATATTAAATAAATCAATATAGAGGCCAGTCGTGGCGCAGCGGCACGAAGTGTGACTGTAAAACCGACTGGTTGTGGGTTTGATCCCCACTCGAGGAGATGTTAACTTAAACTTATATTTCCATTTCTTCGCTCTTGTGTCGAGGCTAAGCGCGGCGTTGAGTTTTGCCACTCAAAACGCAACGCCTCCGGAATTCGGCAGAAAGTGCGGAACGAAGTGTCTTAACACTGGTTACCTGCCCTGTTGTGTGCGGGATACAACGGGAAGCTGATAAATAAATCACTATTTTCTGTCGGAAATTTATAATATTTAATTTTTTTTTATTATAGTTTCTGTAATAATCTTGTCTTCTTTGCATACTATATGAACTTAAACGAACACAACGTTTCACATCTGAGAGGCGCCCCGTGACGCCTAATTATTTTTTCATTTCCTAGCTCTGGTAACGAGGCAAAACGCGGCGTTGCTAATCAACACGTAATGCCTCTAAAATTCGCAGAAGGTGAGAAACAGAAGGGTCTTAATGCAAACGGAATGTTCTCAACACACGATTCCCCAGGTTTCCTCTGCCTTGAGGAAAGCAGCGTAGAACTAATAGTAATTTGGGACGTAAATATGTATACAAAAATATATTAAAAATTATAGTCGTTCTTCAGCGGGATAGCGTCTGAGTGTAATATAGCGTCTATGGTTCGATGTTCACTCGGTGGTAAACTTTATATTTAAATTATTTGTATTTTCATCCCTCGCAAGCACGACGTTGAATTCTCGAAAATTGAAAGGAAGTGAGAAATTGAAAGCTAAAGACACTATAGCGTGTGCTAAAGTGAGTATAGAAACTATAAGAATCGAGGTAAAATTGCTCCGCCATACAATACTGGTGAACGCTGTAAAAATTTCAACTAGTATTAAAAAGAATTTATTTCGTTACGAAGCGTTATTGTGGCTGGTATATAAAAGTGTTAAAAAATATGTGCTGAGGCAAAGTTATTCGATACCGATATTTGTGATACCGTTGAGGCAAATACCTAACGACCTAACCTTTGAATTGTAAAAAATATATTAAATAAACATTATTCTAAATAAATTTGAGGCCAGTCGTGGCGCAGCGGCACGAAATGTGACTGTAAAACCGACTGGTTGTGGGTTTGAAGAAATATTTACTTAAATTTATATTTCCATTTCTTCGCTCTGGTGTCGAGGCTAAGGGCGGCGTTGAGTTCTGCCATTCAACACGCAATTCCTCCAGTATTCGGCAGAAAGTGGAGAACGGAGTGTCTTGACACTAGTTTCCCTCTGCTACTATCCTGCTTTGTGCGGGATACAGCGTGAAGCTGATAGAAAAATACATTTTACATTATTAGTAATTTAAGAAGGTTTTACTTATACAAATATAATGCACATACAGATTGATATATAAGATTCCTATATAATGTAGTACTTAAGGTTTATCTATTACACAGAATTATGTCCAAGAGATTGCATGTCTAATGTAGATAGGTAAGTGCTGGTTAATGGTAGGTATTAGTCGTAGAAGCGTATACGGTTAACTTGTATGTTCTGTTAAAATATTCATTAATCTATATTATTGAGTAATAGAGGACAAGGCCTTTACAACTCTAGAACCAAAACTATTTTATGTAAATATTTTTTTATAATTGCTTTTTGATCTCTGGTGGGATATAGGTGGATTTTCGTTATTTTAATTTTATTTCAATTTTATCCGTTTCATGAATGTATTAGATAAATTTTGAGCTCTTGGCTTTAAATTTTGAGTTAAATTTTCTAGCTATAGAGAGCTTACTAAAATAGTATAATTTATTTGAGTACTAATATGGAACTAGAATACGTGCTTAAACAGGCTACAGCAACAATTTAATGTAACAAGTGCATATTAATATTACTATGTAAGTTAAATTATATTGTAATTTCTAAAAGTTAATCATTAAAATAAATATAAATATAAATTTATATATTTATATAACAAGATAAATGTAAACGCGGCGTTGAGTTCCGCCACTCAACAAGCAACGCCTCCAAAATTCGCCGGAAAGTAGGGAACACAGTTCCTTAACACTAGGTTTCTTCTGCCTACCCCGCTGCGTGCGGGATACAGCGTGAAGCTGATTTTGATAAATGTAAATATGTCTATTATGAGGCCAGTCGTGACGCAGGGGAACAAGCATGTGGCTGTAAACGTGATAATCACACCGACACTCCTTCATTTCGTTTTATTAAGAAAATATAAGCAATATTATAATTATTTGAGGGCTGTTTTTTTTTGGCGGAGGGGCACAGGGTATAACTGTTATCGTGTAACGCGATATATTGTGTGTTCGATTCCCACCCCAGAAAATTAAATTAGAAATATTTCGCTTTGGTGTTGGGCAAAGCACAGCGTTGAGTTCCGCCACTTAACACGTAATACCTCAACATTACAGCAAAAAATGAGAAACAGAGTGTTTCAACACTAGATTCCTCTACCTCTAACTAGGAACCTCTACTCTACCTACAGCTATTGCTATGTGCAGGATACTGCGTGAAACTGAAAAAAGATACCTATTATAGACACAGTAATATCATTTATAAAATACTAAGCATTATTGAAACATCTTTAATGAACTTATTAATCACTAGAGTGAAGAATGGAACTCATTAGGTAACTGCTTTACATGCCGTTGAACTCCAGCGGGCTAAGTTACTGTGATTTATAGTTACTGGAAATTATCAATAAAGTAGAATTGTTAAATGTGATATAGATTTTGATACTCGAAACGACTTTGTTTTAAATTTTATATTGTGTTGTATGAGATTATTATAAAATATAGCAAATTAATATCTAAAATGTAAAAAAATATTCTAAACATAAAAATGTAAAGAAATGCTGGAACATTTTCATAATACAATATGGTAAAATGCAGAAGGTTGTACTTGGTTGAGTCAGTTTAAAGGAAAATTTCTAGGCTTATATTTTATTTGTGTACTTTTTTATTTCAATCTGTTTTTTAATTTCTTTTGTTAGTTTTTTCTTATTTTTGTTCATACTCCTAAGACCAAGACCAATCAAAAAAATAGTCGATTTATATGTACAGGAAAACATTGTTTCAGACTTTTAATATAACAAAGCAGCTGGTATTTTCTTACGAATTTTAATAAAATATAAAAAATACAACCAGATACGATTTGCTTTCACAGTTTTTTATTTGTAAAAGGAAAACTTCCTAGTCAGTTACAGCCAATTAAGGTTAAATTGTAGTACAAAAGACATTTTCTCTTAATAGGAAGATTTACTTGCCTCACTTCCTCACTAAGGATTGACTGAATTCTATTATCATATTTTTACCAACGACTTCTCGAAAAACCTTGAGAGTTTTGATGTTTAATGCTTAATAAAAAGGAATCTTTATAAATAAATGACATTAAAGTATCAAATTTTTATTTTAGAGTATTTCCTGACCTATGCTTCTATAGAATGAATATCTTTACTATATCATTATAATGTAACCACCTTCACATACGTTATTTTCTATTTATTAAAATTGTTTATTTGACATTACTAAAACGTTTTGATAATTTTATTATACCATTTTGATAAAGTTAACGAATGTAATAAAAATATAATGTGTACATTTTTAATAACGTAGATAGCATAAACCTAAACTACACTGACATATAAATTAATTCGAACCATAATTAATTAGTATCAATATGAAAGTAATTGGTATCAAAAAAATTAAGAAGAACGTGCTCGGCTGGTTTGGGCACATTGAACGAATGAGTGATTAAAGAATGGCATAAAAGATTTATGATGGAAATGTGAGTGGGAAGAAAGGTAGGGAGAACCCTTGGTTGACCTTCGAACACACAGTATCAAAGCTACTAGAGGAAAGTCACGTAAAAAGCATGAGGACCCCCCGGAAATGAATTGAAGAGGTTAATGATAGTGGACGAGGCGAAAGAGGTTGTAGCGTTTGGCGCTTCGTTCTCTCTGACTTTCCCACTAGGGATAAAGCATGAAGTTAAGTTAAATTTAAGTTAAAAAAATGGAATGTCTTGCCACTGACACTGCAAAGCTATGAAGCTTAAAAAAACAATCTATATTAAACAAAAAAATACCTTTCATCTTCTGGAAGCTCTATATACAACGGTTGCAACGTGATATTGCGCAGATACAGCGGATAGTCGCCGGCCAGGTAGGTCTTGGACACGTCCCCGAGAGTACGATTGAAGGCAGCCACCGCGGCGGCGGCCGAGGGCGGCGCGGCGATCGCCACGTAGAAGGCGGTGCGCGCGTCCGCCTGCAGCACGCGCAGCTCCCGCGCCGCCGACGCCAGCGCCAGCACGGCCAGCGCGAGCACCGCGCGCGCGCGCATCGCGATCACCGCGGCGCCGCCCGCCCGCCGCTGCGCGCCATCGTCGCCGCCCTACCACCATCCACCGCGGGTACTACACGCTGCGCGCGGACCGGACGCTAGTGTTGTATGTAATCTGTAACAAAGAATACGTTGCTTAATGTGTATTTTAATGTCTAATTTGTAGTATTTTTGTATGGTAACATATTTTAATAGAAAGTGTAACTTAATATATGTCGGATAGTCAGTAAGCGCTTTTATTATTCTGCTACAAGTGTACGTTTAACTTGTACATAACAAATTAACAATGATTTTGTAACGCCAGTTTCATTGCCACCTTATCTTAATTAGTTAAAAGCATATTTCATTAACAGAAGACATGAGTACCATATCTACTAATTAAAGCTATAATTTCAGCGCTGACAGTTTGCGGAGCAGCTGCCAAGTGGCTTGCTTGCTAGCAGCGATAGCGCACAACTGAACTATTGCCAAATGTCAGACAAATATCAATACATTTTATAAATCACACTTTTAGGATACATTGTAATTTCATCAAAATGCTTTAAAGTGGAAGTAATATTCCTTGACATACTATTCATTCTGATGTTTTTGAGTTGCGTAATACGAATAATTCACACAATGGGACATAAATACTTGAATTAAATAGTTTATATTTGTATTTTATTTATTTTAATATTGTATATATAATAATTCATTTCTCGACTTGAAATCGGACCAACAACCGTATCTAGTCACACGCTTATGCTACTGCTCCACGGTCAAAAATTTAAACTTTTAGTTAATAAACTATAGATCATTATATTTTATAAGAAATTTGACTTAGGTAAACATCACTTATTAATAATATAATATCAAATAATATACATGAATTCAATTATAATTTAAAGACACAACACCCTTATGCCATGTCAGTAAACTAATCAATCAGCGACTATAATACTAATTCAACATTTCTTCCAATCACAATCCCTACAATGGATGCAGTATGGACCAATAATTTAATCTTTATTGATCACGTGGCTTAAATGGAAAGCGGATAAAAGGGAAATTCTGCAGTAACACTCGCATTTGCTGATAATCTCTAATACCTATATATAAAGCTTTGTTATTTGTGCTTTATGAAACAAGAATGTATGTTTTTTAAGCTTTTATTTTTGTATTGTTAATTTGATGATTTATTGGAATATTATTTATATATTCTCCATAGGTTACATAAGTTTTTAAATATTTTAAAGTGTTATTCCACACTTAGGAAAGAAAAATACTTAGAAAACGTATAAGAATTTGAATGTAGCGGGATTCGAAACCGGGCCTTCTGGAAACCGGCCAGGTTACTGATTGTGGATGACTTTTTAGACACAAAGATTTTCTTTTAAGTTGCTTTCCTTTTCAACGGAATCCAATGCTATGTATACCCTATATGCATATATGCGTATAATATATATATTTCCCTAAGTAAGACCGTTATTTCTTAAGTTTACCTGTTAAAATCAGATAATATTTTTGATTTTTATTAACTTCACACTGTATCCCACGCATAATAGGCAGAGGGAACTTAGGAACATAGTGCTAAGGGATACCGTTCCCATTAAGACACTTTTGTTCTCCACCATCCACCAAATTTTTTTTTAAGAAAATGTATTTTATAAATATTTTTTTTTATTATTATATACGATCGTGGCACTTGGCAAGTGTTTGAATAAGCGTGATGGTTATGTGCTACACGAGAAAAAATTATAGCTAGACAAAGGGTGACGTTAAATCTCGCCACATATAAAAAAAGAACTACTTCTAGAATATCTATTTATTTATTGTATTCATTGAATTTCATCTTTTACAAATTTATTGAATTTCATCTTTGGCAAATTGAAAGTCCTTCAGTACACAATTCGAACTTTTAGTTGCCACAAAGTTTCAGCACTAAGTAACTTGGGTCCAACACCGGCTTACTGGTTGAAATTGGAGAACTACTATAATTATCTGTTATTCTGAATAACTCACAATATTATTTAATATTTTCATATTGTTTTGAGAATAGAATAAATTATAATATAAGTCAATACAGTATAAATTCTTAAAAATTTTAATTCATTTTAGTACGGCCACGTTTACATGGTAGAGTTTATATGTGTACTTAATGTTATCGATGCTCTAAAGTCTAAGCTTTCGGATATCAAGAGATTGTCCGATACCATAAAGTTATGGACAGTCCGATCCGAAACCTATGTAAATCAGTAACTAAGTCAGACTGTTTATTCAAATTTAATACAGAATAGAATAATTTCTCAAAAGTAGAGAATTTTGTGTTTTGTTTTGGAAATTAATGTTTTTATTTATATAAGGTATATCTTTAACATTTTAATTTTTAATATTAGGTAGGGCTTTTAACAAAATACTGACAGCTGTTTATAAAAAATTATAAATTCCGTTTCACTATAATATTTTAGATCAGCCTTCCAACGCAAGCTTGTTGGCAGTAAACTAGATGAACATCTCTAATTTGCGGTTAGCTTTTACTGCTCTCTAATTATATGGCACTGTTAAACAAAGTTTATACCGAATTTGCTTTTGCAACAAACAACATTAGTAATTTCCTTTAAAATATATACGGAATGTGTTAAATTTACTCTCACGCGAATCAGAAAGCTTACATTTGTGTATACAAAATTAAAAAATACATTTTGTTAATTTTGAAGGTAAATTACGGCAATACGTGGTTTATTTCAAACGGGGCGGCCCCTTGACCCGCAAATCGTCACATTTTACGCATGCCCAACACCACACACGTTTAAATGAGTAATGAGAAATTTTGAGTATTCGCAAAACTCTCTCATTAATTCCACTGAATATGTTATTTCTTAAAAGTATATACTATATTACATAAATTATTTTTTTTAAATTCACATTTCAAATATGCTAACTTCAACTTCAACAAAAAAACCAATAATTATAATGAATAGACTACGACACTATACACGGTACATCAGGTGTTTCTGAATAACCACGAGTGTCTCTAATTCCAACACCGATGTGTAAGCACATTGTGTCCCAATGTAGAGCGTAGCTAAAAAAATGAAACAAAAATTAGCTTCACGCTGTATCCCGCACACAGCAGTGTACGCAGAGGGAACCTAGTGTTAAGACACTCCGCTCCCCACTTTCTGCTGAATTCTGGACGTATTGCGTGTTGAGTGGTAGAACTCAACACCGCGTTTAGCCTCGACACCAAAACGAAGAAATGGAAATATAAATATAAGTAAATATTTCATCTCCTCGAGTGGGGGTCGAACCCACAACCAGTCGGTTTTACAATACACTTTGTACCACTGCGCCACGACTGGCCTCAAAGAACAAACAGAATTGAACCTGTTTTTTATAAACTTAAATTGTTATTGGGCGGTTTACAAGAAGCGTGGGTTCAAATCCCACTACGTTCAAATTGTTATACGAGTATGTTATCTAAAACCATATCGCACAACGCACTAGTTTGTGTCTCGGACATACTCGTATCGTCTATACATTTACAAATAGACACTACTCAGACGCAAAAAATCCGTACAAGTTTAAACAGTCGGAATTTCTATCCTAATAAATTCGTTCCGTTTAGAAAATGTCTACACAGACAGATAGACATTTACTACTTTAACTTTGTCCGTGTTATATTTTTTTTTTCAGCTTCACGCTGTAGGCCGAGCAACGTAGTGTTAGAACACTCCATTCTACATTTTCCGCGTAAGCTGTCAACAGACACAATGTATCACTTTTAAACCACTTCATTTTTGAGCAAATATTTTTTGTGTCATAAAAAGCTATAGTCACAGAAATATATGACAGTATTTCTTTAAGCAAAATTAAGCCTATAATACCTATATTGAGTTTATTACCTATCACCATACTATAGAGAAAATTTAATAACTGTTACAAATTTTATAATCCACGATAAAACTATACAATTGGATATTTCGATAGAATATTATAATATTACTGGCTTAAGGACTTAGCCTCAAGACTCCGGGACACGACCGTTGTAAAGTCAATAAGGATCCCGGATAGATTTGTGAACGCGAACGCTAAGCGGATATAATCTTGATTATTATAATGTTATCTTGAAGTTCCGCGGTGAATTTAATCACCAATAGAAAATTATAATCATATGTTGACAAATTCATGAACGAAATGTTAATATTTTTATTTTTTATATGTGTAATTACGTATTTTATCAAAAATTTTAATGTAAATCGATTTCTGTTTAATATATTATTTTTTCTGATCTCTTTATTAATATATAAATAAAATAGAATTTCGTAATGTGACAATCGTTATGGGCCATTTTGCCTTTTAATCTATTTTTCAAACGGAAGATCAAAAAGTAGTTAATAGATAACTAATCAATTTAATACGTCAATCGTTAAAACCCTTAACCGTCTTATACAATACTTACAGTATATAATAAAAAAATATATATTAAATCTATCAATAAATATATATAATATCGCTGCAAGTGATCTAGACAGACTATAAGACAAAGCAATTAACCCTTCCTCTATTACTCTTTAATCTTCCGTTCCGCTTTGGTACTAACAATAAAGATTTCTATCTCATACTTCCTGCTCAGAGAAAATTGTTTGCTTAACATTTACTTGCTGATAGCTTCTTATTTCGAACGATATTTTTTTAATAACCTAAGTTTTCAAAAGAGGCAATAACCCAAAAATAATTTTCACAGATACGGTGTTGTATTCACTATATACATGTATTACACTCGAATTTCGTCTTTAAAATCGGTTTACAGGGTGCACAGTACAGTTGCCCAAAATCGTTATAAATATGTAAATATGGGAGTTGAACAGAGTATTTTATTTGGGCATGACCTTCTAGGCGCATTGTCCTTATTTGTATTAGAGGAACGATACATCGCTGCACCAGTCGAAGATATGTTCGCTCCTCCCAACATTCTGCTGGAACACGTTTACTAGAACATCTAGAAGCTAAGCTTATTGTTTTTCGTCGGCAAGTCCCTAGTAAACACTACCTTAGGCAATCTATTGTCTTCCATACCTAAAACATGACCACACTACCTAAGCTTCTATTTCAAAATAACTGCTTCAATATCCAACAAGTCGGGTAACCGTAAAATTTGGTGCACTTGAGGTGGATTGTCCAGTTGCTTAACGTCTTTGCAGCGTTAGGCAGAACTACTGTTTTGTAAACTACTATATATTTTACTATATATTTTAGTTTACAATATATGTATAGCATATGATGCATGCTTAAGTAAACTTAAAAAATAAATAACAATAAAATACCGCAAAATTTACAGTAACCGTAAGTTTAGTAATATTTACTCTTGTATATTTGGTTACGATTCTGTAGCCTTTGATGCAGTTATTGAGGTTGTGTGTTTTGATAGGAATGGCTCGCTGCTGATGCTCTGACGAAATTTCGAGCGTAAAATGAAAGTATCATTTTAATAATACGAGTATGAGTAAATATAGATTATACTGAAAATAATTTTACAGATGTACTTTTTTAATTTTTTTGGTTAATTAACCTATCCTGTTTTCGCTTTTTATTAATTTCATAAAAAAACGTGTTATAAACTAAATTTAAAATTTCGTACATTTTTGTATTAGTTTCACTATAATAAATTATAACTAGTTAACTTGGCACTTTTAACTAAGCTTGAGTTAGACATCGTTAAGGTCAAGGGAATATTTTGACTATTATCTACTAAATATATATCGTATTATATATTCAAAATTGACCAGTCTTCAAAAATTAAAATAAATACTGGAAATCTATTTTAACCATCACTTCATTCTACATTTTTTTCCCACATTGGCCTCAGTACAAAAATTTTATATTAAACATGGCTGTATAATGAAAAAGATGAAGACTATATTGAAATACTGCAACCGAAACCGCAGACAGAAGCTACAGTGCTATAAAAATAGACAAATTGCCAACGGCCTGATAGTGAAAAAACATGGTGTACGAGGAGTAAATATTATTCGTTTAAACCAATCAATCGTTTCGTTATGTCTGATGTCAGATCCAACGATCCGCATGTTATATTGTCTATAAATATAAAACAAAAATCGAAACCAGTTGTGGCGCTGAGGCACAAGCGTGCTACTGTAAACGCGATAGGTCGTGGGTTCGATTAATTTACTAGCTCTGGTAAGACGGGCAAAGCGGCGTTGAGTTCCGGTATTCAACATGCTATGCCTGTAGAATTCAATGGAAAGTGGGAAATGGCAAAAATGGAAAAAATTATAAAATATCATCGAGTAGACTGTGAAGTAACTCGTGGTATTAAATTTGTCATCAATTTTTCATCAAAATACACATTTGCTTAAATCTCTTATACAATACCATTTTTATTCAAGTAATGATAATTAAAAATATTATTTCACTTTTAATTTTTTGTAAGAAAATTGATTTCATTTCTATTTACTGTCTACTTCTGTCACTTATTACATACACAAATTAGATATTCTTTCAAAACGAAGACTATACGATATTTGCTGTATTTTTTTCCAAATACGTAAATGATTATTGAAATTGATAATTAAAAAACGCCCTACAAATTTCAATTAAAATCACCAGATTTTACACAATTTACAGTCAACAAAAACACCGACCACTTGATCTCGGCTTATTCGCGTGCAATATTAAATGCCGTGGATCAAACGGTGGATGAGTTAATTTAAACGTTTGATGGTCGTTAGTAGCACTCTACATTGTCATATCGCCAGTCTGATTGATAATTGGCTAATGACGTATTAAGCTTATATTGTTTAATGATTTTATTCACACATCCATTTTTTTTATTTATATTTGTCCTTATATAACACGTTGTTATTTTAATATATGTATATAACTATTTCATTTAAAATTTAAATATATTCTTTCTAATTATATGTTAATTTTACAGCAGTTGTTGTTTTAATATGCCTAAGAGTTAAAAACATATGGAAACAATCTTATTCCATTTCCCGCAAAGAAAAGATGCTCTTTGTTAAATGTAATTAATAAAGGTAAGTTTGTAAGACTCTAACTTAAGCGTACGAAACATCTGGTTTTTCAATACAAATTTTTGTCACGTGGCGGAGCGTTTAATCTTTGTAGGTTGTAGGAACAGACACGTTTCCTCTTACGGAACACTGGGTACAATATGTTACATAAACAACATATCATTGTCATACTCCTAGTATAACAGATAAGATTTTTTTTTATTAAAATCGTGTTCTACTTGAATAATTAATAATTAATTTACTAATTGTATCGTTTTTTCGTTCGTGATTTTCTTTCCAAAAACTATAAAACATATTCAATATTGTAAGATACCTTCATTACAAGCACTACCAGTTCGCGTTTAAGCCATTATCATATTTTGTTGATAAATATAATACTATTTTAATTCGCGTTTACAATATCGTGGTGAAACACGCACCACGCAGGAACTTTAATTTGATATATAATAGGAAACCATAAATGCTTGGAAAATTCTGAAAAAAGTATACCTAATTATTACAGAGATACATGTATCAATCTATATTTATTATATTATGTTTCGTCAAATTGGTTAAAATGTTTACAAGATTAGTGCCAGTTGAATGATAAAATTAAATCTCAAAAAAATTAATTTTAATTAAAAAAAAGGCCAGTCGTAGCGCAGCGACATTAAGTGTGACTGTAAAACCGACTGGTTGTGTGTTCGATCCCCGCTCGAGAAGATAAAATATTTATAATTTATATTTCCATTTCTTCACTCTGGTGTCGAGGCTAAGCGTGGCGTTGAGTTCTGCCATTCAGCACGCAATGCCTCCAGAATTCGGCAGAAAGTGAGGAACGGAGTGTCTTAACCCTAGGTTCCCTCTGCCTACCCTGCTGTGTGCGGGATGAATTTTGCTATCGTCAATAAGCAAGTTTTTGGATATAAAACAACATTTTCCTTTTTTTTTTAGAAAATGTGTAAAAGATTTAACGTAGCGGATTTAAAAACTGCCACTTGGAAACCGTCAAATCCAGCTACATTCATTTTTTTATATGGTTTCGAAAAAATATATTTTACTTCACTAAGTGTGGAATAGCACTGAAAATACGTTAAAAATAACTAGTAATTTATTATTCCCTATATAATATAAGCACTAAAATAAAATAAATAGATTTTTCAATTTTATCAGCTTCACGCAGTATCCCGCATACAACAAGGTAGGCAGAGGGAACCTAGTGTTAAGACACTCCGTTCCCCAAATCTGTCGAATTCTGGAGGCATTGAATGGCAAAACTCAACGCCGTGCTTTTTCTCGACCCCAGAGCGAAGAAATGGAAATATAAATTTAATAAAAAATATTTCATTTTCATCATCTCGAGTCGAGATCGAACCCACAACCAGTCGGTTTTACAGTCACACATTATGCCCCTGCGCCACGACTGGCCTCGTTTCTATCTATTGTAAAATTATCGAAAGATATTTAATAGTGAAGAATTTTCAAGAAGAATTCTAGAACGCGCTGCCATCAGGCTATTAAGAAAGATGAAAGCGGAAGCTAAAGACACTATAGTGTGTGCTAGTATATAAACTATAAGAATCGAGGTAAAATTGCTCCGCCATACAATACTGGTGAACGCTGTAAAAATTTCAACTAGTATTAAAAAGGAATTTATTTCGTTACGAAGCGTTATTGTGGCTGGTATATAAAAGTGTAAAAAAATATGTGCTGAGGCAAAGTTATTCGATACCGATATTTGTGATACCGTTGAGGCAAATACCTAACGACCTAACCTTTGAATTGTAAAAAATATATTAAATAAGCATTTCTATGTAACTCTACATTTTTGAATATCTATTTATATAAAGTTATATTATTATTATGATTAAATTATATTATTTTACGAACTATCAAAAGCTTTATTGTCTATATTGGTAAATTTCCGTAATAAATAATTAATTATTAAATAGTATTCGCATTATTGTCTATGTATATATGTACCTACATCAATAAAAAAAATATAGAATAAAGTTATTAACACACTATAAAATACCTTTACTTTTCAATATAACTATAACATGGTATAAATTTAAATCTTATAGAAGCACACACGTAGATGGCGGCCACATCGATCTTTCAGGTCAGTTGTTACGAAGTGGTTGCGTTCCGCTACTATAACTGATTGAAAATTATCGAACTGAAATTGCAATTAATTTTTGGGTTAGCAATATCATAAACCAATAAAAAATATTTACATTACACTTGTTAATACGTTTTTAATACATATTTTGCTCGTTTTAAAAATATATGTTATATATAAACTATGTATGGTAATAAAATTAAAGCGACACAAATATTTTATCAGCTTCACGCTGTATCCCGCATATAGCAGGGTAAGGAGAGGGAACCTAGTGTTAAGACATTTTGACGTTTCTTATTTACAAGCGAATTAAATAAAAGTATAAGTATTTAGTGGCAGGACTGAAAGCCGCACTTTGCATTGTGAGAGCTAAGAAATTAAAATATTAATAAATAACAATTGTCGAACCCACAATCGTCGCTTTTTCATTCACACGCTTGTGCCACTGAGCCTCGAGGATCTCAAAAAAATATAAAAATGTAATATGCAAAAAATTAAAACACCTGATTAATTTTTGAAAATACATTTTAATTGAAATACCTGTAATAATATTATAATAGTATAAGAAAATTCTATATTTTTATAATATTTTCACTACGAATACAGCAAATTCAATTTATTATGTTTGCTGTAGAAAAGCCACCGATCCAACGTTGACTTGTCAGGGAGCGTCCCTGAGGGCATGTAACTACCAATATTGGGTACTGAAATTCTAAGCAACTGCTGCTTCTTAATCGATTTAAATGTAGGTTAGCATATTATTCTGAAATTATAAATGGTGGTGGGTTCGATCCCCAGTCGAGGAAATAACATATTTATTAATTTCTTCGCGTGACTGTAAACGCAACAGGTTGTGAGTTTTTTTCCCACTCGAGAACAAGAAATATTTAAGAAGTTCAACTCAACAAGCAATGCTTCCAGCATTCAGCGGAAAGTAGGAAACGGAAACTTCTTAATGGGAACGAAGTGTCTTAATATCCAGATTTCCTTTGCTATGAGCGGGATACAGTGTGAAGCTGATTATAAACGATAAAGCTCATGTATTTTCTTAAAATATATAAGTTATATTAGGAGATACAAATACGAATTATATTCAACAGAAAATCCAAAAAATAAATATAAATTTTATAAAGCTTTAGTCATTTTCAGCTTCATAGCCTCACGCTGTACACAGTAGGGTAGGCAGATGAAACCTAGTGTTAAAACACTCCGTTCCCCACTTTCCGGCGAGTTCTGGCTGTATTGCGTGGTGAGTCGCGGATTTCAGCTTCGTGCTTTGCCTCGACACCAGAGCGCAGAAATGAAAATATAAATGTAAATAAATATTTAATTTCCTCGAGTGGGGATCGCACCCCACGAATCGAACAAGTCGATTTTACAGTCACATGTTGTGCCCGTGCGCCACTGGCCTCAATTTTAGTCATTTTGATTATATAGATTTGAGTTAATTAAAACATCACCCAAAATAGAATATATCAGTCTGGGCATCCAACGTGGCAAGATTGCCAGCGTTTCATGCGAGCACTAGTGCTTATCAAAATATGGGAGCATATATGAAGGAACGTCTGTAATGAATGTAGCATAGAAACTACTCCTAACAGTCGACGCCCCGTCGACGTTAGTAAGCAGAACGTGGATATCCGCGCGTCTAGTGGTTTACAATGAATTGTTGATACTCAGTTTGTTTTACTAAGGTGAAATGTAGGTGTAGGTGTGACAGAATTGAAATACGAGCCCTTTGAAAAACTGCGTTGTATTTTTAGAATATATAATAGGATTATTTTAAAGTGTTTTTTTGTTTTTATTTCATTCAAACATATTTTTTTTTGCTTCACGCAGTAATCCGCGTAAATTGTAGAAAACTTAAGAGTAGGCAGACGCAACCAGGAAACCTAGTGTTAAGACACTTCATTACCAATAAGACACTGCCGTTTTCCACTTTCTGCTCAACGTCGCGCCACCAGATAATTAAATATTAAATATTTTCAGCACTATACCTTGTCCCGTTTAGCCATTTAAGTAGAGACTAATATCAAGGTACTTAGTTGTTCGCTTTCCGACTGGATTATTGGAAGCTACTTTTAATAAATAAAATTATCTAAACATTATATAAGTTTCTTTTAAACGTTACAATAATAAACAGTACAATAAAATTTCTCTAAAAGTTATTGTAAAAGGTAGAATGAAATCTTATTTACTGTCATGCCGTATTTTCGCCGCTGTTCTCCTCTGGGAGACAAATGCAATATGTTCTAAGTTTTGCTCACTGCTAGATACACGTATGTATGTACGTGGCAACTGAAATTCTAGATACTTAGTATTAATATATTTTATTGCTTATTTAACCATAAACTATATATTACAATAATTTATTTTTCAATGTGTTTATATATATTATGACTTATTATTAAGTCGAGGTCAATCGTGGCGCAGGGTCTCAAGACGTGACTGTAAATATGAATGGGTGTGAGTTCGATCCTCATTCGATAAATATTTATTTAAATATTTTCAATTCTTCGTTCCAGTATCGCGGCAAAGCGCAGCAATGAGTATCGCCAGTTACGCGTTACAGAATTCGGTAAGTGGGTAACGGAGTGTGTTAACACTAGGGGCCATCTGCTTTTACTCTCTTCATAATTGTTTCTTTATTACTACAATTTTTCTACATTTTCATTACGTTTTATTTTCTTTTTATTTAAGTATGTATAGACATAACCATAGAGTTATACAAAATCTTTTTTACAAAGTTTATCTATAATATCCGGAGTCCTTCCTTGTCTAAGCGATGTCTTGAAACAATTTTCTAATTCTTAGGAGATCATTTACATTACATTTTCTGTAATATACTCGTAAGCAAAAATATTTTATGTGAATAAATACTCTCAATAACGATAGGTAAAGTAATAAAAAAAATGATGGCTAAAGTTATCTTTATCAAATATTAGTACTATATGGCTATAAACTGTATATTGACCTATGGCTGGTAGAAGCTAAGTTATTTACACACGAACACACAACCATTATATGTCAGAATATATTATTATATATATTATATTATTATATATTCTGACATATAGCGGTTGTGTGTTCGCCGCCGTATTACCACAGACAGCGAAAAATGCAAATATAAATCAATAATAATTAACTTCTTTGAATGAGAATCGAACCCACAACGCGTCGCCTCGATGATATTTAAAAGCTTAGCTTCACACTGTATCTCGAATAAAGCAGAGTAGACAGATTGCGTGTTGAGGCAGAACTAAACACCAGAGCGAAGAAATAAAAATATGAAAATTTCATATTGATATTTAAATAAATATAGTATTTGAATATTCAAATAACCTTCAACATCGTTTGAAATAGGATCTGTTGTGTATATAAAACTCGGATAAAATGTGTGGGTGAATTCTCTCACCGCTCGTAACAGGACCCAACTGCGAAAAGCGCAACGGGTCATAGCGGTGAGAGCTATTCGGGGCTACCGTACGGTGTCATGGACGGCGGCTACTCTCTTGGCGAGTGATCCGCCTTGGCATTTACAGGCAGAAGTACTCGCTAAGGTTCACGCTTTCCGTACAGGTAAGCGGTCGCGAGGTGAACGACCATCAACAGAGGATATCGTGCGGATCAGGAGAAGTGCTGACGAAGCCCTGATTCGGCGATGGAAGTTGGACCTAGAGTCCCCGGTGGCAGGCCTTTATACAGTGGAAGCGGTTCGCCCTCACCTTGAACGCTGGTTCTTGAGACATTTTGGGGTCCTTACATTCAGATTGGTGCAGGTACTAACAGGGCATGGTTGCTTTGGCAAATACCTGCACCAAATTGCACGTCGGGAGATGTCGCCGACGTGCCATGAGTGTAATGCACCCGTGGACTCAGCGCACCATACTCTGGCCGAATGCCCCGCATGGGCTCTGCAGCGCCACGCTTTGGTGACTGCAGTAGGAAGGGACCTCTCACTACCCAGTGTGGTGGGGAAAATGCTGGATAGTGAAAGTAACTGGTCTGCCATGGTCTCCTTCTGTGAATCTGTCATGGCATTGAAGGAGGCCGCGGAGCGGCTTCGAGAGTCCAGAGCGAACGCAGGCTCGCTCCGACGTCAGAGGCCAGGTGGTAGGAGGAGACAGTACCTGCATCTCCAACTACCCTTACCCTAGAAATCCTGAGAGATAGGGTCTTGTAAAGGTGTCCAATCATCGAGGTGGCGGGTGCTTCAGGGGAACCCTAAGGCACCCTAAAGACAATAGTGGCCCGCGATAGATGGGCCTACCACCGAGGCGTCGTAGTGGCATACGCAAGTGATCCTGCGGCGTCTCCATGTAGGTGGTGAGGGTTCCGCTGGGTTTTAGTGGGTAGTATCGTATTATTCCCGATGAGTCCCACAGTACCATGCGCGCGTAGGTTATTCAGACTTGCGTGCGGATGGTCTGCGTAAAAGCATTTCCCAGCGTCAAAAAAAAAAAAAAAAAAAAAAAAAAGAACTAAACACCAGAGCGAAGAAATAAAAATATGAAAATTTCATATTGATATTTAAATAAATATAGTATTTGAATATTCAAATAACCTTCAACATCGTTTGAAATAGGATCTGTTGTGTATATAAAACTCGGATAAAATAAACATTTTACTGCCAACTAATCCCTAAAGCAAAATACCTATGTGTGAAATCTCTACGTATGTAGAAATATACATTGTACATAACTCTATAGTTTTTTTATATGTAGAAATGTACATTGTATGTATGTAGAAATGTACATTGTATAATTATATAGTTTTTTTTTTAGCTTTATACTATATCTCGCATGTAGCAGAGTAGGTAGAGGGAGCCTCGCCCTCGTTTCGCTCCTCACTCACCGCTGTAGTTTGGAGCCAATGCGTGTTGAATGGCGGAACTCAGCAGAGCTTTGCTTTGTTACCAGAACGAGGAAAATGAAAATATTAAATATTACACTTCCTCGAGCGGGAATCGAACCTACAACCTGTCGCGTTTACAGTCACACGCTTGTGCCCCTTGCGCTACGACTGGCCTCATCTGTTTAATCCTATAGATTATACAGCATAGAAAAAAATTATAAAGTGCTTGTAACATAGATTTTAAAAATAAAACGCAACATACATTTATGAATACTTTGAACTATCGAATGGTTACCAGTAATATATTAAAAACGCGGTTAGCAGAATGATGAAAAGGACGCGCGAGGGCAGCGCGGCGGTTGCTTCGTTGCAGATTTTTAATTTTTTGCTCTATGTTATGATAAAAAAATATAAATATACGTTACATTTATAGTTTAGTTGTAAAACTATGACTTGCAGATAGACAGATAGACTATATAGATACGACCTTAAGAATTGAAACTTATCTCAACTTCCAGGTATACGTTGCGTCGAATCGCAAATAATTTTTGAAGGAATGCCAATCTCTGTCAATCAGTTAAAAAGGTGATTTCGTGTAAAATTTCTTGTTGCTGTGTCAATTTGGTACTGAGAGGCTTGGTTTGGCTTCTAATATTGTATATATAAAAATATACATATTTTAACGTAAAAGATATGGATTTTATTTTTCTAAACGGGCGCTTACATAAATTGGATCAAAAATTAGAAACTTTTGATCCCTTAAGATAATTGAAAAATTTTATCTTCTAAATAAATAAATTATCTCGAGGAGGGATTTGAACCTGAAACCTTAGTTTGTACTTACTACACGACGACAAACCTTAACCGTGTTAAGTTATGCCACGACTACACGACACCATTAACTAAATTAGATTCACGCTTTATCCCTAGAGGGGTAGTCAGAGAGAACGGAGCGCCAAACGCTACAGTCTCTACATACCTCTTTCGCCTCGTCCACTGTCATCAACTTCTTCATACTTGCTCACAATAAGTTTTTTAATTTACATATTGTAGATATTTTTAACAAATTATTCTTAATATTATTATATAAACTGACGATTTGATTTCTTTTATTATAATAATCATGCTCCAGACAGTGGGGAACGGAGTGTCTTAACACTATGTTTCCTCTGCCTATCCTGCTGTATGCGGGATACAGCGTGAAACTAATTTAATTTAATTATGTTCTCTTTACAATTAGTAGAAGTACTCGTACCGTAAGAGTTTAGAAAAAAAAAACTTTTTTCACAGCAAATATCAACTAAGTACAAATTAAGTGTTATGTCTGGAAGATCTTTATGTATAGTATATGGTATCTATATTATAAATAAAAAACATCAAAATACTGTTTAGATTAATTTAATATGGTTATTTAAAATTCTTCTTCCGTATACGATTGGCTAGTTGGTAAGATAAAAAAGATTATATTATACAACCACATTACAACACAGTTTATGACAACAACGTGACCCAGTTATATTTAACATTTATTCAAGTAAAATTTTCAAAAGATGAGAGCAAAACCCAACTTTTTTTAACTACTGCGTTTCATTTTGTCACGACACTACATGGTCTGCAAAATAATTGTAAGCTCGCGTTATCTTTATTTTATATTTATGTGAAGCTTTTAACTGTTTTGTTGCCGCGTATATTTGTGTTAGTTAAAAAGAAAACAAAATAAAAATATTTTATACTAGTGATACCTAATAATAATACCTTTTAGGGAGAACCTCGTGAAGAATACCTAGATAACTTAGACCAAACTTGACAGCTAATAAAGTTGTACAATTGCATGAAATTTCATAAAATTCCTAGCGCTAAAAGTTGTGAATAGAACATTTAAAATTCATATATATTTTCCAGGCGTTATATAAAACAGCTTCACTTATTATTTGAACTCTTATAAATTTACTAATACAAAACTGATGTTTTGATTATGAAAATACACAGACCACTCGACACGTGATGCCTCCAGAATCAGGCGGAAATGGGGAACGGAGTGTCTTAACACTGGGTTCATTCTGCCTACCCCACTGTGTTCGGGATATAGCTTAAGAAAATCTCCGTGCTTATTAATTATTCATTACATTTCCAATGCTTAATACTTCTTACTTATTCACAAATTGTCAAAGAATATTTGGATTTTCATCGCTCAAACACATTTGATTCACAAATGTCGAGAGAATATTCCGCTTAAGAGAAAAAGATTTGCACGTTATTGTTTCCATAACAGATTACTCTCACAGACGCTATACACTATCTTTATCTTTATATCTATAAAACTGTATGCAAAGATAACAATTTCAGTTCCACATTCTTATTATATTTGTATTTAACTCAAAATAAATGTAGGCTATTAGACTGTTTTAAATACATTTTTATAAAATTTTGAATTTTGTTATTCGTTTCGATATAACTCGCTGTACGAGCGGCCACAATAAATTCTGACACTTTCGTCATATGTCATATGCACAGCTCTTAGTAATTTCCATTTGACCACGGGAGTTAAGCCACAGGCCAAACTATATATAAAACATCACAATTGTAGCGAAATTTATGTTTTGTTTTAATAAATTTAATAGAATTGTAAATACAGATATTGCTAGTTGAATACTTTTTTTTCAGAATCACGCAGTATCCCGCGCACAGCAATGTAGGCAGAGGGAACCTAGTGTTAAGGCACTCCGTGCTCTATTGGGTATGTAATGGTATAAAATACTGTGACAACTACATTAACGACTTGAAACAAATGAACTTAAATAGTTTCAAATTAAAACATTTCCCGTTTCAATTAGAATTCAAAACCAACGTGCTGATTTCATTATGCTACAGAAATTGCCCGACTCAGTTTCTCACAAAATGTATAGTCACGAAACATACATTATTTATGTTTTACTTTGTGCATCAAATACGTAATTGCCACAATAACTTAACTTAAACAAAATTATTAATTCGGCAGAAAATGGATAACTTAAGTCTTAAGATTAGGTTCCCAGGTTCCCTCTGAGTACATTGCTATATGCGGGATATAGTGTAAACCTAAAAAATACATCTGATAAAAGATTACTTTAGAAATTGACACTAAAAGCCCAATTCAGCATCTCAGCCCTGTAATGCTTTCAAGGGATCTAGTTTGAATTTTAAATCACTTCAATCTTTCCTTACAAACTACGTTTAAGTAAAGATAGCTTACTCCAATGTAGAGTAAAGTTCACTGAAACGACTCAAATAATACTTTCATATTAAAATCTCTTAAAGGAGCTGGTATAATAATTGTCTTTCTCGTAGCATATTATTAAGACGAGTAAGTACTTTTCATTGCACGTGTATTAAGAACTAGTGGACGCGCGCGGCTTCGCCCACTTTTGCACCCTTAGGCGTGAATTCTAAAAAAAACCACGAAACACAAGTTCAATAAAATATTTTTAAAGATTTTTCCATATAAACTTTCAACCCCTTATTTGAACCCTTAGGGGGTGAATTCTAACAAACCACGAAGCACGTGTTCAATGAAATATTTTAAAGAGTCTGAATTTCGCATTTTATACAAATCGGTGCTGTTTTAAAAAAAATCCATACAAATTTTCAACCCCTATTTCATCCCTTTAGGGTTAAAATTTTTTAAAATCCCTTCTTAGTGGATGTCCAGATTATAAAAATAAACATCTGTCCAAATTTCACGTTTCTACGCACAGCGGTTACGGCTGTGCGTGCGTCTTACCTCAGTCAGTCAGAACAAGTCCTTTTATATATATAGAACCTAAATGTTTAGGTGTGTCTATACATAAAAAGAAATTTATTTTTGAAGGCATTAGGTAAATATAATACTAAAAACAATTATTTTAATTTTTCTTTGTCTGTTTGCCTGTGTGCTTGTTCTAGTTAGTTCTGGTCTCCGAAGCGGCTATTTTAATTGCTTAGTAAATAGAAAATTTATACTATTTGAAAGAGTTTAGTTTGACAAAATTGCTATAAATAACTGTTTTATTGTATTAGCTGAAACTTTACTTTCCTATATATAATTATTATTAAAAACAAAACGAATGCAGATTATATTAATATTTTAAAAAATTAAGAAAATTATTTAGTTCAAGCGGGCAAAGCCGCGAGTGGGCTAGTAGGTAATAAATATTGAAACAAAACTCTTTTATATTCTAAGACAACTACATCATTACACGATATATATTGTATTATCAGCATAAATATTTATTAATTATTCATTGATATCTGTTTTACTAAAAGCTCTGGAAATTGGCAAATAGTTATAAAATATACAAATGCAAATATATCAAAATACACAACTATTTTGTTTTGTTTTTCAAATAATATGAATATGACAAACATGTCATCGAAAGCAATTTTTTTTATAAAACTCTTAACTAAACCTATCAAAGTGTCAATTTGTTATTAAAAAAAAACGTCATTTAGCGTGCTATAAGATTAAGTTATTTTTTATTTTAATATATTTTTTGATCGTATTTTAAAAAATTTAATCATATTAAATCAGCTTCACGCTGTATCCCGCACACAACAGGATAGCCAGAGGGAACCTAGTATTCACACTCCGTTCCCCACTTACCGCCGAGTTTTTGAAGGCATTGCGTATTGAATGGTGGAACTCAACGCCGCACTTCGCCTAGACACCTAGATACCACCCACAACCAGTAGATTTTATAGTCACACTTTGTGCGCCGGCACCATGATTGGCCACAATTGGTTAGTATTTTTATTAACATTTATTTATTTTAACAAACATATACATAATGTTCATCTTATTATTATTATATTATAGAACTATTATTATTTGAAGACTCCTATGCTAAGCGTGATAACGCTTCATTTAGTTTTTCAACGAATAAGCCTTCAAAGAGACCGCATCCAATTGGATGAAAAATATAAATTACATGAGTGACGAAAAGCCATCGCCGATCTGTGTATTTCTCTTTGAAAAGGCCTGTCGTTTGTATATATAACCTTACAATATTTCGTACTGTTTTTACCGTATATTTTATATATTGTGAAATTACAAACGTCACAATATTTTATTGTTATGAATAACTATGTCTAAAACATGCAATTTTTTGTGCTGTTCATATACGTTGATTTTAAATATATGAGAACTGAAAAAACTAAAAAAATTAATACTTTGTTTTTGCTCTTCACGTGTATACACACTTCAATTTCGACTTATTAAAATGAAAAATCGGTTTCTCCTTGGAAATATAAATAATAGTAATAGCATGTTGTATTAGATATTTCTCTTGTATAAAACATATCAAATTTATATTTACCAATTTTTTTTCAATATTTAATTTCTTTTCATGAATAAAGTTTGTTATATGGTTGTTATCGTATAACGCGTCACATTACGAAGATATTGTTCAAATTATCTGTAATTCATCTGTAATTAGGGCGAAGTCTGAATAAAACCTATAGAATATCGGAAGTAGGGTGTCAATTTGTAGGGGCTGTCGTTTCAGATGTCATTCCATTAACGCCGCCCTTAATGGCGCACGTAATACGACGACGTACACCAAGTATATACACATTGACTTAACAACTTTTTGTTACAGTGGAACGAAATATTAGGAACAATATTCATTAAAATATACACTGTTTGACTGAAATTATACAAATGTTAAAAACAATATAATTAAACTCCTTTAAATATTTCAGTATTTAGATTTTTTGATTATGCTGCATTTCATCATTTGTAATTAAACCTATAGGGTACAGTGGGCCTATAGTTATAAATTTTGCAAGAAATGAGAACTTACAATACAAACAAAGAAAAAAAATACGAAAATTTTAAATTTATAGAAAGCATTACACACTTATATTTATGGTTTATTAGCCACAAATTTAAGTTTGTCAACTATTATAAGTTGTATTCTTACCAGTTGACCTACAATCCTCAAATTGGTACGAAAACCTCGGAAATTGCACTTAACCGATTTTTTTGCTGTATAAATAATACTTGAAGTAATATAAAAAAAATAATCATCTTCTCGCTTAGATACTCAACTCTCAAATTTATATCACTTAAAAGAATTACGTTTTTCCTTTTCATTATCAATTCCAATTTCCTTTTCATTTTCTTACTTCACTTACTGTCGCGTGTACATTTAGACTACATATGGGTTAGTGGTCAAAGCGCTTGGTCGGTGTCCAGGAGGTGCGGGTTCGAGTCCCGCTACGTTCAAAATGTTATACGTTTTCTAAATAAGATTGAGACACTGTTCCAATCCACCACAAAGTACATAAGCATATTATATTCGTTTAAATTAAATTTGTTTATAAAACAACTATTTTGTTTCGTATATACATTAAAATTGAGCATAAAACGTCCCAATTTCGAGATATATAAATTCGCTGACTAAAATTCACATTCACATAAACGTTTCCAGAGTTTTGTGTTTTCTTCGTTTGTAGTTTCTGTTGTGTGTCGTGCAAACAGCGAGGCGGTGCATTCAGCGGAAGTAACGTTTTTTAATATGAAAACAGTACCAGCATACATTTTGTACATTTACCTGACATTTTATTTACATTCTGATAAATTTTATTCAAGAATAAATATTACAAATGCGTCTGTGCATGCAGATTTTATTCGACGTGTACCGTATACGTTTTATGTTTTAACACGTATTACTTTTTACTAAATATGATAATATTTTTAGTACCAGAAGGTGGTTAAAATTAATTTGAAAAAAATAATTATTTAACAACTCATTTCTATTTCTTCGCTCTGGTGCCGAGGCAAATGACGCGAATACACAATGCCTTCAGAATTCGTCAGAAAATAAGGAACGGAGTGTCTTAACACTAGGTTCCCTTGGCCTATCCTACTGTGTTCGGGATACAGCATACGAAAACTGATTTATGACGCTTCACGCTGTATACCTACCTAGTAGGGTAGTCAGAGAGGACGGAACGTTTGGCGCTCCGTTCTCTCTCCTGCCTCGTCCACTGTCATCAATCTCTTCATAAATGCCTTCTGAGGACCCCTCTCATGCTTTTTATGTGTTCCTCCAGTACCCCCCCCCCCCCCCTACTCCTCTTACCGCTCACTTTTCCTTCATAAGCTGAATTATTTAATTATTTCGTTATATACATAAGAAGTCACGAACTCGTAACCCCTTGAGTATCTCTTAATAGTCCACAAGGTCAATACGTATATTTTCGTTGTCTATTAAAGAAAAAAACATGTTTTATGAAGCA
Organism: Heliconius sara; assembly: GCA_917862395.2. Classification (NCBI taxonomy): domain Eukaryota; kingdom Metazoa; phylum Arthropoda; class Insecta; order Lepidoptera; family Nymphalidae; genus Heliconius; species Heliconius sara. The sequence goes on from OU860792.2 coordinate 5,547,155, forward strand.
ACACACCAAAGAGTAAAATACATTTACCTACCTTAACTTCTAAATTATATATTATAGTCACTAAACTGTAAAAATTATAATAACAATTCAATAGAATACAACGGTACAAATAAGAAGCTTTCTCATAATAAAGAATTGTATGATATTAAATAAAAATAGAGTAGTTATCCCGGTACTTGCACGAAACTTTCGTCTCAATTATGCACTTCTAACATCCGTAGCACACTACAGTCGTAGTGCATAAAGCTTGTGCCTTTATTCATTAAGATATTAACTTTGCTTTGAAATTTTCAATTGCATTTGTTATACAATTTGTTGTTTTTCTTAATAGGATTTTTGTTCTCAATATAATATATACTTACTATTTAATTTAATATATGTTATTAATTTATAGTAATAAAATAAATTAATGTAATTACAATCGTGGAGCAGGTACATAAGCATTTCACTGTAAACGCGACTGGTCGTGGGTTCTATTACCACTCGTGGAAATGTAATGTTTTCATTTCCTGGCTCTGATAACGAGACTAAGCGCGACGGTGAGTTCCGCTACTGAATACGTCATGCCTGCAGAATTCGGAGGAAAGTGGGGAACAGATAGATAGGTAGATACTTAAAATTCTAGACTAAACGTATTGACCTTTTTAACTTTATTATAAAACTCCTAAACAGAAACAAAAGATAAGAAAGATAGAAACTCAAGTTCTTATACATTTGATTTACCAGGACCTTATCTGAGCTCGTATAAGCCCTGTAAAATCAACCATGAATTTCTTCAAATGCTTGGCTGTTCATATTTCCTTTTGTCCGAAATATGAAGGTTGTCAACGGTCGCACCTTTCTTGTATTTACTATTGAAAATATATATATATATTTTAATATTCGTATTTGTACTAAAATATATTTATTTTGAAATATTTACACGTTTTTATATAAAAATAATAATTCAGTAACTTTGTATGTATAGTATAATGCGTTTACTAAATGTAGAATTGGCAATACACACACTACAATATGGAATTAGGTTTGCTTTAGCAATTTGTGGCTGTCTTTAGCTGACTCTGACTTTAGCAACTAAAAGTGGCGCAGAGCACTAGACCGTAAATGCGACAGGCTACGGATTCGATCCCGATTCGAGGGATTGAAATATTTAATGTTTTTATTTCTGTACTCTGGTATCGAGACAGAGCACTACGTTGAGTTTTGCCGCTAAACCAGAAACATCTCCAGAATTCTTAATACTAGCCTTTGCCTAGTCTGCTACATGAAAAGATATGAAAAGAAGGTGCTGAATGTTCTTAATTATATCATCAAAATGTAACATGCTTTTATTATAAATATTAAGTGTTATATTTCTTATTATAATTAATTTATTTTTAACTATTTAGTTCACTTTATTAACAAATGATAAAAACTTGTTCTTAAAAACGTTTTTTTTTCTTTGATTTTATTGTTAACTTTTTAGTATTTTTAATTTAATGTTTTTCTATAACTACCTTCCAGTTCCATGAGTCTCTGGTATCAAATATAGTATTAAAGTACATGTCAAAAGGAATCAAACAAGCTCAAACTCGATACGGTTGCGTCGTTTAATTACGGAGTGCCTATTATATACCTTCCAGCTCCATCATCAGATCAGCTTTATGTCGTAATAATATCGCATTGTCATCCCATTTATACAACAAATCAAATGCAAAATATCAGCTCAATCGGAAACCGGAAAGTGGAGCAAATTTAACTTGCAAGATTTGATTACAGACAGATAACGGGACAGGTAAATAAAAGTTGCATTTGTCCCAAAATCCGTCGAAACGTTTTATTCGCGACTATTCGTAACCACTCCGCTGGTATAGAACCAATCGATGAACAATATACGAAATATAGTACATATCGATAATCGTATCGATGTCGATATTCGATGTTATTATTTTCGTGACCTCCTTTCATATCGTGATCGACAAACTTGTATAAGTTTCGTTTTAGTTTCTATTGTTGCAGACTGTATGATAGAAATATTTCAGAAAACCACAATTCAACGGATAGACTGAAATTTATTTAAGTTTCTATATAGGTACTGGTTTAGTTTCTAACACAGTGTGTATTTAATATACATATATATATATAGATACATAGATAGATAGATAGATATCAATTCTACATAAATAAAAGTTTTAAAAAGTAAAACATCTTGTCATGTATATGATAAGCGCATAACTATGGATCATTAATTTTCTAAAAATATAACTAAGAATCGCTATAATCGGACCAGTAGATGAAGTCTCTAAGAGACTTTGACATTATTAAATTTATGTAGTAATGAAATCCTTTTTAATTGTAGAATAGATTTTAATACTAAGTAAGAGACTGCTGTCTCTGTGATTATTGAAATAGATATTAAGAATGCTTGCCTGACTGAATTCTTATTACGTTTCCCATTCAAATAATATAGTAGGTTAAAATAAAGGAAAATATGGAAATACAGAAAATGTTACTTTTTTATAAGTATGTCTATTTTAACTATAACTTCCTTTTATAGTTGTTTTAATCGGATCTTATGAGTAACTATTAGAAAACAATCAAAATATACCATCTGTTAGTATTTAATAATAGATTTTTTATTAGGTCCCATTATCACAACGTTTTATCTGGTCATCAGTACGGCAACGTTACTAAGTGGTCTAATACATCCTTGCGGACCGAATGTTAATTTGTACAGGACTGAACGACGTTAATTCTGTTACCTCAACTACAGTTACGCTTATTACAACCCCGAAGAAAATGTTTATGTGTGCGTTTGTGTATGAATGTGTGTATCCGTAATTCAGTCTGTATCATAGGGCCTAGACGAATGAACTGATTTTGATTGATTTTTGCTTGAAAGGTGATTTAATCGAGTGTTCTTAGCTATAATTCAAGAAAATATGTTCAACCAATTGAAGATTTTCAGCACTTCTCTAGTTATTTGTTCATTTTTTAGAGCTTTTGCGTCAAGGGTTATTTAATTATCAATTATTTAAAAAATATTCCACTGATCTATTTTATTATTTACTTCATAAAATATGAAACATCATTAAACAAAACTTTTAAAAATAAAAAATAAACTATTATCTTAAGAAAATATTATCTCCTTCAAAAATATTTGATTTAAACTTAAATTCATTTTCTCTCTCACATAAAAAATAATGAAACCATGTAACGCAGTAAAAGCTGCTGCTTTAATAAAATGTTGTATAGACTGTTATAAGAAATGTTAATATTATTTTGATTTTTCTATGAAAATTTATTTACAGTATAACAATAAATTTATTATAGAAAATGTAATATATTAGAATAATATAAACACAAGTAATAAATCAACTTGAGTCTCTTTACTCAAATATTATAAGGACAATTAAATAGTTTAATATAATTAGTTTCATTATAATCACTTTTTAACAATTAAGTTTAATTTTACATTTCTCAAATAAAACTAAATCACAATTGAAATTACAAAATTTAATACCTTATCAACTATATTTTAAATACATATATAACCTTAACACAACTCCAATCTGCGTCCCAGAGACAATAACTATTACTTTAAAAACATTATTTAAGGCCCGTATTTATAAACTGCTTTCAACTCTGAGATCGATCTTGAGATGCCATTATCATTCATTATCAAATTATCTATCTATGAATGAAAACAACATTTTAAAATCGATCTTGAGAGCGATTTATAAATATGGACCTAAAATTTAGTACGATTTACAATTTTAAAAATATTATTAAGCTTTTCCAGTTATTCCACTTGACCTAGAACTGTTTTAATTACCTTAGCGAAACTGGAAAATACTGCTATGCTTTTACACAAAGAACTTAACGCCTGATTTGAGTGCTACCGTAGCCATGGCGGGGCCGGAGGCTCAAATTCAAGCATATTATGCAATCTTAAACGCCACTTCTGCTGCTGCCTCTCTGCCACTTCTGCCTTTGAGATTCTGTTTATTTATTTTTTTTATTTTTAATGTACTTTAGCCTATATTAGATAAGGGGTTCTTTAAAAATTTATAAAAAAAATGAGCTTCACGCTGTATCCCGCACGCTACAGGGTAGGCAGAGGTAACCTAGTGCTAAGACACTCCATTCCCCACTTTCTGCCGAATTCTGGAGGCATTGCGTGTTGAGTGGCAGAACTCAACGCCGCGCTTGTCCTCGACACCAGAGAGAAGAAATGGAAATATAAATTTAAGTAAATATTTCATCTCCTCGAGTGGGGATCAAACCCACAACCAGTCGGTTTTACAGTCACACATTGTGCCCCTGCGCCACGACTGGCCTCAAAAATAATAAAATGTATTATTATCTTGATATGACTTATAGAGGTGTGCAGCCAAGGTTCCAAAGAAAAAACTTTCTTTTTACCTTGAGGTCGGCGTGGTGCAGTGGCATAAACATGGGAAAGTAAATGCAACGGTTGTGGGTTCGATACCACTCGGTGAAAAATTAAATTATTGTAATATTTTGATTTCTTCGCACTAGTGACAAGGCAAACCGTGACGTTGAGTTTCGTCAATGAACGCTTGATGCCTCGAAATTTCGGCAAGAAGTGGGAAACGGAGTATCTTATCAGTATATTAAATCTGGCTACCTTGCTACACGTGGAATACAGCGTGAAGCGCGAAAAGAAATTAACTTAAATATTAAGTAAACCTGACCGAAGTTAGGTACATGAATGTATTACAATTAAAACGAATTACATTTGATTATTTCCTGAAACGGCTTACGTAACATTTGTCGTCAGCGGTGGAACGTAACGTGCTTGCGTAACACACATACATATAATATGTATATATTTTGTAATCTTTTCAAATATTTTTTCACAATATATCCGTATACTTAAATACCGTAAAGTCATTGAAATGAGAAACTTTAAAAATTTACTCAAAGTGAATAAATTTGCGGTTTTAGAAACTATACGTAGCGCATATCGTTTGAAGTCTGAACTTGTAATAGCATCAGAATAGATTTGCTAAGCGTCAAAAGCCTAGCTGTATACGACTCTTCATGCATACACAAGAGCTAACCGAGAGGGTAAGCGATACTTTAGTAGGTTAAGTTGGAATAAACCGTTGTTGTTAACGTTAAATTTGTACAAGCCATATTCTTACTGTTAGTCCAAACTTTTGGCGGTTAAAAAAAGTTTTAATAATGTAAAATGGTAGTGTTTATTTGTTACAATGCTTATTGTAGTATTCAATATTATTTAATATTGTTACATTACATATAGTTGATAAGTTATACATTATATTTTTGAAGAAACAAAGCTATTTTTAAAATCTTAATTCTCGCAAGAAGTAATTCAAATATTAATTATCAAATTAAATTATCTTTTTCAGGGAACTTCAATAACAATATTGCTTCACCACGTATCCTGCAAACAGCAGGGTAGACAGAAGGAACCTAGGGTTAAGACACTCCGTTCCCCATTTTCTGCCGATTTTTTCAATGCATTTATTATCCTATAGTCGAGAAGCGGAACTCAACGCTGAGTTTATTGCATTGGTGTCAGAGCGAAGAAATGAAAATATTAATAAATAACAATTCATTTCCTCGCGTGGGGATCGAATCCACAATCGTCGCGTTACAATGACAGTGACCTAAAGCATAGTGTTTAACGAAAGAAAAATATAATTATCAGACTAAATAAAAGCATTATTAATATATTAATCGTGGTTTGCTATAAAATTCCTTCTCCATACAGAAAAGCGCTTGAAATATTCTAGAGCCTGTAATAAGTGTTTAAGTATTAGCTGGTTCGAGAGAGGTTGTTAACACCAGCTGTGAGCTAGTAAAGAGCACGGAATTAAGCTTAAAAATTGCTAGGGTTTCGTTGTTTTTTTTATTTCTTTAGATTTTATTAAATATTCTGAGGAGGCGCTTGAAAGTTTAGTTCGAAAATATTTTTATAAAATATGTTAATGCTATACCTGATTTAATTAATACAATTAAGGTATAAAATAATAAAATATACAAGAAAAAATTCAAAAGCTATATGAATAATAAGCATTTTGAATATGTAATTTATTATTTACTAGTATATACTGGAACAGTTCGTGGGGACGTCGTGGCGCAGAGGCAAAAGTGTTTAAATGTGACGCGACGGTTGTGGGTTCGATTGCCACTTGGGGAATAGGATAACTTGTAGGTTGAAACTCTACTCTTACTCATGCTTATTTATATTTTCAACACAGGTTTTTCATATAATCAGGCGTGATAACGCTCTACAATTTTACGTCTCAAAACGAACAAAAATAAAAAGATATTTTTTTTATAAATACTCTATTTTTAATCCTTTTTTGAGTTTTTCAGTTGAGTCATTACAATATTTTATCAATCAACCAACGGAACAACTTTACAAATGAATATGACCAACTAAATTGGATGGTATTGTGCTTTAACGACGCTTAATTCCCACTCGTTTTATAAAATAGCTGTGTATATTCTATATACTATTTACACAGATAAAAACGAAATTTTTCAAAAGAGATTTACCTGTTAGTTTCAAGTTTTAATTGTGCTGGAAAAAAAGTTGCAATATTTGTTGCCAATGAACAGCGGACGAGAGCTTTTTCTCTTATCTTTTCTACAGGCGTGTAATGGAAATATAACTTAATTATAATTATATCAAAGTACTTTCACTTTAATAATAACTTTTAATTCTGCCTTATTATTTTAATTTAGTGTGTGCAGAGAAGACAGTGTGTAACTGATATCCCAAACACTTTTAGATATATTATTTATTAAATAACGCCTTGGCTCGCGATGTGTCTAGTGGGTAGAATCGTTTGTAGTTGTGGTCGTGAAGAACCCAAAATCTTTAAGAGATTCAGATTGAACAGTGTTAGGACTTATGTTATATATTATGCCATTATAAGGTACCGCTTTAATAAGATATTTACCATCAAAGGTTATTTAGATAATTGGAAACTCGACAATATGACATTGTCATAACTCGTAGCTTGACCGAAGAAAAGCCAAGAGCGCGTCCTATCTTCTTCTCCACTGTAACTGCGAACCAGTTATAATAAAAAGAAAAAAGAGTATGGGCACCACCACGCCCCTACACCGTGAATTCCTACCAGACTGCGGCTGCAACAGTCTTATTGAATACTTATTTAGAAAACGTATAAAAGTTTGAACGTAGCGGGACTCGAACCCGCGCCTGACCTCTGCCATACGTTCCGTGCTCAGAGCGCCTGCTCGGTTTCCAGGAAGCGCGGGTTCGAGTCCTGACCACTGAGCCATAAGTTCAGTAATATTAAATATTTTGACCTTCAGTAAGAATCGAACGCACAACTTCTCACGCTGACAATCACGTTTGTACCCCTGCACCATGACTGGCCTCATAAAACATTAAATTTATCGGACCAATATATTACTATCCGATTGTTATGAAGTGATAATTTAAATAAATCGTAATATTTTATCCATTTCCATATCATTTAATTTCAATTTCCAGTGAATAAAATCAGAAATTTTACAGGTTTTTTGAAAACATTAATACATATTAATAAAAGTTATATTATTGATTTTTTTATATGTATATTACATATAAAATTTTACAATTAACCATATATTGAAATAAAATTAAATAGTTACATTTCACACATCACGTCGTCATAGTTTTCAACTAAATAAATGAGGGTTTATGTGTTTTTATGTGAAATTACACACCTACAATATACAATCTATTTTTTTTATTACCTTCACGCTGTGTGCAGAACATAGCAGGGTAGGCAGAGAGAACCAAGTGTTAAGACACTCCATTCCCCACTTTCCGCCGAGTTCTGGAAGCATTGCGTGTTAAGTGGCGGAACTCAACGCCGTGCTTTGCCTCAACAACGGCGAAGAAATGAAAATGGGATAAAACCAGTCGATTTTACAGTCACACTTTGTGCCCCTGCGCCACTACTGGCCTCTATATACAATAAACCAATCGTATTTGAACCCCACTCAATACGCTTATGTCGGTATTATAACTACATTAACTTAATACACTATTCCTTGTTAAAACTTGGGGTACTCGACCCCTATAGTAGCTGAATAAAATAGAACTTCAATATCGATGTATCTGATTATTCAATATTATTATTATTATTATTTTTATTTTATTTATTCTTTCATTATTCATTTTATTTATTTATTTTTTTTCATTATTCTTTCTTTCTTTCGGCAGAAAGTGGGGAACGGAGTGTCTTTCACTACGTTCCCTCTGCCTACTCTGCAGTGTGCGGGATACAGCGTGAAGCTGATTTTTTTTTTTTGATTATTCAAAAGACGAGGGCAAATATAATTTGTGGCAATTGAACTCCAGACCATCAGTACTGAATGCAACGTTTGATACAATACCCATTTCGTATTTACAACAACAAAACCTTTACTAACTTTAAGCAATTTTAAACACTTTTTTAAAGTGTTATTTATTCCTCACTTAGGTAAAGAATTACAATATGGTTAAAATTTTTATACGTTTTCTATATTAATAACTAAGAGTAATTTTTGAAACTTCTTGTAAAATTATTTTTATTTGTTTTTAAGTAGAGTAGAGTAAGGACGTAACGTTTAACGTTTTTACACATTTGAGGCCAATACGCGTAAACGCGACAGATTGTTGATTTGATACCCACTCGAGGTAATGAAATATTTAATATTTTCATTTCTTTGCCCAGGTAATGAGACAATCCGCAGCGTTGAGTTCCGCCACTGAACAAGCAATGCCTACAGAAGTGTCTTAATGAGTACGGAGTGTCTTAGCACATCATTTCCAGGATCCCTCCGCATACTCTGTTATGTGCGGGATTAGAGCATGAAGATAAAAATTGTTATTTTAACAAAAAAATTTTCTTCAACCGGATCCCATAATCCACATACCTAATCAAACTCACATAAAAAAGTGCATTTTTTTTCATCATCAAAATCGATTGGCGTGATATTGACTTCACTTCCATTTGTCGCGCACGTACTTACACTAAACATCGAAATTGATGATCATATTGAAATTTTTATAACGTCATTATTTTGTGTTTAAAGCCGTTTTTATAACATAAGTAGTGTTTTAAATAAAAATAAATTGTGCTTATATATTCAATTACTTATCACAGAAAATACAGAAAAGCCCTGGCTTATCAGTTTGAATAAGCGTTTTACAAGAGCATCGTTTAATATAAAGTAGCAAAGAGACAATTTCACAATGAAGTAACTTGGGTGAGAAAAAAGAGGCAAAGTTAGTCTGAGGATAAAGTGAAGTGACAAGTATAGAACTTGTCGCGTTTCTTTCCAAAGTTACATTATGGTGTAAATCTCTAAAGATGATGTTGAATGTTCTTTTTACATTATGCTATATATAATACATAATATTTTTTTTTACATATTGAAAATGAAACGTAATTTCTATTTATTTATTTTTTTATTTAGAGATTTTTGTGATGTATGATTTAGGGAACTTACGGCCTCAGGTCATCAAAGTCAATTTTTAAATTTGTATACAGTAACATCTGACAAAAGGGACAGGTACTATACCTATTCAGTTTTCAACTCACAGACAAATATTTATACTAAGAAATTTTAAATATTTATATGTAAATATAAATATCTATTTCAAATTACCTAATAAGCACACTGAAAAAAATCAAACACCTCGATATTTATAAAGTCAGCTGATACTTACTGCTGACATAAAGTATACGATTCAAAAGTAAGGTTTATATGAATGGTCACTTTCAATCGTACGAAACGATCGGCGTATTTACAACACCATAAAATTACATTGCTGAACCGTTTTGATTTGCTTGGTAAAATTTTTATTGCGAATATATGGCGTTCAGCTCGATAGCTGCCTCGTGAAGTTTTGATGTAAAACCGTTGACACGATATTGCGATTCGTTGTTATTGCAGAAAATTATATATATATACACAGTGTCATCCTGTATCCCACACACAGCCGGGTGGGCAGAGCTAGTGTCACTCTGTTCTCCATTTTACGCCGAATTCTGGAGGTGTTGCGTGTTGAGTGACGGAACTCAACGCCACGCTCTTGCGTCGACACCAAAGCAAGGAATGGGAATTTAAACTTTAATTAGTATATAATTTCCTCGAATGGAGATCGTACCCATTCTTCTTCTTCTTTGTCGTGTTCTTCATTACTGAAGGTCATGACCGTTCTGGTAGGTCTTCGTGAGTCATCAGGTTCATTTACAGTCACACATAGTGCACCTGCGCCGCTACTTGCCGCAAATGCAGGAAATTAATGAAAGATAAAACTAGATCTTTAAATAACTTTTGATGTATTCCATAAGTATATTGTAGTGAGCTTGGTACAAAATCGTGTCTTTTTTATTCTAATGAGAACGAACGACTTTTCTCTTTGCAGAAGATTCACGACCTAGAAACTTTTATAGCCATTCTAGAATCGACAGCTCTTCAACTAATCTTCATTCATCCTATGCTCTTATAAAATGTTCTTTTTATGCCACTCAACACAGATTCTACTTTTCTGGCCTCTGGCTTTGATATTGTTTCGTTGAAATTAGTATAATTCAAAGTATATAATTTGTTGTTTTTACTTTTAAGTTTATACATTATTTGTAACATATTAAATTAAGTAAATATTTACAGGATACAAATAAAAAAAATCTGCGTCACGCTGTATCCCGCACACAGCCGGGTAGGCAGATTGCACCTAGTGTTAAGACACTCCGTTCCCCACTTTCTGCCGAATTCTGGAGGCGTTGCGTGTTGAGTGACAGAACTCAATGCCGCGCTTAGCCTAGACACCAGAGCGAAGAAATGGAAATATAAATTTAAGTAAATATTTCATCTCCTCGAGTGGGGATCAAACCCACAACCAGTCGGTTTTACAGTCACACTTCGTGCCGCTGCGCCATGACTGGCCTAAAACTAAAAGGACGTATATAAATAGTTTTATTAAAACAGTAGTTGCTGGTAACAACTTAGTTGAGTAGATTTTGTCATACAAACTACTTCCATTAGCCCTAGCAAAGCCCTAGCATTAGCAAAGTACCATGTGGTACTTTCACGTTCCCTACTTTTGTTTTACAACAACACTGCTTAAATGCTATTTTTCTCAATAACTTCGTGTATTATATTACTTCGTTTAATAACTTCGTACTTACCTTTTAATTCTGCATGCGATTTTCACATCAGATGTTTCAGATATTTGTTTTTTTTAGTTGATCTTAGAGCTTCTACATTTAAAACATTTCTTGTTAAGTGGAGGAATCAACTCTGTGTTTAGTCTCACTGGAGCGGCAATAAAAACAATTTGAATATAACCATGAGAAATGTTCAAACTAACTACGTTTGCTGCCAAGACGACCTTGTTTTTTTCCCAAAAAATGACTGAACGGAGGATTATATCAACTATTTGTTGATTGCGCCTTAAGCATGCCTGTAAGCCCGTGCACCTAGCAAGATCAGGGCCAGGGACTACTCATTATGTGAATGTGGCCTGGACGATGTGCACTATCCCACATCCTTTTCTCCTGTTTTAAATTAATCCACCCCTTATATGACGTCCTTCCTTATAAAGTTCCCCGTCCTCTTAATGTTCAATGTCTGTTAATGTTTCTGTTTAGTCCTTTATATAATATATTTTATTTTAAAGGTGAAGGAAGGTACTAAGTAGCCTTTGACTGGACTTCTTTTTGGCATGCATTCTCCTATTAGGTAGTATAGTCTATTTCTTGTCGTAGAATCTTCTTCGTGTGTTCTCCATACAGCGTGACATTGGTGAAGAGATTAGTGCTCAACTGGCACGCTTGAAGCGAGATAAATTAAGAATTAAACTGAACTAAACAATGCTTGCGTTAAAAGTTACATGTCCCACAGTAGCATTTTAGCTTAAGCATTAAAATCAATAAAAGAAAATATATTGGTGATTTGTCAACAAAAACCGCTTACCTAAATAAAATAAATAAAAGCTTCACGCTGTATCCCGCACACAGCAGGGTAGGCAGAGGAACCCTTGTGTTAAGACACTCCGTTCCCCACTTTCTGCCGAATTCTGGAGGCATTGCGTGTTGAGTGGCAGAACTCAACGCCGCGCTTAGCCTCGATACCAGAGTGAAGAAATGGAAATATAAATTTAAGTAAATATGTCATCTCCTCGAGTGGGGATCGAACCCACAACCAGTCGGTTTTACAGTCACACTTCGTGCCACTGCATCACGACTGGCCTCGAACGCTTACCTAAATACTAAATAAATTTTGTTTTTGTTGCATTTCAATATTTCTTACATCTAATCTTGCCTATAACAGTTCATAAGATTTCCCAGATCTTAAATTTTTATATTCCAATAGAAAATTCAATCACGTTAACCCACTTTTGCTAAGACGGCGTTTCCTTACGTCCTGTAGCTTGGATGGACTATTATGATTCTTCATCAGATATTCCTGACCTTTAATTTGTGTTATATGAATAGAAAATATCTATTATGTCTAATAAAAAAAAAAATTTTTAGCTTCACGCTATATCCCGCACACAGCAGGGTAGGCAGAGGGAACCTAGTGTGACACTCCGTTCCCCACTTTCTGCCGAATTTTAGAGGCATTGCGTGTTGAGTGGCAGAACTCAACGCCGCGCTTTTGCCTTGGCACCAGAGCGAAGAAATGGAAATATAAATTTAAGTAAATATTTCATCTCCTCGAGTGGGGATCGAACCCACAACCAGTCGGTTTTACAGTCACACTTCGTGCCACTGCGCCACGGACGGCCTCAATTATGTCTAATAACTTTTTCTAAAGTAGCGTTTTATTATGTATAATAGTTTAGGCAGTACTAATATGGTTCTACACCAGGTATCATTATTAATACCACGTCCTAAACAGGATTAATAGAAACATGATAAAAAAATTATACAAAAAATATTTAGAATTGTTTTCGTGCTAGACAATACAGTTATAATATATATGTATATTTAGTATATTGACACACTTTTCTACTGCTTTATTACAATAATACTTTTATATACAAATTCATATTGAGAAAATATCCGATATTGTACTTAAGCTACAAATAATAAATACTTTATCAAATAATGTATCGACGAATATTTTTTTTGGCTTTACTCTGTGTTCCGCATATAGCAATAGAGGGAACCTAATGTTAAGAGACTACCTACCATTGCGATTACAGTAGCACGTATACGAAATTAACAATAATAGTATTATATTTTAGTTATTAAAATCGTATTATAACTATATTCATTACTTTATATTCTGGTTCAATCTATAAATTATCTACTGGTTTCAGTAACTACCCGAGTTTTCTTAAGATAAAATTTTTCTAACTAACAAATAACACTTTATTTCTTCGAAGGATAACAGTAACAAGGCAAGGACGCAAGAAGTTAGAGCACTCGAACTACAATACAGTACCACAAAAATTGTTGAGGTGGTGATTTATTGTTTCTGTATTTTTAATGAGTTCTGCCTGCAGACTTAAACGGAAAATGGGAAACATAGTGTCTTAATACTAGGTTCCGTCTGCCAAACCTGTCATGTGCAGGATACAGCGTGACGCTACAAAAAGTATATATAACACTCTCTCTCTTTTCACTACTCTTCGCTATTTGATCTAACATGTCTCCATATTATGGCACACACATATAAGGGACTTCAACAAAGGCGTTATGTAAATGTGTAAATTCTGTACAAATTGATCCTGTGAACGAGAGCTAACTTTGCCAGAAAGTGTTTTCCACGAGTATTTTAAGCTTCTATTTATATAACGTAGCATATTAACCACCCTATTAACTTCGACTACAATAGTTAAAAGGATATGTGTTTTATTAAAACTACAAGAAAAGCGATTTAGCCAAAACTTAAAACGGAATCATTATAATTTTAAAGCTTTGGAAATCTCATTACTATCTGAATATAGAAGCGTAGAGAACTATCTATGATTTACAAAAGGTTTTGTTACTATTGTCAAAAATACAAAGATAAAGCATTGCATTTAATAGACCCCGACCCAAGTTTATCACATTCGTTTTGCTCGGCACTACAGAAGGATTTATGACGCCACCGCGGGCACGTCCTTTGTCCGACGCGAGGGACTGAGAAGGGGTCTACCCACGACCTTGACTAGGCGGCGCCTACCATTTGTTTGTTGATGTATATCTAGATAGAATCTACGCAGAAATAAGTCCCAATTCCGTTTTCCATTATATCTGATTTTAATGAAATTTGCGTTGACGGATCATTTTGAAATAGTTTTATTCCAATAGTAATATTAGTGATCTTAGATCAAGGGTTACTTCTTTCTTTCAATCGTCATCAGTGTTTTGTTAAATAACAATATAAAAGTAATGCTTTGATGGAACTGCTAAAGTAATTTAATTTACGAAATTAGCCTTGTTATAATATATATTTCATATTTTTTGAAAGACATAAGCGCAAGGCTACGTTTACACATTAAGTATAGAATGTTTTTTGACTTTTCGTCTAGGTTCCACAAAAGATTACAAAATGCCTTATTTTTTTGTAAATAAAGATTATAAATAATTATATTATCGTTATCAGAGTAGTTGCAGAATAATATAATATATCATTTAGTAGGCAGAGGGAACCTTCCGTTCCCCATATTCTGCTGAATTAATATAAATTAGTATATGTTCATGTAATAATATAAGCGGTTCTGTCTTACACCCGCAGTTGAACATCGCAGCAAGAATATAAGGGCTTTAAAGATAACTAGCTATCTTATCACCGGGGTCGTTTCTCCTCATTTAACGCTAAGTGTTATAAAATGGGCTACGGGACACCGTAAATGGATGCGTCATCCATTATTTCCTAGGTGCTTTGAATTTGATACATTTAAAAACAATTAAATGGTGAGAAAATTACATGAATAGTCCATGTAATTTTAATAACATAACAAAAACTATATTTTGTGAAAAAGAACGGATTTATTTTTTGTTAAGTATTTAATTCATATTTTTAATGTTGTCCTAAGAACAGTAACCAGTACTAAAATAAAATTCTCGGGGAAATGGTTGAAAAAATACTCAAAGTCAAGGGAATGAAAAACAACGCTCCAAATGATTGACGAACAAAGAACAGAATTACGAATCACATCTAGGTTTCAGGATGAGCCAAACAAAAAAATATCTCTTTCTGTAGGTCTCGTAAAAAATATACTTTTAGCTTTTGTCGATCTCAACGGGCAATCTCAAGATTAATTATTTTTCATTTATTTTCAAAGAGTCAATCAATCTACGCCAGTTCTACAATTCGGCAAGTAATAGTTAGCGTCAATTTTGAAATTAAATTGATTAAGACGCCAGTCGTGGCGCAGTGGCCCGAAGTGTGACTGTAAGCGCGAATGGTTGTGAGTTCGAGCCCCACTCTTGGAAATGAAATATTTATTTAAATTTATATTTCCAATTCTTAGCTCTGGTGTTAAGACAAACCGCGGCATTCAGTACCGCCACTCAACACACAATGCCTCCAGGATTATCACTAGAAACTGTATTAGCACGAGACTCCCTCTGCCTAACCTGCTGTGTGCGGGATACACCGTGAAGCTGATTTTAAACTGATTAAAGTCTGAAGTGATATTGCTAATCATTATTTTAATAATGTAAGCATATGTACATAGAGAAATAACTATTTATCCGATATGATAGTCATATCGACTTTTTTGAACATTAATAACAAAAGTATAACAAAAGCTGTTTAAGATTTGACGTCTAATAGATTTATTCCACATTAATTTACTTCGACGGCGTTGATATATTTTTATAATAATATTCTCGCATGTTTTTTTTTTTTTTTATGTTTGATGTTATATGGCGTAAACATATAAATCCCCGAATGAGTTATCTTTATTGTTTCTTTACCATAGCATACCACTATTTCATTTTGCGATTTGGTAATTAGAAAGATATATATTATAGAGAAATTTCATAGTAATGTACTTAATAGAACCACAATCAAGAAGCAGTAATGTTTTAAATAAATGGAATCTCTTAAGTGAAAAAAAATTGACCCACCGTCATGATAATACTAGTTTTTAAATGGATATATTTAAATATAATTTAATGATGTATTTGATTATTTTTTGTTTAGAATTTAAATTTTTCAAATTTGATTAATTCAATAACTAACAGCTCAGAGAACGCCAAATAACATAAAAGATATTTTGATTAATTACTTATTTATCATAACTTTACAAGTCCTTTTTCCGAAAAATGAAATATAGATTTTATTTTTTACGAAGCACATAAAATATTTCTTTTTCAATCGCTTTAAAATGAACGCTTTCATTTATCCATGCATATTCTTTTGCTTTTATATGATGCTTTCCCGTTGGAAAATCAATAGTACCAAACCTACAAAAAAAAATTAATCACTTTATATTTTGACTGAAGACGTAAAAGGTAGTACATTAAACCGTACAAAATATGATTATTTATACGAAGTGAAAGAACGAACGAAATTTACAAACAAAATATCTGAAAAAGAGCTAAAGCTATTTTGAATTTCCATATTATCCATCAGTACACACAATGTGTCATCACGTACGACAAGTTTCCGGGGATCCACAGGAAAGAGCGGATACAAAAACTAAATCTTCCCCTAAACGGTTGGGGAGAGTTTGGGCGCTATTGTAATATGTTGCTCTTGCAATATTTTTTATACAGTACCCTTACACGGGGCACACGTCACGTGGTGGTGTATAAGTGACAAATATCTGGAGTAATTTGTTAGGTTCCTTAAGAATATTTTTATTTTTGTCCCCCGATAGAAACAGAATGAAGTGTGCGTCTTATATATTATTGTATGTGTTATTTACGTGTTTATATGTATGTATGTCTGTCTGTGGTATTATACTTCCCAAACGATCAAATAGATATTATTGTATGTGTTATTTACGTGTTTATATGTATGTATGTCTGTCTGTGGTATTATACTTCCCAAACGATCAAATAGATTTTGTTTTAGTTTTAATTATTTGAAAGGCGTCTCAATCGAAAGACAATATTCGCTATAATAAATATAAGTATAAAGTTAATATAAGTATAAAGTTTATCATCATTCTATTAGAATAAAATATTAAGAACTAAATAATTTTTACTTAAAACCTTTTTATATATAGAATCATCTCAATTTTTAGAGTCTCAAAATTTATGTTTAAATATAGAATGCATTTAAAGATGATTTGTGACATATGTTGTAAACCATGCAATTATTATATTATATAATTGAAATAAATAATTTTAAATTTACTTCATTTGACACGTTACGTAATAATTGAATATTGTGACACAAAATTTTAAATGTATTTCCTAGACACATTCTACAAAATTCATTTTTGCACGATGCAATATCTCACAATTTCCCTCCAATATGCTCGACCACAGATTAATAAAAACTCGCGTGGTTCTAATAACGCCTCGCGTCAGATGTTCTAACAGGACACAATGCCTCTTCATATAAAAGCAGTATAAACATTTTCATAACATTTTATCAGTCAGCTAATAAAAATATAATCTTTAAATCACAAAATATAAATAATAAGGCGATAAAACAATTCCTTTTATGCTTTAATAAGATATAAAATAACCTCGCAAAAATCACTTCAGGAGTCTTTTGTCCATAGACTCTTTTTTATCCACGGTTTTTAATTATAAGTTTTAATATATATAGGCACGGTTTTTAATTATAAGTATATATAGTAGTTTTTAATTATAAGTGTATAACTATTCTATGAATAAAAAACAATTGCCAGTTCTAATTTGCAATACTTATAAAATTTTAAAGGACTCTACTATGACTAAAAAAGTACATTTTCTTATTTAAGATATGGATGTACGAAGATAAGATGTATTCTTCTTATTTAAGATATGTATAAACAATTACCTACAGATAGAAACGTTTTTATCAATATTAAAGTCTTAAAAAATGTTAACGTACTGCAATATATGGCGGACAGCAAAGTAAGTATAATAATATTTCATTTTGGTCATTCAGTGTTTCAGCGCTAATTACTTCCATACATTTTGTTTAAAATTAAAAATTTAATCTTCTGATCTATTTGGTCAAATATGAATAAGAATCTTTTATATAAATTTGACTTGAGACGTAATTCCAAACTCACATACAATCAGTTATGTCTAGATGAATTCTTCACTATTCAATCTTTAGTTTTATATTATTCTTCTTGGACAACGATATATTTAACTTAGCTTAACGCTGTATTCCTTAATATATTTTTGATAGTAAAATGTTATTTATGCTTAAATAAAAACTCAAATTTTAAATCACTTTTAATTAATATAGACTTTACACTAGCATAATAACAAAATTTACAACGAATAATTTTCGTATCAGAACATAACTAAAGTTAAAATGTGTTACTCTGACGTTGATCACTCGCAACTAAAGCACTTTATAATACTAGCATTAATATTAATAAAACAATGAAGTTTAATAGTTAGTACTTATTATAAAGCTCAAAAGTAAAAAAAGCTCGAATACAGTTTTTACAGGTCAAAAAGTAAAAAAGATACTTTTATATATTATTTTTCAAAAGATATAGAATCTGTATTTATTACATCTATTTTTTTTATATTATTTTAATATTATTCCTCAGTAATAGTAAGCAAGTAAGCTTTCATCGATGTTTTAAATGGAAACGACATCGTTCCCTTAAGTATTTCGTGGGTGAATAATATATCTGCTTCAAATAGAGCATCCATCAAAATAAATCGCTTTGGTTGGGTCGTATCCTCCATTTCCGTCCATGTCCGATTTAGTGCGCCTGCCCTTGGGACACCATCATAGTACATATCTTATCAAATTTAACTGAAAGAATTTTTATTGAAATAATTAAGTTATGTTTATTCTATTAGAATTGACGCTAGTTTGTGCCCCTGCGCTACACGCAGGGGCACAAAAGTGAGACTGTAAAACCGATTGGTTGTGGGTTCGATACCCACTCAAGAAGATGAAATATTTAATAAGTTCTTTGATTTTCACGATTATTACACATATTAAATGAAACTAATTTAGCCGGATTAATCGCGTATATTTAAGATTTTACATTTTGAAACCCGACGTTTCGAACACTTTGCAGTAGTCCGTGTCTACCCGTGACCACGGACCATCCGGTTAAATTAGTTTCATTTAATATGAAATATTTACTTACATTTATATTTCCATTTCTTCGCTCTGGTGTCGAGGCAAAGCGCGGCGTTGAGTTCTGCCACTCCAAAATGCAATGCCTCCAGAATTCGAAAGAACGTGGGGAAAGGAGTATCTTAACACTAGGTTCTCTCTGCCTACCCTGCTATGTGCGGGATACAGCGTAAAGCTAATTTTTATTTATTCTATTAAAATATTTACTGAAGTGTTTTAGTTTACGATATAATTATAGATATTTTTCATACATATAATACATATGTATATAAAACGTAATAGAAGCATTTATAAATAAAACAATATAAAAAGATAGAAAAGTCAATACGTTCATAAGTTCTATACATGGCAGATATAAAAAAAAATCAATTGACTCGGTTAATATATCTATAACAAAAATACGAACATACGCAACTTTGTACGAAATACCACTCGAAAAAAATTTATGAATTTTGGTTTGGTGGTAGCTTAGCGTCTGGAGGTACATTTTTTTCCACTTCAGTATATATATAGAAGTTCAATACAGTTTTATATAAAAAATATTTATAAATAAACTACTTTAATTACTAATAACTACTGGGTATAAGTGAATTTTGTTACGGTAACAGCCTAACAAAGAGATTAACAATTTTCTTATGAAAAATATAAGGTACTCTTAGACATAGGCAAATTACGTCGATCAATCGCAACTGGAGCAAATTTCTGTCATTTTAGCAAAAACTGCTAACTAAGCGAATCAAAAGCACTTATCTCTAATGTATCCATTACTAAAAAGAAGAAAATTTAATTATTGGTTTAATAACTATTATGTTCAACATTTAGTATAGTTGCCAGTACATTCTAATGCAAGTAAATTGTAGACAAAACAAATGCATTAACCAAATTAATACATACAGTAACACGCCATCAACATAAATCAATTGACGTATTTATCATTTATCAAACACTGATTTAACAGTTACAAGGGAACAAAAGGGACGGACAAACATACACATATACACATTACAAGCACATTCCTCCTTTAGAGATTCGCTGCAGTCGGGTAAAGAGACAATATAAACAACAATTTACTTTAATATAATATCATATTTTCAAAGCTATTGGAACATTATTTCGGACTCCCAAAAGACAAAATTAATACAAAAATTAAAATTGAAAGCAAGATGTTAAGGAACAAATAAACTCATGATACTGTAAATATTTTGAGGAATAAGAATTTCCTTTTGGACGCTCTTCAAAGTTTATCCATCCTCTTTCGACCGAGTTGACATAGTTCTGTAAAGTAACACATCTATATCTCACTTTTTTTTACTATTTTATATAGATAGCATTGACAAAAGTTTTGAAAGTATCTAAAAACGGACAAAGGTTAACTTGGTAGTGATGTCATTTACATTTGTAATTTATTTCAATGGGGTTGTTTACCCTTATTATGAGGGTTTTGATCTGTATTGTGTTCTTGTTTAGCGTACAGGATGAGCATTTTTTTTATGAAAAATATTTACTATTAAACCAGTTTGTTTTTCCCGATGTATCTCTAACATATTGACTAAAATTTATAATATTTACATTTTTGTTCACTAATTTCTGTTATTATAATATAACACAACCTACAGTACGTATTAATTCCATTTTCATGTACCTCAATGAAACGGAACTGCCGAGAAAATGATAATAAAGATTTTAACCCGAATTTGTATTTGAAAATTATGAAGAAAAAAAGATTATGTTATAAACGTCAGCAGCGTCAACGTTTACGTCTCATCGAAGCGTGATTTATGTCAAGTGCGGCGCCCGAAGTGAAGCATATTATATTTTATGCGACGATTTAATCACAAGTGGCTTGTTATTTTAAGTAATGATATCAATATAAAAGAAATCGGCCAGTCGGATGTGGAAATCGCATACGGAGGTTTCCATACCAGAGAAATACCATTTTATCTATAAAATGCCAAAAATTGATATCTGTTGTATAGGAGCCTCTTAAATATTTATTTTATTATATTTTTTAAATTTTATTGTCATAGCGGCAATAAACGAACATCATCTGTGAAAATTTCAACTGTCTAACTAATACGATTTATGAGATACACAACCTTAGTGACAGATGGACCAACAGACGAGCGGAAAGCGCAGGTAATAATATCTTCCCGTTTTATCCTTTGGATACGGAACCCTAAAAAAGTATATTAAATCTGAATCAAGGGTGCCTTAAATTAATAGTCTGAACAGAAAGACAGTAGTTCTTTAATATTTGAATAATGTCCATGACGTTTGTGTATGTTGGTCGGGTCGGTCTTTTATACAAGTCCTTTTGACTTGTATAAAAGACTAACCCGACCAGGAAATTATCAGATGTTATAAAAATATCTTAATTAAAAAAATGGAGAATATCAATAACTTGAAATATTTTGATATACGCGTAACAGTAATAAAATAAGTCAAGAAATTTATTTCTCAATTTAAGCATCACTCTATTTTACAAAAAAACAAGTAGATAGATTCTAACTTTAGGAAATTTCTTCTTGGATATATTGCTACTGAAATGGCGGAACTCAACGCCGCGCTTATATTTGTAAATTAATAAGATTAAAGTTATTGAAATTTTACGCTTCTCGAATATCGAATATACAACTATTGCAACATCTTAACTTGGTGTTATATCTATCCGGTCTAAAAGCTGTAAAAGCTAAAGCTTTATATGAGTTTTCTTTATCAACATCATCAATTAGAAAAAGCAACCGAGATTTCTCCTTATATCTCAGCGCTTACAAGCCTTAAGCTATAAATACGACCGTCCAACGTTTTCAAAGTAAATTAGAAAAGGAATGTAAATTTTAGGTAGTATATTCCTATTGTATTTTTTTGAGACTAGCGGCCCGCTCGCGTTTGGACTCGCCTGCTTGTTACTATTATTTATTTTATAATTGCAATTACTTTCATGAATTAATATTATTATCATTTTAAAGACCATTTTTATACAATGATAGCAAACATTTTAGCTACTTCTATAAAACACTAATTTTGTATATATATATATATATATATATATATATATATATATATATATATATATATATATATATATATATATATATATATATATATATATATATATATATATATATATACAAAAATAAATTATCATAACGTATGAAATATTTGATTAAATTTATATTTCCATTTCTTCGCTCTGGTGCTGAGGTAAAGCACGGCGTCGGCAATTCGGCAGAAAGTAGGGAATAGAGTGTCTTAACGTATTAATAAAATACAACATGAAGCAATTTTTTTTAATCTCATAAGGTTTTTATTTTTCATCCAATGGAAATAAAAAAAGCTAGAAGAAGTTTCACAAAATATAATAATGAAAGCTCTTTATTAGATTAGCACAACACACACGGACAAAAAGACAAAAAAAATTACAAAGTATTTTTCTTTCCTAAGTGTGGTTTAACACTTGAAAAAGGTAAAAATATATTTAATAAATAGCATTGTTACGTAACCACCATAACTTGTAAGTAATTGTAAGGATTTGATTAATGGGCAAACTTCCCTTCTATCGGCATTTTAGTCTAATAAGATCAATCGGTCACTGACCAACCCACACAGCGACCCCACTTTTTGCGTGGAGGCAGATAAGCGCGTATCTATGAGTCTAGCGAGAAAAGTCGCACAATTCTTATAAAAACGATTACTTATTACGTAATTTCATATTAATATTATATAGGTTTCACGCTGTACCCCTCTCACAGCAGTGTAGATAGAAAATGTAAAGACACTCCACTTTCCCTTTTTCACCGCATACCGGAGGCATTGTGTATTTGTGACACCAGAGCGATGAAATGAAAATATAAATTTTAATAAATAGTTCCTCGAGTGGAGATAGAACGCACAACCAGTCGCGTTTACAGTCAGACGCTTATGACTCTGCTTTCATGACTAGCTGCCTGACTAGCCTCTATTTTATTTAATTATATAGATACTAAAGTGAAATAAGGTAACACAAAGAAAATATTTTTAATATAAAAAAAATTAAGTTAATATTATATGTATACATTGACTACAAGCTAATTGGAATTCATCAAGAATTAAAACTTCCTTGCCTCATGAACTATATATAATTAAGCATTATAAAAAACAAAATAACAATATTATGTAGACTAAAGAATCTAAAGTATATGTAGATTAAAGAATCTATAGTATATAAAGGTATACTATTATATACGTAAAGATATAGAAAATGAGATTTTCTGTCACTCCTATCTTAAAAGGGGAAAAAAAAACAAGTTCCACTCCGTTTGGTTTTGTTCGAATCATAAAGCAAAAAGATAATAATGAGAAGTAGAATTTTCGTTCAATTTATTTTGAATATCGCACTGAGCAATAAACTAGCAATCGTTCGTGTTTCCTTCCACAAAAACGAAGGATATATAGAAATAAATCTTTGTCTCTCCAACAGATTGTGATTTGTTTTGTCAATCGAGTCGTGATTTGTCACTGTCTTCACTAGAGTTGGATAGGGAAATGGTTTTACTATTTTAATTGGACTACTACTAGTTTACTATTTATACTTTAATACTTTTAACTACTATTAATTTCCTTAAAAAAAAGAGGGGTAAGAGAGGTGGGGGACATCGGTTGATCTTCGAAAACACAGTATCAAAGATACTGGAGGAAGGTCACGTAAAAAGTATGAGGACTCTCGGAGGGCATCTATGAAGAAGTTGATGATAGTGGACGAGGCGAAAGAATGTAGAGTAGAGTATCATAGTGTTTGGCGGTACGTTCTTTTTGACTAGCTGATGGAACCTCGAAACCTAATGTTAATACATCTTAATTGAGGAGGCATTGCGCGTTAAATGATGTATTTTTGCCTCGTTACCAGAATGAGAAAATGTAAATATTAAATATTTCATTTCCTCTACTGGGAATCGTACCCACACCCGATTCAGAGACAAACCCTTGTGACTATAAACCACGTCTGGTGTCAATTATAATATTGGAAAAAAGAAATTACCAATAAATCAAATAGTAGTAAGGTCAGCGCAAAGTTATCTATGCCATCCATTGTCAGATATCTTTGAGGAGGGTCGTGGGGCTCACATCTGTACTATTACAGTACGAAGCATACATATTACTACTATGTGTGCATTTTATAAAGCCGACAGATGACAAAATGAAAGCTACGCTGAGCAAACTCAGTGCTAAAATATTTTATTCCAAATGTGAATGCATTTAATTATTAAGAAAGATGATCTTGTATTTACATTTTACTTTTAATGAATTTAAGAATTAAATTTTAACATGTATTATACGAATATACGTATACAGAATGCAGAAAATAAGTATATAAATATAATTTAATTTTAACCAAGAATGTATACTGTTCTGCCTCTTATTTTTGGATTTAGGCGTGCCATTTAAGCACAGTTTGTTTTGCCGGTCTCACATAATGTATGTATTGTGTTACTTAATTCTATGTGAAGATTGGTTATTTATATATTCAGTGAGTAAAATTTAAAAAACGATTAACAATATATAAATAGAAGGCTTAATTAAATATTCATTTGAAACAAAATTGATATCATAAAACACATACAGTAAAATTATATTTAGTATATATTTTTATCAACTTTTAGGTTAGATTAGTAATTAAGAATGTGATTATTATTTGTTATACTAATGTCACTATTAATGTTAAGTTACCATTACAATTACAAAAATATATTTACTACTGGCAAAGTTGCTAACACAACTTTATAAGAGTTCTAAGCATAAACTATCTAAAAATTAAAAGAAAATCTATATATAAGAAAAGTGAAATATGATTTTCAAATTCATATTAAATTCCTTTAAAATATACGTTCTTAAAGATGAACGTAAAACTGCAAAATCACATATTTGTGCTCAAAGACTAAAGTACTATCATTATATTTGCATTTTCCACTCATAACGCATCAGACCCCAAAATCCTACACGATTCGGACATAATAGAGAAGCACTTGAGATTCAACCGGAGAAATTGCGGTTTCTTCAAACGAAATATTGTGTAGATATAATAATAATAATAATAATAATTAAGCCCTTTATTTCACAACCACATATTTACATTTCAATTGACGTTAGTCTTATATTATTGTTAGTATGAAATATTTGATATAAAGCTAGTGTTAGTACTGTTAGTTATCTACTTTGTGGATGTGAACCCCGGTTTGGGTGAAGGCCTCCTCCATCCTCTTCCATTCTTCTCTATTTTTTGCTGCAGTCGTCCAATTTATTCCCGCAATATCTATTATGTCATCAGCCCACCGTCTTGTTGGCCTCCCTACCTTTCTTTTTCCTATAGGACCTTTCCATTTCGTTACTTGTATGGTCCAGCGTTGATCTGAGTAGCGTGATATATGACCTGCCCATTGCCATTTAAGCTTCAGGGCATGAGATAACGCGTCCGTTAATTTAGTTCTACTTCTAATGACTTCGTTTCTTATTTTCTGTATTTTTCTTACTTTTAAAATGCTTCTTTCCATAGCTCGTTGGGTTATCTGAATTTTTCGTTTCAGTTTTTCCGTAAAAATCCACGTTTGGCTAGCGTACAATAAGCAAGGTAAAAGAGAAATGTCAAATACAGTTTTCTTCAGATGAATGGAATAATCACCTTTCAAAATTTCTTTGAGAGACCAAAACTTCTTCCATGTTATATTTATTCTCCTTTCTATTTCATCTTCATTATTTACTTTATTAAATGATACTTGTTTGCCTAAATATATATAATTTTCTACGTATTCTATGTTACAATCTTTATTTTTAATGGGTATTTTAGCGCTATTCGTCATAATTTTTGTTTTAGTTACATTCATTTCCAATCCTACTTTATTACTTTCTTTATTTAATGTATTTAACATAATTTCTAATTGTTTTGGTCTTTCAGCTAGGAGAACAATGTCATCTGCGAATCTGAGGTGCGTTAGAAAATGACCATTAACGTAGATCCCTTGAAATTCCCAATGTATATTTTTGAACACGTTCTCCAGTACAGCAATAAACAGCTTTGATGACAATGGGTCGCCTTGTCTCACTCCTCTTTCTATATCTATCCGTTTTCCTCTCGATTCAAGTTTTATTGTACTTGTACAGTTATTGTATATACTTTTTATGATATTCAAGTACTTCGGGTGTACCCCACACATATTTAAGGCATTCCAAATGGACTGGTGGCTTATAGTATCAAAAGCTTTGCTATAATCGATAAATCCTAAGTATAGTGGCTGATCGTATTCTCTATATTTTTCGATAACTTGGTCCAGTGTTTGTATATGGTCTATTGTACTAAAGCCAGACCGAAATCCTGCTTGTTCTATTGGTTGTTTGCTGTCTATATTGTCTCTAATACGAGCTAATATTATTGATGCAAACAGTTTGTATATATTAGACATTAAACTAATTGGTCTATAATTTTTTATGTCCAACGGGTTGCCTTTTTTGTACAGGAGGATTATATCCGATGTACACCATTGTTTTGGGACAATTCCTATGTCGAGTACCATATTAAAAAACCGTGTGAAATGACTCGTTAGTATGGGAGCTCCTAGTTTTATCGCTTCATTAGTTATACCATCAGAACCTGGGCTTCTATCTGCTTTAAGTTGTATTATTTGACTATATACTTCTTGTTCTTCTATCTTTTTTATTGTCCGAATGTTATTTGCGTTGTTTGTGTGCTCATTGAGTTTGCCTTCTGTATCTCTTCTTCTGTATAAGTCTTGGTAAAATTTTGTTGCTAATTCTATAATATCACTTCTTGACTTAGTTTCTTTACTATCGTATTGCAATTTCTGAATCCAATCTTTGCCTAAGTTTAACTTTTTAAATGCTTTCTTTGTGCTCCTATATTTCTTTAAATTTTTGGTAATGACATTTTTTCTGTATCGTTTGTAGTCTGTTTTGATTGATTTACTAACTTCTTTATATATATTGCTTATTTTTTTCTTTATATTCTTATCCTTATTTTTCATATTCACTAGTTCAGATCGTCTTTTAATTAATGCTACTGTTTTATCACTGAATACCCGGTGTTGTTTTTTCGTAATGACTTTATTCTTACTTGAAAGGCTGAAAGTTATAGCTTCTTCTATTATGTCATAACAGGATTGGATATTGGTAGCCTCTATTGGGATTTTAGTGATACGATGTTGAAGCGCCGATAAAAAATGGTTTATGTCTTCTTTTGATACATGACTTGTTGGTATACTCCTAAAGTTCCTTCTGCTCATTTTTTGGCGATTTAAAGCCAACGTTGCTCTAAGTAGCCTATGATCCGTTGCGAATTTTATGTTATTAATGACTTCATAGTTGGAAACTAATTTTGGGCAGTTTGTCATTATAAAATCGATTTCATTTCTGGTTGTATGGTTTGGAGACATCCATGTCCACCTTCTACTTAGTCTTTTTTTAAAGAAAGTATTGACAATAGATAGTTTATTTTCGTAGGCATAACTTATTAATTTTTCTCCCCTTTCATTTCGTGAACCATATCCGTAACATCCCATTATAAGATTTTCTTCCTTTTTTGGTTGTCCAATTTTTGCATTAAAGTCTCCAAGGACTAGTACTTTATCACCGGATAATTCATGAGCTGTTCTTAGATCTTTATAAAACCTTTGTATTTCAGATTCACTGGATCGATCTACGGGAGCATATGCTTGAATTATTGAAATTTTCACTTTATTAATTTCCAATTGTAGTAATGCCACTCTTTCTGATATACCAATAAAATTTACTATTGTATTTTTCATGTATTTTTTAATAAGAAAGCCTACTCCATATAAACCTTTGGTTTGTCCTATATAACAAAAAATGTAATTTTCATCTTCTTCTATTTTGCATCCTAGTCTCCTGATTTCGCAAAGACCGATAATATCACATTTTATATATTCTAGTGCGTAAGTTAGTTCTAAATATCTCTCTGTTGTCGATAAAGATCTTACGTTATATGTGCAAATTTTAAATGTATCTTTTTGTTTTTGGTTTACATTAGTTAGCTGATTTATGGATGAAGGGTGGTGGTCTAATTTCCCACGAAGACCACTCGGCTTGGGAAATATATGGGTTGTGTCAGTTACATTGTTTGGTAGTTGTGGCTTTGTCAAAATGTTTCGGTGGCTGATGACTGTATCCTATTTATTTCTCTCTGATGTAGAAGCTCCAGATGACAATGAATTACTCCTAACCCTCATAACATCGAATGCGTTAATTCTATTGGCTTTTGACGTAGCATATTGTTTACGAGGTTGGATTGAGTTTTCTGGAGAAGTAGACTCAGTTCTTTTCCGTTTTTCCAAAAAGGAATTACCTTCTTTGATAACGAGCCTATCCTGTTTTAAAATTGCGAAATTGCCTTTACTACGTTCTTCTTTGAGCTTCGGTAATAGCTGTCTTCGTTTTATCATCACCTCTTTTGTATATTCTTCCGAAATGTATATGTCTTTCAATTTCTTCTTATTCCTTAATATTTCATTTTTTTTCCAGTTATTTACAAGTTTCATTAATATTGGTCTTGTTTTGTTGCTTTCGTTATTTTTTTTACCAATTCTGTAAATGTTATTAATGTCTCTCTCTTCAATATCTATATTCAAACAAGTTTTAATCTTTTTTATTATTAATACAAATAGATCCGACGGCGATTTTTCATCTTCTTTCAGCTCATAGATAACAAGGTTATTATTTATTTTGTCATTTTCTAGGTTTGATATTTTATTCTTTAGAATTTGGTTTTCGTGTTTTAAATAAGCGATTTCTTTGGTTAAAGGCATCAACTTTTCATCTATTTGCGACAATATATCATTTGTTTGTTTTGTCATTTCAATCCTCATTTGATCCAAAAACACTTGAAGATTTTCCATTTTTAATATTTGACTATAATTTCAAGTATAATCCGGCGAGTTGTCGCTATTTGGATTTTTTATAATCTTCACAGTTTCCAAAACACTTATTTTCCTTATTTATTATAGTTTTTGACACAAATGGGTGATTTATACCGTGTCGTCTATTCTATTTTGCCTTATACTATTTGTTTAACAAGTGAGCCGGCACCTCGGTTATTTTGTACATAAACATTAACTTATTGTAAATAATATTTAAAACAACTGTTCATTTTTAAAATATAAAATTAAATAAATGAAATGAAAAAGTTTTACTTGTCGCGACGTAGGATTGAACTCGGGTCAACTCGATTTGCTTGTCCTTTCATCACCATTAGACCAACTTAAACGTTAGCACTATATTCGAATTATTGATACATATTTTAAAAGATTGTGTCAGTAAGAATATATTACAGAAGAAAGTTGATACTCGAAATTTAAAGATAACACTAGTCACTATTTTCTCCCACAACACTTTTTGTTTTCACTGCTGATTGGCGTAGTATAATATAATATACTTAAAACAGTTGTATTTACAGAACGCTACCGCTGCCGCAGTAAAGTTCGCACGAATTTTTTTTGTCACTTTTGGTAATTAAAACAAGGAGATAACGTTTTCACTTAATTTTTGGTGTATGCGATTAGTGCTGATTTGATAATTGGAGTCTAAGGGACACTATTTACTTTTTAAAACAATTATACACACGGAGCAAATTTTTATTACTTTCCACTTCTACCCTCTCTCCCTTACTCTTTTTACATCATAATCAGAAAAATTATTTGCTACGATAAGAATTTGTTGAGATGCATAACAGGTTCAAGGGCACTGACCGACATTGAGCCGGAATAAACTTAAAATTGTGTAGATATAAATTTACCTAATTGGATAAATGTACCATCAGTATTTATAAAAATATGCTATGTTTGTAATGTAAATCAAATTTTACAAGGCAACATCATCATTATCCTCTTCTTTTTTTTCTTTCTCTTTTTTCTATTCAATATCTTTAACAAGGTATTCCTCACAGGGGTATATGCTGGCGTCAACGAAAATTATCTACTTTTGATAGTAAGGGACTTATTTCATCTTTCTAGAACGAGAAAGGTAAATAATACACTGACTCTAAGCCGATCGAACCCATAACCATTGTGTTGACAGTTAAATACTGGTCCATTGTATCACGACAGCGTCTAGAATCTAAATATAATCTTAACAGATTTTATACGTACACTTAGTAAGTAGTTCCATGTGTATGTTAGTATTTGTATGTCTTTCCTCACATCTCAACGAAGTTAATATGAAATTGCCTGAACGCTATTGATTGAATGGCAAATAGACTTACCACTGCTAACAGCTATTGATTCTAATATCACACAATAAAATTAATAATCACGCGAAGTTATTAACAAACAAATTCAATTTTTTAATGGAATTATATTTTATTCCATTTACCTGCAGTTTTGACTGCGTGGCCAAATGGAAATTATTAAAAATTGTATAAACAATTTGTGTGTCCGAGATAGCTCTGACCGCAGGTATAGTGGATTACATCGAAACCATTAATATGATATTTTATTATATATAACCTATATCATTCCGGGAAAAATGCAATTATTCAATACAACTAGGTTTTATTATTTCGAACCAATTGTTCCTTAGATATGAACCTGGACCAAACAATCTTTTCAGTTTTGTAATATTGGTGTAGATATGCATATTTTTCTAAATACATTTACGACAAAGACGAATTTACAAGAATATTACAAGAGCTATTATTATTTTAAAAAATTCAGATTCACGCTGTATCCCGCTTGTCGCAGGGTGTGCAGAGGGAGCCTACCCTTATAACTAGTTAAGACACTCGCTACTTTCCGCCGAATTCTAGCACCATTGCGTGTTGAGTAACGGAACGCCGCGCTTTGCAAAACGAAGAAATGAAAATATTAAATATTTCATTTCCCCGAATGAGAATCAAATCTACAACCTATGCCCACAAGCTTGTGCCCATTTGTTTCTTGTATTAAAAGCTGCGCTACGACTGGTGTCAATTATTATCAATTATTACATTGAGCCGTGTGAATTTTTATTTGCTAGCGAATTTTTTTTTAATTTACATTCATCAAATTAAAGCAAATAATATTAAATAACATATAAAACAAAACATATGACACTACTGTCACTTTAAAATGTCACAATCAGTACCGTCCAGCTTTTTTTTTTGTATTAAGTGACGCGATATAAATCTCAATGCATGTATCCAAGATCTATAAGCTTGGAGGATAGCTGACAAAAATAAATCAGGTAAACAAGACAATTTGTCGTCCGCCCTAATCCCCGTTGACACGTCCTTAACAGAAATGGGATAAGTGCGTATGCGAAATCGCTGGAGGCACACTTGGCTCTTTAGAGAATTGAATAACTTCTAATTTTATTTTGAGTTATTGACTATCTCTCAGATATCCTTCTATTTATTTAGAGGAAATATTTAGTATAGATGAAATTAAAATGATCGATGCATTTGGATTTTTTTAGCTTCATAGCTTCACACTGCATCCCGTAGGCAGAGGGAATCTAGTTTTAAGTCACTCTGTTTCGCTTTCCGTCGAATTCTGGAGGCATTGCGCATTGAGTGGTGGATCTCAACGCCTCGTTACTAGAACGGAGAAGCGTAACTATTAAATATTTAATATTCTCATGTAGGAATCGAACTCACAACCTGTCTAGTTTACAATCGCACACCAGTACCTGGCCACATACAGAAAAATAAAAACCAGTAAATATTAAGTGTACAGGAGGTGCATGATTTTCTGAGCAAATCTAGGACAATCTTCCAATAAAGATTAATGTAGGTATGATATATTTTCTGTGGTTTAGTGGCAGTCGATACGTTTTAAGTCAAAAAGTCTCAATAACGTGAATACCGTACATTTGATGATGTGGTATGTATGTATGGAAATGTATAGAGATTAAATCTGGTATCCACTGATACAGTACTCTCGTTCATTTAATCAACGTGTATATCGTTACGAGCATAGTGTCTACGTATGTTTGTACTGTAAAGTTATATTTATGTATGTACAATAATTTGTAAGATTATTTGTAAATAATAGAGGGCAGTCGTGGCGCAATGGCACAAAGTGTGACTGTAAAACCAACTGGGTTGGGTGGGTTCGATCCCCACTCGAGGAGATGAAATATTTACTTAAATTTATATTTCTATTTCTTCGCTCTGGTGTCGAGGCAAAAGCGCTGCGTTGAGTTCTGCCACTCAACACGCAATGCCTCCAAAATTCGGCAGAAAGTGGGGAACGGAGTGTCTTAACACTAGGTTCCCTGTACCTACCCTGCTGTGTGCGGGATACAGCGTGAAAGTAATTAATTTTTAAGTTCTTTGATTTTCACGATTATTACACATTAAATGAAACTAATTTAACCGGATTAATCGCGTATATCGCGTCCGTGACCACGGACTACTGTAAAGTGTTCGAAACGTCGGGTTTCCAAAAATGTAAAAATCTTAAATATACGCGATTAATCCGGTTAAATTAGTTTCATTTAATATAATTTATTTTTATTTTTTATTTATAATTTGTAAATAAGTTTTTTTGTTACTAAGTCTCTATGAGATTATAGTAAATCACTTAATATTTGGTACATTTCGGAATTAGATATGTTGACTGAAGCTTTTTTTAACTTTTTATTTACAAAAGAAAACAAAAGAAAAAACATAAAACATATATAAGAATTCGCAGGCGTTAACGGCGTTGCCGTCTGTCTGCGTTACTAAGTTGACAGAACGTAAGCATCGCACGTATACCGGTTCACATTACCGTGCTAGTACCGACGCTGATATGCGGTAACAATACGTAAAAGAAAACTGAACAATTTTTTATTTTCGTAGATTCGATCTTAAAGGTTACCCATATTATACAGTAGAACCCACAAAATACAATTTCACAGAGCTTAAGAAATGCAGTATGGATAATGTTCAAGTCCAGATAAAATAACGTTACTTATTTAGAAAACGTATAAAAATTTGAACGTAGCGGGACTCGAACCAGCGCCTCCTGGAAACCGACCAGGCGCTCTGACCACTGAGCCATACGTTCTCGCCAAGCTACGTCGAAATTTTTATACGCTTGTTACAACTTATGTTGTTAGCATCTCTGTAGGGAGATTTTTACAAATTTCCGCTACCCAAAGATAATTACTAGGAATTATCGTTTGGCAAGAGAGAATACTATTTTTTAAATATTTTTTGTAAGCATTTTCAAAGTGTTAATCCACACTTAGGAAATATAAATACTTATTTAGAAAACGTATAAAAATTTGAACGTAGCGGGACTTGAACCCGCGCCTCCTCAGGAGGCGCCGGTTCGAGTATGTATATTTCCTAAGTATGTATATTTCCTAAGTATAATATAAGTATTTATATTTCCTAAGTGTGGATTAACACTTTAAAAATGTTTAAAAAAAAAAAAAAAAATAATAAAATAACGTTTCTTATGTAATAATAATAATAAAACTAGTCAACTAAATGTCGTCCAAAAACCTCCCATTACTATTAATAGAATTTTTTGAATAGCAAAGTTCTCAAGCTATAAGTTCACGCATCAGTCGGTCAAAAAATTATGGTTGGCTGCATCTAAAATCGCCCAATCATCTACGGCTTAGAGCAAACGCGCTTTAAGCGATCGAACTCCGACTTTCTCAATGATAAGGTAAGATTTTATATGAATTTGTCACCTCTTTCAAATATACGTAAATTCCGATTTTATTTTAGATTTATAAAGTGAATGTAAAAATAAATTAAATTGAATCAGCTTCACGCTGTATCCCGCACATACCAGTGTAGGTAGAGCGAATGTAGGGTTCAGACACTCCTTTCCCCACTTTCTACCGAATTCTGGAGAAAATGGTGAAAATCTTAATCGCCGCGCTTTGCCTCAACACCAGAACGAAATTTAATATTTTTAAGTAAAAAAAACATTTTTTATCTATCAAGCACAATATAGCACGAAGTTATTCACTTGTTACACTTGTTATACATATGTGTATAATATTGAATATAATATCTTCGATATTATTCCTATGGAATCAGGATTAAATCAGCACCACTTCTCCTCAGTGATATTTAAGTTACATATAATATTATGTTACTATATTAAATAATTTTACGTCTCAAGCATGTTTATTGCACAAACACTGTATTTACAAAATAAACTGTAAATGGCGAACATATCGGTAAAAATTCTATGCTAATGCTAATCTTCTCTATCACTAACTTCTATGGGAGACAAATGATAAATCATATTCATTGATTAAAATGATTAATCCAACAAAGTGTAAAAACCAAATCTTCCAAACAAACTCAACTGCTATATAAATTCTTTAAAAACATCACAATGTACAAAAATACTGAAATTCCATTAAACAACAATTTATAAGAAAGTTTTGGAACGAAAAAAAACTGTATAGCGTAGTCCCAAGACAGGGATCGAAGTAGAGAATTACATTTAGGTTTTTGCCTCTACTTATCTTTGTAACTCGAGCCACCCAAACCCCTACTTGACCCCAATGTTTCTCGCTATTTGTATTTAATGGCAGTTTCCCACTCGTTGTTTTTTATTTTCATTTATATTAGATTGAATTTTGAATAATAATAATTGAAACAACGTATAATATTTTAATGATAAATAACAAAGGAATAATAACATCATAACATAGATGTTATGATGTTATTGTACTGCAAATACTTACACCAAAACCAAAGATTTCATAAAATCAAGACAATAAGTTAAAAAAATTGAAAGAATATACCATTATCTACGAAAATAGCAAAAATAGCGAATCTTTTAATCATTAAACCATGACGCTGAAAATTAAATCTAAATCGATTTCATAAATGACAAATATTTTAACTATCTGTTACATTTGATAATATCAAGTATAAGTTTTAATGTACGGCCTCATTTTATTATTCGAAATATAGTAAGCAAATTGTTGTTTTAAAACAAAAACTATCAAACATAAGCGTACTAATATTCAATTCCCTTAGGGCCAAAAAGGTAAACTGTACCTGTATTTTAAATCCAGGTGCCATTACAGTCAATAAACAGGGAACACCGATTCGTCAATCTCTCAAATGTAACTCTCAACTTGTTTCCGCAACCAATTCCTGATAGGTGTTTTAAAAGGAAATTTGGCTAACTTTAATTTGTGGTTTTACACTCTCTCATTCAGTTTCGTAGGAATTTCGGTCACCTGAATTCCCGTCGAAATTAGCTGACGAACAAAATTTTAAACAACTTTTGTTGTAACACTGCTATATAGAGTTGGGAGTTGAATATGACAATAGTAGTTATATTATAAATTCATCTGAAATTTTGTAGTAATCATTTATTTTAATTGGTTTTTTTTTTATTAATGGTTTTATCCGAAATTCAACGATCGTCAAAAAGTTTTATAAATAACCATATTTTATAAAACTATTTCTATTTTTGTAAAATTTGAAAATGATAAAATATATACCAACAAATATATATATCAGGTATCACAAAAAAATCGGAGAAGCGATTTAACTACAAATGTATTTTCCTGAACTGGTAGTAACTGCTATATTTCATAATTCTAAGCCAACCAGAAGTACCCTATTATTTTTTCTTGTCCAAATACACATTTTTTTGCGATATAAACGGTCGTATCTTTTTTTAAAAAGTAAATGTTGTCAGCTTCACGCTGTATCCCGCACACTGCAGGGTAGGCAGAGTGGCCCCAGTGTTAAGACACTCCGTTCCCCACTTTCTGCCGAATTCTGGAGGCGTAGCATGTTGAGTAGCAGAACTCAACGCGGCGCTTGTCCTCGACACCAGAGTGAAGAAATCAAAATATAAATTTAAGTAAATATTCCATCTCTTCGAGTGAGGATCGAACCCACAACCACAAGGCACAAAGTGTGACTGTAAAACCGACTGGTTTTACAGTCACACTTGGTGCCCCTGCGCCACGGCTGCCTTCTATCTAAAGTAAATTTAAAAATAATATTTTTTTCAGGAAATCAAAGGACCAATAAGGATATCTCCAAGTGTTCCTAACATAAAGGCTCTTAAGAGATAAGGGTTCCTTTTTTCATTAAAAGGTACGGAACCATAAAAAGACGTGTACAAAACATCTACTTTTCAGAAGAGCAAAATTGCTAGTCGATAGAATGGCTAAATATAAAAATGTTTTTATTCATAAGATCCATGATTTCTCAAAAAAAAGTGCTGCGTTGGGTTCCATCACTTAACGACTAGCGTCTTCTAAACGGTAAAACAGAGAGATAAGAGAAATGTGTATATACTATTACTTTCTCCCTGACTTCTATGAAGTAGACGAAGATGAGAGATTTTAAATATCAAAAACAAAATATTGCTTATGCTTAAAAAATAAATTATTATATATAAATTTTACTTTTCTCTCTTTAGATATTTGAATCTTTTTAAAGTCTAAAATAATTTATAGGTTTTTATTCTGTCTGCATAACAACATATTTCGCAGTTAAATTTTCAGGATTTTTTTTTAACTTTAATATGTATGAATAATATGATTTGTAGTAATATCATATAAATATACATACATGTTTTAGAAGGTCCTTGATGTTTTAAATAATCTTACACTTAACTTAGAAT
The DNA here is from genome assembly GCA_917862395.2 of Heliconius sara. NCBI lineage: Eukaryota > Metazoa > Arthropoda > Insecta > Lepidoptera > Nymphalidae > Heliconius > Heliconius sara. The sequence continues at coordinate 5,583,946 of OU860792.2, forward strand.
TTGCTTTTATTTAAATACAAATTTATTTCTTTATTATTTTTATTACTTTATTTACTATTTTCATTGATTGAATAATCAATTTTAATATTTAATATTGCTTATTTGCCATATTTTTCGAAACATTCTATTATGCAAGTAAAGCTGATTGATCGATTACGAGAGTTTATCTACTGACCAACCTTTTTTATAAAAAAAGGTAGCATCGTGGATGGAGTTTATACTAGGAATATTTTTAGAATAATATAGAAACATCAATAATATTATAATACAATGAAAACCATGAAGGGCACTTGTTTATTTATCTCTTCTGTTTGTGCCAAGCATAAAAGAAAAGATACTTATCAACAATTATTTCACAATCCCACTTTTTCTTTCCATTATGGGTACGCCATGGTGGTGCAACGACAATGTGCGTGAAACCCATCGTGGGTTATACGTATAAAATAAATATATACCCAACAAATAGGTGTCCAATTGGGGTGGAAAATGGGGAACGAAGTAACTTGACATTAGGCTCTCTGCCACCTAGGAGGCTAAAAAGTAATGCTATATAAACAAAATTGTCATAGCTCTTCCTAATCTAACAGAGTATAAGCGCAACATTGGATTTCACTACCCAATAGGGTAAAAAAGGGTTGCCGTTATGTCACCTACTTCGCTTAAGGCAAGTGAAGCGTACATTATAAAAAAATGTTTCAAATACGGATACGTCATGAACAAAACAATTTTATGTTTTGTCCCTCAGTCTCCCACGTCAAAAGAAACCATTGAAAATTCCCTGTTTGTTGTGCTCAAGGCTCTTGCACTAACAGCTTCGTCTCATAATAAAAAAAACAATTAGGTACGATGCTAGACTTTCAAAGCAAGGAATCAAAAGCTGTTTTTATAAACAACTTGTTATTTTATTTCCTTTTCATTTTCTTTTTTTAACAATTTCCACCTTTGTACAGCAGTACACAGATATTAAAAACTGGTTATAGTGATTCCCCCAGCTCTTTTATTTTAGTTGTGATGAAATAGATTACAACTTTCATACTTTACTTTTCATAGCTTCACGCCATTGTCAAACATACCATTACCATATATTATACAAGTAAATTAAATAGTCTCTCAAATATTCAAAGAAATTGCTTTCATTCACTTACTCACTGGCAATACAAAGCGCGGCGTTGAATTACAAACAATTACCACATGTCTTGAATTCGAATGGTAAGCACAGAGTGGTGTGTATGGACACTATGTTCTCCCTGGTTATCCTACTATGCTGTGGAATCTAATGCAATGAATATTAAATATAAATATTAAATATATATACATTACATATAATGTAAATTAATTACGTCTAGGCCACTCAAACCTCCAAAATCCGGCAGAAAGTGGGAACGGAGTGTCTCAACACTAGGTTCCCTTTGCCTATCCTGCTGTGTGCGGAATACAGCGTCAAGCTAATTTATTTTTATTTATTTTTATATAATACATTTTTTACGTTATTCAACACATTGGTGTCTCGCCATTTATAGTAGTGTGGCACGGTCAGAATATGATACAACATCGACAATGAATCAAAAGCGATGTAAACGAACACGATACATGCTTGTATTAATAAATCAATACAGGATATCACAATAAATGAGCGAGTCACTGGACCGTTTACATATTGAATTGATATAGCTCAGATTATTTTCATATAAGCATGTATATAAAGAAACAACGGCACCCTAATGGCACACTATTACCATTTTGTACTACTCAAAACAGTATTGTTAAATATTTCGTCCTAGCTTATTGCAATTTTCGTTTCAAAGGTTTCGTACATCAAAAGGAAAAAAACGTTTTGTTTGCCCGTCTGTCAAGATTATGTATTTCAATTAATTTCAAATATTTAAGTCTACGGTCCGTTTAAGCACGGAGAAAATCAGGCTTAAAAAAGATACGAGTTTTTCGTTTTTGCTACATTTTGTATGACATTTAAGTAACAAAACCTATAATAGGTTACTTCCCGTGAACATACAGATATTAACTTTGGCAAATAAAAATCCAAAGAGTCAACTTTATAGGTATTTCATAAAAAAAAAACTATCAGCAAAACAAAAACTAATTGTTTAGGATCCAACTACCTTGTTAAATGTCCTCATTTTATTTGCATTTTTTGTCATATACGTATATTAAATGCATAGACAGCGATCAGTTACAATTTTATTATATGTGTAGTTGAAAACTGTCACAAACTTGTAATTGCGTCTTATACATAAATTTCGCCTGCAAACTTAAGTTAGTCTACTTTCATAAGTATACTTCCCGTTGACCTACAATCCTGAAATTGGTTCGGAAGCCTCAGTGAGCGAATCTGACTCGCACTTATTCAGTTAGATTCCATTAAACTTACTCTTTGAACTGACCTTACCTGATGTGAATTGCTGCTGTCTGATCCTCTGCACTTTGCGCTTTTTTGGTCTTAAAATGTTCATTTACAATCTGTAATTATTACATAATGAAACAAAATAATGGGTAAACAAAACAATAAAAACAATTTTAAAATACCTAACTTTATTTGTTACACATTTAAAAAAGAATACATATATAATATCGGATTTTGATTCTTACTAATTGACTGATTTATTGATTTTTTTGTAATATTTTTTCATGTAGGCAAGCAGGATCCCGCTATTATGTCAGTATAGAAGTCAAGCAGTCGTCGTTTATTCTGAACTTTGACGCATTTGTAGTTTTATTTTGTTCTTACCGTATTCTATTATGGAAGATTTTTAGTATTTTTCTCAGATTTATAAGATTTCTCTATAAATTGTTAACAAGATCTAATTTTATTCTCCATTCGTAGTGTGAATTTTCACGTTAAACATACGTAAGTGATAGAGTGAACAACCCCTTTTAACATTTCTCTTAGTCTGCACAATTTTTCTCATGCATTTGAAATTATTATTTTCATTTCTAATTCGTTGTTTTTAATAATTAATTAATATGGATAACGTAAATTAATATGTACGTAATTTTATTTTCTGCAAACAAACATCCTTCGTTTATTGTAAAAATAGAAATGCAAGTATTAATTATACTATGCAGGATTTGATCCTACTGACTTTACATAATCAATAAAGCTTAACTAGTTGATGATTTCACAAGAATATATTTCACAGTAAAAATTACCATAATATAGGCGGTCTGATATTATTCTTGGGACCAGCAGGGCTTCCTTCCCATTCTTATAAAGGATATTCAAAATTATGTAGACAGTACTTTTCAAGCTGTACGGCCGACCAAAGGCAATCTTGTTTCTTGTTTTCCTTTGTATATATTTTCCGTACATGAAGCCCTTTTTGTTTTGACAAATGTGTTGATACTGTCCGCAATCGTGGCGAAGGATAAATTGAACTCGTTTTTCATAATACCTTAACGCTGGGCCTGGCCGTTTTTGTAATTTTTTATTTAAAATCTGATAATTCTACAGGCTAGGCTAGACGTGGTGCAAGGACACGAACGTGCGACTGTAAATGCGGCAAGTTCAGTAGGTTCGGGGTCCATTAAAGGAATTATTTAAAATTATTTAATATTAAACACACTCAATGCTTCCAAAATTCGGTGGAAAAAGGGAAACGGAAGTTACTTTATGGGAACAGATGTCGTTTACCTATTATTTAAAAATATAATTCCCATATCATTTTTATTTTAACTTTTTAATATTTTATATTTTTAAATATTTACTGTAAGTCTAAGTGATTCAGATAGACTCTTATACATAACATAATCTAGGTATACATTACACGTCTTCGTGTTTCATACATTTCATTTATACATTTATCGAACACTTACTTTATTGAAAACCATGAAATGAACCATGAAATCAAATGAAAGAGGCTTATGGAATTATCATCCGAAAAAGTCATCGTATAAAAAGTAAAAAAAATATTAAAACGTTGAATTTTATTTACTATATAAATATTTTTTATATTAAAAAAGAAAAACTAAAATTATAACTTAAATACAGAAACGATGTTCATCAATATATTTAATATTATGAAGAGAAATAAAATACTCATAGCCCCACCTGACGACACTAACGTTTTAACGGCACCTCAAGATGGGGCGAATGAGCAATAGTCGTAAAAATAGTTCATCACTTTGATAAGATACATTAAACAACACGTATAAAACGACGGACAAATGGTGCAGTAAATTAAGATTAAACTTGCACAATAAACAATTGAAATGTAATTAAATACTGATACCTACTGTTACATTTTTATAACATAGTGGCTATTCGAATCTATTTTATATTAATAGTGGCTATTGGAATCTATTTTAATTAAATTTTAATTTATGTGAGCAGGTATTAAATTATGAACAACGCTATTAATACTTAATTAGAAAACGTTTAAAAATTTGAACGTAGTGGGACTCGAACCCGCGCCTCCAGGAAACCGAACGGGCGCTCTGACCACTAGGCCATACGTTCTGAGGCCGGCCGTGGCGCAGTGGCACGAAGTGTGATTGTAAAACCGACTGGTTGTGGGTTCGATCCCCACTCGAGGAGATGAAATATTTACTTAAATTTATATTTCCATTTCTTCGCTCTGGTGTCAAGGCAAAGCGCGGCGTTGAGTCCTGCCACGGGGAACGGAGTGTCTTAACACTAGGTTCCCTCTGCCTACCCTGCTGTGTGCGGGATATAGCGTGAAGCTAATTTTTTTTTTTTATATTAATAGCAATTACACGCAAATGATGTAAGAATAAGGCGAAAATGCTTTAAAGATCGCTTATATAGATAGCGAACTGCCATTGAATAACCATTGAATTCTACTCCAAAAATAGTATTAGTAAAATGATATTAAAATATTTATCGATACTAGTTTCTTGTTAAAACAGTAAAAATTAAACAAATATTCATTGTCAGTGATACGTTTTGTAAAGACTTAAAAACTAAAGCAATTCCTTGCGAATACCGATCGGAAACTGCCATAACTCTTTCAAAGAAAACACAAGAAGGAATCTCGTTCCTCGTTCTTTGGATTCGACAATATTTATTTAAAAAATGAGAATAAAAATGGAAATTCTTACATTTACAATTACTCTGTTCAATATTCATTGCTATAAAGGACGTACAACGACGTACTTATCATGTTGGAAATATAAAATTTGTGTTCGGGACTATCCATCCATTTTCAATAGTTAATATCAATTTGACATTAATAACATTTTTTAAACATTTTTTAAAGTGTTAATCCACACTTAGGAAAGATAAATACTTAATTAGATGCGTTACGTTCCCGCTACGTTCAGAACGTATGGCCTAGTGGTCAGAGCGCCCGTTCGGTTTCCAGGAGGCGCGGGTTCGAGTCCCACTACGTTCAAATTTTTAAACGTTTTCTAATTAAGTATTAATAGCGTTGTTCATAATTTAATACCTGCTTACATAAATTAAAATTTAAGTGTACTTACTGAAATTATTCAAAAATACTAAAGAAAAATTTGACGTCAGTTCAAATTACGTAGATTGAAAGCTACGGGTCTTTGTATATTGTCCGAATTTATAAAAGGATTTTCATAATTGAAAAAGTAAAACAAATATAAACATTTTATTCTATAGAATTTATTTTCAATACAGGGTAGACAACTGTACTAATATATAGTTTAATATGTTAGTACAGTTGTATACATTTGATAGTTAGTACAATATATTTTAGTAAATTTTTACTAAAATAAATAATAAATAATAATAATACATACTTGGATCAACTACGTACATTATATAGTACAAATGTATTAAATATATAGTCGGATCTCAAAAATGTACCTAACGTTTTTCATACCAGACACGTACTTAATTTATGATTTCTAAGACAAATACAAATAGAATATTCCTTGAGTATATTAAAACATATTTTAATATATTTGTATTCCAACGAGTTTTATTATATAATGACTATTTGTATGTTGTTATTAAATAAATAAGAATCAGCTTCACGCTGGATACTGCACATAGCAGGGTAGGCAGAGGGAACCTAGTGGTAAGACACTCCGTTCCCCACAATCTGCCGGATTCTGGAGGCATTGCGTGTTGATTGGCAGAACTCAACGCCGCACTTTTCCTCGACAGCAGAGCGAAGAAATGAAAATATACATTTAAGTAAATATTTCATCTCCTCGAGTGGGGATCGAACCCACAACCAGTCGGTTTTACAGTCACACTTTGTGCTCCTGCGCCACGACTGGCCTCATGTTATTCTTAATATTTATGAAAACAATTTTATTCCAAGTCAAAATAACATTCATATCACAGTATATAAATCACAGAAAACTAATGTAATGTCTGAATTTAAATCTTAGTTTAGAACAAGCTACACAAAATTTTTCTTAGAGCAAAGTGCTTAGGACGTAATTTATTTGCATTGCGGTGGAGCTAGAGTTGAGGAAAACACGTTTAATTTAAAAAGAGAGCTGCAGGGTGTTTAGAAAACTTCCAATTAACGAACAGTCATTTCCTTAAACTGATATATTATACTTTTATACTTACTGTGAACCAACCAATCAATTTGTAGGCAATAAAAATTAACAAATAATTAACTTAGAGCCTCTATTTAATGGTGTACAAAACATGAAATATAAAACTCATTTTTACACATCATATTTAAATCTATTCAGCAATATACGTATAATATGGCATATTACCGATGGCCTGGACTCTAGTCCCGCCGTCGAGCCCACTATCGGTCTCGTTTAAAGTCACACGCTTGTGCCCTGTCCATGATTGGATTCGAACGTGAATACCAAAGGTTAAAAAACTTATTTGCGAGCGTATGCACTCATTTTATTTTAAATGAAGCTTTTCTGTTATATAAAAAATATCTTAGCCGACGGACGGATAGACGAGCAGGCGACAGACATAATCAAAGTGAACCTCCAATAGTTCTATTTTATTCTTTTGAGCTCAGACTCTCAAAAGCGGGAACCTTATAAAGTAGAACTAGTTTAAACGAAACTATTCATTGATTATTGATTAACCGGATTAATTGTATATATCAACCGAGAGATGGATGTCCCCGTGACTACGGACTTAGGGAAAAGTGGTCGAAACGTCGTGTATCGAAAACTGTAAAATACTAAATATAGGCGTTTAATCCCATTTAAAAAAAATATTTAAAATGTGAAACAATCGTGAAAATCGAAGATCTTATTAAATACAACTATTAAAAAGTCAAAGTATAAATTTGATTTGAAATGTTGAAATACCAATAAATATTAATTTACAGGCACGTGACTGAAATTGATTAATAAATATATAAGGCATATATTACAAAGCGGTTTTTATTTAAATCAAGTAAAAAGACCGATCACGAGCAGGACGCTCACATCACCCGTAGTTTATATCCAGCTCACGTCATCCTAACATATAGCTGCAACCTGTTCACTTACGAAGTTTGTAAAGAAAACGCGTTTTTGTCTCGACGAAAACAGAGGGTTGTTGTAGAATTGACGTGTCTGTATATGTTTGTATCTGTATGACTGTTTATCTGTGGCATAACTCCCTTCTTCTTTCAAAAAAAATCACAAGATTTTTAATATTTTTTAAAAGTGACTAAATCAAGAATGTTCTTAGCCATGATTTAAGAAAATATTTTCACCCCTTTGAAGATTATCAGCCTTTGTGTAGTAGTTTGTTTAATTTTCAGAGCTTTTTGTGGCGAAGGATATTTCATTTATTCAATTATTATAGAAATAGTCATAAAACTTAACTTAGCTTTACGTTGTATCCTTAACGGGGTAGTCAGAGAGTACGGAGTGCCAAACGCTACGGTCTCTACATACCTCTTTCGCCTCGTCCACTGTCATCAACCTCTCATACATACATATTTTAAGTGACCGTCCCTCCAGTATCTTTGATACTGTATTTTCGCAGGTCAACCGAGGTCTCTCTCTGACTGTCCTGGAAGTCGGAGCTACAAATAGTGACATTAAAGAAGAGTCTTCTTATTTTTTTTTATTTTAAAAGTATTATATAATGATAATTGTGTGATGATAAATATTTATTCCATATAATTAACAAAACAGCAAAGAAAACACGTAAACAATAAAGTATTTATTTAATATTAATTAAAAACGTAAAGTAAAATTTACAAGCAAAGTATACGTATATATAAATCTTTAATAACACCAAAGTGTTTTAAATTTACAAGAACAGGAAAACTTTCAATTACAATGATATGCACGTAGCGACCGTAAAGATCACTCCGCCTTTGTAAACGATCTAGAGAAATATTCAAAAGCAGGAAACAATACACTCGTTATTACTGCTTGAGTATGCTTTTGTTCTTAAAACTAGAGCCTCATTAGGAAAAATGATTATAAAAGCGTAATGTGCGTTGTCGAGTAAAATTGTTTTTTCTTATTTTCTCATAGGTAAGACCTACGTCGTAATGGACGAGTGATAGTGAAGAATAGTACTTAAATTGCTCTATCTTCCATTTTCATAACGATATCGAATGTTAGGTGGTGCGCAACTCAACGCTTTGTAAAATTACAGCGGAAAACATTTACAGAATAAATTAAAAAAATATTAAACTTGTATTGAAACATGACAGTCTTAACAAACCGCTCTACGCCACCACGCATACTTCGTTAATGTATTTAATTTTCCAAAATTAATTTACTTTACTTTAGAAACAGTCAACCTAATGATGTTGATAACAAATATTTTAAGTAAGGGAAAGTACTAAATGTTTAATTATTGATTCATTATTTCTAATCCACCGTAGGAGGCATATTATGAAATCTTGGGGCGGTCGTGTCGCAGCGGCAAACGTGACGGTCGTAGGTTAAATTCCCACTCCTAAGAATGAAATATGTGATACGTTCATTTCTTTGCTGTGGTGACGAGCGCGACGTTGATTTACGCCACTTAACACACAATGCTACTAAAATTCCTCGGAAAGTGGGGAAAGGAAGTGTCTTCGTGGGAACGGAGTGTCCTAATACCAGATTTTCAGGTTCCCCTTGCCTACCCTGCTATGTGCAGGATACAATGTAAAACTTAAAAAATTCATATCTTTTTTACGTCCGAGATTTGCTAGTAGTATATAATATTTTGCAATATTAAATATCGACTTTCCATCTCTTGAGAGGCGTGTCAGTTTAGTTGATATATATAAGCCTTAAATAAAGTAGTTTAAATAATTGGGTTCGGCTGCAATCATATTAACATCAAAGATCAAATATTTTGTCTTACACATGCTTCATGCATATCATCAATATATTTCACATAGTATATATATCCAACTCCGGGCTCTACATCACTAGCACGAAGAATTTCATTTTACCACCATTACGCAACTATAAATCAAAAGTCGTGTATTAACACTTTTGGTTAGTTAACATTTCAATTATAACAGAAAATCTTATAATAAAACGGGAATATTATATAATGAAACAGTTTTATATGTTATCGGGTATTACCCAAAAACATATATTACAAAAAAAAACTTCAAACATACATGAGGATTGTGGGTAGACACTACCGTCGCATAAATCCCATAACGGCTTTTAACGTGTACTCGTATTATATAACATAATTATATCACAACCAACAATACTCACCTGTCCATACACATCCATAGAATAAAACACCAACGCGAGCAAATCCACAGAAACAGTTCATCAGTCCATATCCATTTGAACGGCACGCACTTAACTGAAAGTTTCAGCAGCCGACGCGGGCGGTAGGTCGCGGTCGGGCGAGCGTGTGGCCGTGCCGCGCGCCACCCGGGTAGTGGCGGTACCGGGTAGCGGGTAGGGCACAGGCCAGGCGGGGATGTATCGAACGCATGCGTTTTTCACTCGCGCCCGGTCGGGCTGACGTCACTCGCGATCCGACGGGAGCAAGTTAGACCTCGGCCTCGATATCCTAGCGCGCTCTAACCCCAAATTAACAGATCTAGTCTGTTTTATACTATAATATGTTTCTTGTTCTGTGACAAATGAAATGTTTATTTAAGTTCTTTTTTTTACTTTGTTGGAATTCAATTTTAAAATTAAGGAAAATTTATGGTAGACGTGCACTACGCTAAGTGTTTGTTTGTAAATATAAAATATTTAAATGCTTGAAAAAAATATCAAGTATATACATATTTAATATATACATATATAATAATTTTACTATAATAAGATCACATATCTCATTATAATGAAATATTATATATTTATAAAATATATAAATATATTATATTTAAAAATATCGTCATGAACAATACGCCCATTCACCGAAGGCTTAAATTTTTTACCATAATCGTAGATTCAATAAAACCTATAATAATAAGAAAATTGAAGTATATTTATATGATTATTTTATGCTTAAATAACGACAATGTATATAAAAAATTAAGAGACACGATTCTGAATGTGGAAAATTTTCATTTAAATATTCTTACTGTACCTGTCTTTTTTAAATACTTCCCAGTATTTTTGCTTTGAGAAAGCGACGAGAACTTTTAACTTAATTTCAAATAAATTGCTAGGAACGTACGTTATTTACTTCTCAAACCTCAGACTTACTAAACATTAGCAATTATTAAAAATTATTAAATTTTATAAACATAATATTCTATTATTTTTTTTGACTGTAAAACCGACTGGTTGTGGGTTTGATTCCCACTCGAGGATTTACTTAAATTTATATTTCCATTTCTTCGCTCTGGTGTCGAGGTTGTCCTCGCGGTTGTGCGCGGCGTTGAGTTCTGCCACTCAACACTCAATGCCTCCGGAATTCGGCAGAAAGTGGGGAACGGAGTGTCTTAACACTAGGTTCCTTATTCCTACCCAGCAGTGTGCGGGATACAGCGTGAAGCTGATTTAATAAATTCTTAGATATTCTAAGACTTTATTATATAACATATTAAATTTATTTCTAAAGATCATTACGTGGAAAATCTTTATTAAAATCTGTTCCCTTGAAACGATTCTAAGATTTTCATGTGATCTCTATTTCACAATAATTTCGGCTTAAATTAATTCCTTTGAAATGAATAAAATCTTTATCAAATCACATAATGAATATTTTCGAATATTATGATAGAAAGGTATCATAATATTCGAAAATATTCATTATGTAAAATATTCATTTATTCATTATCTTTCTTCTCCGTTGCGTGTTTAGTGGCGGAACTCAGTGCCGTGTGTATATAACTCTACCATTACTTAGTGACTGACAGACAAAACTACTCAGAAAATTGATTTTGCATGTAGCTAGGTAAGAGAGGGTAGAGAGAATTACATTACAGGATTTCTCGAAAACCGTACGAGAACAGGAAGATCAGGATTTTCTATTTTACGTCTTAATGCCTACGCAACCAAAGTTGCGGGCGACGGCTAGTTATGGCGATTCCTATTCAAGTTCCCGTTCAAATTTTCACAATAACCTCGTCTTACTTATCACCTTGACACTAACATTACTAAAACAACAAAAGTTGTCCATTGAATTTATTCAAACCTCGCTCTTGCATTCCCCAGTGAGAAAGGAGTTTTCGAACTACTTAAGAACACCAGTTTTTGTGAAGGAATTGGAACTTAGCGATTATACGCGAAAATATGTACTTAGCAAAGTATTTGAAGCACGAGCACGTGATAAGTATACAATTGTGTAAAACGTCAGACGATTAATTATATTTATTATATTATTCGTGGCACAGCAGTACAAAGTGTGACTGTAAAACCGACTGGTTGTGGGTTGGATCCCCACTCGAGGAGATGAAATATTTATTTAAATTTATATTGCTATTTCTTCGCTCTGTGTCAAGACAAAGCGCGGCGTTGAGTCCTGCCACGCAATGCGAAATGCCTCCAGAATTCGGCAGAAAGTAGAGTATTTTAACACTAGGTTCCCTCTGCCTGCTGTGTGAAGCTGTATCTAATAATGTTGCGTGAAGCTGTTTCTAATAATTTGTTTATTTATAAAATTTATAGTCTATAGTATATTTTTATTTCTCTTTACTTGTTAGCTTTTGTTTTTGCTTTAACGTTATACATATTTTAGCATATGAATATTTTTAACCCTTATCAAAGACGTGTCATCTTAGAGTCAATGGAAGCTTGAAAGAAAATATTATGAGAGTAGGTATTCTCACCTTTTTTAGTTTGACTTTAACGTGACGTTGTGTCTTGCACATAACAGGTTAGACAGAGGGAACCTGGGCACCTACTGTTAAGATAATTCTTTCCCTTAAAGATACTTTCGTTAGGTACAATGTTGAGTGGCGGAACTCAACGCCACGCTTTCCATCTCTACTAGGGCGAAAACATAAAATATTAAATATTTCATTGACAATATGAATATGATCATAGACGAGATATACTGAATTTTCCTGATCAGCATTCTTTATATTATTTTAAATTAAAAAATTACAAAATCATCTTTACTGAATACAATATAACTGTAATGTCTAATGTAGCTTTAGATCCCCCCACGTTCATTTAATCCAATATGTTTTTGCGTTCACAGGTATTCAATTTGTCGCTGCTTAAAATTGCATGTGGTGAGTCGTGAGGGAGCACCTCGAGATCCATTTATGTTGATGATATTAATTCGCCTGTATATTTTCGTATGCTATCAACACTTTCGTATATTTTTTTATAATATAAAAGTCCTTATGCATTTTAAAGATAATATCTATAACACAAATGCATGTGCCCAATGTTATTCCCCATAAATATTATATGTTTTCTACTAAAAAGGAAAATAAATGAAAACCATAAGAAAGGAAAATGATAATAGTGAAAAGTCATGCCATCCTCTCAATCTCTTTTTGGCTCTTCGTCTCAAGACGATTCACATATGTTGTGTGCCAGTTAGTGATTATAAGCATAACAATTATTTCACTGTTTGATTTCAAATATTTAAAGTACTTAAACAGACGAAAAGAGTCTTAATTATTTAGAATCAACATATATATATGCATCTAGAGTAAATACGACGATCTAGAGTAAATACGAGGTAAATCATTGTATCATTATATCATTTAAAAGAGATTCCAAAAATAAAATCATAAACTCTCATCAAATTAATAAAACGTAATAAGGTGCAGAGCGTAGTAAGCAAGCAAGGTGCAAGGTGTCATTTGATTTTACGCTGTCATTGTTCGGCTTTATTTATGATAAATTAACGTATACTTCACAAAATCTTATCTTTTGTTTTAACATTTTTTTTTATTGCACCTATATGAATAGATTTGAGTCTATCTAGGCGCAGTGGCAGAGACGCGCGTGAACGCGACGGTTACGGTTTTCGATTGCGACTCGGAGGAATGAATTATTATTTATTACACTATTTTTATTTCTTCGCTCTGGTAACAAGGCAAATCACGGCGTTGAGTTCAGCAACTCAACATAATACCTCTGAAATTCACTTAGGAAGCCTTGCACCAGAAATATCTTACAATGGCGCAATTAAATATTTAACAGCATTCGAATACTATTGTGGTCGTTTTTGGTAGCTTAACGCGTTGACATTGTATTACAGAATCATAATGATGGTTAACCAAACCACAGAATTTGCAAATGGCTGCCATTTTTGTTTATTTTTTCTAATAGTCAATACATCATATAAATAGTTATTTGTCATATATGCATATATTTATTTATTTTCAAACTGAAAATTAACTAGTTAATGAAGTTCCGAGATATGGAGAATTTATTTATAAATAATACATAACGAAAGAACATATTAAACAAAAAAACCTACTTGTTCAAATGAATCGTACAATATTATTCTGCGTAGTAGTATAAAACATTATTCCGCTTTCAAAGGTAGAGACTTTACATACATTCGATATACGTATATAGATATCCAATGGACGTATAACACAATTCTACTTATTGAAAATATATGTATGTAGCATTTACACAAACAAAAATCTTTTTGAAGCTTTATATGATGTTGAAAATATGTAGCTCGTAAAAATTTATCCATTAAAACGTCGCCTATAAATTTTGTGCCTGTTAAAAGCAATAAATGTAACGGGATAACAGGTCATTGTCACCGAATGTGTAGTAAAGTAAGTTTGTGAAACATCCATTTTGAAAGAATTTAATATTAAATTCTTTCATGAAACTCGCTTCCAAAGATGATCGATCACTCACACTCGCTTCGCTGAACTTTTACTTTCCGCTTCATAAAATCATATTGTATGTCGTAACACATTTTATAAGATTTTACCAAATATTTATGTATGTCAAATAAAACTTGCATACAGAATCACTATTATTCTAACTTAACTTAACTTAGCTTCACGCTTTATCCCTAGCGGGGTAGTCAGAGAGAATGGAGCGCCAAACGCTACGGTACTATTATTCTAAGTGCACGAATATAAAGCAAACCTCTTTTTAATTTAAGTAAGTAGAATAAAATATTACATATTAATATACCTTTCATCACGCTGTATCTCGCACAGAGCATGGTAGGCATAGGGAACCTGTGTCCTGTGTGGGAACGGAGTGTCTAACTCCGTTCCCATTAAGACATTTCCGTTCCTACTTTCCACCAAATTCTGTTGAGTGGCGGAACTCAACGCCGCGCTTTACCAGAGCGAAGAAATGGAAATATTATTTTTTTCATATTTTCTAGGTGTGGAAATGAAACCCACAACATGTTACGTTGACAATCGTACGTTGTCGCTTTTGCGACTGACTTCAGAAAACCTAAACTTCATTTAATTACTTTCAATTAAATTTATGCTTCATATAATCTCGCCAACCAAGCAAAATGTAAATTATAAATTCTCTAACACCGACAGATACGTAATGTTATAGCTTTTAACAATCTAGTTTGTCCCTTAGTCGTTAACTGTCATGTCTCATTTAAAAGGAACAAAAAAGTATTGCATCGTCTTGATATAATTACAAGCCAGAAAATTTTGAAATAAGGAACATTTTCTATTGATACATATTTCATATTTTTAAGCTTCACGCTATATCTCGTAAATTAGGCAGAGAGAACCTAGTGATAAAACACTCCGTTCACGACAAATTTTTCAAAGCATTGCGTGTTGAGTGGCGAAACTTGACGTCGCGCTTTTGCCTTGGTATCAGAGTGAAGAAATGAAAATATGAATAAGAAATCAACACATTAGTCATACCCGTGCGCTACGGCATCCTCAATTTTATT
Source organism: Heliconius sara (assembly GCA_917862395.2). Taxonomy (NCBI): domain Eukaryota; kingdom Metazoa; phylum Arthropoda; class Insecta; order Lepidoptera; family Nymphalidae; genus Heliconius; species Heliconius sara. The sequence continues at coordinate 5,599,109 of OU860792.2, forward strand.
TTAAATAAAATATTTTAATAATCAGAAATATAAAATTTCAAATATAGGACATAAGTATTTGAATTTAATGTTAGTGCGTATTCCACATCCCACCGATGCCGATGCCGCACTTCGCCTATCAGAGCGTAAAAATAAAAATAAGTTATATAATATAAACATTTCCCTAAATTGAGATCGAAATAACAATCATCGCATTTGCAGTAAGACGCTGATCCTCTGCGCCACGACGACCTCGAACAAAAAAGAATTATAATTAGTAATTAGTTATAAAATAGAATATAGAAAGTTTTAAATTACAATTATTGTAAATATTTCGTTAGCTGTTTAGGTATCTTTCGACTGAATATAATTTGACGTTTTTATGTCTCTCGTACTTTTGAAAATACATATATTTTTTATATTAACTGTTAAGCACTCTTGGATTGGAAAGATTGGTGTTTTTTAACTCATTCATACTTACAATTTAAAGAATTATATTTACCAAATGAAACGACATCTTTTAGTGAATGTAACACAATTACAATCTGTGGACAAGACAATAAACGTAGATAAAAATAAGTTAGTTAAGCCAGTGTTATAGTGTGAGAAGCTTATAATAGATGGCGCTGTATGTAAGATGTGATTTGAATTTCAAAGAATTCCTTATTATTTTTTGTATAGATATAATCCATAATCATATTTTTAAGAACAATATTTTTAATTTATAAAAATATGCATTTTTAACATATAAAATAAATAATCTATTGAAATGAGTTCATGAGATATATGTAGTTTATAAATGTTAATGAATGTAATTTTACTTGTTATTCTTTCATGTCAAAGCTACTTAACCCATTATAATAAAACTTTGCACACATTCATTCATTCTTAGATTACTAGAATTACATATGATAATAATAATAAATATAATATATATATTTCTATTGCTTATATATATATTTCTTAATATACTTTTTATTAAATAAAACATCCGGTTCGGTTATAATATAAAAATAAATTTAAGCAAATGAAGCTTGAGTTTCTGATATAATATAATTTGATGATAATTTCCTTTTTTTTACATCCACGGCCTATAATGACAGTGGCGCCTTCTCCAGTAATTAGCGAATATTTGATATCCAAGAGACGGGCAGCCTGACTTGGGTTTATTGCGATATTGATTAAGAAAATGCAAGTTGGCACCGGCAAGTTCTTTGTAAGGATATATCACTGAATTTTATATTTGTATATATATACATATTTTTCAGTTTCTTAATGGTAAATGTAGATATGGTGCATATAATCGAAGCGTTTTTATCTCTTAAAACTTTAAGCTTAAGCTTAATATACAAGGATGTGTGTTTTAATACTTATCTTTATGTTTTTTATATTTCGTGCAAGGATATATTTGTTTTTTATTTTCTTTTCCTTCATTTGTTTTGATATTTATGTTTTACTGGCTTTGTGCAGGTTATGTTGGGAACCTGAATATTACCATCATCGTGGCACACATCTTACTCTAAACATGGTGGTCGTGGGTTCGATGCCTACTCAGTAAACCAACGCATTCTCCTTATTTTGTTACAGAAATACTAGTTTCAACATTAAATTCCAACCTAAGCCGATACACAAGGGAGATTCGTTTAAATAAGTAATTATTTATTTAAATCCATCCTTATCAAAATGCCTACGTCGAGGAAAGGTCAATTTATCAGGTAAAGCTATAAATATAAAAATAACATTGTTTTATAATTCATTTACTAGTTTACATACGACACTGGCATTTCGCTTGTAACCGGAGACCGGTCGACTTGAGACCCGTCAAATATTATGTATCAAGGTCGCCTTGGATTGAGTTTCTTTTAATTTTTTTTGTCTTATTGGCACCCATATTTTTATTGTATCGTTATATACTAATAATAAAATTGATATCAAGGCTTCTACGGGTACGGGTAAAAGTTTCAGTTACTTGAGGCCATCCGAAATGAATTAAAAAGTAGAATAATTTTGTAGCTTTTTGTAAATATTTTTTAAGCCACTTTGGCAACATATAAACTATATTTGATTTCGCAGGTTTGAATATTGTGAAACTCTAACAGCCTAAGGAAATTCGTTCAGAGTTATGAGCAGTTTCTAATGACATCAGAAAATAAAAAATCTAGAATACGTGATGCTAAAGCCAAGAATCTCGATGGAAACAGCGAAATATTTGGTTTTTTTTGGAAAAAAATTTTGCAATACGGCTAGTAAATAGAAGTATCTGGCAACGATGATCTTAAACTTATGCGGTCCCCAATCCTCCCCTATATCTACATCCATGACCATATCATTAGGATCCTAGGATCGTTAACCTTTAACTATAGACATAATGTGTTTATTACACTACTGGGGATGTGGGGTTTGTGATGCTAAAGCCCAAAATCTCGAAGGAAACAGAGAAATATGTGTTTCTTGATTGTACTCGGACTGTTTTTTTAGAAAAGAAGACAGTTTATGTCTTAGTTTACTTAGTTTATAGATATGCTTAAAACAAACAAAATCAAATAACTTAAATAAAAATAAATAAATCAGCTTCACGCTGTATCCCGCACACTACAGGGTAGGCAGAGGGAACGTAGTGAAAGACACTCCGTTCCCCACTTTCTGCCGAATTTCGGAGGCATTGCGTGTTAAGTGGCAGAACTCAACGCCGCGCTTTGCCTCGACACCAGAGTGAAGAAATGGAAGTATAAATTCAAGTAAATATTTCATCTCCTCGAGTGGGGATCGAACCCACAACCAGTCGGTTTACAGTCACACTTTGTGCCGCTGCGCCACGACCGGCCTCAACCTAATCTCCGACCGACCTTTCCTCGACGTAGGCATTTTGATAAGGATGAATTTAAATAAATAATTACTTATTTAAACGAATCTCCCTTGTGTAGCGGCTTAGGTTGGAATTTAATGTTGAAACTAGTATTTCTGTAACAAAATAAGAAAAATGCGTTGGTTTACTGAGTAGGCATCGAACCCACGACCACCATGTTTAGAGTAAGATGTGTGCCACGATGATGGTAATCAAATAACTTTTTATTAAAATTTACGTATTACAACTATTTAAGGATCATTAAGTTACAATTTCAGTCTTTGGCAATATAGCAGGACTCTTTAGACGAAAATACTATAAAAAGGACAGATAATAAAATATTTTTTTTCAGTGATTTATGGTCAGTGGCGGAGGGTGCGAAGAAGTGGCTGGTTTGTGGAATTCATAGAACTTGAGAGAGCCTTTGAGACTCACGTCCCTAGTTAAAGGTTTGGATACTCCATTATCCACTTTCTAATTCACTCTTTACTCGATTTTCATTGTGACATTCTAATTTCTATTGTTAAAATTAAAACAAAAAAGTATTACCTAACATAAATATTTGCGTGAACTTAAAGAATGTCAATAGAATGGAAACAGAAATAACATTAACAACTTACATACATACCCACCTAGTTACAGTACACGGTTACACACACCTATATATTAATATTCGATTTAAGTAAAAGGTTTATTGAACAGTAACAAGACCATCTAGAAAGAATTTTAAGATTTCTTATTTTTTTGATTTATTTTATTATTATTATTTATAGACTGTGTAAAGTCTACATTTTATGCAAGTTTGTAACTTCAGGTATACTTTTTTATTTGTATAATACAGTACGCACCTACTTTTCTTATACATATAAATGAATTAGTGGCTGTCTGTGATTTCTAAATAACCAAATTTTTTCAGGTGCGATCAAATAAAAAAAATCCTATATTTCTGTTTTTTTTTGTTGTCTTAAGCCAAATGTGATTTGTTTGACCATTGCACTTTCCTAATTAATATTCAGTTTTATATTTTTGTATTTTTTTTCTTTAATTATTTTTATTGAATAAAATCGAAGCACGTTAAGTAAATTTTTCACCTTTTAGTTTTTTGTTTGAAGCCGGTTTTATTTTGTTAAAAAAAATATTTTTTTTTACGATTTTAGGTGATGGGTAGACCTTAAAAGATTACTTCTCGAACGAGTGGTTGTCCTATTTAAAAGCTTTAATCTTAATTAGGTATTATTTTTATGCAAACTAACATTTTGGCACATTTAAATAAAGATATTCGGGCGAATTCGAAGTTGAATCGGGAACTTCTTACTTTTCTGAAGTCAGTTGAAAATGAGAATATCCTCTTTTTTGAAGTTGGTTGAAAATAAATGTAATGATGAGGCATCTTTCCTCAGACGAAAAGTAAACTGTGGTTCGCACATTTTTAAAAGTGTTTTTCTTTGCTATTACAGTATAATTGCTTTTTGGTAAAATAAAATATTTTTTACCAAAAAAACAGACTTGCTTAATTTCAAGTGAATCTCATAATTAGAACCAAACTTCCACGGAATAGTCCATGAAATGTATCCTTTCCAATTAAAAAAGAATCATCGGAATCGGTTGACGTGATATTGAGTTATTCATCTATTTGTCGCGCACATACCTAATGCAAAATTAAGACTTTTATGATTGTCAGAAAAGAACCAAATTAAAATGGGACCACACTGGAAGCACTAGCTTTCAAATAAAAAAAGTCATCAAAATCGGTTCACCCATTAAAAAGTTCTGAGGTAACAAACATAAAACAAAAACAATTTCCACCTTTTCTTACAGAAGCCAGTTAAAAAATAATACAAAAATATTTAAATCCCGCGTCTCTTATGTTTTTATTTCTCAAGTATTTAGAAGTGAAGTAGCGTCGCGTGCGCGGGCAAAACCGACGAGGTCTCGAGCCGCCTAGAACAGCAAGTATCGTAAGTAAAAGTAACTTCTAACAACACCTTGGCGGCGCCTGCGCGCTGCGTACGTCAGTTTTGCCAACTTCACCCGCGGGGAAGAACGTGTTGCCCGTTCGCCCGTCCGCTTCCTCCCTGACGAAAATCTCGGTAGCTAGTGTCGTTCCCCTATTTGTTTTCGAATACGTGACCTTCGAACGCTTTCCCTATGGATTGGTTCAAATTTAACTGTGAATAAATATCGTATAGGTGAATTTTATTATATTTTAAAAACAAATCATATTGAAGAAAATAAGGAAAAAAAAACTTCTTATATTGCAAGTTTTGGATGTTACGCTAACTGGATCGTAAGTTTTTTTTTAATTATTTATGTAATGTTGACAAATAAAACAATAAACTTTAAAACTTTTCGAAAGATATTTTTTTTAATACTTGATAATATTATTAAATATAATGCAATATTATTAAATAGTTAAATATAGATATCAATATTTTATAAAAATCTAAAAATATTTGGTGATATTATTAAATATAATGCAACATTGTTACTTAATCAATAAATCAGTATTTATTATACAATTATGTTCGCGTCAAAATTATTGTTGTTACCTACTTATGTTGAAAGTAGATACCTATTTCCCACTAGTGAGTGGTCAGCGGGCTAGTCGGTAAACGAGTCATAATGAACAACTTGCAATCGTATGAAACAGGTTCCACTTATTGTATACACGTGTTGGTTTGCCACACCAAACTCATATAACACAGTTGTCCCATAGTACATAAACCTGAATTATATCATACAATAGCAACGTGAAAACAGCGCGAGCGTACTTATTTACGTCGGTATATAAAAATCTATTTTCTGTCTGTGGCGCAGGAGCACAGGGGTGTGACAGTAAGACGTCGGTTGTGGGTTCGATCCCCACTCGAGGAAATGAATTATTAATTATATATCAATATTTCAATTTTTTGCACTGGCAACAAGGGAAAAGCCAGGCGTTGAGTTTCGCCACTCAATAAGCAATGAAACACGCAAAAGATCGGTGGTAAGTGGGGAACGGAGTGTTACTACTTAACAATAGGTTCCCTCTACCAGAGTTGAGCAAATTGCAATTGCAATTAAATATTCACTTCATTTCTTTGTGCTAAAAATACAATTAAAGATGAATGATTTAAAAAATATAAATAAGTGTTTGTTACAACATAATTAACAAAAAACTTATTGTAAATTGTGATTTCCGCAGAAACAAATAGTGAGTTGTTGACATTTAATTGTTAATTTGCCTAAACTGACCTTTGCATATCTTGCTGTGTGAGAGATATAGCGTGAGGCAGATTTTTTTTATCTTCTCTCTATTTATAATTCTTACCGATTTATCTATAGATTAAACAATTAAAAATAACCAATAAGATCAAAAAGGCTGTTTAAATATGACTAAAGGTTAGAAATAAAACCTTGTACATACCTACTGACGTCTATTTTGCTCACGATTTGAACATACGTGACAATTTGCTTTCCCCTATCTGATTTGCAATGCGCTACGAGTATCCGCTATATTAGTGATACTAACTCTGAATTAACAAACTTGTATAAGTACCTAAATGCTACAATAAAAATGTAATACTAGAAATATATATACATATAAAGCTTCACTCTGTATCCTGCATACAACTAGGTCGGCAGAGGGACCCTAGTGTTATGACACTTCGTTCCCCACTTTCCCCTGAATATTTCGAGACATTGCGTGTTAAGCGGCGGAACTCACAACCGAGTTTTAACTATGGTGCCAGAGCGAAGACATGAAAAAACATTTTTTAAATAAATATTTCATTTCCTCGAGTGACGACCGAACCCACAACCAGTCGCGTGTACTGTCAATCACACGCTTGTGCCCCTGCTCCACGGCGGCCTTAAAAAAATATTAATTAATAACCAAAGAACGTCAGCTATCAACATAATAGCATAATTGCAAATGCCTTCCCGCTATTAATACATGCGCAGATATCGCGACAATGAGGAAATTCGTTCAAGTTTTTTTACCTCTTTGTAATATATTTTCCGGTGATTTTTCTTTCGTAAACTGCCTTTTCTTACAAATAGAATAACAAGAAGGTATTAATAACGTTGAATATTTTGTTTGTGTACATAATAGGTGTATAAGTCTAGTTGTTTATTTATATAATAAAAAATATTAATAATAAGACATTCTAAAATCAAAATCAGCTTCAAACTGTATCCCGCACACAGCAGGGTAGGCAAAGGGAACCTAGTGTTAAGACACTCCATTGCCCACTTTCCGAGTTCAGAGGGATCGGCGTTCGTGCGGCGTTCGTGTTGAGTGGCGAAACTCAGTGCCGCGCTTTGCCTCAACTCCAGAGCGAAGAAATAAAAATATAAATTTAAATAAATATTTCATTTCCTCGAGTGTAGATCGAACCCACAACCAGTCGAAATTACAGTCACAATTTGTGCGCCTGTGCCACGACTGGCCTCCATTAGCCTTCTAAATATTTTATTATAATATATAGGTACATATACGTATACACTTGCTCAATCAATTGGTTTAAAAGTAAATGCCAGGATAATATTTATGTTTGGTAACCTAATCACGACGCAACTTAATTTTGAACCAATACAACGTACCTCACTGTTAGTACGTAATGTATTAAATACAAATACTCCTTTAGTATATATAGTTTCATATTCATGTCTTATTTTGTAAACGAAACACTTTAGAAACGATAGAATTTCTGTAAAAGCTATACATTTTATTAATAAAGTGATTGATGCAATCATTACAATTGCTTTATAACAATATTGAATTCTTATACCGTTATACATGGTCAATACTGGTGGTATATATGGTAGCTTCACGCTGTATCCCGCCCACAGCAGGGTAGACAGAGGGAACTAGTTAAAACACTCCGTTCTCCACTTTCCACCGAATTCTGGAAGCATTGCGTGTTGAGTGGCGGAACTCAACGTCGCCCTTTGTCTCGACACTAGAGCGACGAAATGGAAATATAAATTTTAATTCACATTTAATTTCCCCGAATGGGGATCGAATCCACAACCAGTCGGTTTACAGTCTCACTGTGCGCCTCTGCCCCACAACTGGCCTAGTGGTATATAACACCAGTGGTATATAACAGTCCTTTTTTGTGTACCACTAATATTCAATGGTAATCTGCTAACCAAATACCAATAAATGTTAACTCAATCTATATTTTAATTGGAAGCGATACCTTAGAAGTTTAATTTTCGCTATGCGCCGATTTATCCCGCAACATGCGGTGGAGCTAGAGATATAGTATATCACATCACTTCACTTTTATTTTTCGCTAATTAGAGAAAAAAAATACGCTAGGTAGCGTAACCCAACTTTGGCCTATGGTATAATATTGTCTGTGGAAATCATTACAGGACGAAAATATTTAGTAAATACAAACCTTCATCAAAAGTTGAACACATCTCTACCAAGTGTACAGTGCAATGAGTGCCCTCATTATCTTCTACTCTACTATCTGTACCTGTAAGATTCAAAATAATATTATACTTACACTACTTTACATCAATTTCAAATAAATCAAATGTCATTTCAATTTTCAACCTTTTGGAAGGTCTACAACTCTACAAGAATAGCGGTTTCTTGTCCCACAACTTTTTTATTTCTTATTATATTTTCTATTATATTATACATATTGTAAATACCAAATTTTAAGAACGTTTTTTATCTGTAATAGAAATTACTGATTTGAACCCGCACCAAGGGGCGGGTTCAAATACCGCATAAAGCGCGGGATCCCGCTACGTTCAAATTTTTATACATTTTCTTAAAAATCAAAGGATCTTATTAACTATACTTATGTTAAAATATTTTTATTTTTAAATATAAATAAATTAACTTATCCCTTATATATTAACGTATATTCTTTAAATATATGCCTAATTGGGGTTATTAACATCGATTTTATTAATCGATTTATATTCGACCTCTAGAAGGTGGCGTAATTATTAACGTGGACGCGACTCGCTCCGCTGAACACTTTCGAACGACCCCACCGTGTACACAGAGCCTGCTCCTTATGATTGGTAATCTTATTAAAATTATAACCTTCAAATAAATCTTAAAAACTAGTTTGGAATCATTCAAAATTGGATCAAATGCTACTTTATATTTGAAAGGATATAACCTGTTATCTGAAAGAGCTGTTTTTAATTGACATTTACATGTATAAAATGCCTATGAGCTTAAGATATTTAAATTCTAGTTTTCTTTTGAGATATAAGAAAAAGTATTGTTAATTAAAAAAAGTTATTCATCTATATCTCGCACACAGCAAGATAGGCAGAGGGAACCTAGTATTGAAACACTCCGCGTTCTCCACTGTTCGCCGAATTCTGTATTATTGAGTGGCGGAACTCAACGCCGCGCTTTATCAGTATTTGACTATTTGATACAGAAATTTCTGAATGTAATAATGTTGTATCGTATTATTAAATCTTACTTCTCAGATTCATAAAAAGGTTACATACTTTAAAGTAAGTTTTGTTATAAGAATGTTATATAAGTACCTAATCTACTTCCTGCCTCTGGATATATAAATATAGATATATAGGAACTAATGAGCGAATTATATTGAATTATAAACAGAATACAAAAATGCAAACCAATTTGGCAACCGCTACATTTGCGTGTTTGGCAATCGTAATTTGCTTTTACGTATTTATGCTCATAATATATTACAACTAAAAGTAATTCAAATGACAGTTGCTTAATGATAAATAATATATTTATTTAAAAACTTAATTAAATAGTTAGCATATAAACATATGTATATGATAATTATTATTTGTGTTTGGTTTATTATGTTTTTTTTCAGCTTCACGCTATATCCCGCTTATAGCAGTGTAAGCGAAGGAAACCAAGTGTTAAGACACTACGTTTCCTATTTTCTTTACACTTTTGAAGAGTTGAGAGTGGTCTTAGCTGATGATAGAGTCGTATAATTGAGTTTTGATTAATTATATTTTTATTTGTATTTTTTAGCCTCAGCTATATCTCGAGATTTCATTCCCCCGAGTGGGAATCGATCTAGACTCACGCCTGTGCCACTGCGCAACGCTGGCCTCGATGAATCTTAGGTCAATATAAAGAAACTGGTCAAACACGACTTGGACTCTTATACCAATAATTCCATATCAATTTCAGGATTAAAATTTCAATGTAATGTCTATAAATGCTCACTTTTAGATTTTCTTTCTTTATTTGTACTGCAAATTCTCACTTCCTGTCAAATTTCATAATTGTAGATTCCCGTGAAGTATCCTATATAAGTTATGATTACCCGGGAAATTTCATACAAAATGCAGTAAAACTATGCGGTTATATTTTGTGATTGTATTGACTTAAAATCTTAATTTTTCGGGTTTTAAGAGTACTACATATCTGGTAAATAAATGTGATAAGTAAACTTAAATTTAAATTTTAATAAATAAGTTTAAAAAAGTTTATAACAACGTTAACAAATTTATAAATACGGCCCATAAAATTGAGCCGAGTTTTCGAGGCATTGCGTGTTTAGTAGCGAAACTCAGCGGTGCCTTGGTACCAGACCGAACAGATGAAAATATTAATTAAAAATATTTCTTTTGCCTGAGTGGCAATCGAACCCACAACTGTTGCATTACATTCACACGCTTATGCCCCTGCGCCACGACGGCCTCAAGTTACAAAAATCCACTTGTTTGCCCGTAAACAGTACCTACAGAGAAACCAGTGATGTTTATGTTTTGTGCAACACTTAAACAATTAGCTTTAATAATACCCAATGAAAATAGTGTTGCTCAATTTTATGGGCCGTATTTATAAATTTGTTAACGTTGTTATAAACTTTTTCAAACTTATTTATTAAAATTTAAATTTAAGTTTACTTTTCACATTTATTTATCAGATATGTAGTAGGTACTCTTAAAACCCGAAAAATTAAGATTTTAAGTCAATACAATCAAAAAATATAACAACCGCTTGCGCATAGTTTTACTGCATTTTGTATGAAATTTCCCGGGTAATCATAACTTATATAGGATACTTCGAGGGGAACCTACAATTATGAAATTTGACAGGAAGTGAGAACTTGCAGTACAAATAAAGAAAGAAAATCTAAAAGTGAACATTTATAGACATTACATTGACATTTTAATCCTGAAATTGATATGGAATTATTGGTATAAGAGTCCAAGTCGTATTTGACAGGTTCTTAATATTGACCTAAGATTCATCGAGACCAGCGTGGCGCAGTGGCACAGGTGTGAGTCTAGATCGATTCCCACTCGGGGGAATCGAGATATAGCTGAGGGTAAGAAAATACAAATAAAAATATAATTAATCAAAGGTCAACTATACGACTCTATCATCAACTAAGACCACTCTCAACTCTTCAAAAATGTAAAAACAAAAATTTTAACAACAACAACAACAACAAAATATTTTAAAGGTATCAAACCTATTTTAGCTGTAAAATTTAAGGAAACAATTTTCAAAGATTCCTCGCGTGACGCTTCAATGGTTCGAGTGCAATATGTGTTTCCCAGCCAATTGGATAATGAGATATTTCAACAGGTGTTTAACATTCGACCGGCCTCTGGCGGACTGCGCCCGACAGGTTTGACACACACCGAGACCGACCTTCACATTTGTAATCACGCGCATCCAAACGCATTATCGACTTAGCATCGGAGAGCTCGACACTACATAAAATTATTAAGTGACATCATCACGCAGTGCTACAAGCATATGACGTAACGGTTGTGGGTTCGAACCCATTTCCAGGGAAATAAATATTATCTATTAATACATTCTTTGACAACAAGGTAATTTTTTTGGTAGTGTCGTAACACTAGGTACCATCTATCTACTCTCCCCTATGCGGCATACAGCGTAAAACTAAAGAAAAAAAATCGTAAAATTAATTACATCATTGTAATAATAGAATAAAAAAATATATAATTCACGATATTTTAGATATCGTTTGATCATTTCGATCTTCCATAATCTTATAAGATAAAGACCATAATAATCGTATAAAGCAATTTACACTTATGAAAGAATCGATTTCAAACAATACATTGTGTAATAATAATTTCCCGGAATAGTACGTCTATTTATCATTGTGTTACATCTGAAAGTTTCTATTTATTCTAAACAACGGCTCTCCAAAATTGTAACCAAAGGCTTGTTTTATGTAATACAAATCAGTCGAAGTGAAGCGTACCGGACCCGTTCTATACTGTTACATACATATGTATATTAAATTGAGGCTAAAAGTCCACCATGTATACTCAAAGACCTAAATGAGCAACAACTTGATGAAAATATTAATAAGAATATAATGATAAGATGATGAAATAGAAATCCTTAATTAAAGAGGCCGGTCGTGGCGCAGGGGCACAAAGTGTGACTGCAGAATCGACTGGCTGTGGGTAAGATCCCCACTCGAGGAGATGAAATATTTATTTACTTTTCGCTCGTGTGTCGAGGCAAAGCTCGGCGTTGAGTTCCGCCACTAAACACACAATGCCTCCAGAACTTCGCGGAAAGTGGGGAACGGAGTGTCTTAACACTAGGGTTCCTCTGCCCACCCTGCTGTGTGCAGTATACAGCGTGAAGCAGATTCAATTTTATTAAAATAATATTAACAGTTATATGTTTCGGTGAATTTTCTAATGCTAAATATATTTTATTAAATCGAATCAAATCTTATCACTGCCAAAATATATTTTATTAAATTAAGCTACACTACATCTACTGGAAACAATAGAATTGTAGATTAATACCAATTATAAATCGAATGATAATAAAATCTTATATAATTAAATACTTTATTTTGTTTCAATAGACTATTTTCAAAAATTTTACATGGTATTGAGCATGAAAAATGAATTTCATAGATATGTGGAAAAAAAATTGTTTGTTGTAGCGATGCGCTCGCGCAGTGTCGCGTGTGAGTTGACGCAAGCTCTGAGGCAACACTGCATGTTACGTGACCGCAGATCACTGCTCTTCTCGACCTATTTATATTTCAGCGAAAATAAGCCTTAATTGTTGTATTGTTATTAAGGATTATTTTTGAAATAATGTTCTATTATGGCCTTGAAATTGAAGATGCGAAAAATTGAGAGTATAATGTAGGTATACCTATTATTGTTTTAATTATATTGTTATGAATGATTTATTATATTATATTTTATATGCTTGTTTTGAATAACAAAAAAAAATACACAAAACTACTTATGCACAAATGTTAATATAATATATGTATATGTTGTTCACAGTTGCAGCAAATAGCATGTTGTCGTCACATCTTTACCCAATTTCAGTCATCAACCTCTTTACCTACTATCATTATTCACAGTAACTGTGTTTTAAAGATCAAAAGATCTTTTACTTTTACTTGTATCAGAACAAAGTTAAATGTCGTTTGTTCATACTTTTTTCTATACATACATTTGCAACTGGCCTAATACGGAGAAACTAAGGCAAAATTTTAAAAAATCCTGACATATACCCATTATTGTAGATATAGATAGATATCTTTATTAAATATTATTATATATATAATATTATATCATCCAAGCAGACTTACTTACTGCATAAGAAGAAATGCATTTCTAAAGCATAACTGCGTTTCCGAGAAGAATTTTCTGCAAAATACATCTAATCTACTCACAAACATTCTGAATACTCTCGATGGCGACATATAACGATATGCTGCGAGTGTCCTTTTACATTTTACCTAAGTTATATCTAGCCGCTTTTATTTCATATTTCTTCATAGAAATACCTATCCGAATCCAAAAAACAAACATATAGTTCTTTAATTTTTTAATTATTAGCAAAAGTAAACGGTATCGTGACGGGAAGCCAAAGACGATAATTAGTTAGTATTTAGTATGTATATATTACCTGTACGCATAATCGCTTGTAATATGCTATTAATAGCGGCCGGCGATAAGTGATCGCGGCGTCGCACACGAGACATCGGTGATGGGTCGTCGACCCGTCGGTGGGTTTATTCCAGTGTGGTCCTGCAGGCTTGGTGTAAAATTCCTGTTTTGTTACTCACATACGCGTACAAAGTCAATAAAAAAAATATTGAAACAAAAAATATTTTTTACCTACATATATCTTAATATTTTCTCTGGCTAAAGCTCGGCGTTCAGTTCCGCCACTCAATATGCAATACCTTACAAATTGGAGAACGGACTGTCTTAACATTAGGTTCCCTCTGCCTACTCTGCTGTGTGAGGGATACAGACAGATTACAGTATTTTTATTCATATTAGTGATAAAAATAATAGTTAAATTTATATACCGCATGTTGAAAATTTAATAAGAAAACGGCTAACACGGTCAACAATTTTTAGTTACATTTTTGTTTTCTACAAATTCCCGCATTAACGCAGTGCCGCAAGCCAATAGTACATACTTCATTACGAATTGAGTAAACTTAAGTAATAAAACCTGTTACGCCCACAAAGTAGAAATGTACAAACATTGAATAATACCAATGACTGGATAGAGCCATTCACGTTTGAAAGTATATTGTAAATTTAATTAAGGATTCCTACTAAAAAAATTTGCTTTACACTGTATTCCGCACACAGCAGGGTAGGTAGAGAATCCTAATATTGAAACACTCCGTTCCGCATTTTCTGCCCATTTTAAGGACATTGCGTGTTGAGTGGCGGAACTCAACGCCGCCCTTCGTCGATCCGGTCGCTTTTACAGTCTTGTGATAACCTTGTTGCGCCACGACTGTTCAAGTCAAGATACCTACAAAATTTCGGAAAATCATACAGCAATATGTTAAAAAATATTATTTAAAAAAAACCCTTACACAGATTATTAAAATAATATGGAAGTAATATATCATACCAACCCGAATCACGTAATAACAAAGAATAAATTGATCATGATGAAAACAGTTCCACGTCGTCGCGTTGCATGCAATGCCGCGATACTATTTAAATGAGCACGTTACAAAATGGCTATTACCGAAACCTATTAAACTGAGAAAAAAAGGTATTAACCACTGATCACTTAAAGTTTTGTCTTGTTTTAAAATAAAAAATATATATATTATAATAAAGTAGCAAGTAGTGGCGGACAGACTGACAAGTAGTATATGTGTATGAGTTTTCTGATTTTTTTTTCCCAAATTTGGCAAGGAAGGCAGAGAGAACTTGATAGTTTAGTGTTAAGACATTCTGCTCCTTCCATTTTGAGCTGCATTCTCGAGACATTGCGATACGGAACTCGCCAGAAGTGCCGCGCTTTGCCTCGTAACCAGAGCGAGTAAAATGAAAATACTAATATATTTCATTCCACCGCGAGGATATTGAACTCACAACCGTCGGGTTAAGTCGTTTGTGTTTCTGCGCCACTACGACCTCGTATAATCTTTTATTTATTTCTTATGCGTTTTTTATCCTATTACTGACCAAAGAAAAAAATTGCAATTCATTGAAAAAAAATTTAAAACAAATTTACTTAATTAAACATATTCTTAACTTAATTATACAGTCTTATAAAATATAATACAGTTAAAAGCACTAAAAAGAAAAAGGCAAGCCCAATACCTAGTTGTGAAATTTTTCTAGATGAATATTGAACTAATTACATACTATGTAGGTATATTATTATTATATTATACAATCATAAAGATTATACAATCAGTACTAACAGTAGCGCGTCACGTAGTCGGGATAAATAGACCTCTTGCAATTTTTTTTCTGGAAGGAAGGAGGAAACTTACTGCTAAGACATTCTATTCCTCATCTTCACAGACTTTTCGAGGCATCGCGTGTTGAATGGCGAAACGAAAAGTAGCGCTTTTGCCTTGGTACCAGAGCGAACAAATAAAAATATTCATAAATAATAATTAATTATTCCGTATGGGGATCGAACCCACAACCGTCGCTTTACAGTGCCCCTGCGTCACGACGGCCTCAATTCGACTGTAAAATCTTTGCAGAACGCTCAATAGTCTTCCCAACAATACGTTGATCGACGCACGTGACACGCACACGGGCATTGCGTTGTCAGCGATTGTTGTTACCATGTGATAAGTTATCAACATCTCCACTAGTCACGACTCGGACGTATCATGCTCGCTTCAAACTTTCTACTTTATTAATGCCAGAAACATTAACTTCGACTCGTTTGATGCTACATATAGAGAACACCGCATCTCCCATTTTACGGAGCAGGCGAAATGATTGCCTAATTTCTGATACTGTATAATATGCGTTTTTTTAACTATGTCCTACATTTTGATAGCAGATATAACCTACTCGAACCACAAGTTTCTTTTTTAAAGAGAAACCAACATCTCATCTAATCTCACTAGTCCAGAAACATATTAAGCTTTATTAATCGTATATACATTATAAACATTCGTATCTCAAATCAACTAACAAATAATTCCTAAATAGTTTGCATATTATCTCAACGAATTATTATATAGATATTGTTAATTATTATATAGAAATCGGAAGCGGTTATAGTTTTTAAAATACACAATAAATACACACATCGTCTATATGTTTTTAAACTATTTGGAAAGGGATACCACCTAATTGCAATAGGTGATATGTATCACCTACTGACAATACTTCACACTAGTTTCCTTCCAATAAGGGCCGTTGCCAACAAGCAATTCCCCCCGATTGACACAATTCCATTGCTTTTATAATCTTTTTCACCTAAATCAACCCTCTTTTACACGAGTACGCTAACAATGTAACATAAATACTCCCGCCGTAAATGTGGAGACAGATCTTGACCCACCGTGCGCTAAACCGTCACCCTGGATTCGATGCATTAGAACGGATCATGTCATAGCTAGCAGGCTGCGTTGCACCTTTGACCTTGCACGTACGACTTTCAAAATGCCGCATTCCTTGCTATAATACGACACGTTCACAATCTACCACAAGTCTATTGTTCCTCACTGAACTCTTAACGACGGTTTATTGGTTAAAGTCGCATCATATACAACGTGACCAGACGTCTCGTTCTAAACGGGACTGTTGTTTTTCACTTGTGTGTCCCGGTGTCCCGAAACATGCCAGCGGGACGTACAAATGTCCCGTTTTTTCGGAATGGCGTGTAAATTTGGTCGGTCGAAACAAGTTTCCGTTCTCTCTGACTACCACGCTAGGGATAAAGCGTGAAGCTAAGTTATTATCGCATTACACGCACATCACGCAGTACGCAATTTTGAAAAAAAACGGAAGTATTCATTTATTTATTTATTTATTATTTACACCACAACAGAAAACAAAACAAAAACACCCCTAATAATGTCCCGTATTGAACCGTCCGAAAAATAGTCACGTTAGTGATACATGCAAAAACAATTAATTAGAATCCATGTAACCTTTTCATGTTTTGAAATTATCTATTATGAACCTAGAGTATAGGTTACGTGTTATTGGATAAGTGTAATTACATAGTAACATCTTTATTCATATTCGTAGCGAACGTTAACCTTCTATTATTGTAATATTACCATGAAACAAAGCACCGTAATGTTTTTAATTACTTAAGTATTAGATATATTGTAGAGGCGCTGCGTTGAGTTCCGCCAATCAACATGCAATGCCTCCAGAATTCGGCGGAAAATGGAAAACGTCTTACTATTAGGTTCCCTCTGCCTACCCTGATATGTGCAGGATATAGGGTGAAACTGACTTAGATATTTATTTTATTCTAAGAATATAGAAAATAACTCAGAACATTATTTACATTTATCTTTTTTCTTCGTATAAGCTAGTCTTTTTAGTGACGTTTGCTCAAAACATTTATATAGGAATGTGAGCAATAAAATGATCAGTCCAATATAATCATTATTTGTAGTTAGCATAAGAATATATTTAAACAAAACAATAGTAAAATTTTGTTTGATTTTTAAATACCTATTTAAATACTTACGTCAAGCTTTTAAGGAAAATTGAAAATTGTTTATGCAATTAATTTTGCAAAACTTAAAAATATTTTCATACAAACAATAATTTTACATTTTAAAATTTGGATTTTAGATTTAGATTTTATTTTTACATTTATTTTTATATTATTTTTATATTACTGACTCCACCCTCAAGCTAGTCAATAATATTATAGGAACATGTTGAAAAATGAGGCGCTACGCGCAGTGGTACGTGCATGTGATTGTAAACACGATGGCTGTGGGCTCGATTCCACTCGGGGGATTGAATATTTTTAATATTTTCATTGTTCTAGTAACAAGGCAAAGTGTGGCGCTTACTTCCGCCACTCAACACGCAACTCCTCGAGAATTTAACGTAAAGTAGGGAACTAGGTTCCCTCTGCTTAGGTGCGTGCAGCTGAAACAAAACGTTAAAATATTCGTCCTTACAAAACGAAACCTTGACGATTTCTTCTTTGGTATTTTATTTACAGCTACGTACATAGACATAGAACCTTGCAGAACTCCACATAACAATTGTTTTATGTTAATGAACAGACACACACACAAATAGCTTCGCGGTTAAAAAGCACCAACAAATATGACTCAAAACATTCAATCTCTCACAGGCCATTGTATTCAAAATCGATTTATCAGTATGACCGTGAAATATTTAAGTGAAGTTCATGTATGATGATAACATTTGTATTATGATTGTAAAAAATGTTGTTTTGACATTTAAAAACATATTTTTACATGTAACAAATATATATCAAAGTAAAAGCTTCTAGCAATAAATATGACAACATATTTTTGATGTATTGTTGTTAAAAAATTTAATGTAATTCATACCTTAATGTCTCAACAATTATTAAAAGTCTCTATCGTGTGTTAGATAAGATAAATTTTAAATTACTAAAATTTTAAATTTTAAATTTTAAATTACTAGAATCTCTTGTGTTATAAGTGAGGCGATGGAAAAGTAAAATACTATATTAACTGAAATGCACCATTACTTATTACATCATGTGTAAATCAACTTCCTGTTGTATCCAGCACACAGAATCCAGTATTAAGACTCTCCATTTCCTGTTTCCGCCAAATTCTGGAGTCATTGCATGTAGAGTGG
Source organism: Heliconius sara (assembly GCA_917862395.2). Classification (NCBI taxonomy): domain Eukaryota; kingdom Metazoa; phylum Arthropoda; class Insecta; order Lepidoptera; family Nymphalidae; genus Heliconius; species Heliconius sara. The sequence goes on from OU860792.2 coordinate 5,617,995, forward strand.
TGGCACTCAACACCGCGCTTTGCCTCAACACCAGTGATACTATAAGTTTAAAAAATATTTCATTTCCTCGAATGGAGATCGAACCTACAACCCTGGCCACGACTGGCTTCAATATGACGCCTCTATATGATGTGTACCTCAATATATTTACAAAAAATGCTAAATCGTGATTTTTATAAATAAATATCGGCGTAACAGACTACTGGATTTAATAACTATGTCGTGACAGTGAGCTTCCGCCAGGTGTTGAAAAAATTGAAAATTGCCTATTGTAAATTAAATATACACTTACTACGGTTCCAAATTGAATTATTAATATAATTATGTTAAAAATTTGTATATAAATGAGTATTTTATTTATTTATACACGTAAGTTTCTTGACTAGTCAGTATTTCTTTTGTATACAATTCTTGATATTAAGGAAGTGATAAACAAGATTCAGGTTTTTTTGTCTACCTTCCTACACACACAAGTAATATTCCACAAATTTTCACCTTTTTTTCACCCAAGTTGGTTTCTTTATTTTCATTATAAGCAACAACCTAAGTCTTTTACGTTTAACTTGATTATATGAAAGTATAAGTTTAAAGCTGCACCGTGTACCGTGTTCCCGCAAACGCGACAGGTTGTGGATTCGATTCCCATTTAAGGAAAGAAATGTTAAATAGTAAATAATATTATAATATATCATAAGTTTGAGATTATGGAAACTCAATATACATATCGATTATTTATTGGTAATTAATATATCTACCCACTACTATAAATATTTAATCCGATATCTCCAATGCAAAAGCTTTAATATGGAAATCTAGTGCATTTCTAAAATTTAGGTCATTGCAATATGACTATTAGGCCATCTAAAACGCTTCACGTCATTTTAGGTACAACATATTAGACTAGATCATATTAAACTCGATTAACCTAGTATTCGAGTCTTGTCTGTTACAGAACACATTTTGATGAAGCAACTTTTAAGTCAATAATTATTATGAGAATCGACATTGCGTGGACGTAATATGGATTTTATAATACTATAAAAATTTTATGTACTGACTTTAGATGCATGATTGCGTATTTGAAAAGTTAAAACATTGAAAAAGATCGGTGAATATCAATTATCACGACGAAGCAGTTTCACGCCGTATCCCACACACAGCAGGGTAGGCAGAGGGAACTTAGGGTTAAGAAACTCCGTTCCCCACTTTCTGCCGAATTCTGGAGACATTGCGTGTTGAGTGGCAGAACTCAACGCCGCACTTAGTCTCGACACCAGAGCGAAGAAAATGGAAATATAAATTTTAAGTAAATATTTCATCTCCTCGAGTGGGGATCGAACCCACAACCAGTTTTACAATCACACTTCGTGCCGCTTCGCCACGACTGGTCTCAAAAATAGTAAACTAAATTGGTTCTCTAACATAAATTTCATTTTCTATTAAAAACCTACTTTCATAATATTTATATTATTATAAGTGGACTATGCGATTGAATATGAAAAACGACAGGTTGTTCCAATTTATTGAATGTCTATACACAATGAAATACTGCAACAAATTAGTAATATAGTGATTTAAATTATGCGATTCGATACAGTTTGTACAGTTTGAGGCATACACAAAAAGAAACTTAAATTGATCGTTAACGTCAATGTCGTTTTCCAATATTAATTGATATTCATTTAAAGCTTTAACTAACTTGTTGTGAATAATAATGGTATGTATATGTACAGATGAGACGATTTATAGAGGTTAGTAAAATAAAACCCATTTTCTTCAGAATTTCTATTTGTCTGTTAAATTTGTTTGTCGGTCTAATCTATACTGATAGGCTTAAACTGATACTAATACATGTCTTACTTTTAATACAGAAATAAAATACTGTCTAGAACTTTTCAATATTACCTAGAAGTCAATGTATATAGAATGTATAATCATATAAAGGACTATAACAATGTTACCTGCATTGTAAAATATGTAGCATAAAACAAATTAAAATCTTCTGTTAATATATATATTTTTTTCGTTATATAGAAAATAATCAAAGTACAATGTATGTTCTCAAGCGTTTTGTACGCTTCGGCACATACATTTAAATTTATTTTATGGCAATTATTCAATATTCTTTGAGAGGTTTTATAATATTTAAAGCGAACTTTTTTTATCAATTTGTTTCGTGCATTTTTCTTTAAGCGTAACGACGTGATTCGTGCTTATCTGGAACGCTCTAAAAATAAAAAAAAATAGTCGGGCATTAATCTTACTATTTAAGGCTTGAAATTACAAATAATTAGATAACAGTTGTAGAAAGGTACCCACAAAATACAGTAGCCAATCTAAAAACTATTATTATATAAACTATTTATCATTTCTGATGTATAATATAATATTTTATAGATACGTTATTTTAACATAAAGATGTTACAATGACCTTTACAGTCAATTAAGCGATAAAAGGATTACTTTGATTAGCTACTTGCGTTTAAAAGGTTATTAAAATTTACATTAAATTACTATAACGATCATCAGACTCCACTGTGAAGTGTAAAGTTACCGTGAACTGTAAAGTATTTAAACAGCGGACGACTAGACTAGACCTTTATGAAGCTATTAAATTCCAAGATATTTATATACTGTATATCAAACGCAAATAACACTCCTAGTGTAACTTATGCAAAATTAATTTCTATTTGGTGTTTTATGTAGAAAACTCTTGAAAACATTAAAATAATTAATAAAATTAAATAAGTCAGTACCTGGTACATGTTGTTTAATTTTAATTAACTTCACTTTTTACAACATTTACTTTACAAATGAAAGTCCAGTCACTTGACTCTACATTTTCACAAATATTCATATAACTTTCCATTTTCAAAATAACATAATGTACGCCACAAGTCCATAAAAATACGCCAACATCGTCAAATTCATATAAGAGAAATATCTCTTTCAAATAAGGATTACAATTTATACGTTATAACTGGTTCTTGAATGGCTCTTACGAGATATTTTATAGACTACTATACATAATTCACATAATAAATACATATATTACCTAATCATTGAACGAAGCTTATCTTATTTCGATATTTAAATACGTAATCGTATTGTTGTATGTATGTTATGATTTTGAACTTTAATCTTTTCAGTTTGTAATTTAGTTCTAAACTAAAATTAAGAGTTTCTATTTTAAGACAAGATTATCCATCAACAATATAAAAACACTGAAACCATATTGAACTTCTTGGAACTCTTTAAATATATTTGTAATTCTATTTGTAATGTACTTATTTGATTTTCTTCCCAGAAATGCAGAATTTTCTGCAATAAAAAAGTAAGTAAAAAATATATTATTATATTGGCAATTTTACGAGAGACGTAGGACTTAAGAATCCTCAAGAATTACCTCAACACTTTTTTCATCTATACTACAATATAAAAATAATAATAATATTCATATAAATATTATTTGTTCAATAGCCAAAAAATAAATACGTTTTATACAAAAAAAAACAATTTTTTTTATCATCAAAATAAAATCCGTTATACTTCCACTAAAGCGAGCACAAATAGAAATCTTATAAAATTTCAACACAACTCCAAAGGAAAAAATTGAAAGCATATAGAATAAATATTTTCGCAGTCAGCGCGCGCGCCGCAGCGTCGCTTGCGCGTACGTTAGGTAACGGAGATGCGACACCGAAGCGGCCGCGTAAATGCCATCGAGGTTCCCACGACCACCATTGTACGGGCAGTGTCTAGTTCAACAATTAAGAACACTATTTATGGCAACGCGTGCCCTGTTTACTTATTTTGGTATTTCAACTATGTATGTATGTACGATACGATCGTAACTGGAGATATAATGAGATATTATTACATTTTTAGATTTATTTTTTGGAGTTAATGGCCGTCGTTGTGCTGGACATGTTATGGGAGTGGTTCATACATACATTACATGCATTTACTACAAGTTCAAAGTAGTTACTATCGTTACGTAACGATAACGTTTGTTTTCAAAATTCTTTCGTAGCAAAATTGAAAAAAGTTTAGATATATCAATACAAATCTTAATGTCATGTCAATCTCAATTTCGTCCCGAATCTATAAACCTGTCAAAAGTGACGTACTTTAAACAATGAAGTGATGATGCACGATGTTTAATGAATATTATTATATGTTTAATAAAAATACAACGTCGTGAGGTCGTTGTGACACAGTGCGACAGCGGTTGACTGTAAACGCGATGGATATGGGTTCCCTAATCAAGGGAATAATCGTTAGCTTCGTCTGTCAGAGTGACGCTCTGGTGGATAACAATAAAGCATCGCAAAGCGCAAGGCTTACTTCCGTTACTCAACACTCATTATTTCAAAAATTGTTCCAAAAATTAATATTTTTATTAATAATAAAGAATAATTTCTATAAAGTGACATAATTTGTATTAACTTTCTGAAATAGGAAAACCTAAAACTTTACCTATATAGTATGATTCTAACTTTATCCTCTAAATCGCACGTACAAACATTTATTCAAGTATTTCATATATCAATTAAAAGAAAGATAATTGTGAGATTTGTAAGGCATTGTTGACCGTGTGACACGGAACCTGCGTATAAACTACAGGATAAAAGTTGTTTCGTTTGTGTAGTAGGTAACAAATTCAAGGCCCGTCTTAGTTTCGAAATTATAACGATTCGTTTCACTAATATGTAATATAATTGCTTAATGGATAACCACGTATTTAGATATAATACATAATAGTTCATTTTCATCATGTTACAATTGGCCTTGCCGTAACAAGGCAAGGCAAGGAAAAATAGAGGGAAACAAAAGCAAAGCATGTACTTAAATATCCATTAACACCACACAAAATATTTATTGGCTGTACTAATGTAATTAGCAATTTTACGCTATATTTTAAGTTATAGTGTCTACATAAGGCCAGTCGTGGCGCAGCAGCACAAAGTGTGACTACAAAACCGACTGGTTGTGGGTTCGATCCCCACTCGAGGAAATTAAATATTTACTTAAATTTATATTTTCATTTCTTCGCTCTGGGGTCGAGGCATAGCGTGGCGTTGAGTTCTGCCACTCAACACTCAATCCCTCCAGAATCCGGCAGAAAGTGGGGAACGAAATGTCTGAACGGTTCCCTCTGCCTAACCTGCTGTGTGCGGGATACAGTGTGGAGCCGATAATGATGGTCTACATAACTATTTAAACAGGATGTCATTTCTATCCACTTGCAATACAATTTTCCATTAAGTATAAGTAATATTATAATTATATATAATTTAAAACACTTTAGAGTAATATAATAAATAAATAATAAACACAAAATATTTTTCCTTGGCTCAAAGTAAATTAATTGGGACAAAAAATGTATAATAGATAAATTTAAAACGTTACTTTATAATTTACTCTTTTAAATTAATTACAAATGACGGTAGTCCATTAGGGCTATTTTGATAATTTACGTGAACACGGTAGCTCTAGCAAAGAGATAAATTCCTTATGAGTGTGCTTAGAGAGCATTTATTCTATTGTTATTGGTTATTATTCCATCGACGAGGTCGAGGCAGGCGTGCACGACGCGACCCCGGGGACACAGTTTTTTATAGCCAGCCTCCTTGCCGAAATCACTTAAATACGCTTTCGTTTTAACTATTTGCACCTCTGGTTTGATTATTTCAATACGAAACGCCTTTTGAAACGCCACCTCCTACAGTCACGACCGACGAGATCTCGATCAATTAAGATTATTAGATTAATCATGTCCATATGTATAGCCAGCCTTTGAGCAACCAGCTTTTAATATTATGTTCACGTTTTTTTTTTTAATATTACAAATACATGTACTTATGAGGCCAGTTGTGGCGCAGGGACAGTGTGGGTTCGATCCCTATCCGAGGGAATTAATTATTTAATATATTCATTTGTATTGGTGCACAGCACAGCTACACGTTTAGCTGTACACAATGCAGTGGTGATACCGACGCTGTTATACAACGGCAAAACGTAAATGTTTTCAGAAGAACTGTAAAAGAAAGATGAATGCCATGGTGATGCAATCTATCGTAGGGTATGCGGAGTCAGCTTAGCTTATCGAATCTGCAATGAAGATATACACAGAATGGCAGGTACTAGCGAGGATGTCACGGTTAGAACGAAGATGAACGTGCTAAGCTGGTTTGGGCACGTCAAACGAATGAGAAATGATAGAAAAGAAGGAAAAGTGAACGGTATGAGAGGTAGGGGGAGACCGATTGACCTTCGGAAACAAAGTATACCTACTACTAAAGATACTAGAGGAAGGTCAAAAAAGCAAGAGAACACCCCGGAGGGCATGTGTGAAGAGGTTGATGACAGAGGACGAGGCGAAAGAGATATGTAGAGACCGTAGCGTTTGGCTCTACGTACTCTCTGACTACCCCGCTAGGGATACAGCGTGAAGCTAAGGTAAGTTCATTTCTTCGCTCTGGTGTCGAGGCAAAGCACGGTGTTGAGTTACAAGGCAGGATAGAAGGCGAACCTGAAAAAAACCAGCTTCAAAATCAGCTTCACGCTGTATCCCGCACACAGCAGGGTAGGCAGAGGGAACCTTGTGTTAAGACACTCCGTTCCCCACTTTCTGCCGAATTCTGGAGGCATTGCGTGTTGAGTGGCAGAACTCAACGCCGCCCTTAGCCTCGACACCAGAGCGAAGAAATGGAAATATAAATTTAAGTAAATACTGAAAAAAACCAATGTATTTAATATTTAACTGCTTGTAAAATTTTGAAATTTCCATTCAATTTTTTGACACATTGTTGCCGAGCACATGATTTGTCAATAAAACGAATGCTTCGCCAATTATATCATCTCGGATGCCTTTAAGGAGGCGCAGCCGATATTAAACGAAACCGGTCGTATGACATTTGACTTATCAACTATAACATTCACCAAACCATATTTAAATAGTTTCATTGGTATCATACTTGAATTTCAATTGATAAATAAAGTTGTGTTTCATATTCACTAAAAGTATTTGGAGTTAATGGAGGCTAAAGAGAGACAGTTGTCGCCTTACTAGTACTCGTATAAATCATCAAAGTATTTTCTAATAAATGAACCATGTTAGCTAGTAGTTTAGTATGCTTGATTTGTAGATACACTTAATCTAAATGTTTAATTTTTATTATATTATTAACATTTTAAACTAGTTGCCACCCGTAACTTCGTATGCCTGAAGGAGGAGACTACTTCGTCGACCAATATATGTGACCTGATAAGTGAGATTTTACAGTAGAATAATAGAAAAATCTCAAAATTGTTAACTTACTAACTAACAAAATTGTTAGATTACTATTACAAACATTATATGATGTATGAAGTAATAGTTATAGAACTAAAAAAAGCAGTCAAGTGCTAGAGCTAGATGGACTTGCCCACCGTGGCTCATGTACCAATTTTAGGATTGTAGGTTAACGGGAAGTATAACTTATAATAGTTGATTATAGTATTGAATAGCTTAACTTTTCGGGTTTATACCTTCATTTTATATGAAATGAACTACAATTACAAATTTTTAATATTTCTTATTTGTTATATAAATATATATTTCTATTCTTCGATTTCTTCTTTTATTTGTACTTCAAGTGCTCACTTCTTATCAAATAGCATAATTGTAGGTCGATGAGAAATACCCAATAGATTTTGATTATGCGGTGAATAAGGTTGAAAAATTTTAATTTGCAGGCATATGTTACTCATTTTGTGTGACATGAAGTACAAATATAATTTTATCCATAAAATGTCTATAAATTTTTACTTTCCATATTTTTTCTTGATTTATATTGACACTTAGTACCAAATTTCATAACTGTAAGTCCACGGGAAGTGACCTATAGGTTTTGATTACACGGCAAATTTCATACAAAATACAACAAAAACTAAGCATTAGTGTAGTATTTTGATTGCATTGACTAAGAAGCCTAGTCTGTGCAAGGCGCTATAGATGAATATTTAATATTATTTTCAGTTTGATACCTCTCCGTGATCTCAAGATAAATGATTTTGACAGAAGGACAAGCGGTCAACAAAATCATTGTATAAGGATTCCTTTTTTGTGATAAGATATTCTAATTATAAGTTGTAGTTTCCATCGACCTACAATCCTGGAATTGATATAGAACCATCAGTGGGCGAGTCCGACTCGCACTTGAACGGATTTAATATAATAATAATCATCGTCGATATAAACTCCGTTATCTTGCTTTACATAATATTTATTAAAAAATATTTTTGTAAATATCATTCAAATACATATATTTGTAAAAAATATGACGTATATTTTATGCATCTAAGTATATGGCTCTAAACAGCAAGAAACAAATCAAAAATATGTATATTATATCAATGAAAATTTACTTGGCAATTGGAAGGCCACGTAACATTATGATGACATCCGGACGTAGTATTAATGTTAGTGCTCATTGGACTATCTTTATTCCTATAAAATGATCAATCAAAGGTCAAAAGACACGTAATAGGTCACTTTGTTATTTTTAACAATAGTATACATGTCGAAAATTTATATAAGTAAAAGTAAAAGCCAGTATTGGTGTAGTGATAGAGTTAAATGTTTGTTATTCTACTTTGTCGTCCAAATGAAGTAAGTGACGTTGCTTATAAGAGGTGATTTATCCTCAATAATCTTAAATTTTTCTTTTATTTTAATTATGTACGCATATTGCATTAACGTGTCTTAAAATATACATAACATATATCCTAACTGAGGATTTGAGACCATCGTAGTGCAGCGGCACAAGGGTAAGACTGCAACGCTCGGTTGTCGATTCGATATAATGGGAGGGCATAAATTATTATTTATTAATATTTTATTACGTTCGGGCACCAAGGCAAAAGCCCAGCAATGAGTTGCGCCACTCACCATGTATTTTCTCCAAAAATCCTACGGAAAGTGAGGAACGGAGTGTTTTAACAATAGGTTTCCTCTGTCCACCTTGATACAGCGTTTAGCTGAAAAAAAATGTCTAATGTGCAAATTTCCTTTCAGATCATGATCAGCTAGATGTGTCGAAGCAAATATATGCAAAGTATGAGGTATCACACCGCCGAAACAATGCGGGACTCACCACATAGTACCGACTAGCTGACATTTGGTACACGCTATCTGTTAAATAGAGGTAAGTTTGGTTTGACTTAAAGATATAAACATGTTATAAAAGCCACCTTACATAAATTTCACAACAAAAAAACTACTCGATCTAAATCGATAATTCATTTATATTTATTTATAATTATATTTTAATTTATTATGTTTCACTTATAAAACAAATATTTATCCATATCCGGTAATAAGCACTTCCCGAATTATATTAATTGAGTAATAAAAAGCAGCGCCCCCATTTGGTAGAGAGAAACTAGCACGCTTTTGTGCCAAGGCCGTCCAACAAATTGATATTACAGCGAGAGTTCACCGGCGGCGCACCAACCTGCGCTTGCGAACTCGCCGCTTTTCACGTTTTTATGTGACTGCAACGCTCGCCAATTATAAAGTCTTCGGTCACAAAACAACTCATTAGGAGTGCTGCAATAGACTTCTAGACTAGGAAATCTGATGAACTAAAAGTTAAAAACGAAAAGTTTCTGAAAGCTACAAAAATGGCAATAAAATCTAGTTTGTCATATTAGAGACCCTTTAAATATTCAATGTATTTTTTATTTTTAGTATTAGTTGTTCTTAAAACGACAACACTAAATAAATAATGTATGAAGATTTCATCTGTCTAATAACTATCACGGTTCATGAGAAACAGCCTGGTGACATATGGACAAAGAGATAGATGGAAGGACAGTAACAGGGTTCCGTTGTACCCTTGGATCGATACCCAAAAATTAAAACCAATTGATTTCGTAAGCAAAGACGAAGTAAGTAAAGACCAGCTTTATAAATGTACATCGAGAGTGCAATGTGCCAGAGTTAAAATTAGCAACGGAGACAAAGCTTGATAAGAGGCAGTACGTTCTGTAATCTTTTAAAATATGACCCTTTGCTGGCGGGTTTTAATTAAAACTTGTTGTCGCATCTCCGCAAGTGTCCCAACAAATCACTAAAGTTTTTTAACATGCAATCAATATTTTACAACATTTAATAAGCTCGAAACTATACGAATGTTTTAAAAAACTAAGGTTTTAGGTACGATACAAGGTCAATTATCGTTTGTATGACTGCCTAATTTTATTTCATTTTCAGAAATCCGTACATTGAAAGGCAAAAAGAGAACCCTTATAGAAGCATGTTGCTTATGTTACATTATTTATACTAGTATGTAATACTAGTGTAAATTTAAGTTTGTCGACTTTGTTCTCCACGTAATCAAAACTTATAAAGCGTTTTTCGTAGACAAATAACTATAAAATTTGTAACATTGTAAATAGAGAAAAAATCGAAAAATGATTTTTTTATTACATAACAGATAAATATTATTATAAACTCGTATTTGTAGTTCATTACATACAAAATGAGTGCATACGCCAACAAATTTAAATTGGTCAACTTCTATAAGTTGTACTCCACGCCGAACTACAGTCCTTAAATCGGTACGGAACCCTCGCTGGACAAGTCCGACTTGCCCTTGACCTATTCTTTTATACGAAGTAATAAAATCTGACTTTCCAGTGACATCTTTAACCGGTACCTAGTCTGAACTACAAGCATATCGGCATAAGCATTAGCATATTGCGAGTGATTGCGATATCCACTCCTCATCAATCATGGGTCACAGTGTAACGAATGATCACTAATGACGTGGCAATGTTGATATTCAAATCAGACATTTCAAATCATATTGCACCGGCGCCTATTCTTGTATAGACACTACAGAATAGTGCCTAATAATATTTGATGCCATAATGTCTTTGATTCTGCCCGCTTCATTGAATACGTCTATACAATATGTCATATTTAGTAATACCTGTACATAAGTATGTATGTATGAAAGCAATTCAAGCTAGTTTACATAACGAATGATTAATCAAATTAACATTAACTTCAATGCAATAAAAAGCAATTTATTTCATATTATTATTTGTTAGTAGAATAAGATTTGTCACTACTGTATTATAAATTTATAGTATAATTTTATGTGTTATTTCTCTTAATCAATAAAAATCGAAGGTTAACATTAAGTCGCAATATTTGATGGTTATATCATTTTCAGAAACGATTAAATTCCGTTACATTCCAAAAGGACGAGGATAAGAATGATATTTATTATTTGAAACGAAGTATTACTTAGTTGATGTCAGTAATGGCGCAGAGGCACAAAACTGTAAACGCAACTGGTTGTGGGAATCCCCACTCGACAAAATGAAATATTTATTTAAATTTATATTTTAATTTCTTCGCTATGGTGTCGAGACAAAGCGTGGCGTTGAGTTCCGAATATCAACACACAATGTAAAATAAATAAATAAATCAGCTTCACGCTGTATCCCGCACACTGCAGGGTAGGCAGAGGGAACGTAGTGAAAGACACTCCGTTCCCCGCTTTCTGCCGAATTTCGGAGGCATTGCGTGTTAAGTGGCAGAACTCAACACACAATGTAGTGCGATGTAATGTAGCGGAAAGTGGAGAACGGAGTATTAACACTGTGTTTCTTCTGCCGATAGGCAGCAGGGTACTGCTGTGTACGGGAGATAGCGTCGAGCTGATTCAATTTTTTATTTTTAGTATTAGTCAGTATTCATAATGTTTATAAAACAACAGTAATATCGCAAAATAAGCGAACATTATATGCAATAAAGGATTTCAATTAAAATAAACAAAAAATAACTGGATACGAAATTTGAAATTATGAAATCCTTTAAGATTTATTGCAAAGAGGTAATGAATGTTGCCTGTTTCTGATTTAACCAAATAAAGTAATAAAATAATGTATTTATACATAATAGGATACTTGGTTCTATATTTGGCACACATATTTTGTAAGAATAGACAAGTAAAGCTAGTTTAATATACAGCAGACCCATTAAAGTAACATAAAATACAGAATATAAGTATATATTCATAGATACTTATTTAGAAAATTTTTCCTAAGTGTGGATTAACACTTTAAAAATGTTTAAAAAATATATTGATAGACTTGTAATATGGATACTTCGAAATGATAAATACATATAGATTTAAGTTTACATTACAATAACATTGTAAAAAGCTATTCTGACATACTAATAAATGGATCTAAATAAATTTATTTATAAACTAATAATTATATCGGACACCTAGGTCTAAACAGATATAATTAAAATAAAACCAGTTAAGTGCGAGTCGGATTCGCACACCAAAGCTGCATAACCAATTTTGGGATTGTAAGTCAACGGGAAATACAATTTATAACGGTTGACAAACTTAATTTTGCGGGCATATACAATCGTGTATGAAATGAACTCTAAATATAAATTTGTAATATATATTTTTTATGAAATACCTATAAATTTACAGTTTTCGCATTTTTTTCAAATATTTGTATTGTAAGTTTTCACTTTGTATCAAGTTCCATAACTATAGTTATGTAGTCTACTGTAGGTTCACGGTAAATAGGGGTTAAGTAGGTGCTCCAAGAAACCGTAGACTTGAATATTTGGTATTAATTTCAGCTAAATAACTCTACGCGATCACCAGATAAATGGTATAAGCTTCCGCACCTCAAAAGAAAAATAGGGTACATTTCCGGGAATACGAAAAATTCCTATCTTTTCGTGTACGTGTGACATTTACACCATTCTAGTTGAATTACTTATAGTATATAAAAAATCAAAATCGTACGTGACCATTTAAAAGCAATTCTTAGAGGTCTCCTGTGATTTGAAACCATACAGGTACAAAATGTCAAGGATAAATTGCTTTTAAACAACTCATATTGGTTTGGTTGGCTAAAGAATTAGTGAGCAATTTGTTATATAATTGATTTGTACATCTTTATTCATACACTATACACATACATAGTGTTCTCAAAAATTTTTGAACTCTACAAAAGACACATACATATGTAGGTTCCTGAATAGTATTTAAAAATTAACTTAATTTTATTGTAATGCTAAAATTTACCATCGTTATCAATGAACGAATAAACGTAATAAAAACTTTATTAAATATATGTGGTAAAAATACGTTACAACAAGATATATTTCATTAAATGTTAATGTAAAAAGACTCATTCGTACTTAGAAACTCGTTCATGATTCAGACTCATGTCGGTCTTCGTTAATTATTCACTGTGACATGCTTCAGGGCTACTGGCCGTATTACGTATAAGATCAACACTTCAACATGCCTATCTTTGCTCCACTTCACATGTCTTAGAGCGGTCACGACGTGCATGTCGTATATAGTGTTAAGTATCTATGCAGTAGTGACTGGCCAGTCACTGCGCAGGGACACAAGCGCTTGAATGTAAACACGACAAATTTTCGGTTCGATTCCCTCTCGAGGAAATGAAATATTTAATATTTTTGGTTCTTTGCTCTGGCGTCGAGGCAAAGCGCGGGGTTGAGTTCCGCAACTCTACACGGATTATTTCCTGTATTCGGCAGAAATTGAGGGCTTAAGACACTGGGTCCCTCTACCTACTCTACTACTTGCGGGACATCGCGTGTAGCTGAGTGGACTATATCTACGAACTATCAATTGATTATTATACTAACTCAGAATACGACAACGGCGTCTATGGGCCATAAATAAACAGGTTAAAAAATATGCGCAACAGAAGTAAACATAGTTTTTATTCTAGACATTACGATGAAAGTAAAAGTTGCGTTGCCTTGCATAAGAACACGGCGGTTGTCGGTCCAAATGCAGATTTATTGCGCTCGAACAGCGTTTAACCAATTTAATGCCCACATTTTTGCTTTTCACATTTGTTTAAGTACCATCACCACACATTCAATGTAGACATGTGTGTTTTAATGTGAATGTTCGAAGTTGATTCTGTCTTAGAGGCTATAGCTGTTGGACAAACAAACGTTTTACTTTTGGATTATCTAACTTTATAGGTCTGTCGTGGCGCAGGAGCACAAGCGGACGACTGTAAATGTGCCAGGTTGCGGGGTCCCCCAACTTGTGGTTTCAAGACAAAGCGGAGTGTTAAGTTCCGCCGCTCAACACTCTATGCCTCCAGAATTCGGGGAAAAGTGGGGAGCGGAGTGTCTGAACACTAAGCTCCTTCTGTCTCCCCTGCTACATGCTAGATACAGCGTGAAGTTGCAGAAAAACTCAAAAAATATTTTTAAATCTTCTAGATGAATATAATTTTTGATATAATTTTACGTAATGAAAACGTTCCATATAACCGATACTGGCGGTAAAAGCGGGTTGAGTGCGTTCCGTCGTTGCGCAACATTGCGCGGCACTCCGTCACGCGTCGGGCGCGAATGCCTGCTATGTAATATCTCTATTAAACTCCAGATGTCCCCAACACAATGTGCGACCCTAACGGTGCCAAGTTGCCAACTTAAACTTAATTCGAATAGCACACAAGGAAGCCGCGACCTTTAGATCGTTGCCCTTGCATTGCGGACGTTGCCTACCTGGTATATATGCAACTTTACTGTTTCTTTTTTCTTCTTCTTATTATAGACGCTTTTTTTTGACGACGAAGTGATTGTTTTGTTTAAACTTTAAGCAGTATATTTTATTATAAATAGTTTTACTCATACAGCTTAAATTATATCTACAATTTTAATTTTTTCCCCATATAGCAGAGTAGGCAGAAGTCTACACTTTCACGTATATAAATACATTCATTCTCCGAGTGCGAATAGAACCCACCACCGTCGCATTTACAGTCACGCCTTGTGCCACGACGGCCTCATTAAGTAAATAGCCACATATTATATTAAGGACAATAAAATTTTACTGTTCGTGCATGGTCTGTCATATAAATCTTACACTATTTTATATATTGTTAAAATAATTAACTTTATATTTAATAATTTCCTTACATAATAATCATAATACTATTTTCGTTAAACAGTTAAAACTTAGCGTAACTAGGTACCTACATTAAATTAATCTTACGATCTTCTTACATCTTATTCCTAAGATGTAAGAAGATCGTAATTCCTTACGGCCTTGGCTAGAATAAGGCATAGAAGACGTACTGCCCTTGGCTTACAGCAACAATGATATATAGTGATGTACAGCACGCCTGTGCCTACCACCTACTAAATTGTATAAAATTATATGTAACTTATGAATCATTATGGCGATACATCTATTATTATAGAAATACTTATAAAATAATTTTCTAAAAGTCATGAGGCCGTTGTCGATTCGATCCAGTGCCCACAAATCTATAAATTAAATATCTTGCACTCTGCTGGAAAGATTTGCATTTTGCAGTTTAAGTTTATTTCATTTCTTTTTTCTGGTAGACTAAATGCCGCGTTGAGTTCCGCTACTTAATACGCAATTACTTGAAAATTGTGCGAGTAGTGGAGAATGGAGTTTCTAAATACTGAAGATGGTTTTTCTAACCTAGACATTTTTCACATATGATTTTTTTTAATAAAAACCTTTTATCTCCAATAGTAAAAAAAGGGGTTGATTTATTATTCGCTCAATAATTTTAATGCTAAGTTCTGTGCAGAAAGAGTTCCTCGATCCTCAATAATTAATCTTACCAACAAAAATGTACGATATATTTTTACATTTATTATTTACATAATAAATGTGAAAAAAGTCAACCTAAGTGTAGGATGATTAGAGCCACAAATTATATAATAAAATTGAATAAAATGACTTAAAAACAATAAATAATCAACGTCCTAAATGTTATCCCAATAACTAAGTTCTTAAACGAACGTAAGTCAATCGCAATCGAGGATGTTATTAGGAAGGATTTAACATTTCGCATCTGTATACAGAAATAAGAAAAATACTATATCGATTTCGATTTCAGCAACATATATAGAACTATATCGGGTTATCTGTTAGTTCTAAATAATGTCAGTTATGGATATAGGATGTTTTAAATTTTATTTTTTTATAGAATCTGTTATTAAAGTTGTAAGGCTATCAAATTGAATATTTAAAAATATTTAATAATTTAAATATTTAAGAATTGTTTTGTATTAATAAATTGTTATTAAACTAGAAACTCCTTGAAAGCAATGATAATATATTTAATAATATACCATTATTTAATATTTCTTTATAATTAAGTAAGAATTTAACTCGGAACTATTAAGCAAATAAGCGTACATTTATTTAAATAGTTATCCGCATATGTTGCAATATCGAGGCCATTCATAATAATAGTCAATTACAATTAAAGCAACTTCACATTTTTTCCTGCATAGAATCCGCCTAATTTTAAAGGTATTACGGTGTAAGACCAAATCAGACATTGTCTTACATGGCAAGGAAATGTAACCTCTGAAGCCGTCGTGGCCTTGGGGTACAGGCGTGCGATTGTAAATGTGACAGATGTGGTTTCGATTTTCAGTCGGAGGAATAAAATATTCAATATATTCATTTCTCACTCTGGTAATGAGACAAAGCGCTGCGTTGAGTTCCGTGGATCAACACGCAATGCTTCAGAATTCGGCAGAAAGTGAAGAACAGAAGTGTCTTGGCACTAGGTTCCCAGGATCCCCATTTACGACGGCCGCTACTATCGTTATTATAATAAATTATTATATTATTGATATTTTAGAAATTGTTGTCACACTAATACGTACATGATGCATTAAAGAAATGTTTGATCATTACTTTCTCCATTGTTATAACTAAAAAACCGTAACAACGCTGTGCGACAATGTTTTTGTACCGCCCCTTGTTAGATTTAAATATACGTAGATACTAACAGTATATGTTGTTATATATAAGAAACGTTGTTTTAAATGCTTTAATTTTACTTAATGGTTGGGTTGGGATTATTCTTATAATTAAAAATATGTATATAAAAGAAATTATTATATCTTAAAATTTTAGTATCTAGTTGTATAAAGTAGTATTTTAGTATCTAGTAGTATCTAGTAGTATAAAGTATGAAGAAACATAGAATTACTATTTCTACTACAATTTTAAATGGTAGAATTAAGCTTAAATATAAGTTCTTGCAGATCAGGCAACAGATTACAGCATCTTGAAAGGATAATAAACCTACAATAGCTTCTGCAGTCACGCGTAACCTAATGTTTTCTCATCAAGTAATAATTAAGTTTGGAACAAAATTGTATACTATTATAATACTAACATTGTGAAAGATTTCAAGTTAGCTTTACTAATAAAAAATAATTTATTATAACAAAAATATTAAAATAGTAAGTCAATTCTGTGCTAAATAGAGTTTAATAATCGATCTAAAAATCTGTCAATACCATTTATCTCGAGATAAATGAAGGTATTAAACCTAAATTAATCTCAAATATTCAGGACTATTGTCCCTTAAAGCACAGCTCATTGCTCAAATAATTTAGTATGAAATGAAAATTAATATCATACAAAATTAGTACATATGCCCCGCAAACTTAAATTCGTCAGCTTTTATAACTTGATGACTTAATTGGAATTAAGTAACGGCGGACGAGTCCGACTCGCACTTTACCGGTTTTTTTTATTAAGAACTAGACTGAAGACTGAATACACTTACTTCTTTAAATGCCAGATTATGGCGACATCGATGTTAAAATCTCCATTAAAATATTTGTAGTCTATTGAAAAAAAATATTAAAACACCATAATCTCTTAATTCACAACAGTCCAGAGCAAAACTTTATATAATACACACATTTAACATAACTTACAGACTTCCTCTTTTTTGGGGTCGTGGCTATTCATATCAAACGTACACACTGCTCTATGAGTACATAAAATTTGTATTAAATATTTCTTGCAATGAAATCCATCTGCCAGCTTTGTATATAATGAATATAATTTTACGCTAGAAAAACAAAAAAAGTGTATAAATTATATCTATTTTTAAATTACTCGTATATATAACCATGGTTAAATGGTAAACCACTTCAATAATATTAAATAAAAAATCGTATAGTCCAAGCGGAAGAAGCCCCGCGCAGCCGCTAGATTTGGTAATAGATATATTAAGCGAAAAATTTTACTCAACAAGAGGCCAAGAATCAAAAGGTCATGGGAATCGCGATGTAACGATGGTACTAAATATATTAGTGAAGAATGACAGTATAACTTTTAATTACTACATTGAATTTTTAAACACAGCTATTAACTGCGTAAAGGTTGTTCACGCCGCAACGTGAATGGCGGCACGAGCGCTATGAATCTAAAGATACAAATCTAAATTATCATAAAACAAGCATATTATATCTAATCTCGTCATCCTTTCTATAATATCACTATAATTGTTCAAGCAGTTTTCAATGAAAATTCACTATTTTGCAATGATTAAAACTTAAATGACTTTCGTAATAAAATATAAATTCACATTAACTAAGAAATATTACAAAATAATTTGAAAGTAAGTAGGCTAGAACTGAATCTTTGACACATTAAAATGATAAATATCAAACTTATTAACACACTAACACAATTCTTTCCAAGTAACGCTATAATGACAAAAAGATACGTAGGAATGAAAATGCGAGGCCA
Source organism: Heliconius sara (assembly GCA_917862395.2). Lineage (NCBI taxonomy): Eukaryota > Metazoa > Arthropoda > Insecta > Lepidoptera > Nymphalidae > Heliconius > Heliconius sara. Next base: position 5,636,633 of record OU860792.2, read on the forward strand.
GTCGTGGCGCAGGGGCAGAAAGTATTGTAAATGTGACTCATAGTGGGTTTGATCCCCGATTGATGAAATCGAGAAAATGAGATATTTGTTTAAACTTATATTCCGATTTCTTCGGCGTTAAGTCCCGCCACTCAACACGCAATGTCCCCAAAATTCGGCAGAAAGTGGGGAACTAAATTCCTTCTGCCTGTCCTGCTGTGTGCGGGTTACAGCATGAAGATGATTTAAAAAATCCATTAAAAAAAAGACAAAAAAAAATGCTACAAAATGTGAAGGGATACGACAGTGATTTCCAGAGCAGAGCCAGAGATTTCCAGAGCCAGAGATTTCCTAATTACCAGAGCTCACGACAGGCGTGTCTAATATATTTTATTGTACATTCGAATGTACCAGTACTTACGTATGTTAAAATTTAATTGCTACGACTCACCCGTTCTCATCATCTCGATTAATCTAAATTATAGCCCTGGCACTTTGGTAAAATGTATGTGCCTATATCAGTTGCACTTGCATAACATCCTATGTATACGTAATATACTTCCCAATATTATATTACCGTCCTGCTAATCAAATTACGAAAAATTTTCCCCTTGTATTTTGTATGTACCTACTATACTAGCAATTTACTTATATATATTTTTAAATAATATTTATTCAGCATATATTTCGTTGACACATTTTAATCTATGGTCAACAGTGATAAAAAGATGAAATCAATTACCGATGACAATTTGAGATAAAATAAAGTAAAACTTATGACTCTCTCAATTGAAATTGCGAGCAAGAATTGGTTATACAAAACTGTAAAAACTACAAATCATTGATAACCTCTCCATCTTCTAGTAAGATATTACATAAATATCACTTGCATGAGAACATTAATGTTGAAGTAGCCATTAAATTCTATAAAAAGCACAGAATTCGTGTATTTAATAGATTATTAATACTGTTATGTTACTCATGTTTCAGACATTCAATTATAAAAAAAATCAAATCAGCTTAACGCCTTAACCTAGTGTTAAGACACTCCGTTCTCCACTTTCTGCAGAATTTTAGAAGTACTGCGTGTTGAGTGGCAGAACTCAACGCCTCGCTTAGCCTCAACACCAGAGCGAAGAAATAGAAATATAAATTTAAGTAAATATTTCATCATCATGCGATTCAATTATAATGCGACATATTAAAATTCATAATATTAAATAACATACGAGTACTTTAGATTGTAATATAATGAGGTAAGTCAATACTTAACTTAAACTAAGTCATCTAGACGGTTGTTAATTGATCTTATTAGTTGTGGAAATGAATCAAATAATTTAAAATGGCGGATGTAACAATAAAAATAATTGTACGTCAAATCAGTCGTGGTTAGTGAATGAGTAAACGATAAAAAATTCTGAGAACAGTGCGGCTGTAGGAATCGTCGTGGAATTTAACGGAGGCGGCAGACGGCTCGTCTCTTACGTTAGGCTGGTAGTATTGTTATACTAGGCATTTCTGGCTGATATATTTCATATCTTAGTTATATAATCATTTCCTTAGAGATATCAATAACTTTAAAAATATTTTTAATTATATAGGCAGAGGGAACCTGGAAACCGGATGTTAAGATATTTTTGTTTCCTACTTTTCGCCGAATTCAGCAAGCATTGTGTATGAGGCGAATCACAACGCCGCGATTTGTGTCGTTACCAGGGCGAAGAAATAAAAACATTAAATATTGGATAGTGATCGAACCCACAACCTGTCACTTTTACATGCCACTTTATGCCTCTGCACCACTCTTTGACCGACCCACCGAACCCACCATCTGTCACTTTTACATTTTCCTTTGTGCCACAGCGCCACGACTGGCGTTTCTGACCTACTAATTATTTAATTTTAAACTAACACAATATATAATAAAATAAATAATAACATTGCACTGTAGAAAATGTAAAATAAATATATATTTAAGTTTACCTACTCATAATGTCACACCTGACCTTCAACTGCATTCCGCACCGTGTCATCCAGGATGCAAACTATTTGCTGGGGCAACAACCTCCACCAAGTAGACAATCTAGGCGGACAATCAGCGCTAATTATAGCATTCCTAAAATTGTAAAGCTTAAATTTACAATAACAAGGAAAATGGTCCTTTCACTTAATTTTGGAACATATTTTTAATTTGTTGTTACTTTCTTATTTGTTATTGAAATTGTAGCCTTAAGTGAGTTATGCGGGAGAAATATATATAAACATATTTACAATATATATATTATTTGTTTTATTATTTGACTTTAGGCCCTTGCGTGTGACTATAAACGGGACATGTCGTAGGTTCGATTCTTAATCGAGGAAATTAAATATTTAATATTGTCATTTCTTCGCTCTGGTGTCGATGCAAACGGCGGTGTTGAGTTCCGCCACCCACCACACAATGCCTCCAGAACTCGGCGGAAATTGTCTTAATGAAAACGGAATGTCTTAATTATAGTTTCTCCTTCTCTCTGCTTCCCACGCTAATTAACTAGAAAAAAACCGAGCCAAAAAAAGCACACTACAACTAAATTATGCTGTCATAACATACTAGCAGAGCACAGACAACATCACATATATGTATATATGAATAAAAAATAAAAAAATAATTGTATCCTGTTTATTTACGAACGGGTGACGCGTAGAACTGACTCACTGTCAATCAATTTCATAGTGTACATACTCGTACTACACTGCCACGACACCCATTCTACCCATTCACTGTGGCATTTCCACCTCTCCTGACATATAACTCCGTAAGTCCACATTTTATTAAACTTGTTAACTATTTTACGTCCTTTTTATTTGATAATTATATTGACAAATTTAGAAACTTTTTTTGTTTTAACAGTAAACAGCAGCACCTCATTACATCTTCTTGTTTTGTTCTTATTAAAGGGAAAGAATTATATAAAATTCCCAATTTTCATCTTTAGTTTTATTACTTTCATCGGTTTTTATTAATATTTATTAATTTATTTACGTTGTTTTTGTAGTAACCTGCTTGTTTTGTCCTTTAACGACGCAGCTTCGTATTATCTTAATATTAAAATAGTACTTGGTTTTGTGAGTACAAAATACACATCTTAATATATTATATATAAAATAATGTTGGATTAATATAAATTGATATTTCATCAACCTTTAGAAAACCGAATAGTAAGAAGATTTTAATTTATTCCCTCACTAAAACTATACATATAATATGAATATATGTAGTTGAAAGCAAAATAGAAACAAACTGAAAATTCAAAATAATGCATAAAAAATAACAATTTACAAAACAACACGTAGGCGGGGGCGACAATGTAATTGATAAGCATAATCAGTGAATCAAGTCTGTAAAGCAGTAGATACTCTGTCCTTATATGGGTTCGAAATCATTTGGCACGCGCCGTAGGTCACTGCTATTAGCGTAATTGTCTGTTGTGTGGGCGAACTATTGTTTAATATATTACGTAAAAACTTGCTTCAACTATCTTTAAAAATACTATTCTTAATATATTATTCATAATATCTAGATTTACGAAATATATTTATATACATATATATGTAATTAAAATGTGATATTTAAAATCTATTTGGTTGATGACTTATTACCAGAGCATGTGGTTTTTAGATAAGGTCTATCGCGAATATAAAATTATTCAAATTGGCATATCGAAATGTCAGTGACAGATTATAAATTACTTGTGTTTTAATAAATAATATGGTCTCCACTCCAGAGCATCATTGTAGTGCGACTTTATATTTGAATTTGTTAGCAAAAAAATATTATAACTTTATTTAAAAATCACTAATATATCACAAAATGAAAAGGTTTTGGGTTTCGTGCTCCAAAAGATGCAGCTGCATTGTGTATGAAAACCGTCGTGTATTCTAAACCTCTAGGGCTATATAAGGGCAATAAACTGTATAAAGTATTTCGTGGAAAAAATGAGAACTTATGAAACCAATAAAGGCAAACATCCGAAAATTGATCATTTATAGATATTTCAAGGAAAAAAATCATTACAAAGTTATATTTTAGTTCATATTACATAATATATATACAAAATAAGTGCACATATAGATATATATGTCAGCAAACTTAAATTTGTCAACATTTATAAGTTGTACTTCCCGTTGACCTACATTCCTGAAATTGGTACGGAAGTCTCGGAGGGTAAATCCGACTCGCACTTAACCGGTTTTTTTTATAAATCACCGTAATTACGGAATTTGGTAACCTAAGCAAAATTGTTATTGCATTTGTATGTAATAGTAATAAGTTGTTATTGCTGCAACGAAAGTAAAACAGGCAACTTAAAATTAGATCAATTTCGTGACTGTCTATCAGAGATGTAATGTTAAAATGATTGCATATTTGATAAGTATATTTTTACAACAATATATACCAGTTTACTACTAAAATAATCCGTGAACACCTATTTCTCAAGAGTCTTACTAAACACACATATTCTTATATATTATTTAGCTTTTTCAATATTCCTTTAATAAGGTAGTGTCTCAACATTTTTAAAAGTGTAAAAAACAAACAGTATGAAGAATAAAATAAAATGAATCAGCTTCACGCTGTATCCCGTATACAGCAGAGTAGGCAGAGGGAACAATAGTGTTAAGACACCGTGTTCACCTTCCGCCGAATTCTGGAGGTATTGCGAGTTAAGTGGCGAAACTCAACGCCTCGATACCAGAGTCAATAAATGGAAATATAAAATTAAATAAATATTTCATTTCCTCGACTGGAACACACAACCAGTTGCGTTTACAGTCACACTTTATGCCCCTGCGCCACTACTGGCCTCAAGAATCAAATAAAATAATATAAATAATTTAGACAGACACGCGCTTAGCCTACGTACCTACTTCCTATTAAGTCTTTATAACTCTATACGATATTTCGGTAGCCCCTTCTCGTTAGACACGTTACATAACATTGACTACGGCGATTCTTCGGTTTATGCGAATGTTGATGCTCTTAATCATAACGGCACTGTTATGTTTTTGTTATGTATCTCTTTTAGCGGAAGTCAGCCATTCCAAACTTTCTTTTTCATCTCATTTTTACGTTAATTATAAATTAGATCTGTGATTTTAATATTACGACGTATTACTATTATTGAATGTTAAAAATATTTTCATATCTACAAGCAATATTGATTGTCAAGTGTATCTTGGATAAAAATAAAGAGAATAGAGAAATCTTAAGGAATACCAAGAATAAGGTTGTAAGAAATATTGATAAATCGCATTATTGAATCATTGGTATTCCTTTAATAAACATTGGATGTATTACCTTAGATATTTCTACCGTCGATTGATCAAAAGCATTTTAATATCAGTTAGAGACAAATATACAGTTATGTGCTTATTTTGTAAAAAGTTAAATGTTTTTAGGCTACGTTCCCATTAAAACATATACGTTCTACATTTTCCGTTGATTTCTCAAAGTATTGTGTGTTGAATGGCGGAACTTAGCACCGTGGCTTGCGATAGCAGGGAAATTTAAATATAAAATATTTAATTCCCCTGTGATCAACTCTAATCCACAACCAATTTACAGTCACACGCAGTTCGCCACGACGGCCTCAATAAGTCCCAAAGATTCTAAATTGGATAAATAAAAAATATATCTTGATAAACTTACAACAATATTAAAAGTGAACCATATGTTCCGTAATACAACTTCTACCTCACAGTGGTAACACACTGACCGCCATGCGCCTGCGCCGATGTCACTTGAGTTGCTGACATAACGGACTTGTATGCTTGCCCCGTTACTCTATACCTGTACGCAGTGAATATAATTACACTCGTAGTGTATTGTAAGCTGTAGTATGTATGTATATTAAAACATGTTTAATGTATACTTTATAAATAATGAAAATTATTGTACATACGACTTTTTTTCCAATACTCCAGCGTTTTTTTAGTACTTTTATACACATATCATATTCAAATCAGTAAATCAGGTATTTAAATCGTTATACGAATGTTATTGCACAGGTAAAAGAACGCTGTTTTGCATAATTATTTGTTTAATATTTGATGATACTGATAGATTCAAAGTATACGTAAAAAATTATTAGTTACAAGCTTATTTGTTATTAAAAAAAATTGAGAACTATTTTTAAACGCCTCGCCACCTTTTTGGTGTACAATTTTGAGAAAATAAAAAATTGACGCTTATTTTCAAACTTTATAACCCAATAACCAAAAAACCACAATATTCAGCCTGCTTTATATTACCGGCTTAAATGGAGCATACAAAAGGGAATATGATAGTCGATGGAAATTACATGACCTCCTCTATCATGTGTATAAGCTTGTCAACCTATCTATCAATCACTCCGTTTCAATTATTATGGGTTCATTCTTCTAAATGGAGGGTATATTTTAGAAAAATGAAAAGATTGTATGCTGGTCAACTGCTTCGGCACTGAGGAAACCACGCCCTAGAGCAATTTGACAAACCTACTCGTGCAATAACTTTCACAATAACAAATAACAATTACCCTCAATTTATCTCTTGATATTATCTTACAAAATCCTATAAGTAAAGATTAGATAATGTCCTCCAGAATATAAACGAACTCTGGTTTTGTTTTATTTTAGTACAGTATAACAAACTTCTTAGATTTTTATTTAGTAATTTTACATACAATAATAACTAATACATTGGTTTGATTCCAGTAATAAGGTTTTTTCTAGTATAAAAAATGACCTATAATATGACCCTTACTATTATGCACATTATTTTATCAATTTAAATATAGGGTTTATAATTTTGAACAAAAAATAGGGTTTTTTGTTCTCTTATAACGCTATATTTAACTTCACTTATAATTAGGTACAAAAACGTAAATTATTAAACAATATCTTCTTTCAACTACAATATGGTGTGGTGGTGGGACGCTTGGTCACGATACCGCCGGCATCCGTACCAATACATATTTAAGTAGGTTAATTCACCGTTACATTTAATTTTTGAACAAAAACTGCATTTCGTCGGCTTGCACATTCATTCCGGAATATTTTTATAAATGATGCCATATTGATTTTTAACCTACTTCCTTAGCTGCCAACTTTGTAAAAGTAGACTGTTTTAATATCGAAATGTTTAATTGTTATCTTATGCAATTTGGACGAGGCATATCGGAACAATTCATTGTGGATGGCTAATTGTAAATGTCGAAACGCCATTGTTATTTTGTGATGCGCGTGCGAACATTCCGCGTCGGCCATTGTTGGATTGTCTATCGCCAACTTATATCAAAACCCTGTTATTAGAATGCAATAGTAAACATTGATTATACGCTGACGGCTGAATGTTTCAAGCAACCGACTGTGTTCAGCGACCTTAATTTTACTCACTTTCCATTCTATTGTTTTGTGTTTGATATTTTAACAATCGATATGTACTTAATTAATATAATGAAAGAAAATATAACACCGGCATGTGGGGCTTATATTTGATTACATTACAGTTTTATTAGTTCAAGGCCAGTCGTGGCGCAGGCACAAAGTGTGACTGTAAAACCGATTGGTTGTGGGTGGGATTCCCACTCGAGTAGACGAAATATTTATTAATATGTATATTCCCATTTCTCCGCTCTGGTGTCGAAGCAAAACGCGGCGTTAAGTTCTGCTACTCAACACGCAATGCCACCAGAATTCGGCAGAAAGTGGAGAACGAAGACGGTTTTAACACTAGGTTCCCCCTGCCTAACCTACTGTGTGAGGGATGCAGCGTGAAGCTGATAAAAAAATGAAATATTAGTAGTTCAAATTTTAGTTGAAAAAAATATATATTTTAATACAGTATTATTAAGTTTTAACACGCGTTTTCCACGTTATCAAATAATCAAATAATAATAAATAAACTTATTAATTCCAGATGCGACGGCAGGCTCGGACCTCAGCGGGCGGCGCGCTTGTTGTGCGTTCCGCCTCTGCTTTACAAGGTATTATAAAAAGTTAAGACAAAATTGTAAACATAAATTATATAAAACAAATGACCGGAAAATAATACAATTTTTTATTGCAATTTCTGCGTCAAGTGATTTCATACCAAAAATAAAAAGGGCATTTTCAAAAATTAAATAAAGTTCCTTATTTAATTTAATTAAATAAACTTCAATCTCGTTTTACTTTTGATGTACATATTTTCATTTTTTATACTCTCACGTCACTTGATATTTACCCAGTTGTTTTATTATACAATACAAAACTTTAGAATACTTTTTATATTTTCTACTATTTTGTTTATGTCTCAAAAATAGTTATATTCACTTCTACATAGACTTTAACATTATAATCAAAAAACGGAGTCTTCGGTAAAACAAAGTATTTCTTTAATTTTAATTTTAAGTGTTTATATACGAGTATATTATATTTGAGGCCGGTCGTGGCGCAGCGGCACAAAGTGTGACTGTAAAACCGACTGGTTGTGGGTTCGATCCCCACTCGAGGAGATGAAATATTTACTTAAATTTATATTTCCATTTCTTCGCTCTGGTGTCGAGGACAAGCGCGGCGTTGAGTTCTGCCACTTAACACGCAATGCCTCCAGAATTCGGCAGAAAGTGGGGAACGGAGTGTCTTTCACTAAGTTCCCTCTGCCTACCCTGCTGTGTGCGGGATACAGCGTGAAGCTGATTTTATATTATATACAATATATTTTTATATGTTATATACATTAAGCCAGTTAGGCCAATTGTAGCGCAGGGCTACAAGGTGTGACTGTAAAATCGACTGGTTGTGGGTTCGATCCCCACTCGAGGATATAAAATATTTATTTACCTATATATCAGGCAGTAGAAACCTGGAAACCTAGTATAAAAACTCATCGTTTCCATTGAAACCTTTTCATTCACCTTTTAATGTAATTTATATAATATACATTTATTAGAATAGTAGTAGTAGTATTTTTATAGAAATAGAACAAAAAATATATACATATATTACTAATAAATAATTTTTATAATTTCAGTATGGTTGTGGTTGCTGCTTTTTGTTTTCCAAAATGAATTTCGGATATCAACGTCCATTCAACCAGGAGTAAGATAAAATATTTCATTACCATAAGGACATTTTCTTATAGATATATTCTAATTATTAATAATATTACTCTCAAATATCTTCATGTAAGCAAAACCTAGAAATTGTTCTCTTAATTTCTCTTTTAAAATACTGACCCAACAATTCTGTTAGACTTTAATAGCGAAACCATTTTCGTACTCAAAGAATTCACTATAATAACTTTGTGTTCTAAAATATTTACAATCCATATATTAACGTTCACAGTATTTGGACTTTGATAATCTTCCTGAAACAAATTTTACCTGCGCCGGGAAGGTAATCGGTGGTTATTACGCAGACCTCGAGACTTCCTGTCAGATGTTCCATGTGTGCACTGTTGGACAGCAGGATGAGCCTATGGATATTAAGTTCCTTTGCCTTAATGGTACCGTTTTTGATCAGGTATACACAATTTTTTTGATTTATTATTAAACAATAGTTAGTCATTTACACTACAAATATTGTTAGAAAATAAGTATACAATTATTGCTGAGTGTTGAAATTTATATATAGTTTATACGCAAGACTATGTACGTACGTATATTGTTCAGAACATTAATTGAACAAAATTGAAGAAGACAGTTATGAGTGACATAAAATTGATAATTTATCTATATCGGGTTTTCAGGAAACACGAGTTTGCGAAAGAGTGGATGAAGTGGACTGTACTAAATCGGAAAAGTTTTATAGTCTAAATTTAGAATTATATGGAAGTACTGCACCACCGATAATACAAGCAGATCAAACCAAGCCTACAGTTAAACCAACAGAACAAGCACATTCTCAAAGCAAGCAAACAACTTCAGAAATGACAGATCCATTTGCCATTGATTCGACAACGCCTGAAAAAAATTTAAGTCCTTCAGTAGAAACTATCGATTCCACGGAAGATCCTGTTCAAGAAGTAAAAAAAGATACTGAAAAAAGTACACCGAGTTACCCATTATTACCACCTAAACAAGAGGAGTTAAATGAAGGTACGTTGTAATAAAATGCTTATTTCAAAATTGAACGATATAGTCTTAGATCAACTATTCATTGTGTATATTTGATCGAGGCATTAATATTTATTTATTGAAGTGAATACAATAATTAACGAAAGGTCATTATTATGCTTATACAGAATATGAGGAAGATGACGATGCAGTAAATGAAGGCCCGGAATACGAAGAAGAGTATTCTCACCCTACTACAATTACCACAATTCAGACAATTACGACTACATCTACAACCACAAAAAGGCCAACAACAACAGCAGCTTTGTTGCAATCGAGTAGTCATCCGACTTCTGCTTCTTACTTAAATTCTTCACCATCTCCATCAAAATCTTCATTTGCACCTCTAATACAATCAACTTTTGCACCATCTGTTGCTCCTTCATCTACTTTAGATTCTGCTCTGCTATCACCACAAGAATTTATCTATCGACACCGAGGTCCTGGATCTGAAGCTATTTCTTTCCAAAGGCAAAGTTTTCGCCCTGCAGATGGTGTGTACATAACGCACGCACCTCCTCATCAATTTGACCATTTTCAATATGAATCCTCAAGAACTGCACCTCGACCTGTTGCGCCTCGGCCCGTACCATTTGTTCAACGTCCACAACCTACTCCGTTCCGGCCAACTACAAATGATCCTCGTGATCAAATGTTACGACCAGGCTCTAAGCCTGCCCCTCCAGATAGAATAAAAAGTTCTATAAAACATCATCCGCAACCTTTTCCTTCGCACTTACCTCCTCAGCAGCCGTTGCCATTTAATCCATTTTACTACGATCGAAAGCGTAGCGATGACTTAATTCCAGAAAATGAATCATCTTTATCAGCTCGATCTGTTGCACCACCAACATTAAAAGAAAAAACGATACCAAAGCCGAAAAGTCCACCTCGCGTTATTGTTACAGCAAGCGCATCTGTAAGTGACAGTAATGGCAAAAGATTAAATTACACAGTCGGCAATGTAGTAAGTGCTGTAAAGCCTATAGTGCATATAAACTACGACGATTACAAAGAATCTGATCTTATTTTTGATCCATTCTTTCTTGACGTGCCAAAATTACAATCGCGACGTAAGACTAGGTCTAGTAAATATAGAAAGGTTGTTACTATACCCGCCCCAGCAACTTTACTGACAAAAGTAACGACGGAAGAAACTGCTTCTTCGTTTTCACCAATAATCTTGCAAGCTACAACAACAAAATTAACATTAACATCAACATCAACACCATCTACAACTACTGTTGCTTGGAACCCCGAAGATTACGTTGACGATAATTATGAACCTCATGCATATATTCCACCAGCGCCTCCATTAGCCGTTTTAGTGACTAATGACCAATTTAAATATAAAAAACCGGAAAGACAATTAATTAGCGAGGCAGTCCAGAATAAACTCACAGGATACAAACAAGTAAGCAGTCAAAAGGAACAACCAAATTTGACATCATCCGTAGCGCATACAATCTCTAGTCAAAGTGTGGGCACTGAGGCTACGGTGCCGGTCACCTCACCGAGTCCTATAGAGGCGCCCGCCTGTATCACTTCGCGCTCCACTAACTGTCGGATTCGTGCCTAATATTTAGCTCACTTAATTCATAGATAAGTAGTTCCATATTTAAATAGGTAGTAAAATTTAAATGAATTAATAATTTTTAATGAAATTATTTCAGCACAATATGATTCGCCTTATAAAAAGGTATAGTGTCAATAATATTTTTTTATAATTTTTATATTAAATAAATAGGTTATTTAAATTTTTACATATTTATAAACTACTTACTCATAAAATTACTGTACATAATAGTTGAATTGCATTCATTTAAAAATAGATCAGTGTTAATTATTAATGTAAATTAAATTTTATTCTGATTGAGAAGTCAGAAAAAATGTAAATAAATACATGTATGTATAATAATTTGGAACATATATATTAAAATATACAATAAGTTTAATAAATAGTGGTTTTATTGTAATTTAGAACTATCCGTTGATAACAAGGTAAGCTACTCGTGAAAGCACCACCAAGTCTAGTATATTTAGTTGAGGCCAGTTTTGGCGCAGCGTAGGGGACCAAGTGTGTGACTGTAAAGGTCACACACTTGGTCCCTGACTGGTTGTGGGTTCGAATGGGGATTCGAAAAAGGACATATTTATTTAAATTTAAATTTTCATTTCTTCTTTCTTGTATCGAGGCAAAGCACGGCCTTGAGTTGTGCCACTAACACGCAATGCCCCCGGAGTTTGGCGAAATGTGGGGAACGGTGTGTCTTCAAACTAGGTATTTTTCTCTGAGTTATCTCACATTAGATTACACTTCAGAGTAATCACCTGCTGTGTGCGGATATAGCGTGATGGTGATTTTTAAGATATCTAGTGTAAAATTGTAATTAAATAATTGTATATTTTAAAACTAGGAGAGGTACCTCCTTAGATTATGACGATAAAGTATCGTTATCAGAAAATATCCTAAAAATGCAGAGTGCTTTTTTCGCATATATCCTCTTGGTGGATTTCGAGATTATTAGGTTAAAGATTAGATAAAGTAAATATAAGTCATAGATTAAATATTAAACTATTATATCAAAAAGATTCTATTTCACTTAAAATTGATCGTTATACTTATTTAAATTAAATAGTTCTGATTAATGAAAAATATAATTAGGCTAGTGAATATAAACAAATCCTTTGAGGCTGTTTTCAAGTTTCCTTTTTTATTATTTTTGTTTAGCTTGACATACTAAAAAGTTTGCAAGTATTTACTATGCAAAAATTATATAACAAATTATTGAGGACTGTCATTAATTAAAAAAAAATATTGCATGACCAACTGAAGCCTTTATATTAAACTATATAATAGCTGCAATAAATTAAAATAATTAAAATGCCGAACTCTTTAATGAGTGTTAGTGATTTAATAGATGCTGCTTTCGGAGAATATGATGTAAGTGACATTTAATCGAATGTACAATCTGTTAAACAATAAAATCATTAATTAAATTATTTTATAATAATGGTATATATTCTTTATCTTACAGCAAAATGTTGTAAATTTTAATCTTTTACAAACTATTCTTATTATACTGGCTAAACAATTACGACTTTTACAACGACGTGTCGAAATTGACTATGATCTTGGTACAATTCGTACAACATCTACTATATCTGTTACTGAGTTAAAACTTCAAGCAACAGTGCCTAAACGAAAAAAAAAGAATATAGAAAAGAATGTAGAAAATAGTAAGAATAGGGTGAGTACAAAATCTTTGGGTTTTGAGGTGAAAAAATCATCTGAACTTTCTTCCCTGAAATCATCATCACCTGTGAAAACTTCAAATCAATCACCTTCTGATAAAACTAGGCCGACGTCGGAAAATGTGACAAAAATTATACCATCTAAGAGAGTAGCTCACAAGCAAGGCAAGGTAAGGAAGGTATTTTTAATATGATCATCCTATTAGCAAAACAATTAATCTATTTTTATAAATCCATAATATTTCATTCAGTTTACCTCACAAGAACGCGATCATATCTTGGAAGCATTCGAACAACAAAGGGAACGTGAGTTAAGGGTCGTTACACAGGTGCTTGAAGAAATATAACTTATTTTCTTTGTTTTTGTTATTTTTTGTAATATTACAGGTCCGAAGATTTTATTTATATTTTTGTATGGTTCTGGGATAGAGGTAAGTATATTTTCTCATATAAGCATCAACAAGGTAATTACAATGCTTTCAAAAATTTAAAATTTGATGAATAAATAATATAATATAAGTAAAGCAATCGACAAATATTAGTAGGCAAAGCTGAAGTTTACTGTTATAAATTCACTAAATGTAATGCACCTATTGGTACTAGACAAAATTGTTCATGGGTACTCGTATATACATTATTTTAAGAAAATTAATTTCTTTTATTTTTTGTAACAGAGAGCTAATTCTCGTGAAGAAGCAGAAAAAACACCAACGCCTATGGCTTCATTAGATTCAATGGGTATTTTTTTTAATATGTTGTAGAATTGTTTTATCTCCTTTAGTCTAAATGTTTTAATTTTGCTTACAGAACTGCAATATGAAAAACTTCTTGTTGGTAATATATTTTAATTATTTTTTATTTCTTATTTTGTAAACATAATTTATTCTATAGTTAGCATAAATATTTTATTCTGCAGTTGAACGAGTGCCAGCGGATGAAAAAGATAATGGTAAAAACATGTAAAGAAAACTTTTATTTTAATAAGTATTTTTAATATTTTAGTTTTCATAAAATATACATAAAATTTTAGAATCTTCTCAAGACACCCAGGCAGTTCAGTTATCCGTCGTTACTCAAGATCAATTTGATAATTTATCAAAAATAGTAGAAGAATTGCAAAAGAAATTTGGCTCCATTCCAAAGGCAAATTTACCTGACAATGTACAATTAATGCAAGATCTTCGCAAAGGTGCCTCCTTAACCGATGCTATGGCAGCCTTGCAATTATCTGCTCGATTGGAGTCTGCGGAGAAAACGCTGGAACAAATGATATCTTTGATTACCGATGTTGCGACTCAAAAAGGAATAGATTTAACGAAAGACGTAATAATCATTATATAGCCTAGCATTTTTTTTCTGTATATACAGTTGATCTCTATAATGGTTTATCAAATTTTAGAATGAAATTGATGAAAATGAAACAAAAGCTATCGATGAGCGCGATAGTTTACAACTCATTCGAGAGTCCCGAAAATCTACGTTGCGTAAACATTCTAAAAAAGATCAAAGTAAGTCAACATATGAAACGGTAAAAAAAATACCGAAAGAAACAACTGAGGGTGCATCAGAAGAAATTGATAAAAATTTATTACAAGCTCAAAAAGATCGTATTACTATGCTTGAATTAAAGTAAGATATCTATAATGTCATTTATACAGAAAATATTTTTTTATTTCTTTAATAATTACCAATTACAGGGAAGCAATGAAAGAACTATATGATAGCCTTATGAAATCTGTTACAAACGTCACTTCGAAGGTAACGTCAAATGCAGAAGATGCCTTAAACTTAGCTCACATATTGGGTAATACCAATGATCATATTTAGGTTTTATATATATGTATATTCATCTTATAATATATTTGTCGAAGGAAGCGATTGGAACGGAAATTATAATATCATAGATGTTTATTGATTGTTTAATATTATTATTAGTAGTAACTCTTTACAATATGATTGGCTATGTTAATGTAAAAAGACAATGTGTTGACTTTTGTATAACCAATTAGATGTTTGGACCAATAGTGTCTAGATAAAAGGCTATGACAGCCTTCAGCTTCAGAGGAAACGATCGAAAAGAATCTAATTGTGGATTAATGTAGAATTACGATTGGCTGATAGAATTTTAAGAGATTGTGTTTTGACTTTTATTTGACCAGTGGAGTAATTTGACCAATAACGTGGAGGCTTACGCCTTGAGTGGAGTCGTGACGCGTGAGGGTGAAGCGTTGTTTGCTTTTAAAAAAAGGAGGAAGTTGACGATCGTAGAATGATTTATTCTTCTGATGTTTTCGAAGAAGAAAGGACTAGTGTCACGAATCTGCTACGTTATTTCTGCTTGCATTAACCCACAATGGAGCCCACAGGTCCAGTAAGAGTCGTTTGCGATGAACAATCTCCTACATATTTATATTTTCTTTTATTATACTTACAGAAGGAAAACTTAATATAGTTTTAAGTTTAGATAACCGAATGAGCGAATTGGAAGCGTTAATTTCCGAATATGCTGAGCAGATAAATATATTGGATACCGGACTTTCCTCACAGGCATTTAACATATCTTGAACAGCATTCGTTGTTTATTTTTCTTATAAAATATTTTTATATTTTAATATTATTACTTTATAAAATAGATGACGAATTATCAAGAACAATTAACATTAATGCAACATGATTTAGAATCAGGATTAGAAGCTATGGGTGAAGCTCTTGCAAACACTGGTGGTGACACTACTGGTACTATGAATTTTATTTATTATTATTTTAGCTTCATTGTTATATTCCACACAAATATAGGATAGGCAGAGAGAACCTCGAAACCTAGTGTTAGGACACTCCGTTCCGATTAAGACACTTCCGTTCAAGGCATTGTGTGTTGATTGGTGGAAGTGCCAGGGTACTATGAATATAAATTAATAATTATAATAATATAACTATTTCACTCGCTAGTTCAAGCTAGTATTCAAAAAACACAAAAATGTAGCTTCATGCTTTTTCATGCTTATTAGGGTAGACAGAAATAAGCTTATTTCAATACATTTCATTTACTGTTTTCTGTCCGAACATGATATTAATAATTTATTGTCCCGAGTAGGGAGAGATCATACCCGCTACTATCGTGCTTACAATGTGATGGGGTCAAAAAATAGGTTAATCTTTCAACTTACGTCATAATTAATTATATATTATAATATTATTCACAGCTGCAACAGAGTTGAATTCAAATTTTACTAACTTACAATCGGATTTTGATATTATGAATATAAAACAAAGGGAGTTAAAGGAAAATCAAGATTTATTGTCTAATAATATTCAAGTACTCAATTTTCTTTATTTGTAATGACAAATTTTGACGACTTTAAGCATCAGTCAAGTAGAATAGTTTATTCACATTTTTACTTCATATATTGATATTTGTTGGACGAAATTAAATTATTCTTAAAATAATTTATTATAAATTACTTTTAATATTTTATTATTTATATATTACTACTTAGCGGTTCTCTAAGAAGTACAGCATACTGCTTAAAATAAAATATCTTTATTATAATATCTAAATAACTCCAGTCTTTATGGAAACAAATTGAAGTTCTTGTTGCAACAAAATCTGATCGCGAAGAGGTAGCAGACGCATTACGTGACAAAGCTGGCCTAGGCGCTCTAAATGGTTTAGTTAATCGTCAACAATTTGATGCAGTGAGAGGGGATTTTGAGAAACGTATAGGAGCTGCATACGATAAATTCAATAACCAAGAAATTATTTGGCAGGTTAGTGGCTGTCCTTAAAAATAAAAATAAAGTAAATATGTATATGTCTTTGCAAGTGAAAATAATTTTTTTTTTAGAAAGCCATTGATGATTTACTTAGAGAATTGAGTGAAAAAGCAGATTATGTTCAAGTAGTATCACTACGGGAAAATGTTAATGAAAATCTCGAAAAATTGAGGAATAGAATAAATTTTATGATGGATATAGTTGGGGAACCACGTGCTGCTGCAATATCAAAAAAGTTATTTCGAGATGCAGCATGTCTTTCATGTGCATCTCCTGCACATATGCAACCAGAGGAATCTTGCTATCCTTCCAAATCGCCGTTTTTAAATATACCCCGTCCCCATACTATCATAACGGAAGAAACAAAACCGAAAGAAGATGGTGACCATAACATATGCTATCCTGGTAAACCTATACCGCACCCACCCGACCCTAGGTCATTTTTTTATTTTGTTTGTCTTAATATATATCAATTAACAACAATCTATAAACATTTTGCTTAATTCTAGATCACATTTTTGCCATCGTTACTGCGGTGGGTCACATACTAAAATAGTAACCAATTTGAAAAGAACTCCAACCGAAATGATAATAACTCGTGTTGATCGCCATGAGCCAAATGTTGTCTCAAATGGAAAAGTATTTACGTTGTTTTTATTTAACATATCATACATAATACACGTACTTATACTTATAAATATAGTTAAAAAGTAACAAAAAAGACACGCTTTTCTACATCTAGTAATACTAGTGCTATAGAATTGCGATGTGTAAATTGTATGAGCCTAAACTCGAATGGTTATATACTAGTAACCTCTGCAGTCTCAATATTCTGGACCTGGCTCTATGATCAAACCAGCTCATTGATATCATGATATTGTATTGTTACTTAAGCTACGTATAACTATCAAGTATAACTACTAAGTTTCATGAGGATAGAATTATTAAACGTGGTTCAAATTTCGAGTTTTAGATTTTATTATATAGTATTAGGTTGAAAGCTTCGAATAAAAGCTTGTTAAAAATTCTATATATATATTTACCTAAATATCGCTTAATATTTGCATTTTTTATAAAAACCCCAATTCAGACAAGCCTTCGTGGCGCAGGGGCACAAGAGCATGACTATAACACGACGTTTATGGGTTCGAACCCCTCTTGATGAAATAAAATATTTATTTAAATTTATATTTTCATTTCTTCACTCTGGTGTCGAGGCAAAACGCGCCTTGAATTCCGCCACTGAACACGCAATACCTAAAAAATTCAGCAGAAAGTGGGGAGTGTCTTAATACTAGGTTCTCTCTGCCTACCCTGCTGTGCGTGGGAACAGCGTGAACAACAACGTGAACAGCTGATTTGATTTTTATTTTTTTTATATATTTATCGTTACTTTTATTGCTGCTAACTCGTTTGGTTTTTTATGGTTCGTATCCTTCTTTTATTTTACTAAGGTCTATGGTATTCAAGAGACTCCACAACAAAAGCCGTGTATTTCTTGCAATTTAAAAAAAAAGGACACTCAACATTTAACAACCGAAACAGGTGAAATTATAATAACGACATAGTTTTTTAGATCTTTTTCATTCTCATCATCTGTCTTCTCATACAAAAAAATGTATTTAAATGCTGACGGTCAAACACCTACCACTCGTGCATAAGACAAATGTCACCTTCATTAAAATTATAATTGGTAGTATAAGAATGTTTATTTAAATAGTTAAAAACATTAATATTTTGTTGTCAAATTTAGATACCTCGCAACATGAAATAAATTCGGATTCTGTGTCCACACCATTGGACTTTATACAACTTAAGCCTGTGGAAGAGCCAACAAGTAATGGATCGATATCGATAACACCGCCACTTCCTGATGAGGAAAATGAAGATGATTGAAAATACTACTTTTATACATTTTATACCCTATTAATCATTCTTATTTTAAATCATTTTCGAATGTTCAAATAATAATGCTATAAATATTGCATATAAAAAAAAGTTTATTGTATTAATTTTCATTTATTTATATATTAATACGTAAAGCAAAAACTTTGCATCCCTTTTTACGAATATTGCGCGGACGGAGTAAATGAAAATTGGTACACCTAAAGTTTATATGTAGGAGAAGTACAGAACGCTAATATTTATGAATAATAATGCTTATAAAGGACAAGTAAATAAAACATTACACACACTACCATGTATTTTTTTTTTTTTTATGGAACAGACACGGCAAACGAGCGTGCGGGTCACCTGATGGTAAGTGATTACCGCCGCCCACGACCCCGTGCAGCCCCAGAGGAGTTGCAGGTGCGTTGCCGGCCTTTAAGATGGGTTGGGCCATTACCATGTATTTGGCGACATTTACACTTTTTTGCTTATAAAGTGGTATACACGTTGCTATGACGACGCCAATTGGTTCTCTAGTTTTTGGAATGGAATTACGTCAATAATATATAGAGTAATGAGGAAAGTAATTGGTTCTAAGAATGTTTTTTGTTTAACGCTGTATTTAACAAGAATACTCTTGTTATCCCCAGCTTAAAGCAAATCCAAAACAGCTTCGGACTGATCGCCTTCCTTGGATTACCGGATTGATTGCATGTCCATGTAAGATGCACGTGGCTGGCAGGAACCGCTTCGAGCAAGCCTTTCATCGTGAACTTTTTTAGACTCCTTAAGGAGTTCTTAAGGATATCATGACACATATTACAACATAAAATTGCAATATATGTATGATTTTTACCGACAAAAAAAATTCAAGTTGCATTGTATTTTAACCAAAAATAGACAAAGCAGCTATCGACATCAAAGCCGCAATCATAAAAACGTAATAATCGATTGGGACAGAATGTATGGACACCGAAAACAAATTATCTTGTAATAATATAATGAATATAATTGAAGCCGTCGTGGCGCAGAGATGCAAGCGGGCGACTTTTACGCGATGGTTGTGGGTTCAGGGAAAATCAAACCCCAGGTGGGAATCGAATTCAAAACATTAATATTTCAATTTCCTCGCCGTGGTAACGAGGCAAAGAACGGCTTTTTGTACGCCACTGAACACGAAATGCCTCGAGAATCTTCATTTCGCGACAATTAATACTTCAATAATAGCTTACCTTGGTATTTGCAGGATAAAGCGTGAAAAAAATCAACGGATTACATAATTACATAATTGAAGTTTTTTTTAATTAGACGCGTAGTGACAAAAACGCTTTTAGCGGAGGAACCTAAAAACGGAAAAAAATACTGTAATAAAAAAAAACTATATTTTGTTTTATTGTTTATTTTTAATACTTACAAGGAAAAAAATACAGGTTAAAAACTATATACAGTATTTGACATACCTACTATGTCAAATTGACGTTGTGAGGCCGCTGACGTCCGTAACGTTGTCAAATGTCAAATCATTATTTCGGTCATATATGAAGGGCGATCTTTTGCTAATTAAAAATTTATTTAATAAAAAATTGCAACTAATTACTTTAATATAACAGAGAGTTTTATAAGGCATCTTTTTATTTTTGCTTTTTATCGACATTAAGCAATTATTTACCATTGCTTCTCATATTTTATTTTATAACCATACTATTTAAAACCAAATGCATAAAATAATAGAATTTCAAGCAGTTGTTCTAGCGGCAGGTAGAGGTTCACGATTACCTGACGTTGGAGGAACCGTATCAAAATGTCTCTTGCCAGTTGGACCGTATCCTGTACTTTGGTACTCCTTAAATATGTTGGAGAGATATGGTTTTCAAGGTAAGGTATTTTTTTAAGTAGTGAACCAATAATTATACGTTATCATACTATAATTAGATAAAAGTGAAAGAAATACTACTAATTAAATTTTTACTTTAATTATGAATAGATTATTTTATTTAACTAAACAATATTGTTACAGAAACTATGGTTGTAGTGCTTGAAGAAGACAAATCTAATATTTTAAACGCACTTGAAAAATGTCCATTAAAAATTAAATATGATCTAATAGTTATTCCCTCATCATATGAAGATTGGGGTACTGCCAATACTCTAAAACACATAAGCAGCCATATTACAACTGATCTAATAGTTGTATCTGGTGATCTTATTAGTAGTGTTAATTTAAATGAAGTTTTGAACCTATACCGCAAGCATGATGCAACTCTTGCAACATTGTTCTTTAACAATGGTCCAGAAGAGTGGATTGAAGTCCCAGGATTAAAAAGCAAAGCAAAACCAGATCGAGACCTAGTTTGTATTGACAAAGAAACAGAGAGATTAGTATTTTTAGCTAGTGCTAGTGACTTTGAAGAAAATATAAAATTACCACGATTACTTATAAAAAAATTTCATACTATAAGCATGTACAGTAGACTTTTGGATGCACATATATACATTATGAAAAATTGGGTTATAGATTATCTTGTTAAATGTGATAAATATACATCAATCAAAGGAGAACTAATACCACATATTGTAAAGAAGCAACTAACAAAACCTAAAACTCCATTAGAGAAGAAAGACACATCAGATAAAAGTTCTGATGACAAAATAAATGTCTTTGATTTTGCCCATGAGCAGGGTTATGAAAGTAAAGTAAGGGCAATGTCTATGTATAATGACCACAGTTTGGGTTCTAAAGGAGTGTATTATAATGATATTCTCAGATGCTATGCTCATATACCGAGCAAAAATACTTTTGGTATTCGAGTAAATACACTATCTGCATTTTATCTTTCTAATAATAAGGTAACTTTACTTACTCTTAAGTTATTAATATTTTTTTTGATAGTTATTGTGGCAAAACAGCACGGCATCTGACTATAAATGTGAATGTGATGACTGAGATTTATTCACATTTGTGAGATCAAGTATGAAATCATATATTTCACAATTATACATCTAGTTGTCTTCTTGTCTAGTTTAATAATTTATTAAATTTAATCAGCACACATTGATACCTTTTTGCAGAGACACATTTTTAAGATGTGACATAATTTATAGATGGCCCCTTTGTAATTGTTTTATTATCCAATTTCTTTTTCATAACGGTGGACTTTCTGTTTGTTAACTAATGTTTTTTTTATGATTAGATACTATCAAAATGGGAAGAAGTGACAGGCACAAAGCTCACAGATAGGATTCATTCAAACAGTGAAGTGAAAACTAAACAAATAGATGAAACATGTACTGTCGGCGAAAAAAGTGTTGTTGCAGAGAAAACTTCAATTAAAAGCACATTTATTGGAGCAAACTGTACCATTGAGAGCAAAGTTAGATTGACAAACTGTATTTTAATGAATAATGTCATTATCAGAGAGGGGTAAGTAAACATAAATACTTACAATAGTTTGTTGAAACTATGATGAATGTGATTTTTTGATCACCAATCGAAACTTTTGGTTTTTTTTTCTCGCTACTGATATGAGAAAGTGCAGCATTAAGATTTGCAATAGGGCAGAAAGCACGGAGTATAAAATCTTAAAAAAAAATCTCTTGAGTCTAGTGTCAGCACAGTTTTGAGTAATTGTGTGTTAAAAATTAAAATAATTTCTCCCCCTCAGGAGAGATTGTATCAATGACCACCACGTTTCAAGTCAAAGTTGTTCTACTACACTGCAGCAGCTTAAATATCAATATATTTACAAATATATATATATATATATTTGTATTAATTTTAAGTCTGTTGGTGGCACAGTGGTATGGCATTTGACTGTAAAGGTGACATATATATGGGTTGTATTCCCACTGATTTGTGATTTGAACCACCACTGTTTGCGGTTGATGAATTATTTTCATTCTATCACTTAGGTAACAAGAAAGAGTGGTGTTGATTCACTACAAAAAGTCTTAAAAATTGAGTAAAAACTGTCTAGTACACAGTACTGTTATACCAATAGTTTTCCTAATACGTGGAATTCAGTGTAACATTAATATAAATATTATTATTACAGATGTGTACTTCAAGATTGTGTAATATATACTGGAGCAACTGTAGACAATGGATGCAATCTGCAGTACTGCCTTATTGGACCTCATCATGTTGTGCCTTCATCATCATCTGGCAACCATAAGCTTTTCGCAGAAACTACTGATAATATGATTACACTTGGTTAATAAAATATATTTTATAATTGTTATCATTTTATTAACCACCCATTTTTCACACAATTTTTTATTTTTCGTGATATGAAAATAGTTATTGTAAATATAATATTAACATTGTATTGTTTTTATTATATGATGCGTGTGATGCTTTTTATTTCTATCAAAATTTGTTCAATATATATAATTTTTGAACAGAGAAAACATCCAAATTTCGTGTCGTCACATTTCAAAATGTAGTATGAAAGTATTTAAAAACGAAAATCATTCATAAAAAATCCAAACTGCTGTTTTAATTTAATAATTTCTAGGTGTGAAATTGCAAAATATGTCACAATTTATTAATGTTTTACATGTATTGTAAAACACAGCAAGAATTAGAGGTCACATGTCTGTCAAAAGATCGTGACACGCGACTTTGCGTGACATTGTTTTAAATGGCCTCTAATTCTTGCTGTGTTTTTACAATAATATATGTAAAAATAATGACCACTAATTATTAATTATGGAATCAAGAAAATAAAATAATCTACACAATTTAAAAAATATATTTTATTTTAATACTTAAAAGAGTATTGTAACATTCTTAGAACATTAACATAAACATACACTTGTATTTACAGCGAAAACTATTTACAAAAAGTACAATAAAATATATATAAACTAATATACCTAACGTCCAACCGCCTATACCTACCAACGGTAGGTATAAGATAAAGAGCTTATAAGAAACACCAAAAGTAAGGTTTACCAAATTAAAATCTTTCTCTGTGTTGAGATTACAAAAAATTAACGTAGACGTAAACAATTTCAAAGTATTTTAATATGGCTACTGATCATGTATCAGTACTATAAAGGACTGATTTATAAAAAATCATCATGTATCAGTCCTATAAAGGACTGATACATGATGATTTTTTATAAAAAAAAAGAAAATATTATGAAGATGTGTATTTTCATAGTATATATTAAAATATACGGTCGAGTAGGCTGTCAATTAAATAAAATTAATACTGTTTACTCAATCGTAGACGTTACATCTAAATGAGACGATCTAAGAAAATGTTTAAAGCATGTTTTGTAGAGAGACATTGTTTGTCGTATAATATTGATTAAATAAGTATTAATAAATATTATTAATTACTACTCAAATTAAATTTGAATTAAATTAATTTTCGTTGTGTGTACTTCACACGTTGCCAGATAAATATATAATAAATCACTGCTAATTAAGTTATATGTACACTTATTTTTATACAATTTAGAACCGAAAATAACAGTAATTAATATCACTGGAATCAAAAATCACAAGTCACCATCAAGGTCTTTGATCTGACACTAATTGCCCAAATAATAAACACAATAGAGCTAGTCAATGTTTCAACTACTTAACAAAAATATATGTATTACTTATATATACACAGCTTACATTGTCTCCTATAAATTTTATATATAGGTTTTTTATTATAATAAGTAAGATTTCTATGTAAATACCTATATTTTTCACAAATGGATAAGAACATTATAGTGATAAATACGTAATTACAATTTAAATTTTGTATATTTCGTAGCTATAAAAAAAATTAAATACTATTTTTCCCGTCAAAAAGCTGTGTTTATATATTATGTTATCTGTGAGATGTTTATTAGACTCATCGCGCGCTCTTTTTTATAGTTTATTATTAAGGCATTAAAGCGTTATTCAAATGATGTACAAATATATGGCACGACTATCTGTTGCAGTTGTCGTAGAAACTTGCTGACCCCCTGTTTGGTATTTCGGCGAATTCGCGTTTCGGCGTGCATAACTTGCTACTGAAGTCAACATTGCGTTTTCTGTAAATTGTATATTATATGTAAATTTTATTTTAGATATGTGAGTTTATAGTGAACACATTGAGAATTTATTTTCTTTATTTGAATACATTTATAAAAACATATTGAGTAGAGAAGTTAATTATTCAGTTTAAAAAAGACAATAAACTGATACCCTCTCGTCGGCAGTTCCATTTGGTCGACTAGAACAGACTTGACGTATAAGCGGTCGTTACACCACAAAATGCAGAGCGATCGCGGCTCCAGTACATTCATGTCGTACTCCCACGACAGCTCCACCTGGAATAGATTAGATATCTATAGAAACAACAATACATTTATAAAATAGTCTAATACAATTTATAAAATTTTTTGCAATGTAAATTAAGTCTAACTGGTAGATATGCTGGAATTGCCTAATTAAGGCACAACGTTACACACGCACAATCTTATTTTCGTGACAAAACAAGCGAGGAAATTGGAAATATCATTCTCTGGAGTGGTAATCGAACTCACAACCTTCGCGTTTACAGTAATACCGCTCACGCATAGGTTCTTCAGGTTGGTACTTGGTAACCACAATGGAGAATTTCTAAATAAATGTAGATAATAGGCAATAGGCAAATTACCTATATTTATTGAAATCCTGACAACATTTCATAATGAACGAAAACTAATGTTCAAAACTTGTTTTAAATTTAAATATTAATTGTTTCTTACTTTTCTAACTTTACCGCCTAAATCCATTGGATGAGTTACAACTATAGTATACGAAGTCCCGTGTTCTAACCTGAAAAATAAATAGATCATTAGAGATTAAATTGTAGAAATAGAAGTATATATTTGTACAAATATATAAAATAACTAAAACATCAATGTTCATACTTCACGTAATTATTAGGCGTGAGATCCATTCCTCTTATAACGCCTCGGTCCGATAGTAGAGTCACTTTTAAAAAACCCTAAAAAAATATTATCTCTATAAATACGTAAAGAAAATACAATAATCTTAATAAATAAGTGAAGAAATATTTTCTTTACCTGTACCCACGATTCGGCGCCTTTTGGATTTGCCAAGTGAATAACTACTTTGTAATGACGTTCTGAAAATACAAAGATATTTTTTCATAACATATTTCTCTCTTTTGAGGTTATCTTGGCACAGTACCACAACGTGTGACTGTAAAGGCGGCAGTTGTAGGTGCGATTCCCGCTCAAGGGTATGAATTATTTAATATTTGAATTTTCTCTAGAGAGAGACTCCGCGCTTTATCTGACTACCTGAGGGTAATCAGATAAAGCGCGGAAATGAGGTCTACCACTCAACATGCAATATCTTGAAAATTCGGCGGAAAGCCGAGTGCCTTAACACTAGTTTCCCTCTGCCTGAATACAGCCGGTGGTTAATTTTTTTTGCCTCATTCGACATTTTAAATAAAACTAAATTTAATAAATTAAAACAAATTAATTATAGACATAAATATTAACATACGACAAAAAGGTAGTTCTTTTCCGGTATTAAGGAAATATTTGGCTCCAATAGTGTCCTGTTCTTCTGAAGGATAAACTTCGTTTTCTGTCTGATTGTTTTTATTCGTTATTAAACCTGGTGAACTATCTGCATGAAATCTGAGGAAATGTATAATTTATATTAATTTTATTACTTTTAAAATTTATTTTAAACGACTGTAAAGGAAAGTTCTAGAAATCACTAACAAGAATATTTTTTCCATTACAGAATTATTGTACCCATTATATACTAAAGTAATCGACAAAAATTTGGCGTGGTTGGAATTTAATTTAGAGTGGTTGAAATTTAATTTCACAAATCTGTATTAATTAAATAAGATATAATTACATAAATTATTGCAGTACGTTTATTTTAGAAGGTGCAATACTAACCCCATTATGGCGCAGCCGTGGCCACAGTGGAAACATTTACCAGATACAAAATGTTGATATGATGGACATTGGTGTCCTAAAACAAAATAAATATATATATTTTTATTACATTACGGAATGTGATAGTAAAAAATATAGTAATAACGATAGTTTACCTATATAAGGACATTTGCCATTGATAGATTCAGTAAAAAGTTTTATAGCTCGCACGTGATTACAAGCAACCAGAACTCTAGAAGCCTCTTCTAAGCCTTGCTTCACTAATGTCAGAGGGATCAACGGTCCTTCAGTCAAATCGCAACCAGGTTGCTCCTTTCCGTTGTTCGGATAGAAGTCCAAATGTCCAACAGGCTGAGACATCCCGTATCCTGCCATAAACACAAAATCTGTCGCACCGTGGAATAAACACGTGGATTAATTAGTAAATAGCAATAATATATATAATAAAATATGTAAATACTATATATACAAAAGTAATGAATTTAGCTTATTGGCCATATTTACATATTAAATACATATATAACGGTATATTGTTAGTACATTAATTATCAATAGCGACAAGCTTACATGCAATCTCTATGAACGTTAATATTAACGAATGGTGGATATATACAATATATAGTGTTAATATAAAGCCCACAATATAAAAAATAAATCATCAGTTGAGATAATCTTTAAGTGTGTAAGGTAAAAATATAAAAAAAAAATATAAAAATGATATATAAAAAAAATATATATAGTTGAGATACATAGATATGTATGTTTATCATATAGTGTTTCTTATCTCATTAAATGAAAGAACAAGTGTAACGTAATATATCATTTATCTAACACAATATATAAAAAGAATGGCATCTCAACTAAAGATAAAATATTTCATATATACATGGAATACTATTACACACATAGATATATAACTTTACCTAATAAGAAAATGCTTTTGCCGTCTGTATGTATGACGTCAACTAGTTGTGCGTCAGTTGGATCTAATCTAACATTCGTACTCATTCCTTGAAAATAGGGTTCAGCTGGATCGAGGCCAGTAATTCTTCCCAAGTCCTGTAATATTTAAAACTAAATCAAAGATAATATGAAATGAAAGTATCAAACCCGACGAATGGGTTACATAGGAAGTGAATGTAACCTGCTTAAATATTATTTTATTATTAATAGTTAATTTATTATCATATCATGTATCAAGAATACATAACATTTATATAGTCAAATAAATACCTTTATTCTCTCTCCCGCATATCCTGCTGTATGCGCTCCCAGCGAGTGACCAATGATATGAACATCTAGAGGATTTAACCCATGATCTTTCTGAAACGTGAAATAATAATGAACATAGGATACTTTTTAATATTTAAAGTAAGTATCTACATATCAAGTAGCTACAACAAAGGCTAGTACGCAAAATAATCCATAAATAGTTATTATATAATTTGATAACTGTAAAATAATTACTTTAAGAGCTTAATACTATATTATAAGAATAATAGTTTTTAAATACTTTATTAATAAAAAAGAAATAATAAATTTATTTTGCCAAGAGTTTATGCCAGGACTTGTTTTAAATGACAATAAAAAAAATAGGATATACTTGTAGGGTATTCACGAAGTGAGCCACCTCGAGACCCACTAGCCTCGTATTCGCGGTCGCTTGAGTGTAAAGAGGCAAGCTGCCTCCCGCCCAGTCCACAATAACAACATTGAAGTCACCAGCTTTCACCAATTCGTCTTTCATCTCACTAACCTGTTTTAAAATATAAAAAACTTACTAACTTAAAAAGCTACTTGATCATCTTGTCAAATAAAAGAATCACAAATAAGAAATTAAGAACTGAAACAAAAAGTACCAGCTCTAAAATAAAAAAACGGAAAGTGAAATTCCGCAATGAACGTGTAAGTTAAAATATCATACAAGCACCATGGTCACATTCTTTAAACGCGAAAATGTATATTTTTTTAAATTTTATTATTGTATGTTTTATATTAAGAGGCTACGGCTACGTGGCGCAGTGGCCTGTGTGACTGTTAACGGTTGTGAGTTCGATTCCCACTCCAGGAAATGAAATTATTAATATTTTCATTTCTTCGCTCTTCATTTCGTCGAGGCGAAGCGTAGCGTTGAATTCCAACCCTCTGCGCCTGGTAACTTACCTAAACTGGTAACGGAGTGCCTTAACACTAGGTTTCCCAGCCTACCCTGCTACAGGCGCGATACAGCGTAAAGTTAAAAAAATTTTTATAACAATTATCGTTCGGTATCGGTTTTATAACAATTATCGTATTACATGCACTATCGCCATTTCGACAACCACATACAATGCATGTTATATAAATGTGCAATATTCTAATTACACAAGTTATATAACCATAAAAATGTGTGTGTTTTTATAAGCACCCTAAGTTCAAATTTAAAGCTGGGCTGTAATTGCGAATTCGATTCGAAATAACGATCTTTAGAACCATTAAAAATAAATTAACGCGATTTACTCACTAGAATCACAATTACTTTTAATGTAGATATGAAAAATGTCGAACGAACAATTTAATATATAAACATTAAATTTATATTGTAAATGTCTACAGGTGTTAATCACACATAAAAATTATGTAATATAAAACTCGGAGTGTAATCAAACCAATGAGTGTAAAAGTCCCGAAAAAAAAACTTTTAAAATTGAAGACAATTAACGTCACGAACAAATTTTACAATTTAAGCTAAGAACGACTATTATTTAGGATTTGTAAAGAGATAATTTGAGAATGACATGACATTTGTACATTTAAATAAGTATAAAAGAACTAAAAATATACCTGCTATGAGTAATTATGAAATAAAAACTTTTGGATAATTGAAGCCGTCGTGGCGCAGAGGCACAAGCGTCTGACAATTTTGGGTTGGATTCCCACTCGGGTGATGGCATATTTAATATTTTCATTTCCTCGCTGTAATGCCGAGTTAAGTACCGCCTCTCAATACAATGCCTCAAGAATTCGGCGGTTAGTACGGTACGCAGTGTTTTAACGCTAGGTTCCCAGGTTCCCTCTGGATAGCCTACTATGTACGGTATACAGCATGAAGTTAAAAAATAGCTGTAATTCTATAAATATAAGTATTCACAATTCGCTACACATTCGTATAGTTATTTGACAATATCAATACTTACCCAATTTGATAGAGGGGTATCGATGAACCCATGTATAATCATTTTAGTGAGTCGTTTCGGACTAAAATTTGATTTAATTATAGTTTTGTTAACGTTAACATTTAATATTTGTCCGTCTGTAGGATTCTTTTTTGTGTACAAAATGAACCTAAAATGAAAAAAAATACAAATCACAATGAGATATTTTGTAACACAGCTGGTTTTGCACCACTCGTACTGTAATATAATCATAATATACTCGTACTATAATATAAAACGTTGCATATACCCCATTATTATTTCATTAACACAATCCTTCTCATCATGTCAAAACAAGTTAGAGACGTGAGAAACTTATATAATCGACGAACGTAAAGTTGCAAAAAAGTAATCACTTAGAAGTGAAGGTATATTTTTTATCAGCTTTACACATATTCTAACATATTGGCAATAATAATTTAATCATAATAACATATAGATGAGGCCGTCGTGGCGTGTCGGTGTGACTGTAACGTGATGGTTGTGGGTTTGATCCCCAATCGGGAGATGAATTATTATTTATTAATATTTTCATTTCTACGCTCTGCCACCAAGACAAAAGCCCCGCGTTTAGTTCCGCCAGCTCGCCGGAAAGTGGGCAACGGAGTGTGCTAGCTCTATGTTCTCTGCCTACCCTCCTAAGAGCGAGATACAGCGTGAAGATGATTTATTGATTTTTATGTAATACATCATATAACCGTGCTTGTAAGAAAATGTATAATGCAAAAATGAAACACATTTGTTACCTGGTATTAATAACGACTCTAGGCAGTGGAAACACGTTGAACGGCCGGTGAATAAGGTGGTACCAACTACGCGTTATGTTGAGACATCCTAGTTCATCATAGCACCTAGTTTCATTTTCAACTGTAACGCAATGCAATATAAATAAATTATATTCAATACAAATTTCTTTAAATAATGAAATTACACTCTAAATAAAATTTATAAGCACATATTTCTGAAAATATACGTAAGCCAATATTTAAATATTAAATTATAGAAAAATAATTATAAAAGTCAGTCGTGGCGCAGCGGCACAAAGTGTGACTGTAAAACCGACTGGTTGTGGGTTCAATCCCCACTCGAGGAAATGAAATATTTAATCACATTTATATTTCCATTTTTTCGCTCTGGTGTCGAGGCAAAGTACGGCGTCGAGTTCTGCCACTTAACACATGCATGCCTCCAGAATTCGGCAGAAAGTGAGAAACGGAGTGTCTTACACTAGGTTCCCTCGGCCTACAGTGCAGAATACATATTTATTTATATATATTTTCATTTCTTCGTTCTAGTGTCGAGGCTAAGCACGGCGTTGAGTTCTGCCACTCCAGAATTCGGCAGAAAGTGGGGAACCCAGTGTTTTAACACTAGGTTCCTTCTGCCTACCCTGCTGGTGGGATACAGCGTAAAGCAAATTATATGACGAGATATCGCATTTATTGATGCAATCAAATACTTACATGGCAACCACGGTATATTTACTTCTATTCTGTCGGAACGTGCCCAATTAAAGGGATCCAATATGCCACCGAAAGCTGGTTGCAAGCCCAGCAGTATGCACCATAACATCACTCTTAAATGTCTATCAGTCAAGTAAAGCCGTCGCATAATATTTCTATCGTACCTGAAAAATAAAATATATATATATATTAAAAAGACAAAAAAATGGTCAAGAGTGAGTCTCGCCACTGACAGTTTCGAATCAATTTCATGATTACAGGTTAACGGGCACTGACTTATAAAAGTTGACTTTAATTTGCAGGCGTGTACACTTATTTTGTATCAGAAAAGTAGAATATTTTTTTCCAGAAACATAATTTTCAATTATTCGGATTTTTTTTGTATTGTAAATTTTCACGTCTTGCCAAATTTTATAATTAAACACGATAAGTACTCTAGGTTGATTTTATTCAGGTGACGAATTTCATACAATATATAGCAAAAGAGAAAGAGAAATTTAAATATTTTGGTGCTTGACGGGGCCGTAGACCTAGATAATTAATATTAATTTAAGCTTATTATAATTTCTTGACAGATTAACATACAAACAGACAGACAGACAAAAACAAGTTCATTTTTTTCCTTTTGGGGCACGGAACCTAAAAACTGCTTATATCAATAAATATTACAAAATTAATATTATCAATAACGTTATTAATATTATCAATAACGTTATTAAAGTGAGGCCAATCGTGGCGCAGAGGTACAAAGTGTGACTGTAAACGCGACAAGTTGTGGGTTCGATTCCCACTCGAGGACTACCAGGATTTGACGGAAAATGGAGTGTCTTCACACTAGCTACCCACTGTCTACCCTGCTATATGCGGGATACAACGTAAAGCTAAAAACAAAAAAGGGATTGAGTTTGTTGTTGCTATAATGTAAATATTATAAGTTTGCATTGCACAATGCATGCGCTATTATTAGGATAAGTACATATAAATCAATTGTAATGACCAATTTAACGCGTTTATTATAATGTACGGCGTGTAATTTCCTTAGCTCCTCGCCAATATGGACTCTGGCATGCGGAAGAAATGCGTGTTATATTTCTTACGCAACTGCTTATGTGCATCATTATGACTGGCCGCAGTGCGTTATTAGGTACTTCGATACATAAGAAATATATATATATGCTATTATTAATAATTATTATTTTATGTAGTATTTTACATAGACTATTTTAATATTTATAATGTAGCTTATGTACTAATTTGTTTATAGTGCGTCTATCTGTATTATTTTATGTCAACATGATAGATAAAAATATTTTATTACATACAAAGGTCTCAAATCAAGAGCGCAAAGGCGTTATTGCTAATAGCAATCTCTTACAGACAACCTTTAATGGCAGTTATTTAGTCTTAAGAGATAAGGGCTAGTGCCAATTTAAAACTTTTAAGGAAATGATAAGATTAAATAATAATAATTATATTTTTTTCAGTTTTTAAAGTACTATTCAACACTTAGGTAAGAAAAATACTTTTTTTAGAAAATATATACAAATTTGAACGTAGCGGGATTTGAACGTAGCGGGCTCTTGGAAAAGGTTCAAGCGTTCTGACCAATTAAGCCATACGTTTTCATCGGGATGCATCGAAATTCATATACGCTTATTACAACTTATTTTTGTTGCTAGCGTCTTTATAGGGTATTTTTATAAATCTCCACAATCCAAAGATAATTACTTAGTATTATCGTTAGTTTTCTAAAAAAGTATTTTTCTTTCTTAAGTTTGGAATAACACTTAAAAATGTAAAAAATAGCATTCTCTCTCTCCAAGCGATCTTAGAATAGAATATAAAACATAGTGTTAAGACACTCCGTTCCCTACTCAATTTTTGAGACTACATGTTGAGTGGCGGAACTCAGCGTCGCATCTTGTCTAATTAGATCAGATAATTGGATCAGAGCGGGGAAATGATATTGATAATAATTTAAATATTCCGCAGTGCCCTGAACCCTTCTATTTGAGTT
The DNA here is from genome assembly GCA_917862395.2 of Heliconius sara. Taxonomy (NCBI): domain Eukaryota; kingdom Metazoa; phylum Arthropoda; class Insecta; order Lepidoptera; family Nymphalidae; genus Heliconius; species Heliconius sara. The sequence goes on from OU860792.2 coordinate 5,670,246, forward strand.
TACAATCAAACTGAGTCCCACTGCGTCGCGACGACCTTTTAAATTTGTGTTGATGTTTCTATATTGTTTATAGATATATGCCACAAATTATAAAGTAGTCGCAAGATACAAAAAAAAAAAAATTTAATTGCTGTTACAATCCAGTCCAAGCAATCGCTTCCTACATTTCACAATTGTGAAAGAAAATTGTATAAAAAAACTCTCACGTTCTAAACCACACTGACACTCTTGAGTCATAGATATGTATGTATATTTGCGGTAATTACCGATTTTATCAGCAGTATGTGAACTTTATTATGTGATAAGATTATTGCTGGTAATAATTTCATTTCATTTCATTAACTTTCTTGTGTATTTTCACTGTGAAGTTATTGAAGCAAATTAAATGTTAATATAAACTTCTCAAAGTATACATAAAAATAAAAAAATAAATTCAGAGATAATCTGAATAGTTAAGGACAATTACAACGTCTCCAGATTATAATATAATTTGTCAACCTCTTAATTTAGGCCTCAAATTTACGAGTGTCCACGGGCACCAAAATATGCTAAGACTAATAAGTTCTTTGATTTTCACGATTATTACACATTTTAAATGAAACTATTTTAACCGGATTAATCGCGTATATTTAGTATTTTTATACATTTTGGGGAACCTGGCGTTTTAAACACTTTGCAGTAGTTCGTGGTCACGAGTAGACTCACCCGTGACCACGGACTACTAAAGGTTAAAATATTTTCATTTAAAATATGCTAAGACTGCTCTGCCTTTTCACTTTTAGGACTTTTAAGCAAACTATATTCTAATTTACATAGTCATATCAACAAAAGGGAATTGTAAATATTGAAATCAATTTCAATTATTTTTATTCATTACCAGGATAAGCTAACTTTCCTTAACAATCGTTAATTTTTAACCTGCACTGTAACATTTTATACAAAAATATTAACTAATCCAAAGTTTTAAGCCAAATTAACAATCAAGCAATCGATTTTTTATAGTAAATCTATTATTTAGGACGTGCGTTGAAAAATTTGATATGCATCGACCGTCTTAAAACAATTTTTTTATCGAAAGTAATGTTCGTCTGATACCACAAATATTTACAGCTTAAAATAAAAAGTGAATCAGCTTCACGCTGTATCCCGCCATTAAGCCACTCTATTCCCCACTTTCCGCTGAGTTCTGGAGGCATTGCGTGTTGAGGTGGCGGAACTCAACGCCGCTTTCACAACCAGTCGATTTTACAGTCACACTTTGTGCCCCTGCGCTACGACTGGCCTTACCAATATAACAACTTTCACTTTTTATATTTGGCTACTTCAATTAAATCACAGTCCGGCAACAGTGAAGTGTATCAATTGAAGAAGCATAACACCATCTTAGAAATTAGAATAATAAAATCAATACATCCACATTGTGGAGAGCGGAAGTGCTTCCTATGTGACGCAATAACGATGCTCTGATATAACCAACTATATAATAGGTAAATTATCGTCTTGAGGTAGGTCAAGCGTTGCTTTTGTAGAGTACCCTAATCGTTTATTACCGCTAATGTCTCTGTAGGTTTTTATATTTGTTTTTTTTTCTTGAAGTTGAAAGCTTGAAGTTGTATCTCACATAGCACGATAACTTGGGAACCTCATATTAAGACTCCGCTCCCCAATTTCCACCGAATTCCGGAGGCATTGTGTGTTGAATGGGAAATGACCATAATAAACATTTCAGTTGATCAAGTGGAAATCGAACCTACAACACGCGTGTGCCTCTGCGTCACTACTGGCCTTAAACAATTCTATATATTTACACATAATACGATTAAAATATAATTATTCTAAATTTGTTAACATTATATTTGTTGTGAAAAGGCTTTAAGCTGCCGTCAGCTTAATTGTGTGTCGTAAGTAATCAGTCCGACGGCCTTTACGTAATCGAAATGTCTTAATATGACTCACTCCCAAATAATGTCATAATAGGGACTCTATATTGCAATTTTATTTTTGGCCTGTTCAATCTAAATACTAAATAAGTGGAGAAGGAGTGTCTGAATACTAGGTTCCCTTTGACTTCCCTGTTATATGCGGAACATATTGTGAAGCTGATAAAAAAACAATCTAAGTACTCAATGTCTGTATAAATATAAGTTTATTTAGAATATATAGACACTGATTACGAGTACATATTTGGTATTTAGCTCAAATATGCGGTTGGTTGAGAATTCGCTGTGCGTGTTCTAGAAGTTAGTATTATATGGTTTTCTAGGAGAGCATGCCACCTGATGGGAAGTAACTAACTGTTAAATGGAAAACAAACAAATTAACATTAGTTTCATACAGTATTTTTTAATAAATCGAAATCAGTAACGTATATAACGCCAGTCGTGACGCAGGGGCACCAGTGAGTGATTGTAAGTGGGTGCAATTTTCACTCGGGTGAATGTAAATTTTTATTTGTAATTCTTTGCTCTGGTGAAGAGACAAAACGCGACGTTGAGTTCCACCACTCAACACGGAATGCCTCCAGAATTCAACGAAAATTGAGAACAGAGTGTTTTAGCACTAGCTTCCCTCTGCCTACTTTGGTGTGTAAGACAGCGTGAACCTGAAATCAGTAACGTTACATAACAATGCGGACGATTGTTTATTAACACGAAGAAAATATACTTCATATGATGATATATGCAAAGATTTCCGTTTTTGTGATATTGAAACTTATATGTAGAAGATTTCTTTATATTACAATAACACATGCTAATCATATAGCGCACAAATTTATTCATGATTCAAGTAACACGTTTTTAATTTATGTACAAATCAAATGGTTATTGGAGCGACAAAATACCTCTTTAGTACTAAGTGTGTAGATATACTTCAAAGAATCGTACTATTTAAATATTATATATTCGATCGAAATTCAAATAAGCATTCATTTAAAGTAAAAGAAAGCGAAGTGAAGTGTAATATAAAAAATTAATAATAAAAAAATCCAGATTTTTCTATAATTGAAAACATTTTTTATATAACATTCCTGTATTGACTTCATAACATGAAAAAATATAGGTATTAAAAAAATTTGGTTCAACTTTACTGACCACTGACCTACTTAAGTGTCATCCAATGTTATATTTTCTCACGCTTCATTTACAAAATTGAAAGCGTAAAATTTAAGAACATCACACGTCCGACCACTATGTATTTTAAAATGTCGTCTTGTAAAAATGTTGATTTTACCCGATATGGTATAAACCCATAGATATATTGATAAACTATTAGAACTGGCCGCCCATCAAATACCTTTCTAGTTTAATATCAAGGTTGAATCGATTCGTTAGGTCAACAGATCGAAATTATTTATTTAGCTTCTATATATTATGTTAATATGATAATATACAGGGTGGAAGCGTCAGCGCTCCTTTTACGGGAACAGCATATAGGATAAAATATTTTAAACCCAAACATAAAGAAATTAATCAAGATACCTCATAAGTTTAGACGTAGAATTTTGTTTCCTTTTACGATTTATAGATTTATTTATAGATACCAATAACGTTAACACATACTACTACAAAAATACTACTAAAGGTTAAACAACTTTGAACGCCGCCTATACCTACGACTCGATTTCGGAATGAGGCATATGCGGCGGTTTCTCTTTGATAGGTCTATGTCGGCGTGCGTCGTTCTTGACAAATGGGGTTTTATTTTACAACGATAGTTTTATTATTTATTTTATTTGAATTGAAAAAAAATTGTATATACTTTTATAGAGTAGTTAAAACTAGTTTCATCTAAAGTGGTGTTGACAAAAATACTCTGTATACAGTAGCATATACGTTTATTATTATATTTAGATAATTATTAATTAATAATCAATTAGTAAGAATAAACAGGTACAGGCCTCGTTACCAGGATGAGAAATAAAAATATTAAATATTTCATTTCCACGAGTGGGAATTGAATCCACACCAAACGCACATTTACTGAAACTCGTACTTGTAATGCCATTTATGCTTGTACCACTGAGCCATTCAGTAGTGGCTCAGGGGTACAAGCATAAATGGTTTTTCCTATTGTCGTAATTTGCAATATGAATAAGCGTTAGAGTCTGCATTATTTGTTTGCTTTATAAATACATTCAGGAAATAACGTGCATCGACTACAAGTATAATAACATTAAGTGTATTATGTTTTATGGTCACAAAGACGTCAGCTGGTGGACTTTTAATCACGCTGTATCCCGCATACCACAAGGTAGGCAGAGGGAACCTAGTGATAAGACAGTGCGCTTTCCACGAATTTTGGAGCGTTGCGTGTTGAGTGGCGGAACTCGATGCCGCGCTTTGTCTCAACACTAGAGCAAAGAAAGAATATAACTTTAAATAGATATTTCGTTTCTTCAAGTGGGGATCGAAACCACAACTAGTCGCATTTACAGTCACACTTAGTGCCCCAGGGAACTCGCGGACTGGTCTGGATTTTTAATTTGAACATATAGAAAGGCACTTAACCACTTCTGAGAAGGTTGCAATAATATAAAAAAATCATAAATGTATTACAATTAGGTATATTTTATAAGGTCATTAAGTTTTAACATTTAAAGCAACTATAGCATACAAGTTAGGTAACTCTAGTAAAAGATTTCAACGCGCTCCGTTATGTGTGTATAGTGTATACTAAAATGTTTTAGACGCCTAGAAGATAAAGTTATATAAACTTAATTGTTGTAATCCTGAGTTTAGAAATAGATGATTATGACTTTAGAAATGTTGTTGATCTCAATATTAATAAAATGATAATAAAACACTGTAATCATAAATGTTGATTCAAAAACTACATAGACTTGTTGAACAAAAAAAAGTGGCATAATATTTTTGTTTAAATTAACGCTTTTTCTGTACTAGGTATTGTGAATAAAAAAAAACATTTTGGTTCTTTTTTTACGCTTAAACAGAGAGTTTGAATGGAATGTATAATATAAATGAATATATTATTCATTGTATTGGCAATTTAATTCATAATAAAGCCATGTAACTGTATTTGCTCACTGTAACGAACGATCTGTAATGTCTGTAAAAGGTCAATGGTCGGAGGTCATGTGTTTTTTATTTATTATTATATTTATTTGTATTTAGCAAACCTTGGCACCTTAATTTTAAGAAGTTCAATGTTCTTGTAATATAAATGATCTTCTTGTGTTTTTTTTTATCTACTATTGTAAATATCTTATAGATATGGTAAAAATGTAACATTTACCTATGTAGAAGGCCAGTTGTGGCACAGTGGCACAAAGTGTGACTGTAAAACCTACTGGTTGTGGGTTCGATCTCCTCTCGAAGAGATGAAATATTTGCTTAAATTTATATTTCCATTTCTTCGCTCTGGTGTCAAGGCGCGGCGCGGCGTGGAGTTCTGCCACTCAACACGCAATGCCTCCAAAATTCAGCAGAAAGGGGGGAAAGGAGTGTCTTAACACTAGGTTCCCTCAGCCTGCCCTGCTGTGTGCGGGATACAGCGTGAAGCTAATAAATAATAACAAAAAAAATCTATAACAATAAAAGACACGATCAAAGTCCCGAATAGAGCTGTACCTACAGCTTAACCTTATTTAATATTGATAAAGCGAAAGTGGAAATACAAGTCTGAGAAAGGCACTTGGTCCGCTATAAGCGTAGTCTAGTTTATTAAGGATATAGATGCGATGATTATAATAAACAAGTATAACATCATATAATAAATAAATATTTGAAAAAATAAACACATACAAATAAAGATAAATACAGATACACATACAGATAAATACGAATAATAAACTAACTAATTTTCATTAAATCTATATATCTTGATATACTGAAACTTTTCCTTTTACTATAATTATTATGTGACATATAGGTAGATAAATAATAATACAGTCAATATTTCCTTCCCATATAGTATTAATATTAAATATATTTATTAATAATAATAATATACTTCTAGCTACGTTATCTTCGAGGCCAATGATCTTGACGCTTTCTCCTTGCACTTGTCACTGTCACTTTTTAACGTATTTTACACAGAAAATTCATAACTGGTAAAGAACACCACAATACCTAATCGACTAAGTTAATTTGGAAAGCAACCGAACACAATAAAAAAATATATGTTCATGTTGTACTTTCTAAGAACCTTATTTATTGTAAATAAGAAGTATACAATGTGAGACAAGAAGTATTTAAGTAGGAAATTTGATATTTTACATTTCTTAACGGATGAACGAACAAAATATATGTAAGTAAATCAATATCTATGTTAAATAAGAAATAATATTCCTTGACATACTTAACTATTGACTGACAATCTAAATTGAATTAACACCCTACTTCAAGCAAATAAAAACAATGTTATGTACATTGTTATATGGCATTAAGTTAGTTATACATTTTTTCCACTTGTATTAAGTATTGTTTTGCACTTAAAAGACTTAAAATTTTCTATAACTACCGATGAGGAGAAATTGCGACACCTGAGGGTGAAACTGTTCTTTTATTCTCTAGAAATATCAATAATGAGGTCAAGAAGAGAAATCTTTACTTGTTTAAACATAAATATGCAGCAATAATCTGTAACGAATGTTCATTATACAAAATTTCTGTGCAAACGACCGGTGTTTTTGTAATACAAAACTTTTTAACTCTACTTAAGTGTGTTCGTTCTCAATTATTTTTAAGATTATTAAATTTCAATGATAGCAGTAAAATTGTGTATAATGCTTATCTATAGGTGCTGCGTATTTATCTTGAAATTTCTTGTAAGAAAAAAAAATTGTAATGACTTTGGATCTATAAAAAGTGAAATTAAGTACTAAATGTTTTTCTTGTATAGAGTGTTAAAAAATCTGATATTCAATATTTTTATGGCACTATGAAAAAATATTTTTTACAATATAAAAATCATATTTAAAACAACATTATGCTATTATTTATTTATATTTGTTACTTTTTATAATTTTATCCAATGGAAGGGTTTGTTTGGTTGAATGCGCTTATCTCAAGAACTACTGGTTTGATTTGAAAGATGAGTTAGATAGTCCATGTACCGACGAAGGCTTTACACCAATGGTAGTGGAGTATACAATTTAAATATTACAGACACAAAAATTTACTATTAGTACGTTTAAAAAATAATTATTTCTATTAGAATATAAACCCAATTCAGTTTAATAAATAAATAATCGTAGTTCAAACGGGCAACGCCGCGGGCGGATCCCTAGTAAGTTATAAAGTCAATAGATTTAAGGCAAAGGCTAATATATATGAAAATTATGTTAAACATGAACTGATTAATTTTTATTTTATTAAAGTATGTTTAAAATTGTCATTTCAAATATACAACATACAAAAAATTGTGATTAATATGGAAGAAAAGACGATAATGTCTTTTAACTGCAATTACTTTTTATTTTGCTTCAAATATGAATAATAAAGAATAAATATTATGCTGTTAAAATAACTATTATATTATATGCTTAGAAACATCAAAGATATCCAAGTTTTTAACATTTATTTATTAATGAACGATTCGAAAAATATATCGTTGAAATATTAAACGACGTTCCCGAGACATGCTTGTTATAAACCGTTCTCAACTTTGCGATCGATCTTCAAAAATGGCTTTTTCATTAATATATTATAATCTAAGAAAAGGGATGAGGATCCAAATACACAAAAATCATTAAATTAAAAAATAATAATATAAAGAGTAGTTAATAAATAAATTTTACGCTTTATTTTACAAGAGCAGGAAAACGAAATTGAAATATCGTATTTCATATTTATTGCCGCAAGTGGACGTTGAACCGATTGTATCATTTACAACTATACAGTCAGATGCTTTACGTGTATATGGGGTAATAATTAAGTAGTAGTACGTACCGAAATACCAGCGTTGCCAGATTGGGTCTCGGCAGCGGGATTTTAGCATTTTAAGTAAATAAGCGTGATTCTTTCACCAAAAGCGGGACACAGAAACAATATAAATTATAATATTTTTTGTTATTTAATAATTTATTATTTAATGTATAGTTGTAAGTATAGTTAAAAAGTATTATTATAACTGTAAGTGTTTGGCTTACTCTGCACCTAAGGTAGTTAAGTCTTCAGGGCCTATCTCTGTTATTGTTAGAAACTTATGAAAAAAATTAAAAAGAATTCTCAAAGTGCGTGCAATAGTCCACGAAAAGTGGAACCATAGATGTCCCGCTAGGGACATTTAAATTTAGGGCCACAAAATCAGGATGTCCTGCAACAATCGGGACGTCGGGCGATGCTTTTAACTACTTACTTCCACTTAAGCAGCACTACGTAATGGCGCTAGTAGTAGAGTAAATGCATACAACGATGAAATTTCGAGTATACGAAGTATCAAAATAAAAAAAAATGATTCCCATTGGGGGAAAAGAATTATTTTCATTTTGTCACTCACGTCACAACCCGAAAATTGAATATCTCGAAAATCGGGCGGGGACTTGGGGAACGGAGTGTCTTAACACTAGTTTCTTCAACTAGCCTGCTATATGAACACTTGCGAAATACATCGTAAATATCGTATAGCTATGGTATGAAATAAAACATAAAACAAATTAAAGTCGACAACAAAAGAGGAGAGTCGGCCAGTAGGTAATTTACTCCGCGTCAAAGTAAACATTGCGCTGACCTCAGCTCCCAGTTGCACACTGGCACGCTTACATAAGTAATAGCAAACCACTGGGTCACTCAACTTTTCTTTATCTTTTACGATGTTAACAATTACTTTTTAAGTTCCTCTTAAATGTATGTATGTTTTATTATTACATTTGTTACTGTGAGGCTTATTGAAATTTTAATTTAAAATACAATTTTACACATAATATATTGGGAATTGAATCCCTGAATGAATCATTTTTATTTTCAATTTCATTCTGAATCCCGTATATGCCTTCCCTAGGCATATGGAACATAATTTAAGCCGCTGGGTTCCCCACTTTCCGCCGAATTTACGAGGCACTACGTGTTGATCTGCATAACTCAGCGCCGCGATTTACTATGTTACCAAAAAAAGAAAATGAAAAAGCGTTTACAGTTACATGCTTATGCCACTGCACCACCACAGCCTCAAATCTTTAAGAGATAAATTTTAACGAGAAAATATTTTGCAGAATATAAATATTTTCAATGTATGTATGACAAGGGCGATGGATTGATTATACCAAAGTTATGCTGCACAGGTACTTTTAACCTATGGAATTTGCAATTCAAAAACTTATTTTGTGTATCATTTGAAATTTTAAGGAGAACTGTTTTATCCTTTTATGGTAATATTCTTTTTTAATTAAAAAAATCTGTTATATAATAAGAAAAATTATAACATTAGTCAAGATAAGATAAAGATAAATTTATAGATATAGAGGAAAGTTATGCAACGATTTAATTTATATGATATGATATTTTTTAACAGCCCGTAGTAGTATTCATTGCCGTAATATTTAAATGACATAAATTTTATTCACAGACGATAAAATCATTTAATTGTAACTCCTTCATTTTCCGGTATATTATATGCATGGTTATTGAATTTGACTTTGGGTATCAATTCGTGAAGTAGAAGGGTAGTCACTTAGAGAAAGTATTTGTTTTCTCTAGAGCTGGCTTCTCAATGCAAACTGTATTGAATTACCCACAGCAGATGAAAGTTATTAGAAAATTGATTGCTTTCATATTGATGAGATATTAAAGTATCATATTAATTTTATATTACTATCGATAAATTAAAATCTTTAAGACAATATAATATCATCGTAACGTAAATTAAAATTCGATAGCAATATACTACTATAAAAGAGACTTAATGATGATTTTGCTTTTAAAGTCATATGTATACAACACAATGTGTATATAATAATGTATTCATCGTCTAATTTAGAATTTATATACATAAATAAAATTTAAATTTAAAAATAAAGATAAACAGAAACTAAAGGAACTTTCATGAATACAATACGATGTTGTTGAGTTCGATGCACTGATATTTTGATGTCATTTATTTCTGTATATTTTCTCAGTTTTATTATTATACTAAAATACGGAATTGAATAAATATTTATTTACGTTTCATTGCTTAAATTATTAAACTATGGGTTATCAATAAAGAAATATAATATCCACTGAAAAAGCGCTAAATTATTTTTATTCCAATTCTCTAATTAATAAAAATTGATTGCATTTTTTGGAGAAATGGTTTAAATTGATAAAAAATAAAGAACTGACTATGCTTACAATACCTACATTTACATACGTAAATATTGACACACTATGCGACAGGTGACGGTTACTTAAAAAATATATTAATGCATAAAATAAATGTTTGTATGTAACATTCTATATAACAATATAATTTACTACATAACGATTCGCAACAAAATAAAATTATACTAAAGTAGTCCGCTAGTTTTTACTATAATAAACACACCGTATAAGGAAGTATTTAGAGCACTGGCTGACATAATCCCGCCTAAAGACAACCATTAGTAAACGTCAGGTTGCAAAATTGGAAAACAAAGTACACGTATGTATGGTTTTTATGCCAGCTTACGGAAACTATAATTTGTCATAGAATTATGCACAAGCACAATGGTTTTTTTTTTGGTTATCTAGAACCTATAACGTAACAGTTATGTCAGAATCAATTGAGGTCGGTCAGTGGTACCAGGTCGGTCATTAGGCCACAATTTTGAGGTCTTTCCAATATGCAACAAAGTGTAAGAAAAAATGTATGTGTGCGTATTGTAAACGGCGAAAAGTTAAATTTTAATGTGTAAGTTAGTGTTTGGAACAGAATAAAACATATTCCCGATGATGATAAAAAAAATTGCTTCACGCTTTATCCCCCACACAGCAGGGTAGGCAGAGGGAACCTAGTGTTAAGACACTCCATTCCCCACTTTCTGCCGAGTTCTGGAGGTATTGCGTGTTGAGTGGTAGAACTCAACGCCGCGCTTAGCCTCGACACCAGAGCGAAGAAAATGGAAATAAAAATTCAAATAAATATTTCATCTCCTTGAGTGGGGATCGAACCCACAACCAGTCGGTTTTACAGTCACACTTCGTGCCTAAAGTGCTTGATATTCTGATAAAGTATTGCTTAATGTTACAATTTTGTATGTTAAGTACATTTTTACTGAACATTTATTTTTTTTCTATTTAGGTTGTGGTTTTGGTATAATTCACTATAATAAAACGACGTATGTACCTATATTTACCTTAATATGTATGTAAGAAGTGTTCCTGTCACTTGTCGTAACCGATTTAACAACTAGCAAAAGTATTTTTATGTAAAGTCAATGTGATATCATCACGTTCTACTTACTAATAGAAAATTATTATTTAAATACTGTAACTTTGCTTTGAAATGGCCGCAGCGCTTTTTGCATGATTTTTCACATATGTATGTTTTTAATATTGGAGAACTGATATGATTTTCAAAATTATAATTGATGTTTTATTCAGGTCCTGACCCGAATAAATCATTCAGCCTACATTCTATATTATAATATACAAATATATTATCTGAGTGCTTGGTATTTGCATTCAAACTTAAGAACATAAATGAAATATATTTTCCGTACTTCTTTTTTGTTTGTACAGAGTTAGGGAAATATAACATAAATAAATCGAGTCTTCTACACGTGCTTTGTCTATATGTGAGTCGAGGTACTTAAATATTAATAGAATAGCAGTAGTAAAAACACAATGAGATATTGTTTGACTATAAATTATGGCTACCACAGTCTTCTCGGTGCTCGTTAACGAATGCGGAAAATTGTTTTCTTTGCAGTTAAATTGTAAACTTTTGAAACATAAAATAAGCATAGTAACTTTTTGTTTTTCATTTCTAATCTTTTTTACCTTTAACAAAACTACTATATATTTCTATTGCCATACATACCATGTAGGGAGACGTTGCCTTCAGAATTATCAACTATCTGTTTTTAAGAAACTGACATCAAAACCAACTAAATCTACGATCCGAACCAACTAAATCTAATATCGGACATGTCCTTCTCGTTCATTATGTTTCTATAATATCCATAGTTTACTGTCGTGTAACAGTTACCGTTTTACCACGATGAACCATGGTAGAGGTATATTTTGATAAATATTTTTTGAGGCCAGTCGTGGCACAGCGGCACGACTGTAAAAGTTGTGGGTTCGATCCCCACTCGACGTGATGAAATATTTACTTAAATTTATAAGCTAAGCTAAGCGAGGCGTTGAGTTCTGCCACTCAATACGCAATACCTCCAGAATCCTGCAGAAAGTGGGAAATGGAATGTCTTAACACTAGGTTCCCTCTGCCTACCCTGCTGTGTGCGGGATACAGCAGGAAGCTAATTTTTAATTTTTATTGCATTTTTGACGTACCTAGAAGGAACTACGTCAAGGTCACTGGGTATTTGGAGTGAGCATTGAGGTTAATGGTAACTTTAACATGATAAACCTTTTAGCGTAACGGACCCGAGTACCATAAAATGCATTTCACAAATCGTAAACATTCTCTACGCTTGTAAAATTATATTTAATTGCACTTGCGCATTCTAAAACGAATAAGCTTCTAGCATTGATGTATTAAGTGAACGTATTTGTAGTGGTGGTGGTGGTCAAATTGGTGCGTTTACTATATATATATATGTTTATAGCTAAGTCTGTGGCTAACAATATCTATATTTAGATTTTTATATGAATATGTTTCTTCCTTTTTTTATAATTGTATCCTCCAGGTGTCAGCTACGTTTTAAGATCGTTGAAAGAAATTTAATATATTTTGGCAATGTCCGGCCATTACGCGTTCGATCACTTCGATCGTCTTCCGAATTGTAAACACTTTAAAATTTAGTAGGTACTATTTGTCTTTATATTTTGGAGCAAAACTTAAGCAACATTAATTAAATGATAATGTTTTCTGAAGTCGTGTAATGCCTTAGAAACCTTGACAGGGCTATAAGGTAAATTTTGAAATACATTAGGAACGACATTTGTAAAGCAAGTAAGTTAAGTTTAACATATATGAAGCAAGCTATATTTTCTTTAGAGTTATCATCATTTGCTGAATAAATAAATTCATTAGCAGATATCAGATAGATGTTTTATCTATATGGAAAATTTATATATCATTTTGAGAAATGAGAATTGTATAAATATTGCCTTCAATGTATTACATTTAAATAATTTCGTTCATTAAATTATCACTTTCTACAATCTTCTGACCTGTACGATTAAATACATTTTTAAATATTTAATTACTTTAATATTTACTTAATGTTATATATTGTAAGAAGCTGCCGTGGCACAGGGGCAGGGGCACAAGGGTGGGACTGCAACACGACGATTGTGGGTTCGATCACTACTTGAGGGAATTAATTATTCATTATTTATTAATATTTTCCTTATTTTCGCTCTTACACCAAGGTAAAAGCCTAGCCTTGAGTTCTGCCACTCAAAAGAAAATGCCTCGAAAAATTCGGCGGAAAGTGGTGAAAATGATACCCGACATACAGCGTGAAGCTGATAAAAAAAATATTGATATGGGTAACACGGCAGGAAGCATTATTAAGCATGTTATTTGGTAACTACTAACTTTACAAATTCTATGTGTATAAAATAACGTAAAATCGCCGGGACGTTAATCTTCTATCAAATTGCGCAATATTTTGCATACCTATATGCACAGCGGTGGCACGAATGCAACTGTTATATAACGGTGAGCTTTACACTCCGACGGGTCTTCCTGGTACGTATTCATCAGAGACAAAAGTACACCACTTATACTAATATAATACTAAATTAGTCTACAGTATATCACAGAAAGAAAGAGACAATGGAGAAAGGAGGGTCTTAACACTAAGATCCCTTTACCTACCCTGTTGTATGGTTTTATTTTTAGGCTTTAGTAATAACGGGGGGCTCTCATTTTTCGTAGTACTTTAGCGTTATATTACAAACATGGCTTAGAATTAAATTTATTTTAAGATTGTATTGTTTGTTTATAAATGTTATGTAAATGTTTTTGGTTTTCACTTACGTATTAGTACTAAAATAAAAAAAATCTGCTTCACGCTTTATCCCGCACACAGCAGGGTAGGCAGAGGGAACCTAGTGTTAAGACACTCCATTCCCCACTTTCTGTCCAGTTCTGGAGGTATTGCGTGTTGAGTGGTAGAACTCAACGCCGCGCTTAGCCTCGACACCAGAGCGAAGAAAATGGAAATAAAAATTCAAATAAATATTTCATCTCCTCGAGTGGAGATCGAACCCAAAACCAGTCGGTTTACAGTCACACTTTGTGCCACTGCGCCACGACTGGTCTCTAACTGTATTAGTACTAAAGCTACATTAAAATTGTTATATTAGGCTTAAGCTTGTTTAATTAATTATTTTTTTACTAATATATCATTTGATAAAATCTGTAAGTAGAATATATTCGATGTTATCGTACATCGGCATACAATGTAATAAATATATAAAAGTATATAAAAGTGCAATATATTTTTTTAATTAATAAATCTTTTTAGTTTAATTAACCTGTCCACATGTACTATAAGTTTTATTTATATTGCATACAATTAATTTATATTGAGTACAAACTATCATAGTGTTGTAGTGTGTAATAAAGTAAGTTTGTATTATATTGCTGGTGCTTTATCTGCTTATTTTTAAGTACTTTTCAAAGCAATAAACACGCAAATTTGAAATTGAAAAATGTATGCATTGCTATACAATATATAAATAACTGTTAATGGAAACCGATATCACTGATTTATATCAGTATATTCTTATATAAATTATTTTAAAACGACTATAGTAATCTAGTAAGTATGTTATAGTAAAGAATATCATCCATTTTGCAATTGTACTCTTCTAGGCGCTGAGTTTAAGGACAACGCCAGACCGGTCGAGCATCATGTGAAACGAATACTAATGCATCAAGAACAATTAATCATTATTTTTATACGAGAATATCTTGTTACATATTTATTTATATATTTTTTTATTTTTAGATCCGACAGTTGTAATGTAAAGCTAAAATTACATCAGTTTAAATTAAGTATTCACGATTTATGATAATATTTAAATGTTTTTCTTTCATTTAAAAATATGGTATAAGCAACGTTAGTTATATTGCATATAAATACTTTTGTTATTGCGCTCAACTATTTTAAATTCATTAACATTCAACAATAACCTTTTTTTTGGATAGTTAGTAATAATGCAAAATAAAACACATTTCAAATATATTTCCCAAACTATTGCTGGTAATATTTTTAAACATTTTCAAAGTGTTGTTCCACACTTAGGAAAGAAAAATACTTATTTAGAAAAGGTATAAAAATTTGAACGTACCGGGACTCGCACCCGCGCCTCTTGGAAACCAACCAGGAGGCGCGGGTTCAAGTCCCGCTACGTTCCAAGCTAAGAAGAAAAATACTTGTTAAGAAATACGTTTTCGTAATAATTATTTATACGTTTTCGTAATAAGTATTTCGTAGGTAATATTACACTAACGAAATATAAATCTGAAGTGGCTAAAGCTGTGGGCAAAAACTCGTAATTTAATATGTAAGTATATGTAACATATATTCGTACTGAATGAAGGTAATAGTTTCATACTAACGTAATCGCGATCTTTGATCTCTTCACGTTTTGACAGCTGAATACCGCCTGCAACACAATTTTCTCAGCACTTTCTCGAGCTGGTTAACAGTTTGGAGTCACAAGTCAGTGGAAGTGTAAAAGTTCTCCCTTTACCTATTCATAAAAAAAATCTATTGTGTATTATAATTTTCTTTTCACATGTTTACTTGAAATAGTGTAGTTTTTTTTATTTTAAAGGCTTTAATTCTCTGTATAGGTATTTATTATTATTTTGATACCAAAGTGTCGTCAATCGGACAATCATAATTTAGTAATGGAATACAGCAATGTTATTTATTAGTAATATAATTAGTATTTTTATTGCCAAGTTAACTATTTGCATACACTAAGTAAACCAAATCGATATTTGATAGACTACTAAATTAATATTCTCAAAAAATAGAAATATCAAATTTTTGTGATTTTTCTCACATTTTTCCTATTTTCGAAGGTTCCAGTAATTAGAAAGCGATTCGTGTTGCAAATGACTGGTCATATGGGCACACTTGCTTAATGCAGCGCACGCGCACGTGCCCGGCTTTCGTAGTGGACACCCAAGGCTCCTACAATATACTATTGTGTAACTAATCTTTTATAAATACTAAATATTATTATATATTTCACATAATCCTTTATACAAGATGGATGATACATATTGCTCGACCATACTTCACGCTTTTTATATGTTTCCAAAGACAAACGATATGGTGATTTCAATTTTATTAAAAAATTAAAACTTTATGTATTTAATATACTAAAAAAATAATTACACTAGCGATAATTAAACTAATAAAATATTGTAATTTTTAAAGTGAAAAATGGTAAAAATTGAAAGCTATTTAAATATGGACTTAAAATATATAGAATTATAATTGTTTAACTTTGTTTAACAATTGTGTTAACAAGTCAAATAACATACAATATCCAACGATTTTATTCTATTTAAAAATAATAACTTTATGTATTATTATTCAAAACATATTAAATATTTGAATAAGACATATTTTTTGTTTTACCGATTTTTAACCGACTGTTTTGTTGTAGTAGTAAAAAAATGAACTTATTAAACGTTACTGTAACTTTTTAGATTATAATTAACATAAAGGAACTATATGACAAGTGGACCATAGTTAAACTTGACTGGTACCTAATTGGGCAATTATCCCTTTTCAAGTTATTAGATAACGTTGTTTAATGATAACAACTGGTTTGACTCGTTGAAACGCGAAATAACTGAGCGAGCGTGTTCGAAATAGCAATAATTAGGCAAAGGTCTAAATAACTTTAACGACTATAATTGAGGTAAGATAAAAAAGTAAATATACTTTAGCGTTGTTAATTGACGTTAACATATAAGCATTTGAAACAATCTTTAGGTGAAATGAAATCTTAGGTGTTGATTAGAACAAAATCAGCCTCTAAAACAAGGTCATAGTTAAATTGCTACACAAACTTATTGTTTAATATCAGTGAGGTCATATTGCTTAAGAATACATTACATATTGTAAATTTGGAAGTTATTAATGTTAACATCCTCGTTGTTTATTTTCTAGAATATTCTTAATGGTTCATACGAATGTAATATAAACTGTAACTTTTAATAATACTCTATTCAACGTACGTACCAGCTTTGGTACTACTGTAGCGCAATTGATAAACTACATTTAACTAAGTTTTTTTTTTTTTTTTTTTTTCAACATTAAAGCAATTTATTGGTTAAAAATTAATTATTTTGGTGTATCCCGCACATACAGTGCGTAGGCAGAGGGAACCTGGGAACCTAAGATCAAGACAGTTAAACGTCGCAATTAACGAACTATTAAATAAATTATATATGATATCTGCAATGGTAAGTTCAGTATCAATTATTTACATTTCCTCGCACTGGTAGAGGTACCTAGACAAAGTGCGGTGTTGAGTTCTGCCAATCAACGTCTCAAAAATTTACCAGAAAGTGGGGAATAAATTGAAGTCTAAGTTCCCGCTGCCTACACTGAACGCGGACTCTAAAAAAACATATATTTATGGAGCTCTATATTTCGTACTCTATCATGAAACAGTGGCTATGTGTCTATGTACGATTAAACTCTACCTCTATTAAAACGTTTTGTAATGACTAGCCATTTTTTCTTTTTCTTTTTATGTAAGAGAAAAAATGAGCAAAATTTGTATTTTATTTGTTTACTGCACTTGGCTGCCTCTGGGCTCGTACTAACTAGTAACGTTTTACGACTAAAATTATGCATACTGCTTTCACTGACTTCAACACACGTATTTCAAAAGGAATAACTAAATTAATTAAAATAAACTGATATAAAGTTAGTACGGCATCTATTTCTTGATATATTTAAAAAAATATAGTAATTAAAAATTTATGCCATTTTTTTAAGGAAGCGAAAGCGTATAAAAGCAATTAAAAAGGTGTATTTATAATATATTATAATATTAAAAAAATACAGGTTATTGAAGTTAATCTTTAACCAATTATTATAGTAACATTTATAAATTCAATATATGCCTACATATGTGCGTGTCTATTTATTAATGTATCAATAAATTATATTTACTTATAAAATCTCTTCATAAAAACACACAAAATTTTTCTTTATATTATGTGCATTGAATTCAAATTATATATAATAATGTTATTCCTTACTCTTTTTGTAAATAAAATCATTTACATTATCATTTTCATGTATTATTAATCAACAAGAAAGAGCGCTAAAAATAATTTATTGTATCAACAAATGCTATTAGATAACGCTCAGTTTTTGCAGTTAGGTGGCTGTAGTTCGCAATCAGGCGTAGATATCGTTGCGTTCATATACTTTAACTGTTCATTACTAGTCGGAAATGTTTCCTCAAATTATGATTTAAGTGGATTTACTATAGTAAACCACTTCGTTAAAAACAATTTAGGCGAGCTCGCCGGCTGTGCCGTGCCGGATGGAACGCTATATTACGATTTCTGCGTGCACCGGCTTAGTTGCGTGATATAACACATGTTTATTGTATTTTAACCGACATAAACATTCAATATTTTAAAACGAATATATTATGTTAAACGGTTTTAAATTTAATAATAATTTTATGAACAATAATAATAATAGTTTTGAAAGATATGAGCAATTAAAATCATTTTATATTATTAAACTTTTTTTTTAAGTAAGCTCTAAAATATATTAATTAATTATTTAAACCTACAAAAATAATCTTAAGAACTCGAATTTTTACACAAAACAGACGATAACAGGAGGAAATCTCCGTTCTCACCATCTTAATTTTCGATCATATAGATATAATATGATGATTCTCCTTTGATATAAAATTTATAGAACACATTTTAAAAATTATCCGTCCAACATAACTTCTTACTTAGCAATTGTCTATTTAACAAGCTATACCACTCACCAAAACACAATCAGCTGATCTACGAGTTCACTGTAAGTCTTCCCTTCCCTACACAAAAATTTTGTTACGGACAAGACACTAGTGAGAGCCTCTCAATCTTGCCAAACTGTTTTTATAATGTCTAAATATTTATTGGAGAGATTGTAATGGAGATACACATTGAATGGGAATTATCTATAAGCGATATCACGTAATTTTGGAACGGTCCCGAGTGTCGCAAGCGGCGGCGGTGCGCGTGTGGAGCGCGGGAAAGTTCTGCCTTTACTGTTTTCTTGTCTCGGCTGTCGGTCGCGGCAAAGCGCCAAAGAAACCAGCGGGACGAGATTGTGAATGCAGATGCTGTCTCGGTTGGTGCCGTTCTCCTCAATAATAATGTCACGTTACATTTCATTATGATATTACTTGTTTGTGATCGAAATTTATATAATTAACTTAGATTCCACTCTAAACACTCTGTTATTGCTTGAACTTTGAATGTTTTAAGTATTCGTTATTTTTTGTTTCTCTCGCTTAACCTTATTTTTATATTATAGCCAAAGGATAATATATTTTTTTTATAAAAAGTACCTATATGTCCTTTCATAAAAACTTACATTCACATTTATTTATAATATTATATTTATAATATTTATATGATGACATAAATAAACTTGTGATAGAAACGTATTGCAGTGGAAACCGTGCTTATAATATGAGTTTGTTTTCCCTCGAGGAAATGATTATATATCAAAGTTTGTTGTTTTTACTATCCCGTTTGGGATGTTTTTCACGTGTTGTGTCGAACATAGGCCTCTCCAGTCGCACCAGACTAAACTCGAGCTTTAGCTCTTTAGGCAGCCATTTTGGATAAAGTCATCACTCCATCTAAATGTAACACTACTCTACTAATGGTAAGCCACAGCACGGCGTTTACTTAAGTATTCTAAGACCAAATTCTACATATCGAGTACTTCTACAGTCCTGTGGGTATAATTCGAAATATTACTTACATTGATATTTGTAATAATATATTATTATTTATAATAAAATCTCAAGGGTATCAGCAATCTTAATAAAAATAATCGTGAAAATTATTTTATTTCATTAATCTCGAACGTTATCATTTAATATTTCAATACCATCACCTTTTAAAAAAACTGATTTAAAACTTAGCTTCACGCAGTATCCTTAAAGGGATACTCAGTGAGAAAAATAAAAGTTAATTAAAACATATAACTCTTTTTTATACTCTTAAATTTAAAGATAATTCCTTCTTAGAACAATTAGACGGATAGTGAAATAGTCCTAACTAGGTAAAGGATTTAAATTCAAGTATCAAACAAGTACAAGTTTTAATGGCATTTTTTTTTTCCTATGTAATAAAAAAAATATTGTACCAAAGATAAATATTTACCTAATTATCAAACAATCTATGAGAATGAGGCCAGTCGTGGCGCAGGGGCACAAGTGTGTGACTGTAAACGCGACAGATTGTGCGTTCGATCCAAACTCAAGAAAA
Source organism: Heliconius sara (assembly GCA_917862395.2). Taxonomy (NCBI): domain Eukaryota; kingdom Metazoa; phylum Arthropoda; class Insecta; order Lepidoptera; family Nymphalidae; genus Heliconius; species Heliconius sara. Next base: position 5,690,856 of record OU860792.2, read on the forward strand.
TGAAATATTTACTTAAATTTATATTTTCATTTCTTCACTTGGTTCAGGGCAAAGTGCGACGTTGAGTGATTGTCTTAACACTAGATTCCCTCTGCCTCCCCTGCTGTGTGCAGGATACAGTTCGAAGCTGATTTATCACACAATCTAATATGATTTAATTTGTTATTCGCATCAATACTGTTCGTAATATTCAATTTATTTATTTAAAAAAATGAGTATATTACCAGTCAATTTATTTTGATAAGTAAGCAGATATCCATCGGAACTGTACAATGCATACGTAATAGGTACATTTTGCTACGCAAAGTTATATTGCCGTAATAATTTCACGCCTTGTCCACGTCCACTGCACATTATTGTATACAACAATACATAATAATTTTATTTAAGTGTTTATGTTTTAACGACAAATGACAATAATGGTTACAATATGAATAAACTTTATTGTTCACGTAGCGATCCCGATTTAGGCGGGATGACCCGATTCCCCCCCAAATTAAATATCCCGAGCGGGACAGGCATGGTCCCGCCTTTTAATATTTTATATTGTTCTATCTATCTATTCTATCATATCATAAATGGCTCAATAATAAAAACTATTCTTATTTATATATTTTTTTCTATGTCCTGCTTTTGGCGATAGAATTTTTATTTGAAACATTTATAAATCCCGCTCTTCCTCTAGATAAAATCTGGCAACGCTGATAAATAGGCACCTATATCTATTATTTATATTTTCTAAGAGCGAATAAATGTTGGCTAATTGAGCCTGTTCACCGACAAATTAGTCTACCTTATAGTTATACCTATACTATGTGATCGCATTAAGATAAAATACAAACTTCAACACAAATTTAGTGTAGAGGTGATGAAATAATTTATTTTATTATTCATGTTTATTACTTCAAAGTTTAATCGTTAACCAAAATATATAAAATTAATAACGTGCTTATAATGAAAAACCTGACAAGCGCGAATCGAACACGCTTACCGAGGGCTTCGTGCATAAATTGAAGGTCACGAGCTTTTTCTAAAACTTAAGCTCTGCTTGGCCAGAACCCTTTCACCTGATACCTCTCTTAAGCTATAGCGATTTTGGTACTAAATGTGGCGTCTTTTAAAGCTATTTATTTTATGATTTTGACCATAAATGTTTCAGTTTTTTCGTGAACTAGTACTACCTATAATTTCATATCCTCGAATTGAACCACAACCTATCGCGTTTACAGTCGCGGTTTACCGCTGGTCCACGACTGGCGTGACTCTTATTTTAATTCAAGACTTCACTTTTAATTTGAAGATTTATCATAATAAACATTATATTTATAACAGATTTTACTAACTGAACATATTTAAAGTAATATATGTTTAAATCCTATATTTAAAAAATATTTACCGCTTTGGTATATAAATGTTAATGTTTTCATCCCGCCACATAAAACAAAACTTATATAACTGACAGGTTTATTATTTAAAAGTTTTACAAGATTCATACAACGGGGTCATCATATCCAAGATTACAGCAGGATTGCACATCAAAAATATAACATGTACCAATATTGGCTAGACATTGCAAGTCTGGGCTCTGTGGCACAATCCGATGAGCTGAATCGTTGTGTAACACCCTCGAGACTTTTATCTATCTACATAAATTAAAGTTGATTGCTTCTTGTCATCAATAGTAAAAGTAAACTATTAAGTCCGTACTCGATATTTATAAAAGAAAGTGGGGAACGGATGATGTCTTAATAGGAACATAGTATCCTAACACTAGGTTAATTGACTTGTTATTAAAAAGATTATTAAAACAAAATTCAGTTCTGATTTTTTTTAATTTGACTATTACATAGAATGACTTAGTTGATATCTATATCTACTATCTTTATCTATATCTTCTCAAACACTTTACTGTATCTAATAGTTTTATAAAAGTTACGTAATAGCAATTGTAAGCTAAGTAATTCACAATAAACGCTATTACAATTTCTGATAATTAAGTATGCAAATTTAATTTATTTGTTAGCTTTTCGCTTAACAAATTTAACATACTAACATGCTATATCCAAATATGTTTATAAATACTTTCGATTTTTTTATTTGCATTTTTATAAATGTTATATTAAATCCATTCTATAATATAATAAAATCGGGGAAAAATGTGTCTGTAGATTAAATATGTTTTGTAAAAAAATATTTAGGATGATAAAAAATTTTGTACCTTTATCCCAACAACTTTTTTTAACATATTTTTCCCAACAAATTTAATTTTATTTTTATCGAATATATTAATTAAATCATTCAATAAATTTTAGCCTGTTTTCTTTATTGATATCTGCATCCAGCTTAATGTCAGTTGGCTGAAAGAAACTTAGATAAGAGAGCATTGCGACTGAGTCTCGAAAGTAAAAATCAAAACTGACCAAACTTAGAAACTTTTGCAAAAAATTAACTAAAAATGGTTTCAAAGACTTTTTGATAGATTAATTTGGATTTAAATAAAGCAATAAATGTATCCATATTTATTTTAATATCATCTTTATGAAAAAGAAATACAATATTTTTCGGTGATATAAAAGAAAAGTATATTTCGACACTACGGACGGTGTACAACAGTAAAGTGGTGTAAAGAGAATGTCCATGCCCATTAATATCTAATTAACTTCAATACGTGACTGCTGCCCATTTCCTATATGATGTCACTGTAAATTACTTGTTACAGAGTAAAAATTGAAACATTAATTCTATTTGAAGGCATACGTTGTATATTCATTACTTAATTAGTACACTGCTGTGATTTGTGATCACTAAGCACCTACTATATTACATAAGGCAAAACGATTCTACTGTTAAACGTTTTGTTACATTACTATATAAAGTTAAATTTCTATCCTCATTGTGAAATGTGTTCAAGTTAAAAGGAACTGCTCGATGCCTCTACATGTATAAGCCAAGGTCAGATCACTTCTAGCCAAAGGCGTTTTTACAGATATTTTCTAGGGGAAGCCAAGACTTTAGCTTTGCACCAATATGTTCGTGTAAATAATGTTTTTATTTAATTATTCAAGGTTTTTTTTTAGTAAAATTTCCTCTTACTCTTCCTCAAGCCTCTTCCTACGCACATGCTTCTGCCATTGCAGCTGCACTGCACTGCAGTTTGGCCATCTATAAAATTAGGTAACGAGGTAAATACCAATACAGGCAATAGCCAAACAACACATTCCAAAAAATATGTATTATAATAGTTATGAATTTAAATTTGTCATAAATAGATGGATAATGGTGTCTGATTCGATAATGTACTATCATGGGGTGCTTAGCATGCAAAGCCTCTATATAATATTATAATGAGCAATCATTATCTCTGCCTGCAAAATGGTAAATGGTAATGGAAATGACCATAACAGAAATTTAGGAATTTAGAAACGAATGTTCGTTTATAATTATTTAAAAATATTTTAACAATTTATACCATTTTCCGTATAATTGAGTGAGTGCAGGGTCACAAAAGTGTGATTGCAAAGGCGACTGGCTGTGGGTTCGATCCCCACTTGAGGAAATCAAATATTCTCAACAATAAGTTCCCTCTGATTAAACTGATGGGTTCGTGAGGCTAATTATATTTAGAATAACTTGATTGGCATTCTTTTTTTCCAAAATGCAATGTCACAAAAGCACTTAAAATGTGTAGCTCCTAAATGATGCGCACTAAGCACATTCTTTGCTTCATATTCTGTGCCTACAAAATCTACATACTCACGTCATACGGGTTGATGTTAATCTCAAGGCGCGCCTAATACCTATTGATGTTTCACTTAAACAAACAACACTTACGCCGATTAAATTTCTGCTAAAGTGCCATTTCCAAATTTATTTTACTATCGCTGGTCTCTTAGAGTTTGAAGTCAGATGTTCCAGATCTATGGAAAAAAAAATAAATCTATGCAATAAAAAATACTTATCGCGCTTTTTGCCGCATAGCAGGATAGTGAGAAGAAACTTAGTATTAAGTTAATCCTTTTCGAATTTTCAAGACTTAGCGTATTGAATGGCGAAACTCGACTCTGCATTTTGTCTGCAAAAGATATTAAAGCAAATAAAATACAATAACCCCCCAGGGTGGAGATTAAACTCACAACTATAGTCTATAATGTTAAAATAATATTATATGTAAAAGATACGACTAAAAGATATTTTTTGTAAATTTCATTCAAGTGATGGTAACCATAAAAAAAATCGTTCTGCTGGCAGCCCTAATTTTTACTGTCAATGTCAAAATCACATAGTTGTAAATATGACATTTTATTTTTGAACTTAGTTTTTTATCGGGAAATATGATTTACTTTGTGAGAGGATAAAGTAAATAATCCTTCGATAATGTCATCTACAGCATCTAAATTAGTTTTAGGTCTATCGTGTGCTATCACAATTGGAATCGTTTCATATGTTCATGTCAAACAACATGCAGATAGGTATCTAAATCACTAATTCTTACTATTTAAAGAATTAAAGTTAATAATATTTTAAAAATTAATTTATGTACTCTCTTGCTATCGATAATGTTAATATTGACAGTACAACGTTATTAATGAAATAATAAAATATAAAAATTTGACACAATATAATAAGCTTATTAACTGAATAAATCATAGCAAGTTATAAGTTATAACAATCATACTATATAATTAAAATTAAGATATACATAGTTTGTCTACATATAAAACTATGTCTTCATATTGAAAGTAAAGCTTGCAAATTAAAATTAGAATTTGATACTATTTTTTCCTTGCCACCCAAATGTCTTCAATATTGTGATTGAGTAACAAAATTGCATTGCATTGAACTTTATCTTACCAGTGCATGGAAATGAAAATAAATTAAACTTTTTGTTTTGTTGGATATCCCTTTGATTAAGGAATGTTGTTGTGTTATATTATGAAAGGTTATTGCTGTTTATACATGCACACAAAAATCATATTGTAAAATAGCTGAAATAATATATTATATAATAGCTTAAATAATACTCTATTTGTTTAATTTTATGTATAAATATGATTAAAGAATATCTTGTTTTTGTTTATATTAATCCATAACTTGTGATAGATTTAATAGGAATACAATATTAGATTTCTTACATACCAGGCAACTTGTCATATTTTAAAATACATGTTACATCTTATATAGCATACTGTATCACTTTAAAAGATGATGCTTTTAGCTAAAGGATTAGATTTTACATATATTTTTAGTTACTATGTAATGTTGTCATCACTAGTAGGTCTAATAAACTTTCATACTTTTCATACAGAATGTTGCAAATAGCAGGGTAGGCATTTCCACTAAAACATTTCTTTCTCCACTTTCTGCTGAATTCTAGAGGCATTGTGTATGAAGAATTGCTGATCTTTGTTAATATAAAACATTTCATTCCCCAAAAGAGAATCAAACCCACAACCTTGCATTTCCAGTGACACACTTGTGCCTGCTGCGCCATGATGGCATCAAGTACATGTCAAAATGCTTATATTTGTATATAAAGTTTGTTACCTTGGTACTGGTGGTATTATAATAAGCAATCATAACAATAATTGCTGTGCCTAAGGAACTAGATAAACAGATGTTATAAACAATTCAATTGAGTAATGAAGAAATGTTTATAAAAAAATTTTGTTTAGATGAGTAAAGTAAAAACTGAAAGTCATGTTCCTACTCAAGTTTCAATTATTGGGTATATTTTTGTATTAAGAAATATTAATAACTTAAATCTTCATTATAATATATAATTTATTTTCAGAGAGAGAATGCATGAAGGAGTTATAAGAGATACTGAAAGACAACAAAGAAGAAAAATAGAAAACTTGTATATATTAGAAAAACAAAATGAACTAACTAAACAACTTAAAAAAGAATTAGGTAACACATAATAAAAGAAATGTTATCATTATATGACTATTTATTGTACTACTTTAATATAGATATTGATTACTAAAATTACTTTTTTTTTGTATTAAGCCATTCCTTTAACATTACATCTTTAAGATTCAAATTTGTCCCAGTTGGCTCTTTTTTATCATTAAAGTCAACAAAACCATCCAAGCGAAGTTTTTCTTTAGCTACAGCAGCAAGACACTCAAAAGTTTGTGGTTCCCATGCTGCTAAATCTGACAGAGATTTTCTGTCTAATAATACATTGGATCGTTCTAGACCTTCCCTTAAGGCAAAAGCAGTCATGTTATGCTGTGCACTAGCTGCTGATATACGAATATCCCATAAATCTTTCATATCTTGTTTCTTCAGTCTTCGAGCTTTAGTAGCGTATACTAATGCCCGGTGGACATTACGTACTGCAACAGAATAACAATTCCTTCGCCGCCCGATGTAATGCGCTGCCAGCCTAAAAATCCTTCTCTTCCTCCAAAATTCATCAGGTCCTCGAGCTCGCACCCAATTGGCGACAGTTAAAAAGACCATAACTGCGTGTTGTTTTAAAATATATTATCAGTAAGTACTCAACCCCTATTTCCAAAATAATTGTTTACTGATAGATAAGAAATATCTATATTACTATTCGAATTTGCGATCTTTATTAGATTTTAAGAACAATATAACCTAGAAATACTTGTGACAGTTGACACTTTAAGTTGACAGATGATCGGCGTTAGAAATGTCATAGTAATGTGGTTTTCACTCTTCGCTACAGATAAGCTTTTGTACCGTAATATTATTGGATTAGTTAAATAACATCATCAGATGAATTATGTTAATTTATGCTATTTAGCCCATATAAAAACTTATTGACCCCACATACTTATCTTAATAGAAAAGACAGATTTTTTTAAGTAACAGCTTTTAGTTGTGACTTAGCCCAGGTGGTCAAATCGTAATGATTTGTGACTTACGAATGACACATCCTAAGTAAATATAGATATACTGTATTAAGAACATTATAATACATTTTATTTTTAGCTTCACGCTGTATGTGGCATATATAGCAAGGTAGGCAGACGTTCCCATTTAGACACTTCCGTTTTACAGTTTTATACTACTGTAGTTATTGTCGTCTTAAATAGTTTATGCCAACTTTTAAATTTTGAAAATAAAAAAATATTATTACTATTATTTCATGTTTATTCAAATTATGTATTACATTTTCAAAATATAATAACGTTAAAAATGTGATATCCGTTATCTGTTTTATAAATTTACTTACAGTTAAAAGATGACTAACGACAATGTAAAACCTATTCAGTTTGCAGCATTGTACTGTTGATTTTCTTCAATTTCACTATCTTCTTCATGCATATTAAATGATGCACTGGAATCTTCAAACTTATCGTTAACGGACATTAAATGTCTTATGTTAAAACTTTTACTATCTTTTCTATATTCGGTATTTCTATAATTATTATTAGTTATGGACTTTAAATGCATGATCTGTAAAAAAACTCCATATTATAGACAAATGTAGGTACTTATTGTATCTACTTATTACCAAAAAATAACATATTTAAAAGGTAAATCAGGGCTTTTATTTATTCAACAAACAAGCTGAAAAGAGGATAATTTCTGGTTGAAATCACTGAGTGTGGGTTCGATCCTGAAGAATAGAAGTTGAACATGGACTGTAAATACGATAGGTTCATTTATAAACTTTGTATATACCTCTAACAAAATAACTACTAAAAAGAAAACTGAATGTGTGTACATCGAGATCTTAATAATTCGATTAATGACATTTCCACAACCATTGGTATTTATTGAGTAAGTGTCTAACTCTTTTAAGTAATTGGTTACGCATGATCCGCTTTTACAGCAACTGAAACAATAATACAAGCAATTTGTTCATCTATAATAAAAAATCTGTCTTATATTAATGTCTGTTTTCAGACATTGGAAAATAAGTCGTTCGATTCCAACAATCAATACCTCCAGAATTCGGTGGGAAATGGAAAACGCAATGTCTTACCACTAGGTTCCATCTGCCTCCCTTGCTGTACATGGGATGAGGATGAGGATATACAGCGTGAAGATGTTTATTTAATAATATATTATGAAAAAATCTAAATTTAAAAAGATATTATTAGGCAATTTTATATGCATACCTATAAGGCACACTGTCCGTTTCCAAATTTTCTTTTGATTTTGTATCTCTTAGACGAACAGGGTCCCACTCATAGTCTCTCACTTTATCATGCCAATCTTGTGTAAACCAATCTTTGTAGGAATTCAACTATAATAGACATAAAACGAAATGAAGGTATGTGGATAACTATATGTTACAACAGTAATTAGCTACAAAAATCTTACTCCACAGCATCCCAAACACCACTGCAGATTATCAATAAAATGCTTATGTTTTGGATATGCTCGGTAATGTTTCATACTTTTGGAGATATAATTAATTGTCATTTCCTGACAAGAGTAAAGTCTTCGGAAGCACAGACAAAATCCCAAAATATTTATAATTATTATCCACACGATACACATCCAGAGGCGGCAGCAAATAACTTTTGCTTTAGTGCTAAAATTATTATATCGTTAACTTTATTTATAAATATATAAGTATGTAAGCATACTTGGTATTTTAGACTAAGCGAGAGCAGGATTAATCTCAACTTTGTAAAAGATCAGTAAAGATAAAAATAGTATAACTATTTAGAATCAACGTTGAAGAATGAAGAAAACTTGAAGACTTCAATGTTTATTAGTTAGGAACTCCTAACTTAAAGGCGTGTAAATTACTCTAAATAATAAATATCTAATTTTTTTTTTTATTCTACACAAGTGTCGGTGAAATAAAAAAGTAATACGTAACTCAATTGTGTATCCGTAAGCGATCGCATAAATTATATACAGATTGGTCGGAAGCATTATTATTCCAGAGAGCAATACAATTGCATTGACGAGATCGGTGCCTGTCATAAACAGCATATCTCCGACACCTATTGCGTTACAACATATTATACAGTAAAACCTAGTATATTGGGATCTCAAGAAACTGATTAAATTATACCATATACGTTTTCCAGTTAATCCAGTTTCCAATAAAACAGGTTTAAAATTATAATTGTCTCATTTCCAGAGACCCCCTGTTTACATATAAATTTGCTCGTAAATAAATGTGTCGAAACCGGTTCCAACATGATCAAAAATATCTCACAGGGAGTCTAAGCTACTAGTCACAGTTATAGAGAAACTTCGTAAAAATACTCGAAATTCAATCTCATTTAATCAAGTTAGAAGAGTCCCATTAAGAGACGGAATTCAAAGATAACCTTTTTGGAATTCTCAATAATAAAGGGTTTGCACTTATACAGGTTTAGATTAAGTGAACTAGGTTTCACTATATAAATAGTCATCTGTTAACTATGAATTACACAGTCAGCCTGATTCTTCATCAAATAATGAAATATATTAAGATTTATTAATCCTTGTGCTAGCTAGCGTTTGTCTGAACCCATGATGGTTGTCCGGATTATATTCTAAATCAGGGAAATGAATAATGAATAAGTTTCTCGTACGACAAAGTGCGACGTTTAGTTTCGAAACTCAACACGCAGTGACTCAAATTTGGGAGGAAAGCGGAGAACGAACGACACCAGATTGTCTTTGCCTACACGACTAAGTCTAAGTCTAAGAATAGAAGAGTCAAATGTTTAATTCTCGTGAGTAGGATCCAAACCCACAACCGTCGCGTTTAAGTCACCTGTGAACCTGCGTCACTACAAACTCGATATTTAATCAATCTTAAGAAAACAATAATCAATCTATGACAATGAATGCAATTATTGCGAATTTTTGTAAATCTTTTTAGCATAATATAAAATGATCACTGATAGTATATGTCATATAATCAACTTTCGTAATACTTGTTTATCACATTCTTTAACCTTGATATAATGCTGTTGTCAACATATGATAATTTTGTAGGCCTCTTTTACATAATATTTTAGTGTTTAAAAATAAATAAAATATTTTTTTTTAAAAAAAGGGGTATATATACACTTTTAAGTTTACATATAAGATTTTTATACCTATAGGCTTTGGTTACTGAGTTCGACTCTTATATGATAAAATATTTAATAATGTACATTTTTTAAAGTGGATTCAAATCAACACTTACAGAAAAATAATAATAATGACCATATGATTGAAATTATAGATATGAGCCATAAAATACTGGAAGATAACACAATAAACGGACTATTAGGGCCATTATAGTGCATTTTTAACAAATGATATTAAATTATAACATATTTATTGACATTGACGTTAATAAAATAAATAAAAGATTGCGGAGATAAACACGAGACTCACATTATATAAAACCTTATTGGTGAATAAATAAAAAAAGGTCAATATAAAAATGTTATATTCAAAATTGTTAAAATTTTTACATAAAAACATAAGTAAAATTGAGTATTTCGAATACAAATATGATTTTAAAAATTATAAAAATATATTTTATATTGTAACAAGCCTAAAACTATGTTTTAAGAAATTTTTAAAAATATATATTTGACATTTACATAGCAATTTGAATACCCTGATATTTAAAAAAAATGATAACACTTTATTATAACATTTCTACTCGATGTACATACTATATAATGATATAAGCAATAGATCTTAATCAATTTCTTTACTTCATATATTTTTATATATTGTTTGAACACTGCATTATATATGCCATCATATTCCAAATCTTATGAAACCTTATTCCTTAATATCGTCTATTTCTGTGACGTCACCCATTTTTTTAATATTTGGCGATACTTCAAAATCGCATCCCGTGCTGACTACTATATCTTCTACTTTAACTCCATCAGCAAGTTCCGTCAAAATAAGACCCTTTTCTTTGTCAACTTCAAACACGCACTGGAAAAATAAATTTGTTAAATAAAATATACAACTACTACTGTACATATAAAAGTGTATATGTATAGTAGTATAAAAAATATTTATAAGGTAACAATTTTGTAAGAGGCTGTCGTGACGCAGGAGCACAAGGGTGTGACTGTAACGCGACGGTTGTGGATTCGATCCCCACTCGAGAGAATTAATTATACCTATCTTTACTTACTGTTGATCTTCTGTGACATCATAAATTATACACTCACCTTTTCTGTAATAATCATGTCTACACAATTTTTCCCTGTCAGTGGCAAACTGCACTCTGGTACTATTTTGTGGCCACCATTTTTGGCCGTGTGCTCCATTGTGACCACGACTTTGGTTCGCGGCGCCGACACCAAGTCCATTGCACCGCCCATGCCTTTTACCATTTTACCCTAGAAAAGATAGCATCTATTTAGCCTGACAAAATCAATCGACAATTCGACAATAAATTTATTTTTATATAGCAACATTTATAAAGCATCTCCGCTTTGCACCTATATTTGTGTATACAGTGAACAGCTATGGTACAGCGTCGATTATCCGGACGTCGATGAACCGAAAGAATGCTTATCCTAACTGCCTCTTACCGCGCAACTTGCGAATCTTTCGCGCGCTCTAATAGAGCGAACACGAAAGTCTAAGATTTATTTTGATGTAATAGATACGTTTTGTTACAAGACTATATTTTGTGTATTCCTATTTGTCATATATATACGTGTAGGTTTACTCACAGTGCAATTAAATAGGATCAAAAAGGGAAACTCCTGTTACAGTTATGAAAAGTGACTTAGAGTTGGAGAATTTACTTAGACAATTTACTTTCTTTATTTATTTAAAACATATCCAATTTTTAAGATACTAGGTGAAGGAATAAAAAGGTTGTGGGCTGGTTACATACAGGGATCATCCAATTAGCTAGATCTCCGTATTTCGACACTTGCATAGCTCCAAGAACAGTGAGGTCAATATGGCCGCCGCGGATCATTGCAAAACTATCATCAGAAGAAAAATACGAAGCACCTGCAAAACAGAAACGTTATATAATTAAAAAATAAAAACCGAATTAAGCCGTTTCGGCGGAAAGTGGGGAACTGAGTGTCTTTCACTACGGTCTCTCTGCCTACCCTGCAGTGTGCGGGATACAGCGTGAAGCTGATTTATTTATTTATTTTAATAAAAACCGAAATAAGTCTGAATTTTATCAAAAGTAATTACTATACCGCTACTCAATTGAAATAGTTTTATAAGCGATACATCTACATTTTAGAAAGATTAATTTAAATTAACTTATTAGAAACAGTCAGGATCGAGGCCCATTTAAGTTTTGCAGTGCTCCTTGAGAAATTTTAATTATTTGAAGATTCTACCCCCGTTCCCCGTTTTCCACCTAAATTAGTTCATTCACTTAGTAACTGAGAAAAATGAAGTGAAATTCCTTTTATATATCAATATGTGGGAATAAATCTCATTTGCACTTATTATGTTATACAAGTTTAACTTGGAATAATTATTAAATGAGTTTATTTAACAAAAAACATATTTTTATAACAGAACTTTTTTGAACTAATACTATTTGGTTTTTATACTAATACTATTCGTTAATGGCAATATAATTTCAAATTAAAAGAAACTAAATTCACCTTGCTATTTATATAGGTAATCGAAAATCACCTCTTAAGATAATAAAAATGGGAGCTTCCTTTAACCCATCTTAATCCCATCTTAATAAATATTCAATTTCCTGAACGGGGATTGAACTCACGACCCCTAGCAGTCAAACGCGTTTACTCTACTGCGTCACTCGCACGCCAAAGAAAATTTATAATGAAACCAGTTTCTATTACGCGTTGTTTATCTCGTATCAATTGAATTCCTATTTCATAATAATTTAAAATAGACACTGTTTACAATAACATTTGCGTGTTTACTTGGTTTTATGATAATGAAGTTTGTTACTGAAACTTAAGCCTAGAAAATTCTTTTTATTCAAATCCATCGTCTGCTAAAAGTACCGTCGTGGAGCAGAAGCACAGTGTCTAATTGTAAGAGCGACTGTCGTGGGTTCGATTCCCAAATTCTTTTCATTTCCTGCTCTAGTAAAAAGACAAATCACATCAAATCATAAAACCTGGGAATGGAGTGTCATAATACGAGGTTCTCTCTGCTTACCCCTCTTTATCCACGATACAGCGTGAAGGTAAAAAAATAATACTTACCGGGTAGGACTGTGACGGTTTCTTTGCCAGCATTAATTAAATCTGCGTCGACTTCATCTTCAGTTGGGAATGGCCCCAGCCCAAGAATTCCATTTTCCGATTGTAATAACACTTTTACATTTTTAGGTATATAATTACTTGCTAACATCGGCATACCTAAATTAAAAAAGAAAACATTTTGTATATGGAAAACAAACGCGTTTTTTTTAAAATGATTACTCTAAATATTTTTTATGGTATAAAAAATTCAAAGGTGCGAACTCAAACTCGTGTCTCTTGGAGACCTAAGCGGTCCGAACACTAAGCTATACATTCCTGCTATATCTAGTCAAAGTCACAGTCAGGGCCAAGCTTTGGTTTCAAAAGCCACAGTTCAAAAACCGCTACATTAAAATTTTGTACACTTGCTAAAATATTTTCCCATCTTTAGTGTGAAAGAATTTAAAAAATACAATCAATACCTGTTTTTTACATTCTAAATTTTCCACATTTAAAAAAAAAAGCAATATGTTTACAAAAAAAGTGTATAAATTTTACCGACGACAGACAGTTGGACTTTCTGCCGAATTCTGGAGGCATTGCGTGTTGAGTGGCAGAACTCAACGCCGCGCTTTGCCTTGGCACCAGAGCGAAGAAATGGAAATATAAATTTAAGTAAATATTTCATCTCTTCGAGTGGGGATCGAACCCACAACCAGTCGGTTTTACAGTCACACTTCGTGCCGATAATATAAACTAATATCATATTAATACTAGCACTACGAGGAAAACTTACCTATACCCAAATTTGCGTGCATACCATCCTTGAACTCCAAAGCAGCGCGTCTAATAATTTTTTCCCTTACACTATCAGATGATTTCTTCTCCGTTGGCTCCTTTGGCCTACTAACAGTTCTCCTTTCGATTCTTTTCTCGAATTTGTCGCCCAAGACAATTCTATGCACATATATAGAAGGTACATGGACAAAATCCGGATCAATTTCATCGACAATCTCTTCTACCTCAACTATAGTAATTTTTGCTGCTCTACAAATAGCTGGATTAAAATTACGAGCACTCTTTCTAAATATTAAGTTTCCATGTTTGTCAGCCTTCCAAGCTTTGACTAAAGCGAAATCACCAGTTATAGCTTCCTCCATGACATAATTGAGACCGTTGAACTGTTTCTCAGGCCGTGGGTTACTTGGTATGTCGATCTATTTGAGATAAAAAAAATACTATTTTTATAAACTTTATTTAGCTTCACGCTTTATCCCTAGCGGGGTAGTCAGAGAGAACGGAGCGCAAACCGCTATGGTCTCTACATACCTCTTTCGCCTCGTCCACTGTCATTAATCTATTCATACATGCCCTCCGGGGGATCCTCATGCTTTTTACGTGACTGTCCTCCGATATCTTTGATACTGTGATTTCGAAAGCTTCGAAGGTCAACCGAAATCTCCCCCTATCTCTCTTACCACTCACTTTTCCATTATACATCTTTTTTGCCATTCTTTCATTATTAATTCTTAGTATTTTTATAAGTTTTTATTTTAGCTCCACGAACCGCTTCCGTGTCCACACCATAAATTTTACTGACAAAAAAATTGCCTTGAAGAATAAACAACTTTCTGTTCCAAGCTAAATTCTAGAACAACCTCCCCAAAAAAAAATATCTCTATCAACAGAATATAACTACATACATGCTTAGTGTTAAAACACTTCATTCGTCACTTTATGCTGAATATTCAAGAGAACGCGTGTTGAGTGGCGGGAATGAGCGTCGCTTTATATTGCTAGCAGAGTACTTTAAAAAAATACAGAGTTTAAATTAAACATACATTTTAGAAGTTAGAAGAATCGGTTTTAGTCATATATTATTATATTAATCATTTTAAGGTTGTCTTGGTACAGCTGCACAGCGTCTGTCTGTAGACGAAAGTTATGGATCCTATTCTCACTTGGGGGAATGAATTATTTTCATTTACACACTATGGTAATAAAACAAAGCGCAGCGTTGAATCCAGCATTCACTCTCAATCACGCAGTCTCTCGAAAATTGAGAAATTGAAATTAGGTTCCCTCTGCCTACTCACTATTATATGCTATGCAAGGATAGAGTTGCAAGGTTCAAGGTTGCAGATGCAAGGTTCCCAATATCAATATTTAGTCAAGCATAATGATTATGTTAATTTTCTTTCATTTCTCTAGTGTTACAACCACCAGCATAGCCCCTCCAAACATTACCTTAGAAAATGTTGAATGCACCGCCTGAATAAAAACCATAAACCTTAATCTAAATGTCAAAAATAAAGATAAAATTTGATTACATGACATACCTTACCATCTTTAGTGTATTTGATTGGGGAACCACCTTCATGAATTAAGGTTCCATATCCAGTTGGGGTAAAAAATGCAGGTATTCCTGCACCACCAGCTCTTATTCTCTCCGCTAATGTTCCTTGTGGAGTTAGTTCTACCTATTTTTATAATATGTAAACTATCAAGATTTATCATTGTGGTGCTGTGGCACAACTTTTAATTATAAATGTACCGGTTGTAGATTTGATTCCCGCTGGAAATTTATTCAAGTGGTATAATTCAATGAATTATTTTCGTTTTCTTTTTCTGTTACCAACACAAAATGGGGCATTGTATTCTGCCAATTAACATGCATGGTTTAAAAAAGGAAGGGGCAGAAAGTAAGTAAAGGCAGATCTTTCACTATTTTCTCTTGGAATACCCTACTATATTGAAGATCAGTAGTACACTTTATCTTATTGCCAAAGGGAGGAAATGAAAATAATACATTTCCCAAATAAATGTTGATCGTATCAGATGTTGTGCCACTGTGCTATAAAGGTCTTCTTTCGTTTTTGTTTGTATTTAATTTCATACAGTAAATACAAAAAATTTTAAAGTCATTACTAAAAGTATAAATAACTTGGGTGTTACTAAAAGATAATAAAATGTATTCATTAAGATTTAAAAAATATTTTTTACTAAAACAATATTCTGTATTTTGACCATTGACATTTGACAACTATTTTTATAATAAATTTCACTGAACACATAGCATCAAAGTATTTTAAATGTATTTAATTAAATTTACCTCTAGTTCGCCACTTAAGAATTGTCTTTCAAATTCTGCATTTTCACCAACATATGAAGATATCATTCTTTTAATTTGTTTCTTTTTGAGTAATATACCCAGTCCAAAATTTTCGACTCCTGTATAATGTTTAATATTTAAAAAATATATTATCACTAATCTAATTTCAAAACATTATTGTACATTAAATAATCTAACTATACCTGCATTATTTGAAACAACTGTGAGGCCTGATATAGATTTTATGTTTATTGCCTGAATAAGATTTTCTGGTATGCCGCACAAACCAAATCCACCCACCAATACTTTAGATCCATCTTTGATATCAACAACAGCTTCATTGATGTCATCAAATATTTTACTTTTCTTGATTCCAGTGCTAAATGTAGCACTTGATAAGATCTGCTGCATGACAAAGCATTATTAAAAATATTATTTATTAAAACAGTACTTTCATTAAATTTTATAGCTACTAACCGGTGCGAATTTTATTAATTTTGAAATGGTTTGAGTTTGTAGTTTCACAAAAACAAATTTGCTAGTAAATATGGACATGTTTATTCCTCTAAGTAATTGACTTATATATACAATATTATTTATTCATTGGCTGCAAAAGTATTTAACCTTAGCCTTTTTTTAGTCGAATCAACTCTAAATGTTGATAATGATAATACACTCACGTAACGCGAAACACTGACTTACGTTTTGTTTCTGATAAAATACGATAACAAGCAGAGAAGAATATATATCGCCAGACCGGTAAACTTTACGAGGTCAACTAGCTACATAAATAAATGTTTAGTTGGTAATCATTTTATCATTTAAATATTCGTACATAATTCAATTCATAAGATGTCGTGAAGTGTGATCTGTGGTCACAGATAAATTATACATAGTTACTCTCAAATGTCAATTTGACTAGCGAGTTTACCACAAACTTTTAAGTGGCAACATCTAAGCTAATCCGTCCCTTATACAATTTTTTTAGCAGTTCTCCGAAACGCACAAATTTCAATTTCCTTGTATTTACTCATTGATAATAAATTATTATAAGATGAATATCATATTAAATACTTAGCTAAATAATAAACAAGTAGTTTAATTGTTAAGTGTATACAAAAATATATTTTAAGAAAAAACCTTTAAAAGGTTGAATATTTTACGTGGAGATTTGGTGTATTCTTAGCCAATTTCATTTCAAAAATATTCGTAATCAAACTATACTCAATTTTTTTGATATTTTCAATAAAATAAGTTTATATTTAAAGTTTTTAATAATAAAACGTGCTTATAATTTAGGTGTAGCTACACAAACACCGATCGCCAAAAAAGTTTATAAAAATAAGGTCATCAATCATTCGAGCTTTTGTTTTAAATATTGCCACAAAAAGACGTTATCTTACTTATTGTAGGCTATAATAATGTTAATATGCTGAGCTTTATTCGCTGACGGTTCAACTTTAACACCTCAGAATTGAGTCTTAAATTGTATTCTCCTAATTTTAGTACATCGTTCGTCATTTATATTCTTATTTACTACCTTTAAATTAAAAATGTTTTGGTAATCGTTAATATATACTTATATTGACATTTTGAACAAAATCTGTAACGCAGCAAACCTGTAAAGCACATTTCACGTACTTTGAATGAATTTTTAATAAAATTCCAACGTGTTGTACGTAATAACATCATTGATTGCGACGTCATTGCCAGCAAAATGGTAAAAGGTAGCAATGACGCTGGTTGAAGACAATGATTATTACCTTTTAGAGTAGATAGATGTAGTAGCATATTATGGTCCCGAATCTTAGATATATTTCTAATAGGTTAACTCACGAATGGTTGGTGTGAGGAAATTAAACCATTTTTAAACCCGACATTTCGAACACTTTGCAGTAGTGCGTGGTCACAGGTAGACTATCCGTTACACAAGTAATTGACACTGAAATTTGACTAACATACATGAGGGTGAAATGGATAGGTACTAAGGTCCTCTATCTATCAGGTTACACCTAACTCTATAGGACTCATTTTGACCATTTACTAAAAAACTACTACGTTTATCGATCTGAGGAGGAGCATTACAATAAAACACTATTTTGACCAGCAATCAGAATTTGATATACTTCGCTTTGCAATAAAAAAGAAAAATCTTACTAAGCATTTTATTAATGACTGTACATTAAAAGGCACTCGATATTTATAATTTATAATTTCTTACAATATTTATATTGATTAGACAAATTAAGTAAAAGAAAATATACATAAAAGCATAACATAATATTAATCCCAGTTTTTATGTGAAATAAAAACTTTATTATTAAAATATATCTTACTGGCACTGTTGAGTTATTTATTAACTGTATCTACATGCGTCAGGGATATAGGATAAGTATATCTATCAACTATCTAAATAAAGTATCCAAAGAAAGTTGTATATGTGTGTATATATATATTATTTTAACATGAAATTCTTGTGTTGCTAAAGTAAAGCACCAAAAGTTAAATTTACATTTCAAATGTAAAAAATAATATTATATAATTAAAATTAATTAACTTTTTAACAGCATTTGTAAGCATTTTAAATTAATATCAGTTTTGAGTAATTGTTTAGCATATAGGCATGCCTTTTCTTTGAAGTATTTTAGCACATGTAGGCTGTGAATAATAAATATATAATAATTTTAAAAATACATTAAACTAGATCGTCAAGGACCTTTAATTTGACTTAATTTTGTAATAAGCTCATCTAGAATTCCAAATATTTTTTATTATTACAGTATAAGCCAAAGCTATAACAGTTACTAATAATCTGCTAGATTTAAATAATATCATTTATTTTGCTATAAAATAAATTACTTACTAATAAATAAATTATCATTTACGATAATTCTAATACTCCTACGATTTATAAGCCCAGTATGCATAATACGGGTGAAGAATTTTGTAACACAAAATACATATATTATGACAGGAATGTAGACACTGATACATGCAAACTCGTTCTATTATTTAAGTAAAAGTACGTAAAGTTTTATAAAAAAATATTATAATTGAAATATTAATAAATGTAGTATACAAATTTCTTCTAATAAATACAATTGCTTAAAATATAATAATGGTTTTATTTTATAATTGACAAACAGAATTTGAACTGTGGTGACAATAGTGACTTTTTTTTTAAAAACCCTCTGTCTTCTTGTAGATAATCCTTAAATACATTTACTAAAACATCATGCTTATTCAATAAGTAATTTTAATAAAGTCTGCCAGATCTAGCATCTGTAATAACGCCCCACAGTTCTATGATAAATTCATCAGTAAATCCAAATTCTTGTAAATCGCTGTTATCGATGGCTTCAGCTAGTTGCATAGAGTTTGTTTTGCCCTCTGCGAGATCCCACATTTGCGTTGCTAATTCACTATCGTTTATACCCATAAACGATTCAAGTAAAGCGTTTATTTTGTCAATACCAGCCTTGGATCTCTCATCATGCTGTGAAATTTATAAATTAACATTACTTTATTTTATTACTATGGCAGGTAATCTATAAATATTGATATAAAAATCTTAATAATAAAATAAAATATGAAAAAATTAATGGTGACTAGTAGTACACACATTAAAGGGCCAGTAAGTATATTAACAGGAAGACAGTGCATAATATATATACATAAATAAAAAAATCTTACTCATAATTTTAATGATATCACATATAATATTTTTTATCTAATCACACTTTTTATAGCGAAGCGGAAGAAGTACAATTTAAATAAATTGCAATCCTAATATGAAATTTGATTTAATCTATAGGTACATATAATAAAACAGTAAAAATATTTTTTCTGTATATTTATTGCTTTTGGCTGAAATGGATAGAGGGACACTTAAAAATTATAATAAAAAGCAAAATCTCTCCAGAATTCGGCAGAAAGTGGGGATTGGAGTGTAACACTAGGTTCTCTTTGCCTACCCTGCTGTGTGCTGTTGTGGGATACAGCGTAAATTACATTTTGAACAAGTTAATCCTAATTTGTAAATTCATAATTCATCACTTGTTGCCGTTCCACTCGTTAGGCTAGCTAATATTTAATAGGAATTCTTAAAAACTTAGATAACAAATATAATTTTGTTAATCAATAAATAAATGTTAAAAATACTAATAAGTGATTTTTTGATATGGAGACATAAAACAATAATAGATATAAATTTTTTTATGACCACCAATATCAAGTTTAACATCGGTATGAAACAGTTCACATTTAAAACTAACCTCATTTTCTATCGTAGCTTGTCCGTTGGCTTTAAATCTAAGCGTCTCTTTGCCAGATCCATAATTTTGTTTTCTTCCAGATCTAGCACTGCCAGTTTTTGGGCCAATACTTCCAAAACCACTTTTCAAAGGTTCTACTAGTCTTATTGTAAATGTTGATCCCTTTGGAATTTCTTTAAGTAGCTTTGCCACTTCATAATGCCTTTTTCCGACCATGTTCTCTTCGTTTAATCGCTCAATGTGATCGCCAACCTAAAGACACAATGAGAGTAAAGCTTAATATGATAATAGATTATTTCCTACTAAGTTCTGCCGAGGCAAACGACCTGCCATTAAATATAGGGCAGTGTAGTCAATTGTGACACGCTTATTTCAATTCCAATAAAAGATAATACCTTCTAAACGATTATGACCATTTAGCATGATTCTATGTTATAGGTGAGGCCAGTCGTGGCGCAGAGGCACAAAGTGTGATTGTAAAATCGACTGGTTGTGGGTTCCATTCCCATTTGAGGAAGTGAAATATTTATCTACATTTATATTTTCATTTCTTCGCTCTGGTGTCGAGGCAAAGCGCGGCGTTGAGTTCCGCCACTCAACACGCAATGCTCCCAGAACTCGGCGGAAAGTGGGGAACGGTGTGGCTTAACACTAGGTTCCCTCTGCCTACCCTGCTGTGTGCGTGAAGCGTGAAGCTGATTTTTAACATAATTCTATTCTTCTGGTCATTATATAAATTTACTTTTTATATTGCTTAGATTTAAACTCCATAATTTATAAATCGTTATCTACTGTATCCCATTACTGTATATGAGAAGGTACCTGCTGTATCATAACATGAAAAGAACATTATAAATTAATTATGATTAAAATATAACATTTTGTTTTAATTGAAAACTAGGCTATATTAATTTCTTCCGATATTATTTTGATCAATAAAAAAGAAATTATGAGAGTATTTTAAATATTCACCAGTATATAATATTTATATTAATATTTCTACATTATTTTTTTCTTCTTTAATTGGCATTTTACTTATAATCATTACTTGCATTTGAATACTTGAAAAAAATTGCTTTATATATTTGAAGATAATCATATAAGATGTGATATATGGTGTGATCTAATACTGAAGACTGACCTCAATGTGAGGTATTCTTGCAACAATCGATGCTTCCTTTATTCGTTTAATGAAGGCATATCCGGCACCATTGTCAGTAATAGTTAAGCCGAGAGAGTCTTCCGTTTTAACTATCTCTATTTCCTTTGGTCGGCCTTTTCTGTGAGCGAATATAAAATCTTCTAATCCTATTTGACCGCCGAGTAGTTTTTTCATGTCCACTTTGTGAGTATTTAGCGTGCAGAACAAAATCTGAAACCAGAAAAATGTACGATAAATAACTTATTTTCAGGGTGTTTATTGTATATTCTGTGTAAAAAAATATTTTAAAGACGTTAAAATCTAAATGCTTCAAGAAACAAATACTCCTACACCGCAATCACCACGTTCAATTTGACTTTTATCTGCTGTGCAACATTGCTTTTTTATTAATAGCTCTACAATAATACAACACTTCGTTATTAAAATGGTAAAAACCTAGATAAGATTACAATTTATGTTAAAATTTTATTAATTAACAAAGATATGTCACTACAATTTCGTTGTCAGAAAGTCGAATGTGAAAATATATCTGTATATAACGAGCAGCTAAAATATTTCATGTCAAGGCAATTAGATTGTGACAGAATTCACAAAGCGTTAATTTTTACTAACAATAATGTATTTATTTTATTATTGAGGTACATTCCTATCTTTTGGCTTTCTAGCATAGGTAATAAATATATTACGTGACTACACAACTTCTTTTTTTGGCGTCACGTTATATCCCGCACACATCGGGTAGGCAAAGGGGAACCTAGTGTTAAGACATTCCGTTCCACGTTTTCCGTCGAACTCTTGAGGCATTGTGTGTTGAGTAGCTCAACGCCACACATTGCCTCGACACCAGAGCGACGAAGTGAAAATATTAAATATTTAATTTCCTGGAGTGAAAATTGTACCCACACCTGTCGCTTTAACAGTCACACTCTGTGCCCCTGCGCCACGACTGGCCTTAACAACCAACATATTACACAACATTTTAGAATGTATTACTTTATTATATTTTATGCATTGAAAACTGAATATGTCATCATTACAAAATGTTAAGCTTGAGATTGTCTTACAATATCGACCAAAAAATATATTTCCCGTTCATGACTATAAATAATACTAAAATAGGGCAGAAATTAAAGCTATATCCCAAATGGAAAACATGATGCACCTACTAGAGGGGCGCTGTCTTAGTTAAATGGTGTAAACTGGAATTTATGAGTTCAAATCGCATACGAGGAAGAAAGAGTATGACGTATTTGCACGACACTGTCTGATATGTTGATAATTGTAACAATAATATCATTGAAACTATTTAATGTTTCAAAGCTTCGATCAACTATACACATATGTAGTAGTTAGTGTATTGATCCAAAATCGAAATCGAAAATCCAAAGAAGTATAGGTATATAGAATAATGTCAACGATTTCCATCATATACTAATACTCATGTATACATCGCCTACTCGTATTTGCATAACTTTCAACTTTCGGGAAATGCGAATGTGTAATATTGTTTGAATGCATAATGACCGCTTAGTCTTCCGTCCGGTCCTTGACCCACGACTAGTAGGTTATCAGACAGCCATGACTACTACTATATATACTTCGACAACAATGTAAACTTAACCTTAATACTACAACTTTAAATTTAATTTAGCAACTTTCCATTAATATTTTTCTACGTTGAATAAAAAAATAATGTAGAGCGTTGTTATAATAATAATTTAACGTAAACTCGTCAAAAGCGCGGATTTAGGCAAATTGTAACAACGTCGATCGCACACGAGAAACAGCCGGCTGCGCCCCTGGGCCGTTCTACTTCCTGGCCGTTCAGCCGCGCGTACTTCCGCAATGACAGCTTTGAGCCAATTACATAAATATGAACGTTTTCATAACTTTGTTAAAAATGTGACTGTAAGGAAAACAAAAACTATTGATTATATATGTATACATATATAATCAATAGTTTTTGTTATATACTTGAGTCTAAAATATTAAATTACAAAGTCAGGGTGCGAATTACCGACCGGGCAGTCAAATGGCTTCAATTTGCTTGAAAAAAAAATTTATTCCACGAAAATATACAGGGTGATTGATAAATAGATAGATAAACTTACACAGGTGATAGATGAGGTAATTTTCGACCATTTTACCCCATATAACATACACTGAAATTTTACCGTTTCCGAGGTATTGGCCATTAATAAAAATTTATCTAATAGTCTAGGTATTTTTGAATTCTCTGATGTTCGCCTTATTTAATTATGTAATATGAAAACCCCTTTTTTATTGATGTTTTCTCAAAATTTAAACTGAAGACTTTAAAAAAATAGCTTCGTCCTCTTTCGATTCTAAATATATACAGAGTGTTTTTGTCATCACCGCTTTAAATGAAACCACAGTTTTAACTACTCTATGAAAACTAATACAAAAAGAGATTTTTCCAAAAATTAAAAAGTGATTTTTTCAAACAAAACAAACAAAAACGTTAATTAATAAAATTATCGTTGTAAATGACACCATTTGTCAAGAATGGAGAGCGGATTACTTTCACTAGACCTTAAACCACCCAATACGAAGCTGAAATAGTACGTAAAAAAAAAATTAAAAATATGTACGTAAAAAAAAAAAGTGAACGAAAACAAATAAAAAATCGAATGCTGATTGACTAATAGGTACGCATGTTAAAGTCAATGTAATAATTTAATTTAGGCAATTTTCATAAATTAGAACAATCCGAAACGCTGCGACCTTATTATTATTATTACAATAAAATATGAAGAAAATGCCAATGTCATTTTCGCTAATTTGACCTTTAACGATGCCTAGGCGAAGTGCCACGGTCATCTATTGTCGATTGTGTTGTTATTTCTGAAAAAATATTTTTGCCTAATTCTAAGAACCACTACGTACGTAACGTTAACAGAAAATGTTCTACATATGCATGAGAGATTGAGAGACATGATCCCTCATTAGAATATGCTGATTTGACTAATCAGCTGATCAAATCCGTTTTAGAAAAAACGCTGATCTGATTTTTGGTTAAGTGTCGTAGATAAGTCCAAAATATAAATACTAATTTAATTAAAAATTATTAAAAACATTAATTTTATTTTTCTGGCAATAAAACTATTCTAATTTGTGATTATGCAAACAGTTTTCAATAATTGAGCGGCATTACCCAACAAAGTCATCGCTCAAACATTTTTTTATAATATTTTTCTACTAATAGTAGATCAAAGGTTGTTTGAGTTTCTTAATTGTAATTTATATTATATAATTCAAAAGATACAATATACCATGTTTTCCTTAAGTGAACTCCATTCCCCCTCCCGCTCCTATATATGGTCATAATATTTTTCAAAAGAATAAAAACCAAGAAACTCGTGCAACTTGTAAATACATATCATAGAGATAGATTATAATTTTTTGACCAACGATAAAGCAGATTCGCTTATTTCCCGATAATAGATCAGTTTCCTTATTCGGGAAGCGAAATAAATTATTTTATAAAAGTAACAGCTAGCCGATAATAGTAAATAGTTTAAATAACAATAAAAAAATATTTTAAAACTTTGATAAATACGCTTTTAATAGGTCGAACTTAGTAGTAACAAATTTAGTAACTACTCGTATGTAATAAAATTTAAGAAACAAAATATGCACTTTTAGTAATTGTATGATAATGAAACTTTGCAGTAATACATAGCTTAGATGACAATACAATAGTATGGTATCATCGTGCTGATCTGGTGATGGAGCCAGGATCCGAATAGTGGTACTCCTCAGAGGTTAAGTACTGATAAGCCACTCAAGTTTGGGTTCATATGACTTATAGCTCCTTGTACATTAGCACTTATAGCACTTGGTGTAGAAAAGTGTGTTTTAGTTTTTTCAACTATATATTTTATTACTGTAATTTTACAATGTGAGTGACTTTTTTATATAGAAGTGTGATTGATTTTTAGTATAGTAGAGTAACAAAGCGTTGACATTCTACGCTTTGTTACTCGACCATACAAAATTTGTTTATCGCTACTGCGAGAATGCATGCTAAGTATAGCTAAGCGGAGACCTCTTTTACTTTTCTAGTAAAAATATATGTTACTATAATATGATACTATAAATTTTTACAACAAACTAGGGAAAATTGTAATATGCACTTGTAGCATTTTCAAGATGCCATCAGCCACCATTCTCCTATCCTAACTACACGTGAAGGTACGAACTCATATGCCGTTATGAATCATTTTTTATATGTTACCTGCATTGCAAATTACTTACTAGTATTAATGCATTTCAAAAATGTGTAGGTACTACTCATACGTTCTGCAATACGTAAGTTGTATAATATTTTTATATACCTAGAGTTGAATAAGGTTAGTTGAGGTTGTTTTTCAATTGTTATAATATACATTAGGTATACATATATTCCGTGGTCATTGTTTAAAGAATCGCTGTTACTCACTGTGACTGTCGGGTCGTCGCCAACAGATACAATGTCATATTATACATATATATTTTGAACTAGTTTCCCGGATATGACAATATTTATAAAATATTACTATAGGTGAACCTACCGATACTTTTACAAAATATTATTATCGAAACATTTAGGTTCCACTAAGTGTGTTAAGAAAATAACGATTTTTTTTCTTCAAAGTAAGTCCCCATTAGATATTAAACATTTGTGCCAACTGTTCCTCCGACCCTCTGAGGTAACTTTTCTAGTGATTCACTTTTGGCGTACAATCCGTGGCGTACAACAAAAATTTATAGACCAGACAAAAAATAATAATGTAATTACTCGGGCCAATAATGAGCTGAATGTGATGATTATAGTACTATGAGGTTCGCAATCACCAATCAAGAACACAATCAAATATCGCGACATTTAGAGCAGATTTACCTAATTCGTAGTTGTTGTTTTTTTTTAAAATGACACTTAATACAACCAGCGCATTACGAGATTACAATTTTTTAATATGGATATCAAATGAAAGGGCTTAATTTGAAAAAAAAATAGTTATCCACGGTAAATGAAACTCAAGAGATTAATAGGCGGAGCCAGAAGGTGACCAAAGGAACTTCTGAACTAAGAAATGTAGACGATTTGTCTAGTGTTGTGTTTGGATGTTTTAATGATTTCTTAAGTTATGACGTTTCGAGTGTGTCAGTTGAGCACATCTTGGATGTTTTATATATGACGAGAAAAACAATCATTATGCTTTAACAGAAATGAGAAGATTAAGATATAAAATATTAATTCAAAATCCTTTTAAACATAAGCTTTTATTCAAAGAGCTACGAATCAATGTTAGAACAAATGATACATAGACAGTATTTCATCAAGATGGCGTCGTTGTTTATGTACAATCTATATATTATTGTTTCCAATGATAGTCCTGACTTCGATTCTGTTACTTATGTACTCGGTAACGGAACCTAACATCGCATTTTATCTAACAAGATCGAATCGATATATATTACACACATTATTTCGAACGTGAAACAAATTCTCCGTAATTAAATTTTTTTACGCCCCGTGAGTGAGTGAGTGTGCATTATCGTTCAGTCACTCAGTGACTAAAATATTTTTATACAATATATTAATATAAACACCACATAGATTTTTACATCTTATGTCACATAATATTATTAAAATAAGTTCTTTGATTTTCACGATTATTACACATATTAAATGAAACTAATTTAACCGGATTAATCGCGTATATTTAATATTTTTACATTTTGGAAACCCGACGTTTCGAACACTTTACAGTTTCGGCACGGGTATTCATTTAATATAATATTATTAATAGCAATGGTACACTCCGAATTTGTCAGTACAGATATCGTGATATAGATATTATGTTATTGGTCTTGAAGGCGTATGTAATTTTGATAACAACAGGTAATGTTTAAACACATCAACGATGCATCATAGAATAATTTACATATTATGTCATACACGGAAATTTTATGTTCCATTATCATGGTTCATGAGGTTTCTTAAAAAATCTAAGATTCTCTTTATTGTTTTCGCATAGTAGGTAGAGGAGACCTAATATAAAGACTTTCGGTGCCCCTCTTCCCGTTAAATTTTTCGAGGCATTGTGTGTTGTGTCGGGAATCAACGCCGCACTTTGTCTACTAGAAAGAAGATTTAAGAATAAATCAAATATAATCATAATTTCATTTTATTCATACATCATTTACACTGAGATGCTGTCATACTGCGACTATCTCCATGAGATGTGAAGCTTCATTCAAAATCGTCAGGCACCGTCTAGAAGTTGTCGGCACGAGTCTTGGCGAATGAAGACTGCATTAGTGTTATTGTCCTTTCGGGATTTGACACTGTTACATTCCAGGAATTATTAGGAACTATCTTGGGATGTTCTTAACAGAGACATTAAATTTGGTTTTATTTGTTAAATTTCACTGGCTGACTCACGTATAAATTTATTAAGTAATCAACTGCTTCAATTCTTTAATTTCTTTATTTACCTACTTTTAAATATATCAGGATTATCTTCAGAACAGGGTACTACACATTTACAGCTCAATACTAAAAATCTCCGAAGTCCAAAATGTATTCTTCTATTAATAATTTACTACAGAAGACTTTGACTCGAAAATATAAGAAGAATAATGATGGAATAAACAGTATAGTAGTCGGTACGTTTTACCGACTAGATTACTAGATTGCAAATAAAACGAAGGCGAGAAGACGTGAATTACCATTTATGATAGTTTTTCTATAGCTTTCGGAATTCGAAGTCAATATAGGTACATATTAAGTGCGTATGCAATATAAATCTAAAATATTTTTTATGGCATTACAAATATATAAAAGTGATAAAAAATGTACATGATTTGAATTGGTACGAATTGAGGGAAATTAATCAATGAATCGTTTATGAATTTATAAGCAAAGTACAATCAATATAGTTTTTAAGTATGATCAATTCAAACACAGCATATTTAACAGGAAAATCTACAAAAATAGGTGTTATGACTTATTTTAAGCTTGTTTGTTGCGAGTGGCAAATGAGATAAATAAGCTTTACAATAATATTATTAGGATAAACTAACCTACACAAACTCATGTATTAAGTATCGAAGTTGAGACTTACTTCTTGATAATTTATGAAGGTCACAATTGTTTTCGAATACAAGTAAATGAAGTGTTCACATGATCTTTATATGACATATCATTAAATTAATAATCAATTCATTATGTAAAAATCATAATAAAATAAATAGAAAATAGTTACGGCTGAGCGAGTCAATTAAATAAAAAATTCTTAATAAAAAAATTAGATGTTGAGTAAAATTAAAAGATTCCTTAAAGAAATTACAATAATTATTAAACGATATTAAGCAAATTTCCTAATCATTAAGTACTTAAATGAATTTATATATTACAAATAGATATACAAATTATGGCGCAGGGGCATAGGACGGTCTTTACGTGTGACTGTAAACGCAACAGATTGTGAGTTCCATTCCCACTTTCCCGATGTCCTGAGTGTGGTTCAAGGAAATAAAATATTTAATATTTTTATTTCTTCGCTCTAATGTCGGAGAAGCGCGGAGGCCACCATTCAACACGCAATGCTTCCAGAATTCGGCGGAAAGTGAGGAACGGAGTGTTTTTATACTAGGCTTCCTCTGCCTACCCTCATGTGTGCGGGATACAGCGTGAAGCTTAATAGTAGTTATCAATAATTACCAGTTTTCAGATTTTTCTATATATGTAAAAATATGTATAAAAGCCCATCGTGGTACCAAATATCAAGTTTCTAGGTCACCTAGAAGTATGTTAAGTTCTTAATGAGTCAGCTAAAAAAATACCAGTTTTTAAATGTTAAAATATCAATAACTGATCCAGTTAAATTATAGAAATTTTATATGCATCACAAGCTATGTGCTTGCAAATGTGCTAAATTTCATACATTTCCAGTAATTGCTTATGAAATGTTCAAAAGTAGCTTGAAATGTTACGTGTAAAATACGCGTTTCCATCTTTTTAACTTGGCTGGACACGCTGGCGTGTATCTTGATACTCTAGTGTTTTATTTATTTCATTCTAAATTCTAAAATGGTAGTGAATGAAAGCGATTCAGAACTGTAGAAATCGTACACGTGCAACGATGATAAAAGGTAATTTCGTGAACATGAGGAACATCTCATGCAAATGGTTTTATCTAATATTTTTATATCATTGTATCTATTTTATTTATATTATGTATATAATTATATAATTAAATTCTATAACTTTCTTTTAACAAACGTAGGTCCAATGATTTAGCATTTTATTGTTAACAAATTGTACATCAGTTTAGCATAATAGTACATGCTGATTACATTAATTACATGTATGTAATTGAATTTTAATAACTGTTATTAATAAATAATTGAGAATCTAACGAATATAATATATAATAGACTATAAGTGGTTATTGCTCAATATATGCCAATTGCCATCAATATAACAATAGATAAGCATATTATAAAGTATTTGTATTCTCACCTTAAGTACCTACTTACATTTGAATAAATTATAAAATGGAAACTTACATCTCCTGGCGGAAAGTCGTAACATTCCGCTATTTTCTCATAAAGTTCCTTAACGTTCGAAAAACCGGAAATGAGCCCTAGAGGACTTCCTTGAGCCTGTTGACAGTGGAACACTAGTTGTGACTTTTGAGCCCCGTTGTTGTTGTCCACACCGTTAGACTGGTGCACATCCTCGACAGGCGGCGGAGGCACAGGCGGCGCTGAATACTTAGGCCCTTTTTTTTTGAACAAAGACATCACGAATAACACTATATAACGGTAAATAATAAGTTTTCTATAATGTAAAAGTTAACGCGCACTCATTACACTCGCCTGCTGCAAAATTAATCACAGCCGAGCCACATAACTCGCGAGAACTTCAAATGTTAACATCACAACGTCATTATTCACGATAACTTATCATTCAATGACGATGTCGGATAAGATTATGTGTATAAAATTGTTTATTGAAGGTTTCATGTAGAAATAGAGTAAACTTTGGGAACGAATAACGATAAGAAACGTTGAAACACTTGCACGCCGGTTGACAGACTGAGGAGTGAAGAGTTCCGAGTTCCGACTGAGGTCGGAGGTACGGGTGAAGGGAGGGAAAAGACTACGATAATGCCGTGCCGACCATTGAAAAATTTCGTGTTGTATATTTATGCAGCATTTCTAATTCAATGCCCGGCTGTTATACGTAATTAATGTATTAATTATTTAATGAAGCTAATAGCCGAAATAATTTACTAAATTAAGTAAAAAAGATTAAGTACTAATATTTATATTACTTCATACAGCAACGTGTCTATCGGAATTTGAAATCATGGATTAGTTAATTGAATCGTGGAAATTAAGGTCAAGTGAAGTTTGCCTAAAACATTGCAAACGGCGCAAGATCAGGAACTACGCGGCAAAAGACGATAAAATTTGGCATGTAGATTCCTAGTTGAGTGTAGGAAAGGTCTAAGAAAATTTCTTGAAATCCCAAAGGGAACAGGAAAAAATAAGATTTAATTTTTTAAAGTTTAAGCAATTTGAGGCCCGTCGTGCCGCAGTAGGTCAGCAATTGACTGTTAACTCGACGGGTGTGTGTTCGATTTCACTCGGGGTAATGATTATATTTTTTTTGTATAGAATCATGAAGTGCATATGAGCATTAGTTGGAATACTAACACATCGGATAAATTTAATAAATTATAAATTTTGTCTTAATTTTTGAAGACTTTTCTGTTCATTTTTTTTTTATTGTTATAGACAAGAACCGTCGGCTTCAAATAAGCTCATAAGATGAAATCTAATGTTATAAAACCCTCACAAACCAAAGTAGACATACTAGGAACCTAGTATTAAGATCCCACCACAGACAACCAGTAGACTCGACCACCAAATATTTCATTCCCCGAGACGGAATCGAACTGCCCCTGCCGTGTTACACCCCACAACGACATCAAGCTATTTTTTTATTATATTTTATAGTCCAAAGAGTGTAACAATGTTACACTCTGAACCAGTCTTTCCCAATCTTTTTTGTGCCATGCCCCACCTTAACCTTTCTTAAATTTGTAATGCCCCCCCATTATAAAAATGGAATCAAATACTTATCAATTATATACAATATATATGAATAATAAATTAACGACCTATTACAACAGTTGTGACGGACACTTATTTCAAATTAACACCAACTGTATGATGTGAAACACTACGTTACGATGGGTCCATGGTCTCCTTGAAGACTCCAATCGCCGAGTTGATATTTTGATCCCGTCGAACGAAATTATCTCTATATATAATAAGACAGTAATTTTTGTTAGTAATTTTGACTGAAACGGATAGAGGGACACTTAAAAAGAATAATAGAAAGCAAAATTTTTTTTTTTTAATTTCTTGTCTGTCTGTCTGTCGATATTTTTTTGTCCACATTTTAAAGTTAAAAGTTGCTGCGTTGCCTCAATTGCTTTGTTTTAACTCAACTTGACTACTAAAGTTTGGTTCATCAAAATCGATTCATTAAAAAAAAAGTTATCGTCACTTTAGTGAACTCAAGGCATAAGTTTGTCCGCGAATATTATATAGCAATCGCGCTGGTAAGATTCTTGGCTAAAGAATGACATTCGAAACGTCTTGGTTATATGACTGTTGATAAAAATATATATTTTTGAAGCACTATGATATAATATTTTATATAATAAAATAAACAAAATTGAATTGTTAGTGGAGATTACCTTCATAAATCATAACATTTAAGTCGTAATTAATTCAACACAGAGATAAAGAACGATTTGATCTTCAAAGAAATATCAAGTAAATACATAGATTTATTGTTTCCTTCGTTCGTTTGAAATAAATCTATATAAAAATGTCTCAAAACATCCTTTCTACGTGTACTCTGTAACAACTACATACTTACCAATTGTACATTTAGCTAATAATATATGTAACTAATTTAAAAACTGTACAGGAGTTAATATGCAATCATTACAGTTATTTTACAAGGAATATTATGAATCCTTACCCAAATCAATAAATTAACATTTAAGGCTGTTTCTGAAGCAGTAAGTTACATTATTTACTGACGTCAGCACATTTAACAGTTTTCAAAAACATAACATAGGTATAAAGAACGTATTGTTTCAAGAATATATACGTATAATAAATAATTAGCCTTTTGTATATTTTATAAATATCTAATATCAACATTGGTTGTATTTTTTAGTTCAAAACATATTTTTTTTTTTATGGAAATTATGATAATGTAGTAAGATAATCATATTTGGATATTACAGATTAAAGTAATAAAAAATCATATCAGAATTTTTTTTAGTTGTCAATTTTGTATATTAAATCAATAATCATGTAGTTTAAGCGGGCGAAGCCGCATGCGGGCCGCTAGTACCTAATAATTATTTACGGCAATTATTTAAGAATTTGCTTTTTTTTGTTAAATTTGGCAGCGATGACCGACTAGACATATGCACTGCATATAATGGGCAGAAGTAATGAGAAATAGAAGCCTTTATTTGAATATTATATAAAATATTTTTGACTTAAGCCACAATATTGAAAAATTTTTAAAAACCTTTATTTACAGATAACAGGGATTTTAAGGCCGTCCGTGGCTCAGGGGCACAAAGTGTGACTGTAGAAACTGACAAAAGGTTCGCTCTGATGTTGAGGTAAAGCGCGGTGTTGAGTTCCGCCACTCAGCACGCCATTAGCCAAAAGCTTGAGCTATGACGGCTAGTGTTGGTGCATTGTAAAGACCCCCATAGTCTACACATCTAAGTTTCAGGCACTGCTCCACAGTGTAAACAGATAAATTGATATTCTTAATCATGTAAAACAGGAGATTCTTGGAATACTTAGTAATGTACTAAGCATTCCAAGAATTGCCATTAAGTGTGTGAGGCTGGCATTGGAATATAAGCTCATGGTTAAGAGTCCCTTTCAAAAAGAGCATTTATGCTAACCTTATTGTCTAAGCTTCTCTATTGACACTATATTCAAAATGTTTCTACTAAAGCCACATTCGAAATATGTTCTAGGAATTAAGTTCCAGACAGGCCGAGAACTTTTCACAAACTATAGAGAGACATCAATATTACACCCCTCACTTAAACCGCAAACACATCAACTATAAAAATACCTATTGCTAGTAAATATTTAATAAATATATGAATAATAAAAAATGTGTTTTTAGGTATTTTTTATTGACATTAGGCAATAAGTCTATGAGGATGCAACTGCTTTCTTAGGTGTAGGTTTGCCTTCCTTAAAACCATTTCTGAATCGCCTTCTTACAATCTTGAGGTGACGCATGCGGCCAGTTCCAGTGGTCTTCCTGCGCTTAGCCTTCACTGACCAGTGGTCTATAAAACAGAAAGGCATATGTCAATAATCTTAAGTATGACATTATTAATAGTTTAGTAATTAGCATACATCTGTATTGTTCAATATTTTTGTACATAAACATTTGGTTTCAAAGATATCTCACACTATAGTTAAACAATTATTGGTATAAAAAATAAACAGTTTCAAATTTTTTCCAGGCATTCAGACAAATTTTAGTGTTAAGTATGTTGAGAGTTAAAACTCACTGCAACAATATGTAGTCAGTGAAAAAAATATATCAATGCCCCTTGTAGGGTTTGAACCCACATAGTGTATATGTACACTTAGATATAACAAATTGTATATATTATACCATTCTTTAATATACTGCAAGGTGGAGATTACAACAATGTTTTAATCTATCCTTTACCTCCCAAGCATTTTATTAGGATTGTTATATTTAAATGGCCCTAGACACATGACAAAAAAATATCTGCAATTACTATATTACTATAATATAATAAACGAATACAGGGAGCCATAAATTATAATAAAGACATTTCATACACATCAACCTTTTCACTATAATGTATCGAATATTTGAACCTAGTTTGCAATTGTATACAACCAAAATATTGAATATCAGTTTAATTCACCTACACATACAAATAAATATTCTTTATCAAACATATCTTCAATAATTGTAAGTATTGCCAAAGGGACTAAAATTGTGCATGTGAATTAAAAACAATTAACATAACCTCCGTATTCATAATGAAACTACAACAAGTTACTCACAAGATCGCAGCTTAGCTGCGGGGTATCCACATTGGGCACATTTAGATTTTTGAATGTGGTATGACGACCTTCCACATCTTCTACATAGTGTATGTGTCTTATTTCGGCGTTTACCGAAGCTTGATGTACCCTTCGTCTGAAATATTTATCAATAGGTTAAACACCTCACTGAATTTTCTGTAAATAAACTTAATAAATAATTTAATGAATAATGATAATTAATATTACACAATTTTGATACAATAATATTAAAAGTTAATTCTGATTATTTTAGATTTAAAATTAACATTTCAAATTACACTACCATTTTCACGAAATTTGACAATCAAAGGACGATGATAGAAATTTGTACAATGTTGCTACGTTCCAAGATTAGTGCTGCCAGTAATAAAAATCTCAAAATTAGCTTACCGTAAAACGAAATCAGTTTGAAAACTTTTTGTTCTATATTTTATGTCATTCTGTGTGTAATTTTTAAAGCTAGCGTTAATACTATCATGATAGCATTTATGTATTAATAAGGAATAAAATTTGTGAAATAAAATAAAAAAAAACAAAACTTTGAGTCCCTATTGAATTAGTTTATATATTAGCTCTTTCGTTTTTGCAACATTTTTATTGTTACTACGCTTTTTTAGTTTATACATATAATATTTGATTCAAATTACTAGTTTCCTGAGATAAGTGTGTTCAACTAAACAAATTCTTTCAATTTCTTTCAAAGTTCAGAAGTTTACATACATACTTTCGTCTCTTTGACCAATAATAAAAATTAAATCACGTAAATATAAAGTTCACTACATTTTTTTAATTACGACGTTTCAAACGGGGCAGTTCTTCAGAAAGACCTTCTCAATGTCACGTTGTACGGAACACCCACGAAATAGTTTAGAGCGTTAAAAAAGATATAGCGTTACATAAAAGGAGAATGCACGTTTTAAAGAGATTTGGTCAAAATCATGGTATCATTTTAGCTGTGTGATCCCGGCCTAGAATAGGATCATCCTGGTACTGGTGGTGTCGTAAGAGGCGACTAAAGTACGTGTGGTAGAGTCACGTCGCCAGCAATGGCAACACGCATGGGCAGACTCGACCGGATCATTACCACCCCCGGCATTTAAAACCGGCGTGAAGTAGTGACTTTATGCCACTGCGTTTCGCATCAGGTAATGCCGGGCTCCGGCGCCCAACCTACCGTAAAGGCAGGCAACGCACCTGTAACTCCTCTGGTGTTGCACGGGGTCGTGGGCAGCGGTAGTCACTTACCATCAGGTGACCCGAACGCTCGTTTGCCGTGTCTCTTCCATAAAAAAAAAATATCACCTATAACAGAATAATAAATATATGCCTAAAAAATATATTACAAAAACGTTAG
The DNA here is from genome assembly GCA_917862395.2 of Heliconius sara. Lineage (NCBI taxonomy): Eukaryota > Metazoa > Arthropoda > Insecta > Lepidoptera > Nymphalidae > Heliconius > Heliconius sara. Next base: position 5,727,061 of record OU860792.2, read on the forward strand.
CTTATAATTTTATTATGTTATTCCTGATGACATTCATATACATAGAGGACTAAGCACTAACGTTAACAAACATTAAACATTAATGGGACAGAGAATTTCATGAGCAACATCATATAAGGAACATATTAATTTAGGGCAGATGATGCATGCCATGTGCCATGTGTATCATGAAAGAAAAAACCTATAGCACTCGAAAAAGCGAAAGCTAACGAAAAAAAGCTTGATATACAAAAACGAAAATAGCCTGTTGTTGTATTCTATATGAAATTGTCAAATGTTACTTTTCGTGAAAATTTTAATTTTTGTGGTGTTTGATGTTATATTTAAGTAACACTGGCAACACTGCTGTAAGCTTTTTTAACTTTGTTTTCAAGTGCATATCTGTATATATTATATAGCTAATTTATAATTATTATTTGGGCCGTAGTGCAGACATCGGTGGGCCCAATAACTTAAGTTTCTTGAAAGACTACCTTATAATATATAAACTTTTGCAGCTATAGAAATTTCAACTAAGGTGCGTATTTTCATTGACACTTTTGTATATAATGTGACGAGACAAAAATATACTTTTTGAGAATTAGAAATATAATAGTGGGAAAATTATCGAGTAAATAACTTGATCGTACTCATATTATTGATTGAAATCACTTAATTAAGGCGATATTTAATTCCGCCTAGAATTTAATAGTCAATAGAAACATATTAGGTGATGTCACCTTTATTTTGCAGAAAACAAATCCCAATTTAATTAAGATCCTCAAAACTTATAAGTTTAAAATGGAGTTACTAGATGTTATGAAAAATTTAACAATTAAGCATACTGAAAATTCTAATGAACCAAAGTTATTTAGATCAGTAGCTGCAGATATTGATAATGTACCAACAGAAATTGTCATTGCTGACTATATTGACAAAACAATGTTAATTATTTCTCAATACCAAAAAATTGGCAGCATGATGACAATACAGCGGGATCAAGTCCATAGCCCGTTAGGTACAGATAATATTTATACAACAAAAGTTATTTTTGGTGCTACAGGAGAAGAACAACAAGTTGCTGCGAGATACCTGGCAGAAGCATTAAATATAACAAAATCACTCTGCATTTTTCTAAATTTAAAGTCTTATGACATAGAGACAGTAAAAGCTTGCAAGGATATTATTTTGGAACTTCAAGGAGAGCAAACTGCTTAAGAAATGTCTGTACAAACAGTAAATAAATTTAAGATATCAACTAAATATTATGGTCAGCTAGTACTTGGTCCTCCTGGTGCAGGCAAAACAACATACTGCAACATGATGACACAGTTATTAAGAAAAAATGGAAGAAAAGTCGTACTTATAAACATGGACCCAGCCAATGATTGTCTTTCTTACAAACCTGATGTAGATATAAGAGATTTCATTGTTTTAGAAAAAGTTATGGATAAATATAATTTAGGACCAAATGGAGCTTTAGTATATTGTATGGAATATTTAGAAAAAAATGTTGACTGGTTGCTAGGCCAAATCCAAGGCGAACACTCTACAAACTTTATTTTTGACCTTCCTGGTCAAGTCGAACTATATAGTCATCATGAAATATTGAGCAACATATTTAGAAAGCTGACCATTGATGGGAACTTGCAACTGTGTGCAGTCCATTTAATTGATTCCCATCATTGCTCAGATGCAGGAAAATTCATAGCAGCTTTAATTTTATCTTTAAATGCTATGCTCAAAATTGGCCTACCTCATGTCAATCTTCTAACCAAAGTTGATTTACTTAAGCAACATGCTGATAAACTTCAATTCGGCATTGATTTCTACACTGAAGTTTTGGACTTAAATTATTTACTTGATAATTTGAATAATGATAGATTTACACAAAAGTATACAAAGCTTAATAAAGCTTTAATATCTATTATTGAGGATTATAGCTTAGTTAGTTTTCAACTTGTTGAAATGTTCAAAGACCAAAGTCTTATAAATGTGCGAAATCTAGTTGATAAAGCTACTGGATATGTTTTTAAATCTGAAGAGGGAAGACATATTAATAGTATGTTAGCATGTGCTATGGGTGTTAGTGAAAAATCAAATTTAAATGAATTTGAATAAATAATATTAATAAATTTAATTTTGTGTATTCTTAATTTAGGTCCTTTGAAACAGTTTTAAGTCATATGCTCACTACATATATCACTAGCATGGGTGAAGCCTGTGCCCACCTCAGAAAATTTAAACAAAAAAATTGCTTTAAAAAATCACTTTTACACAATGACACATGATCTAAAATTAGTATTTGTTGACTGGAAATTAGTATTTGTTGAAGCAACACAAACGGAATTTTGTGCAGATTTATTTTTATACTACCAGAATTTATTTAATTATTTTCAGATGTCCAAGAGTAATCAAGCTTTATACATAAAGCTTTTAGAAATGGAAAACAAACTTGATATGTTATTAAGTCAAGAAACCGTTAAGCCTATTCAAGTTCAGCTTTTGCATCAATATAATGACATTAAAGATGCAACTCAAGTCATTATTAACCACATAGCCAATATCGAAGGCACTTCCGTCTCTGAAATACATAAGCGGCTAAAACTAAAAGATTGAAATAAAACAATCATGAATAATGGAACGTTTTATTTGAAGACAAATACAACTCTTTACAATTTATTATCAACCAATATTTTTTTGTGTTCATGAACTAAATTAGTATTTGAACATTTTCAGTATTTCTTATTATTTATCAGCAGTTTTGTGTATTTAAGTTATAAGTGTTTTCAAAAAAGCCACAGTTCCATGTTGCTACTTCAATTACGAAAAGTTATGTATTACATGACAAATATTTTCTAATATAGTTATTATACGTTGACAATATTAAGAGACCATTGTCAGCAAACAAGTTATAAAATGGAGTAAAGGTATTATTACACTGTTGAATATTCTAAAACTATAGTGAATAATGTTTTTAAGAGAAAAAAAAGTCTACTTCCTTCTCGGACTCATCTAATATTACATTTTAAAATATGTAAAGTATACATTTAAGCAGCAAAGTACAGTATTACAGTAACGTAAAAGGCATTTCATATTAAACATCAAGAACAGTAAATTTAAATAGTGCCTTTTAGCTAAAACCCGCCAATATAAATCTCGACCACCCTTGAAATAACCAAACCACTATCATGCTTTTACTGTAAGTTATACATAATTCTTAATAAAATGAAAATACATTGAAGTTAAAATTCTAACGCTACACATTGTGTTTATTCAATAAGCAAGCAATAATATATGTTGTAATAATATATTGCGCCGCGCGCGTCATTCAGCGGCGTCGCCGTTTGTTTCGAAGTCAAATGTCTGATGCATTACGTTAGTCACGTGTGATCACGACTCGTGTTTAAATCAATGAATATGTTAGTGTGGCAACACATTTGTCTGTTTCGGCCAGGGTACAAGCAAATTGTAAAGTCTTCATTAAGTTCCATTCTCTACTGTCTCTGGTGTCGACTGTTCCTTACTCAAATGGAATGTAACACGCGCTGAGAGGTCGACAGTTACTCACCAATCGAGTACACCAAGACTGTGTCTCAAATGTTTAGTTAGTCATTCCAGCTTAATTTAAGTATAACAATATAACAAATTTACAAAAATACATATAAAGTGAAGAACATTCGCTGTCTTGAGATTCCTAAAATGCATATAAATATATCACTAATGAATCTACGATATTCTATCGAAATAATACCCTATAGGATGTGGAAAACTCAACACGCGAACGTTCATCCAATTTTATTAAACGTCTATCGTTAGACTTAAATCTATGAGTTTCAGACTCGTTTCAGGCAGTCCAATGGACTAAATTTCAAAGCACCACCATCATTCAATAAATGCAATTTCTACGCTAATCTTATCACGCTTTTCTACCCCTAAGGTATAAAATATCCGACGTATCACGTGCTTACCAAAATAGTACAATAATTAAAACACATTCAAAAGTTCTTATACGATTTAACAATTATTTACCAGTCTGCTGGCGATACGTAGCTGCTGAATATTATGCTTGCAAAACCCGTTTGCCCCTTATCACTATAGAAATTACACTCGCCAGCAGAACAGCGGGACCTTTGTATGCCGGATACTATGGAGCACTCCAGAATATTCACACTCAATAAAGCCTAAATATACAACGAGAAACCCTAAAAACAAGTCTGAATACGGTTGGTTTGACCTACGTAATCTAGGAAGCGCGTCGCAAACGTTCGACAGATATACTTTCGAAAACATAAAAAAAATAATGCTTCGCTTGTAACGAAAACGGGATTTCATAGACCAAACCAGACTTAGATATAAAACAATAATTTGGTAAATTGTAAATATACTATGTGTAAATAAATAATGCTGACTCAGTTACCATAATATGCTAAACTAAACATATTCCTCATTAAGTCAACCCACTGTTATAAAACACGACTTAACAATCAACATGTTAATTTTAAAATACATATATTTTCTAAATTATCACTCGTCAGATAGATGTTACGTGTCATTTTTTTACAATAAAGTTTATGCACTACTCAAAGTAGCGTTTGAAATCGGCTCTGGATGTTTTGCTACTTGCTTCGAGATCGGGAAAGTTATTTTAATATATATATTTTTTGGTTTCACGCTCCATCTCGCTGCTCCTGTTATATGCATAACGGGATAGGCAGAGGAAACCTGGCGTTAAAACACTCCGTTCCCAACGCACTGGTCAATTTTCGAGACATTGCGTGTTGAGTAGCGTATCTTAAGGCCGCGCTTTGTCCTATTACCAGAGAGAGGAAAAGAAAACAATTCACTCCCCCGAGTGGGAATCGGACCCACAATCGCCGCATTCACAGTCAGTCGCTGTGTCGCTGCTCTACGACGGCTTCCATTTTTGGTATTTTGATATATATAATATTAATTATTGGAAGCACATCACAAAATATTCAGAGGGACTATCGTCTCGTTAGGGGTGAAGCGTGACGCCTCAGGTTTGTAACCTCGTCTCATTGTAAATGAGCACATGTGTGCCAATTTAATAAATACAAAATCAGTCTCTCGTTGGGAAGTCTCTTAGATGTCGAGGCACGTACACGCCGCTATCATTATAAGTATTGCTTCCTTATTACACAAGTACACTTAACACACAAAATCGAACCTGTGACCTCACGACAGATACTTGCTAAAATTATCAACATTTTAGATCTAGTACGCCTTTTTTTGGGATTAGTTTAGATCATTCACTAAATATAATGTATTATATAAAATACGTGAACGAATATTATGCTCTTGTTGACAATTGAAAAATGTTAAAACTCGTTTAAAATAATCATTAAAGTTTGTGGAACAGCTTTCCTCATAAGCATTAAAAGTAACAAACTACTATTAAACAAAACAAACCAACCTAAAATAACTACAAATTACAAACGTAAACTACATAAAAATTTACCTTTGGGATAAAAAACAATTTAGTTAGTGACGGGGACGTCGCCTTGACCAAAGTGTTCTCGATCAGAACTATGACTAAATCCCGCCACCTAGAAACACATATACACAATACAAATGAACGTTTCCGGACGAGGAAAGCCGTAACGTACGACAACAGTATGTCGGTATCTATTCTGCGGTCACCTTGGTCTTATCTAGTGGTCCGTTCGCTTCCAAACTCTGAGCTACATCAGTCTTCGGAGTGGTGCTCTTTTTTTTACCTTTTCCTAAATTCTTCTTAATGTTTTTTCCAGTCTTTGTTTTCTGAGGTTGAGTCCCTGTAAAATTAAATGTATTCTTATATGATGGCATTTTCTTCTCGCGTCTTTACGTTTATAGGTACTAAGGTTCTCTCAAAAGGTACCTTCACCGTCATTTTCGGGCTGAGAGCTATCTTCTGGTGCACTGCCGTCATCGGCGGGCGGACTCATATCGTCCGGCCTAACGGTTTTCCTGGAAGAATAGAACTGGATAAGATAAAACTTTCCCCTGGGCGGTCACAATATAATAATTATTATGATTAAAAAGTTAAAAGCAAACGAGTATCACAGCCCTACCCGTTAATACTGAGCGTGGCGGGCTTGGCGGGGTCGTGGCGCGGGCGGCGCGCGCGCGCGGCGCCCCGCGCGACGGGCACGGCGCCGCGCGCGCGCCCGCGGCCGCGCCCGCCGCGCCAGCCGCGCCCGCCGTACGCGTTGCGCGGCGTCGGCGTGTAGCCCACGTAGCTCACCTGAGGACATGTATGGATTTGCTTTAAATTCATTATTGATGCAAGCAGGTTTCAATAGGCATGAACATCGCGCTGCGTGTTACGATTTTTTTAAAATGAAAGAATTGAGATAGCTGGGTCCCATTCTACAATCAATACAATCAAGTTGCTTGTTCTATTTTGTAAAAAAGTTATGGTTTGTTTGTAGGTATAGGTCATAAAAATATTATTATTGTATATATTAAGAACTGTTTTAAAAAAGATAGTAGTAGAGAAAATGTTACTGTTTTGAAATTATTATTAAGGGAATATTTCAATTGTAATTTACTAACTATAAAGAAATAACTCCTGCTTAAATTTAGAAATAAGAGCCTAATAGAGACAGAGAGAGCCAATAGTAGAACAGTAGTCGTTATTTTATTAAGCCTGAAAGTTTCAGCATACACTCAACATTATTAAGTACTATTAGGGAATATGGATCTTGAGTGGTGGTCAAAAACCCCTAAATCTTACAAGCTAAAAGTGCTTTAGGAGCAAACAATATTGTTTACATTTTAGTGTATTAGATTCGTGGGCGCTTGTAGTTTATTAGAGTTTAGAGGTGCCTGACTGGCAGGGGATTAAAATCATGCTAAGTGTTTGGCAACAGAAATGTCATTTCTAATATTATTCCAAACAAACTATAAAAAAGGAGTTAATAGTACATAACGAAAGTTATGTACAATTTTTTGTCAAAAGTCCTGTCAAAACTGCCTTCAAGACCCATATTCCCTAATAGTATTTACCAGTGTTGAGTGTATGCAAACAGAAACTTTCAGGATTTATAAAATAAAGAAAGTCTGGCTTGCTTTGACTCTCGGGTCACATGACAATGTGAGAATATAAATAATTTATATTGATTCTTGTTAAATATATAAAATTTCTCTAAGACTAAAGGTTAAGAGAATTCTGTAATTTGTTACATATAAAAAATAAGATATTGGTTTTTTCATAGAAAATGATAACGTGAATAAAAATTTACGTATTCTCCACGATAAAAAAAATCAGTGAAATCAAAAATTCTGGAAGTCTTGAAAAATCTAGCCAGAACACACCTCAAGGTTCAGAATTTGTATTTTCACATAATTTTGTAAATGGGCCTTAGTGATAACAATATCATTCTAAACGAACTATTTTTTTGATCCACTATCAATTGAAGGTAATATTCTCTGATGGAATGCTATGTCTGGAGTACCTACTGCTCTGGGTGACAATGATATACAAGGTGGTTACCTGCGGGTAGCGGGGCGCGCGGGGGTGCGGGTAGGAGCCGCCGCCCCACTGGCCCACCACCACGCCCGCGATCTCCAGGCGCGCGCCGCGCCCGCGCCCGCGCCACGCCAGCGGCTCGCCCACCACGCCCACCACGCCGCCCATGCCGCCCAGCGGCAGCGGCGGCATCGCGAACTCTACCTCCAGGCCCTCTAGTATTGCTTTGCGCATGCGCTCCACCTGAAGTTTATCATAAAAATGTATTACAAATTCTCTTAACTCAATTTTTATTAGAAACACCTAGAATTTGTAGATAACCACCGAAGAGGTCGATTATTATTTATTAATACTTTCATTTCGTCACTCTGGCACCAAGGGAAAAGCCCGGCGTTGAGTTCTGCCACTCAGATATAGCGTAAAATTGATTTAATTTTTTACAGGTACGCCCATCTGCGTGGTCCATCCGGTAGACTGATAAGAAATATATTAAAATTCTTAAATATATTATTTTTTTTAACATCTGCTATAAGTAGGGAGATATATCGCAAAATTAGATTTTCTGGAAAATTGGGTTTAAAGATTCGGAGGTAAAAGAGTTTTGATGTTTATAATTATGTATATCCTAAAATTGCTTTTGTATGCACCTAAAATCTGCATTTTTGCAAGGAATTGGAAATTCTATACATAACACTGTACTAAATATAAGAAACACTTGCTACCTTGACGACCGTGTCGAGGTTGTTGTCGCAGAGCTGCGCGAGGTGCTTGCAGTGCGCGGCGCGGTGCAGGTTGCGCTGCAGCAGCTTGCCGTCGAAGTAGAGCCAGGGCGCGGCCACGAGCCACGGCACGGGCGCGCCGCACGCGTCGTTGGCCACCAGCGCCGCCTCCGCGCCCGCCATCGCCAGCGCGCCCAGCTGCACGCCGCGCGCGCTCATGCCCTGCACCTGCGAGCGCACAAAATAAATGGAAAACCTAACATACTCATGTTTGAATGTCGGCGGTTGAATTGCATATTAACTTATAAATAATGAATAGAGTATATGTTGCATGCGGGATACAACGTGAAGCTAAAATAAAAATAAAACTCACTGTCATCTCTTGCAAGTGAAGGGCGTTCATGAGATCATTTGAGAAAGCTGTAGCTAAGAATGCATCTAACTCTTGTCGCCTCAATATTTGGATTTGGGAAGTCATGATGAACCTAAAATAAATATAAAAAATACTTATTTTTAAAATCAAATCAAATTAAATACAATATCATTTCATAAAAAAATATTATTTTTATAAATGTAATAAAAGTTACATTATATTCAAAAAATTATAAACCGAAATTATGGCAGTGCATGCAGAGAAAACTATATTTTATAATAGTTTTTTTCTGGCTCTTCTTCTATTATCGCTTACACAGATGCAATGCTTAAACTTCGCGAACTGTACACCCATAACATTCATGATCAATATTAACTTGACTCACCTTAAGACAGTTGCTAAAATGAGCAAATGTTGTGGCACATAGGATGTGTTCAACATTAGCGGGGTATCCGACCGCATACACGAGAGAAACGCCCGCATCCGACGACATTTATCATCTTGTGCAGTTCTACAAGAAAAACACATTTCGTTTTATATTTTTGGTTGTAATTGAAATTACGTCCTTCTTCAAGCCAGTCGTGGAGCAGCGAAATAAGCGTGTGACAGATGGCAGGTTGTGGGTTCGATTCACAAATGAAATATATCATATTATCATTACTAATTAAGCGCGGCGTCTAGCTCTGCCACTAAACACGCAGTATAGCCAGAAATCAGCGGAAACCGGGGACTGGAGTGAATAACACTAGACTCCCTCTGCCTATTTTGTAAATCTTAGATATGATTAAAAAAAACCAAAAACCCAGCTATATAAAATTTAAAAAAAAAAGAAATGTGACAAAATTAAAAGAGTATATTTAGATTGAATAAAAATCTATGTAAGATTTCGAATCCTAACAATCATTCTGGACATGGGCTGTGACTTCTTTTCAGCTTCATACTGTATCCCGCATATAGCGTCAAGTCCCGCATGTAGTGTCAAGACACTCCATTTCTCACATTCCGCCGAACTTTCGCGGCATTGCGTGTTTATTAGCACGAAAAGGGCAACGGTAAATAATTAATTCTTCCTAATGAGTTCGATACCACAATCGTCGCGTTTAGTCACACGCTTGTGCCACAGTGCCAGGACGGCCTCTCGCAGATGCTCGATTTTTTAATCAATATTACGAACTCACCCAAACCACAGCCTCTGCACGGTGGGCACAGGCCAGTCTAATATAACGCCAGGAACTATCTCAGGACTTTTGCCGGGATTGACGCGAGAATATATCCACTCTGCCACTTGTACTGTACATGGACGATCCATACTTGTTGAAGCACCAGCTGTGCCCTCATCTAAAATAATACTGTACATTTGAATGACAAAAAAAAAGTATGTATGTCCTGCTTTTTTCCGGGGAAATGTGTAAGATGTCTTCAGGTTTAAGAGGTCTCAGGTCTTTTCAAATACAATTATTTTGAAACTCTTTTTTTTAATTATTTTAGTTTTTTATATTTTCAAACGTATTTTCTATTTTTAAGCTTATAAAACTAAAATATAAACGTAAATGTAACATTTATATTATTAATTAAAACATTGACTTCACACAAAAATTAACTGACAGACAGGCGGACAACAAAGAGATCCCATAAGGGTTACGTTTTTTCCTTTTGGGGTTTTTTTTCCTTTTTTCCAGTTCCGATATTTAATATCTGCCTTTAATATCAAGAAAATTTACCTTTAGCTTTCTGTGCCATGAAGCGATGATGATGCATATTATACAATATAGCATATACATTCTGACGTATAGGTCTGAAGAAATGATGTATGGAGGGTATTTCTCGATGGTTGTCATCTTCCATGAGGACCGGGAGGGTGATCTGTCGGTGTGTTAGAATGGACAGCATTTGTGGGTGCATGAGTCCTCGCGTGTGCCTTTCAGCGCATGTACGGAGCACTTCGGCGGGCGCCGGAGGGCAGTTATCGTCGCTCTGCGATTGCTTGCTCACACTAGCTGCTACCTGGAAATATAAAAAAAAATTGAAAATAAGTTTTTTGTTATCTTTATATCCCGTATATAGTAGCGTCACAAACTGATGAAACCTAATGCCAAATTACTTCGTTCCGCACGCAGTCTAATTTTCGAGATATTATGTGTTAAGTGTCGGAACTCAACGCCGCGCTTTATTTTGTCAGTGAGGTAATGGAAATAATGTATTTCCTCAAGCGGAAAGCAAACGCACAATTGTCGTGTTTATAATCAAACGCTATGCTGCTGCGCTACAACAGCCTCAGTCTATGGTATTCGTTGATATTATAGCTGTCTTTTTTTTCTGGCTTCACGCTGGATCCCGCATAAAGTAGCCTAGGCTTATATTTTGCAAAAATAAGTACAACATAAATTTTGAAACCACTTAAATGCGAAAAGAAAAAACGAAAAAAATAAAAGCAAATCAAGTCGCGTGCAGATCTATGAGCATCAGTTTTCAAGTTTTGTCCTGCTTAGCATTATCAGTTATTTTATTTACTTAGTTTATTCATTACCACCAAACGTACACACGCACTTATCATTATTAGTATGTCGCCATATTTCAATATTGCCTTTTTTGTGTTACATACATTAAAACAATAAAAAAAAATGTTCAACACCGTATCTATTAACAACCTGTCATTTGTTGAATTCTGAAATATTACATATTGCAAAAACAATAAAACATAAATACATAGAAAGCAAGGTCGCGTACAGACCTCTCTGGTGGTCGGTTTCTCGGTTTTGTCGGCGGCGGGCGCGCCGGGCGCGGAGGGGGGCGCGTCGTCCAGCGCGAGCGCGGCGACCGCGTGGCTCACGTCGACGCCCTCCTCCATACTAAAGTCCGCGTTAATCGACGCGTTCGCCGTTGCCAATTTGTAATCTTCCAAGCCTTTTCGCTGCAAGTCATTGTTACCAATCTTTCACTACTCCCAAGTGCTCACTCACGTCCGATAACAAAATTAAAATCAATCAAACAAATCAAACTATAAGTAAATCATAAATGACAAACCAAATCATAATAACAATAATGAAATGAAAACAAACATAAAACCCGGCACATGGAGTTGTTTTTGAAACATGCAATTCGATTGCCAATGAATACCAATGGGTGTTGATGTAAAAGGCGTGGATGACTTTAGCGATAGTTTTTGATTTAAATTACAAATCAAATGTATAACCTCATGCTCGGAGGATTCGGTAGCGAGCTTCGATGTGTCGAGGTCAGTCGATGTAGACTGCAGACTCACTTCTAGCTTTTGATTCTTTTTGTTACTCTTCGGGCGACGACCTTAAATATAATTACGAAACAGGAGTATAGATTTTGTCCTTTGATTTTTTAATTTGAGGTAACATTTCAATGTAAAAATCGTACTTACCAGATGCGGTTCTGTATTTAAGAAAGCCATCTTTTGTACCATTGAGATAATATTGCACAGCCTGTTTTAATTTAGCAGCACGGAGATCATTAAGATCTCCAAATATTTCAATACATGCTGCATCTACATCTGACGAAGGCAAATCACGCACAAACTGACCAACTGTTTTAATGAGGGTTTCTGGTGGTATTTGTTGCTGTAAAGAAATTAAATTTTTAATAATATATAAATCTATTATTTAATATAAACTTAAAAATAGAGTCTGCGCGATCTAAGCTGAGAACTGGATTTGTGCGAGTCAAATATAGTGTAAATGTGATGTCGGACGTTAAAAACGTCGCATCCCATGTGCAGCCCAGGCTAGTTTATACAAGAATGAAAAATCTTAAATATACCATGGACATACTGCCGTTCATTCATTGCCTGATTCAGTTTTAATAAATAAAATAAATCAGCTTCACGCTGTATCCCGCACACAGCAGGTTAGGCAGAGGGAACCTAGTAAGTTAAAACACTCCGTTCTCCACTTTCTGCCGAATTCTGGAGGTATTGCTTGTTGAGTGGTAGAACTTAACGCCGCGCTTATCCTCGATACCAGAGCGAGCAAATGTTATAATAAATGTAAATAAATGTTTCATCTTCTCGAGTGGTGATCAAACCCACAACCAGTCGGTGCCATGACTCGCCTCATTTTTAATCCTGTATATAAAAGTTTAACTAAGGGTATATGGATTGGACTGGACTTTCCAAAGTTTGTTTTTCCGAATACTGCTAATGTACTGCTTTTAATTAGAAGTGGAATGTGAGTATTACAGAAGAATAATGAAAGATGAATGATGTAACAATGAAATCTATTTATAGAAGATGCAAAGTCAATTTAACTAATTAAACCACAAAGCAATGGCAGGTAGAAACAAGGACAATAATAATAAAGCCTTTATTCAGAAATTACTTTTTTTTTTTATTTGAAATAAATTACTAAACCTATCATTTATACTCCAACTTTCACTTAGATTGTAATATTTGTGTTTTATTTAAGGTCTGTAATCTGTTTGCAAATTGGCAAAGACCTTTTTTTTTATGGAAAAGACACGGCAAACGAGCGTGCGGGTCAACTGATGGTCAGTGATTACCGCCGCCCACGACCCCGTGCAACTCCAGAGGAGCTACAGGTGCGTTGCCGGCCGACAAGGAGGGTTGGGCGCCGGGGCCCGGCATTACCTGATGCGAAACGCAGTGGCATAAAGCCACTACTTCACGCCGGTTTTAAATGCCGGGGGTGGTAAAGATCCGGTCGAGTCTGCCCATGCGTGTTGCCATTGCTGGCGACGTGACTCTACCACACGTACTTTAGTCGCCTCTTACGACACCACCAGTACCAGGATGATCCTATTCTAGGCCGGGATCACATGACACAAAACCTTTTCCACTCCCTTCTATAATTTTCAACTCTGTGCCATGTTTTCCGTGCTACCTGTCTTATATCATCCTCCCATCGCATTGGTTGTCTGCTCCTTTTTCTTTTTCTTTCTCTGGGGTACCATTGTGTAACTAATTAGCTCTACTTATCTTTGCCTCTGATTGTGTGTCCAGCCCATCTCCATCTAATAATGTTTAGGAATGTTTCATTTACCTTTTTCCTGCATGTGATAGTGTGGCTTCTTAGCTTATCTGATTTCCTCACTCCTTGCATACTCCTTTCCATTGCCAGTTCACAGGATTTTAATTTGTTCTTGATTAACTGTGTAGAAAACCATGTTTGGTACCCATATGTTAAGATTGCCATTGAACAGTTCCCCGTTTGTTACTAATTTTGTTTTCTCTGGGGTAAGTTTGAGTCCCACTTTTCCCTTCTTGCAAGATCATTCAACATGTCATGTAGATCCTGTGGTGTTTACCCCATATTGAATATCAGCACAATAACATCCGCAAATCTTAGGTCAGTTAGTTTGCGACCGTCATGTTCCCAGAACATTCCATTTGAAGTCAGTCAGTCAGTCTAAAGATTGACTCCAGTATGGCTGAGAACAATTAGGAGACAGGGGGTCACCTTGTCTGATGCCTCTCTGGATCTTAAAGTGACCACCTTTTCTTTCTAGCTGAATACAAGTTACAATTTACTATTATACTATATTTTTGTATGACACCTTTAGCTTGTTTCTAGGATGTTCTTTATTCTGTAAGGAGAAAAGTTTTTTTCATCCAATGTTAATTTTAATCATCCAATCTTTAGTATTAATTAATTCTTAATGTACTTATTCGTTAATGTATGTATATGTTCCTGTTTTTTATTACATGTTCTTCAATATTCTTCTTTGCTTTTTATCTTTTCTCATATTTCCTTATTTTCTTACTGATATTTGCTATGTCTTTCCTTCTATCTTTAGTCTTTTTTTGTGTTTCTAGTTTTTTCCCCTTCAGCCATTAAATTCATGGTGTCTGTTGTTAGCTAGCTTTTTAGTCATTTTCATGTTTTTGATATGGCATCTTTGATTTATTCCTCTATGTAATTTATCTTTATCTTGTATTCCCTCCCATGTTTGTTGTAAAGTCCTCGTAGCTTCTGAACTTATCTATTATTACTTCTTAAATTTTAAGTTTGTTCAGCTAGTTGATGTTTACAGCAATTTAAAAATCTCTGGTTAGGTTGTGGCCTTGGGTTCCTTAATTGAATTGTTTTTAGTTCAACTCTTACACTTCAATACCAATCACCAGTCTTCAATTGGTATTAAAGTTGAGGTTGTTGATGATGCTGAAGTTTGAAAAGTAGTAGGTTCATTTTGAAGTCTATTTAATTTTTTGACTTCTCATCTGTGGATATCCATGTCCACATATTCTTATTATTTTTCTTGTATAGTATTAAGTATGGTTAGTTTATTCTGTTTCAAATGAGGATGTTACAAGTAATAATGAAGGAGGTAATGCTCAGATGGCTTTGGTATGCTGGGAGGACAAATGATGATAAAAACATATGTGATGTGAGAATCATCTCCTGCCTGAGAGGCAGGGGCCTAGGCAGGTCATACAACTAGTGATAGGTTGAGGAGAGTGGATGAAGCAGAAGAGGTATGCAGTGATCATATCTCCATCATTACCACACAAGGGATGAAACATGAAGCTAAGTAGGAAAGTGTGGTAATATGTTGGTAGTAATTTCTCCTGCTATACTGCAGTTGGCTTAAAGAAATATAAAAAATACACACTTTGGAAAGACAAACCATCACACTATAACTAGTAATTCTGTATTTACCTTTTTCTGTGCAATTCCTAAACGTTTGTAAAAATCTGTAAGACTTGTTTCTGATAAAATTACTCCACCAAGGAGTGCAGCTAATAGACAAAGTCTATCTTGAGGTACATCTAGTAACTTAGGCAATTCATGAACCATGTATTCTTTGGTTTCCAATGAGGACTAAAAATAAAGTGAAGTACGTAAGTTAATAAAAAAAGTATAAATTTAAACATTCATAGTAGTCATAAAATGCAAAAAAGATTATTTTATTACTTACTCTATATGTCAGTTTTAGTTGTGATGAACTAAAATATCTAGGTGGCTGGAATACTAAGTATTCTCCAGAACAGCCTACAAGACCAGCATATGTTTTCTCACGACACAAGCCAACCACTTCTTGACAGTGATCATCTGATGACACCATCTGTAGTGATAACAATTATAATAAATAAGAATACAAATTCTCTGTATATAATATGTTATAACATCATAACTGTGAAATAACTAAACATAATGGTTAACTTTAGATTAAAAATTATAATGTATCAATTTAATATGGAGTAAAACTGTTTAAAAGGTACATTACATACAATAGGAATGTTGAGATAGCGAAGAGCTGTTCTAAGGCATGAGTGCAGTCCTGTTGGTGGAACCCACCATACTTTAGGTGGTGGAGTCCCTTTCGTAACAATATGTCGTAATACCTAAAAAACGATAAAATTAACATAATTATTTACATCTGAATACAAGATAAGTTTCAAATTAAAAAATTACAATTGTATTACACAAAGCAATGGTTTTGTAATCGCAATGTACTTACAGAATTAACTCTTTGTCTATAAGTAGCTTGGGTTTGAATCCAATGCTGAGGTAAGGCTGGGGGCGTTGGATGGGCACCATTGAAACAAACACATAGTGCCACTTGATGTTCAGCTAAAGCTTGAGCCAGTGTAGTTAAAAATTGAACACAACGGGCCCATTGTCCTCCACATGCCCAATCTAACAAACAAAAACAAAATACATATTAAAAGACCGTTTATAGCTTAAAAGACATAAAAATTGATAACAGTTCGCAATTTTTTTATTCACATCCAATCTACCTACATATTACATTTCTAACAAGAACACAGTAAAAATGCGCTAGAAAAGGTCAAATTTACTCAACGCGAAAACTAGATTAAATAATATACAAACAAATTACCTGAAAAATATCCTCCGTATAGACGGTCTAAGCATCCCTCTGCATCTAAAACTAATCGAAAGCCACCAGGGTGAGTTCTAGCAATACGAAACAAATCGACACCTACACCTTCGTTTTCTAAAAATATTTGTAGATCTTGAATGCCCATGGTTGTCGACAACTACAATCCTCTGAAACTCCGATCGAACACGTTCGTCGCGACTAATTAAAAGGGCCTGAAAAATATCAATACATAGGTAATCATTTAAACTTAATATTGTAATATGTAAAGTTTTCAGCTAATTTTTAAGCTATTACATGTCACAACGACAGAAATTGCAACAAAAACCATGAAAAAAATTATAAGCATAACCGGCACGTTCTTAAGCTTAATTTTTGGTCTACTTCAAACGAGGCACGACACCTTATACGAATAATCATACATAAATATATTAAATTTGAAAATGCATTAGTAAATAAGGTACAAACCTTATTTCAAAAAACCATGCCAAAAGAGAATTACGGCAGCCAAGAGTTGGAAGCGGAAGCCATTTGTAATTTTGTAATTTTCTAATCCTTCCTTACTCAATGTTCAGTTCTACAGATAATGCCATATATTTAGCATACATATATAACTTTAAGTGCCCTGTCAAAAATGTAAATGTGCAGACACATTTTAAAAGTAAGATCCAATATTATGAATTAAATACTGGTATTTTGAAGATAAGTTTATAATTATACAACCTTAAAGTTGTCATGAAATGCTAAAATCTGAAATTTCGATATTTTATCGAGAAAAGGAAAAGGAGTAAAAACAAAACATAAACAAATAAAACAATTAATATCAGAAATAATACGATTATATATATATATATATATATATATATATATATATATATATATATATTACATAACTTACCTTCTAACACGGAATTCTAGATAGATTTTTAGGACTCCAAACTACATTTCAGTGATAAACAATTTGTTAAAATATTTAAAACATATGTTTTCTTTTTTTTTATATAAATACTTATATAAATATTTTAATTAAATATTATTATCTTATTTATGAATAAATTGAAAAATGTATGGTATAATATTCTACCGATAAGTAAAAGTTTTTACATTACATTTTTTTAAACTGTTCCTGGATCAAAATACTTCGGCCACAGATAAAATTTTGCTTCGCTGTAATCGTCATCGCCATCCCTTTGAGTATATGTGTTCTGTGATTGTCATTTAACATTTTTAATCGGTGGTTGTGTATGTGTTGATTGGGGCGTTGTAAAATAATAAAAAACAATAAGAATGTATTTTTATTTTACTAAAACTAAAAGCCACAATTGCTCCTAACTGTGGAGTGTTGTTTTCTGGCAAATAAATTACTAATAATAGCTTAAAATGCTATAAAAGCTCTACATACAAGTGGGTGAAAATTTTGTAAATTGATTTTACGGAAAGGGATCTAAATAAAACGCAGGGATGCCAGAGCAAAGTAATGATTACCGTGTCGTTGTATTTGGTGCTGGTGGTGTTGGAAAAAGTTCATTAGTATTGAGATTTGTTAAAGGTACATTTCGAGAATCTTACATACCCACTATTGAAGATACATATAGACAAGTGAGTACATCAATATATTTCATTTATTTTTTTATGAGAATAATAGAAATCCCAATATTTTAACAGAAATAAGCGATTATTTACTTATTACTCTAAATTGCTTTCATATTCTACTAAAATAATGACATTATCATTTTAAAGACATTATCTGTATCATTAAAAATAAAGTTAAAGTTTACCAAGACACAATAGTGACTGCGTTTAAATCGCTTTAGCCATTTATAAAATTAGCATGTACAAATGCAAATGAAAAATAATAAAAAAAAACCAATTTTTTTGGTTTTATTATGTTAATAAATATCCCTAATAATCGTTTTTTTGATATATTTTATAACATGTTTAGTTATATAGATAAAAAAATCGCTAGCAATAAGTGATAGATTTTATAACATAATAGATTTTATATGATTTTTTAATTTTATAATATACTAGATGAGATTTTTGTATTTTTTTTTATTTTTCCACTGGGAAAATATCTTTATTACTCTAGTAATTAGACCAAGTGACTCAACCAGAGTTCTACCACTCAAAATATAACATCTCAAAAATTGATTGGTGTGTGGAAAATGTGGTGTCATAACATTAGTTTTGTTCTACTGTTCCATTTTTATGTCTGCATAATATGCAATATGAAGTATACACTGTGTAAATTAAAAAATCTTGTACAATTTATATTGTAGGTAATAAGCAGCAACAAAACAATATGCACTTTACAAATAACTGATACAACAGGATCACATCAATTTCCAGCAATGCAAAGGTTGTCCATAAGCAAGGTAAGATATTATTTAATTATTTTCTTCATTATTTCGTGTATTATATTCTTAAATTTTGTTACAAAATATTTATTTTATTAATTTTCAATATTTAAATTTTTTTATACAAAACAATCTATAGTTGGGAATTATTTATAATATTTTTATATATCCCCACTCTGGTAAGACTTAGTATGGTGTTAAGGTCTGTCACACAAAGAACAATAAGTTGGACTGATAGGTGGATTATAGAGTATCTTGACATTAATTCTGCCTACCCAGGATATGGATAGACAGCTGAAAGAATTTTGATAGATCACAAATTTACCTTAATATATTTCTGTAGGATTTACAGAAAATACATGATTTATTAAAATTATTAATTTTAATACATGATTTATTACTGTAAAAAAATACAAAATGAATATGGAAGCATAAATATAAAAGTGATTCTTATTATTTTTACATTATTAAAGTATGATTTCACACTAAGTAAACACAAAAGTTTTAACATAGCAAGACAACTTCTTCAAAACCAATAATTCTGAACATTAAACCATACATTCAGATCACCAAGTGAATATGACTAACTCTCATGATGAATGTTATTTAATAATAAATTGTAATTTTTTATTCATTTTCTAAATTATAATATAATCAAATTTTTCATTGTTATAATTTTTCAGGGTCATGCATTTATTCTTGTATATTCTGTGAGTAGTCGGCAATCATTAGAAGAATTAAAGCCAATATGGCAGACAATAAAAGAAATAAAAGGTACTGAGCTACCAAATATACCTGTGATGCTCGCTGGGAATAAGTGTGACGAGAGCCCCGAAATAAGGGAGGTGCCTGCAGCTGAAGGACAAGCACAAGCTCAAACATGGGGAGTGTCATTTATGGAGACAAGTGCTAAAACAAATCACAATGTCACCCAACTTTTTCAGGTGAAGATTTTTTCTTGTTGTTTTCTTTGTATTATTGGGGCATATTTTTATCGGTTTCAATTCTTACTCATAATGTATGTGAATTAAATTCACACATCTTGAGTTTGTCAGTGAGTAACACTATGTTGTCTACTCATTTGTCTATATATTAGTCTAGAAGTGACAGAAAGTATAAAAACACTGCATTATAATCCTGATAAGGCTCTTTGTACTTGCCTCACATAGCGCGGGAAAAAAAATGTAACTAGCCAAAATTTGTGATATTTTTTTCAGGAACTGTTAAATATGGAAAAGAACAGAAATGTTTCTCTACAAGTTGATGGTAAGGGCAAAAAGAAAAAAGAAAAGACTGTCAAAGATGGCGGTGAAGGTTCTACGAGTGGGAGAGAGAAATGCCTTGTCATGTAATGAAAACAATTACTTATCACACTTACAAGTATCAAGTAATAAGCAACATTGCATAAAAATATGACAATATAATATTTCCTCCTAAGAGCTAGTTTAGAGCGGGGATGTTATGGAGCTCCATTACTGTAATCTAAACTATTGGAATAAAACTATAATAATAACGAATATGGGTGGATTTTAAATAGGACAGAGAGAAAGTTTTTGTTTAGCCTGGCTGGGCTGACACGCTAGCACTTAGTAAGAGGAACATTTGTTGAGTAGAGAACATAAATAACAAATAAAACGTAAAGTAGAAAATGTATACAACCATTAATAAAGACTTTCCAAAAGATCGATGAGTAACTCAATACATCTGAAAGTAATGGATAATCCAAAACCGAAATCCATATATTGATGCAAAATCCGTAACATCCCTGGTTTAGATTTAAGTCAAAGCATTTAGTAGATCAAAAGTGCATTATAATATAGCATAGAAAATTGTAGCTTGATATGCTTAACTCTTACATAACCATTATAAAAGAATAATATTTCATATTCAATTCAAAAAAAAAAGAGAAAGTAATTTTTTTTTGAAAGGCACTCGAATGTTAGTTTATTAATGGCAGATAATTTTTATATTTTTATACATTTTTTGTTTCAGTAGTCAAAATTTATTCTGTTGTTAACAATATTCGTATTGGTTGTAAAAAAATATTTTATGGGGCGGCACAGCGTCTTACTGCAAATCGTTTAATTAATTATTATCATTTAACTCTGGTAACAAGACAAAGCGTGAAGTTGTGTTCCACCATCCAACGCAATGTCTCGACAATCGGGCGATGTGTGGGGAATGGAATGTTTTAACACTAGGTTCCCTATGCCTGTCTTACTGTATACGAGATACATTGCTGGAGCTAAAATAAATTAAGAAAAAGATAAAGTTAATTTCGAAATATATTTGTAATATTTCGTTATTATTCATGCCATGTTGATTATTACTTGTTGTTTAAAATTATGTAATTTTGATTCTAGTCATATGTACACAATGGATTTATTATGCATTTACTTAAGTATTATAATTGCCTATTATATTATATTATTGGTTCCATTTGAAATTATCATCTATAACTATATTTTGCTAATAATAAGTATTACGTTATTTACACTAGTTGCATCTTTATAATTAAATGATCATGTTTGAGACTCGTCTGTACATTAATTAAATTTTAAAAAATAAATTCAGTAAACACAGTAGCTTTTTCCTTAGCACTTTGTTACTTATTCAATGTTGAATTTAATTATTTAAATATAAATATAATTCAAACTAATAACTTTAAATATTACATTCAATTTCTAATAAGTAGTAAGTAAACTCACATATTATATATCGACTGAATCGCTTATTAAGTGATTGATTCAACGCATTTGTGCGGATAATACAACGAACAAAGTCTTTAGGACTTACTGTTATTCAATTGTATGCTGATTATGTGGACTCGTTGTAGTCCGGACCTTGTCTAAGTGTCTTCTTGTAATTCAAAATGCCTAAATGTTAAAATTGTAAATAAAAAATTCCGAAAAAGTATAAATATAAATTTTTACTAATATAAAGCATAATTAGAAAAGTCGTCGCCACTATTGTGCTCGTATATTGTTTCAGTTTGAATTGGACTGTATACAGAACAGTCGACGAGTCAGGACCCCCCTGAAATTAGCTTTAGATGGCTGCGTAGATTTGACTTTTGGTTTTTTCTTACATTTGATATATTTTTTTCATGAGTGAACAATGCGCATAAGTTCGGAAAGCCTGACTTCAGAGCGCCCACGACTCGTCGACCATGTAAGAGCGGCCTAGCGAGCGTCCAGTGTCATATATACCTACGTACCTGATAGAAAAAAATCTGATATTTTGGATCGCTTATGATTTGTTGGATTATAAAGCTTATTCATAAAAATTCCAAATATTGAGGATCTCATATTTTAAAATCATAATAATTCGATAATCCACATCGCCTTGGCAAACGTCGGATTACCGCAAGTCCACTGTATTATAATATTGTATCTAAAGTAAGTTTTACTAAGTCGTTTTAAATTTAGTACCTGAAGTGATAGTTTGTTTTGCTTTATACCAAAGAATTTACTCTAATATTTTGTAATATTAAGTGATAATACACCAATATACTATAGAGATTTTTTTATTTATCTTTTAATTAATGTGCTCATCATCTTTTATTATCACTTTATATTGGCAGATTCCAAACAATATGACTGATTTTATTATGTTTATTTTATGATTACAAATAACCTATATAATAATAATAATTTATAAAGATAATATTCTATAATGAGAGATCGTCAGATGTGTTATATATTACAATTTACAATAATCAAATAAAAATAAATGGCTCGAGCCCAAGTTTATTGTCTTTATCATAATTTTCATTTAATGTGCCAAAATCAATTAAAATCCTTTTGTAATAGGGCAAAAAAAAATTGATAAGGACTGTTTGAATACATCCATATATTTAAAAAAAAATATTTCTGGTTTTCTTTTATAAATTCCGTATGGTGAAATATAATCATTAATTAAAATCTATCATTGTTAAAATAAATGTAATCTAATATAAAAATTTAAAATTTACAACTCTTTTTTCAGACATATTCTTGGGCTTAACATATTAATTACATTCCAAATAAAATAATAATTTATATCATTATTTATAAATGTAGCTCGCTAGTTTTAATGCACTTTATTTAGTATCATTCACTTACATATCCAATTAGAAACCCATAGATTAATATTTTATCTAGTCTTATTATTATCTCATAATATGTGATCGCGAGTCAGAGCAAAGCCTGGAACACGCCCGATTTGAAACTTTCAAGAAGCGCAGATTCCGTTATCTAAAATATTTTTCTGTCTTTGGAGTGGAACAGCACTTTAAAATGCTAAAAATAAAAAGTGATAAAAATAAAGAAGAAATTTATTGTAAAAATAAAAAGGGGACGTTAATTTTGTTTATTATATTATTTATAAAAATGAATGCCAAAGGTGAAATTCATAATATACATTGATTTTACTTACATTCAAAAAAAAGTGTTAGATTATTTTCGCAATTACAGTTTATATTATGTGGATGCTAAGCGTGAATAGATTGTCAAGTCTAAATTGTATGTTAGAACATATGGTGATATATACTTCAATTTATTTTTTATTCACTGAAAATTTTATTTTTTAATTGACTAAATTCATACGTTAATAAATTGACTGTGATGTAAATGGACTTGGATGTATCATTTTATTCACGCATCGTATCCGTATAAATATGTATAAATGGTCGTTCGCCTTGAAGAAATACCTTACATATGTAGGATTAAAAACATTGTTAAATTGTTAATACTGGACCAAGTGTTGTTTGATGTTGATTGATGTATTTTTACGGTAATTTATGTTTGATATAACTTTAATATATCGTAAAATCATTGTTCACGTCATTAAGGTTGTAAGCTCCGTCGTGGAATCTGG
The DNA here is from genome assembly GCA_917862395.2 of Heliconius sara. NCBI lineage: Eukaryota > Metazoa > Arthropoda > Insecta > Lepidoptera > Nymphalidae > Heliconius > Heliconius sara. The sequence goes on from OU860792.2 coordinate 5,750,647, forward strand.
TAGTTATATCAATATGCAATAATAATGTATTTATTTTTAGCAGAAGGCCTTATATTGACAAATAACATATAAATAATATACTATGAATTATTTAAATCTATTTGTCCACAATTTCTACAGTTTCACGATGGAGCCCTTTTTCAAATTTCTATTTCAGTGGGAGTTTAATTTGTTGTTTCACTTTATGGTTATATAAAATAAAGTAAGCGTGCAGTGGCCGGAAGTGTGACATCTAAATAAATCTCCCACTTTTTTTCTCTACTCTAAAGAATAATTCTTTATTATATTTGTATAAGATAAACGCCAAAATGTATTAAGAAAACTTGCTTACTTACTTTCTATTATTATCAGCACAAGCTTTATCGGTTTATATTTCAATCTATTCTATAACTATATCATTGAATCTTTGAAATTTCATAAAAGCACATCGAATTTACCAAATATATAAATATAATACCACAGCAGAGCTGTTCCAAGATCAGATATACAGATTGATACTGTTGTGGTGAAATGAATTTATTGTACAAGATTAAAGGGTAGACGTATTGTAAATTAGGAGCTTTAGCAATTATTCAACTTCTATATCGTATTTTAAATTCCTTCGCAAATAGTTATTAGAAATTAAAACACCAAGAGAATTTTAACATCGTAAAGATGCCCAAATATGTATGGCAATAATATTGAAGTAGTTAATTAAATATAAATCTATTGTTAGCGGATCCTCATATCATTCACATAACATGAACAGTAAATTTATTACAGAATTTAAATTCTTAATGCTTTGAACTGAGAAAATAAACACTTTAATATTTAAATAAATCCTATTGTACTAATTATCATAACTGTTTTACGACTCTTTAAATTTTCAATTAACTGTTAATACACTGCATAATGTTAAACTAAAGCGAAATCTAAAAATATACATACATAATTAATATAATTACAAGCCTAAGTCCTAAATAATCTTTATATTCTTATGGAAATTATTAATTTACATAAATGTATCAAATACTAATATATATTAAATAGTAAAAATTGCGGCTTAATACAAAAAAAAAATCTTCAATCTTATTACAGTATTTATTTTGTGATTACTACTCTCACATATGCTTTACATCATTTTAAATAGTATTTAAGAACAGTTATTTATTACTTAATAATTAATTAAATATTTAACGCTACCAATCTATGCCTAAATTCAAATTTAATTCTAATAAATAATCTAAAGGTTGGTACTGACCGACGCGACGACATTCATATAAACACATTTGTTTCGAATTTGAGCTCGTCTTGTTTTGTGTAATACGTAACAGTACGGTCGACGAGTTATGGCCACCCTGAATCTGACTAGATGGCTTCGCAGATTTAATTTTCAGGATTTTTCTTACTTTTCATTATATTCTCCTCGAGTGAACGCAGCTCAAAAGTTCAGAAAGCTTAACTTCACGGCGGCCAAGACTCGACGACCGTACTATAACATTTTATATTAAGTCCCGTAATGCCGATCAGTATCCACCTTAATGTTCACATCAACATGAGCGATTAATCCATTTAGACTCTATAGACTGTAGGTAGGTGTAGACGGAGTAGTGACGCCTCACGAATTTTACGGTTAAAGCTTAGTTGGCTATGTGCGAGGGGTTAAATAAGCACGCGGTGAAATTGATATATTACAAAATAATTAAATATTTGAAATGGCAAAAAAAATTAAATTGTCGACTCGTGTAGGCATTTGTACGTGTAGGTATTTTGAAATGGCTACACAGTTATAAAATTTGTGGTTGGAAATTTTGTGATATAACATTTTGAATCCAGTTGCTCCTCCGGGTGATCATAGTTGTATATATTGATACTGTTTTGTTATGATGTTATTTATTGAGGTTGCGAATGTTTGTTGACCAATAGCGTTTAGATTCTAAGTACTTGAAACGAGATAGAACTGTTTAAATTTTGCTTCTTACTTGGATTTAAATGTATAATTTTTATAAGACAATGCTTTATATAAAATTCTTATGATTTAACTAAAGGTTTCCAGTTTTCAATTTTATTTTAGTCCTACACTTTTCAGCATCACAAAAGTAAAATAAAAAAATATATAATTAGAGACGTTTATTTATTTACAAAATGACCTAAATATAATGATTAACGTTTCACGTGTATTTGTAAAGCATTATTAAATTATAATATATTAAACATTATATTTAAAAAACTTAGTATTAAAACACATTAAACTAAAAGAAAGTATTATTAAAACTTAAACTTAAATATTAAATCACAATTACAACATATATATCACAGACAGTTTATTTACCAGAACTTTTAATTGTACTAACGTTATGAGTCAAAGTAAAAAAAACAACTCAAATGTTTGTTACAAATTATTTATATTGTTATTTATTGGAATCGGAACCCGCGTATTGGCGTTCTCCAAATTCAATTTTTTATAAGTTTTCTAAAAAGATATTTTTAATGTTGAGTGTCGAATAACACATTTAAAAGGTAATAAATATAATAAATTGTAACAAGCTAAAAATCACTTATTTTTAATAACCCATAGCTCAATAAAGCTTGACATTTTCCCTCGACGTTCAACGTTGCATTTTATTTGATTAATTTTTAAAAAAAGTGTAGTCGTCATCTATAAAAAAGACTAAAAACAATTTACTTAAATGATATACTACATACAGAAACTAAAGACAATACCGGAAAAATATTAATAAAAGTTAATTGTTATATATAAGTAATATTGAATTCAGCATTTTTTTAATAATATTTCCCCTGCGAAGGTATCTGAAGTTTCGATAATTCATAATGTCCTCGAAGTTGTAATTATTTGATAAACTAAATCAAAACAGATTAATATGGTAAGTAAACCACGAGAACATGACATGTATTTTGTCACGCCCTTTTTCCTTTATCAGAAGTATTCAGAATTAGTATTGTAAATGTATATTTTTTTTTACTTCACGGTGTATTATACGAAATGGTAGACATTAAATTCTTTGTCTCAAAAATAAATAATTCGCTTGAGTTTGAATCGAAAGCATAAACGTTGTTACTTTTGGCCCTCTATAAGAGAATGTAGAAAATAGGGTATAAAACACGATTAAGAATATTGTTTAATAAAAATAATATATACTAAAAACAGATCAAGGCCACTCTTGAGTCGTCTAAGTGACGCGAGTTCGAGAACCGGTACGTTCAAACTCTTATAAGTTTGCTAAAAAAAAAAACTATCCTGAATGTGGAATAACACATTAAATATGTTTTAAATATGATTAAATAATATTCTTGGGTTGAGCCCCCTCAGTATTTGAAAAATTGGGCAACCGCCCAGTACTTGCAGATCTTTTTAATTTTGGCCCAGATGTGATCGCCAACTTGGCATTTGGTTGCCATCTTTCACTAATTGATGATTGTGCAGAATGTATTGTGTTCAATGCTTTTGTATAAACATCTAAAAACTTACTTAAATTTTCACCACTTATCCTATCTCCACTGTCTACTCTTTGTGCCTGAGATGGTTCGTTGATAATGCTTGGCATTGATCTGTTACGTTGCTTCAGCCCTATGTTTATCATTCCCAAAAAGTTCAAACTAAATGGAATGTTTAAAATGTAATTGAATACTATCATAATTAATAAAAATATTAATAATGCGTTAAAAATTAATGTTAGAAATCCATGCATTATTTTATCAAAGGGAAACCATAATCCATCTGGAAAAGAATAAACACAAGTTAGAAATAATAATCTTACAAATGTAATGAAATTATGAATATAGTATTTTTGTAATTTTTAAATGTTATTCGATACTAAGATAAGAAATACTTTTTAAAATTGTATGGCTTAGTGGTCAAACCATTCTGATGGTTTCCATGGGGCATAGGTTCAAAAACTACAATGTTATCACATATACAATGTCTTCTAAAATATGGTTCAAATATTTCCATGTATATACAGGTAGAAGCTGCTGCGCTCCGTTTACGGAAACAGCATATAGGGTAAAATATTTGAAACCCATACTTAAAGATTTTTTTAGGATACCTCAACAGTTTAGACATTAATTTTTTTTTTCATTTCACGATGTTTATCCACGCTGTATTTCATGTGACGCAGTTACGAATAGATAGATACCAATAACGTAATCACCTACTACTATAAAAATAATACTAAGTGTTGGCGATCTGCCGCTTTTCATTCTCAAAAAGCATACCAGAACGAGAAAGGGATATCTCTCGGTCTATTTTACGCCAATTCAACACCGTCGCCTTTAGTGTGCGGCGTTATCGACGTCGTAAATGACGTCTTATTTTACAACGATAATTTTATTAATTGTTTGAAAAAATCAGTTTATCGTTTTTGGAAACATTTCTTGATTTAATTGTATAAGGTTTTTATAATGGAGTCTAAACACTTTGATAATATTCAATGTACAATAGCCTTATTTTTTTTATTTTAAGCAAATATTGAAATACATAATCTTACCTGTTGCTCCATGGATAATAGTGTTAACAGTCTCACTAATAGACACCATGGGTTCAGTGAGTAATGTGGTAATCATTCTAATACCAATCTTGAGCGGGTTCATATGTTTCAGGAATAAAAGTAGATTAGGTGGTGGCACTTCACAATCTGATGTCCAAATGTACCACTTGCAAGTATTCACAGCTTTAATGAACTTGTCAAGTTCTTGTTGCTCTGCTTCCTATAATTGAACATATTTATTTATATATTATTAACTTCATGTATACCACACATAGCAAGGTCATACATTGTCGTCCCCAATTTTCGAATTCTTGAGGCAATGAGTGTTATGTAGAAAAATCAATGGCCACATTTTGCCTTGCTTTTTTTATAAAATAAGTTTTATTAATAAATTATTTTGTATGAAATTAATAATATATATTACAAAGAGGTCTTATATTAAATAAGATGTACAATCAGTTATAATGGTTCCAATGTGACAAGTTAATAATATGTTGATTATGACACACTTATACAGTGCCACATGCAGAGAATTTTAGCAATTGTCAATTATTGTCCAAATTTTAGTAAGAAATTTCTATATATTTTTAATAATTTTAAAGTGTTATTGTGGAATACATTTCATTAAAATTTTTTAAAAAAAAAACCAGCTTCATGCTGTATCCCATACACAGCAGAGTAGTTTTTTATGGAAAAGACAACGAACGACGTGCGGGTCACCTGATGTTAAGTGACTACCGCCGCCCATGACCCCGTGCAACCCCAGAGGAGTTACAGGTGCGTTGCCGGCCTTTAAGATGGGTTGGGCGCCGGGGCCCGGCAATACCTGATGCGAAACGCAGTGGCATAAAGCCACTACTTCACACCAGTTTTAAATGCCGGGGGTGGTAACCATCCAGTCGAGTCTGCCCATGCGTGTTGCCATTGCTGGCGACGTGACTCTACCACGCGTACTTTAGTCGCCTCTTACAACACCACCAGTACCAGGATGATCCTATTCTAGGCCGGGATCACACGGCACAAAACAATGTTATACAGAATATGAAAAATCTAGTGTCAAGTTAATACTTTTGTCTTTACTTTCTGCTCAAATTCAAAATGCTTTGTGTTAAGGTACAGAAAAGTGGGGAAATGAAATAAATCTTTTCTCTGAGAGGGATTAAATGTAAACCTTTCTCATTTAAAGTAAAATGCTGCCCACTCCACCATGATACCCTCAATTTATAAACATTTTTAATATGAGCATACATATATATTATACATAACTAGTTAAGAATTTACAAAAATTAATACAGAAGTTAATCTTACTTTATAAGAAATGAATGCCTCATATATATATAATCCCAAAATTACTAGAATAATAACTTGCTTATGAGATATATGCCTCCATAACCAAAATATTGTAGTGATCCCAGCAATAAGACTTGTTGTCCAAGTAATGTACATCTGAAAATAATAAATATAACTCAAATAATTTTATTGTAACGACATATTTTTGTGTAAGCGACTGTCTGTAAATTGTTATCACAGCTGGTCATATTTGTAAGAAACCCCCATCATTGCTGTTGCTTTTGACTGGAGTGGGGATTGCAGTTAGAGTTAGATGCCATCCAATTGCACTAAAATGGCCAACTAGAACTAAACCAAAGTTTTGTTTTTTTACAATTGTTACAAAATTTTTATGTATATGTATTATATGTACAAAAATATAATTGATTATATTGGAAAAAATAATCAATCATATTTTTACACATAAGTACAAGTAAGTTAAGAAATAAATTAATAACTTACTTTATATTCAATTAAATAGAATTGAATGTATTCACTCCATGCCATGACTATTCTCTGGGCGATTGTTGGTTTATATATAGATTCCTCTATATAGCCCATAGAACGTCTGAACATATCTTCTGAGAAAGGAGCATTTGATTTAATATATTCTTCAAGAACACTCCATTTCTCTGGGCTGTATTTCATTTGTAGGGCAATATCGATACTGCCATCCTCATTATTCTATAAAATATATTTACAAATAGAATAAAAGCAATAATTAAAATGTTGTTTAAAAAATATAAATTACCTTGACTTGTCCTGATTTTAATACAATAGCTAACATTCTTTTATAAAACCATTCTCCTGAACCTATATTGTTTGTCTGTAATTTCCTTGGCGGTGTATTTTTTAAGTCTGGTGGAATATTTTCTTCATTTATAACCGTAACTATATTGCTTTCATAATCCCATGGATCTGGACCCATTTGGCTCTCACATGTACTTATTAGTAAATTACCTAAGAATATTAATACAAATACATTCCACATGTTTCACCTCAATATTTAATTTTTTCTAATATGTATTATTTATTACACGTGTATTTGTGTTATTTTCTATGTATTAACATGTTTCCAATACCGTTTCACAGATTTTGAATAAAATCAAATATGAATATGACATCATAAACAGTGTTGCAATATAATGACTCATCCATTTCCTTCAAATATCAATTATTAAGCAAAACTTGATGAATAAAAAATAAATAATAAAAAAAATATTTATATGATTCTGTTCCACGTAAATGATTATTTGACTCATTTACACGCTTGTCAAGACTCGGAAAGCGCCGACACATAACTGAACAGGGTAAACACCAAACAAACACACCAAGCTTCGTGTGCTTGCTCGGTAGTGTTGGTCTTCCCATGGACATATGGTTATGACATTTGGCATGAAGTGAGATCTTACAAGTGAAAGTTTATCAGTTAATTTCATACAAAATGAGTATAATTTTTTTTAATAAAACCTACAAACTTGAGTTTGTCAACTTTTAAAAGTTCTACGGTCCCTTCACCTGTCACAATCCTGAAATTTGTACGGAAGCCCCAGTCGACGAGTCTAACTCGCACTTAACCTATTTTTTTTTATAATTTAAGAATATGTGAAGCCTAACGAAAGAGCTGAAATAGCTTCGACACCCAGGTCAGTCACGTAACATGTTAGGAGAACCGAACATTTATAAACATTCTCAATCACACAAGCTTGTGAACGGCATTCAATTGTTTGTAATTGATCTAAGCTTGTGTATGCTTACCGAGCTTTGAGAAGTATAAGTTAGTATAAATTTTAATATATTACGCAATTACGCAGTTAACGGCTTATTTGTTCATTAAAGTAAACATAAAAGATAGAAATAAAAATGAGGCGTTATTTAATAATTATTATTTTATGGAAAAGACACGGCAAACGAGGGTTCGGGTCACCTAATGGTAAGTGATTACCACCGCCCACGGCCCCGTGCAACCCCAGAGGAGCTACAGGTGCGTTGCCGGCCTTTAAAATGGGTTGGGCTCCGGAGCCCGGCATTACCTGATGTGAAACGCAGTGGCATGAAGCCACTACTTCACGCTAGTTTTAAATGCCTGCCCTTTCCATGCGTGTTGTCATTGCTGGCGATGTGACTCTAACACACGTACTTTAGTCACCTCTTACGACACCACCAGTCATCATCATCATCATCTTGGTGATGATCCTATTCTAAGCTGGGATCACACAGCGAATATTTAATTTTTGAATAATTAAGAAACAAGAAAAAACAATAAAAAATAATTGAAGAAAGTAAATATTGACGGCATTGTGGCTTCGAATATATTTTTCTGAAATATGTATATTTAAATGTGATGGATGAATTTAGCACTAAATATATATAATTTTTAACTATAATATACAATTAAATAAAAAATATATATTATTGGTCATATTATGTATGTTGAATAATGTTTGCTGCCAATACAACTTTATTATATTTTCCGCATATTGGGTAAGAGTCCCAAAAAAGGTTAACACTATTTCAATTGACATTTACACAATGCTTTTGTTCGTAAATCGCAATTAATAAATGCGTTTCATTTGACAAAGGTCGGGACTGAATTATAAACAGATTATAAAAATTGGCATATTAATATTGTATTACCTAACCTATTTCATGTTTTAAAGTGCTTTAATTATAAATATTAAAAAAATAATACAGTCAATACAGATTTCGATATCAATATTCATATCAGATAACTTTTAAATATAATAAATAATTAAGAAAAATTATCAAAGTTTTGTTAAAAATATAACAGTTATGTAACAATGATATATTAAATAACTTAAGTGTTATTTGTACTATTTTGTCTTTTAAGAACTTTGAATTGATTTTCATCGTACATCGACACTTATGAAGTCTGCGCAACGCGAAGCGTACAATTAAATGTCACTGTCAAAATTCAATATTGCTAGTTTAGTTAGTGTATATTTGCTTTGCCGACTGCTAATGAAAACTTAGTAATATTGTTTTCTTTTTTTTAATAAAACAATCATTCATAAAGAACTAGAGGATAACAATAAAGAGAAAGGTTATAATAAAGTGAAATGTCTTCTATAGATTTTGATCCAGCTATTAAGTTATGCCTAAAATACTTGCATTCTAGTGCTTCTGATTCGACAGAACAATTGCGTTTAACTCTTGATGATGTGATTCGACAAACTTATGGTAGCTCTAAGACTTTAGGTAATGTTTTACCAAAAAAATATCTAAACGAAGAGAAAAATATGGAGTCACCTTCGCGTTCCAAACATAAAAACGAAAAAAATACAAATGTTACAAAGACTATTCCGATACCTCAACAAAGTCCACAACAGATACAGATACCGGAGAGAGAAAATGATGATGGTTCAGTTATGGATTTCGATTTCTTGCAAGAAGATTTAACCTGTGTAGTTTGTAGACAAATAGCTGTTCAAGCAGGAAATCGCTTAGTAGAATGTGATGCATGCCATGCTCTTTATCATCAGGTAATAATGATAGAAACTACTTTACCATATATTTAGTATTATACATTTTTGGAAAGCTGGCAGTTCAAACACTGCAGTAGTCTGTGGTACCGGGTTGACTACCCATAAAATAGTTTCATTTAAAATTTGTAATAATTGTGAAAATCTAAGATTTTGCCATTATAATATCATACTATTTCAACCATGCTTTATTTTTTTACAGGATTGTCACAAACCTGTGATAAGTGACAATGATATGTCATCTGGTTGGCAATGTGCATCATGTTTAACATCTCAGGGATTCGCAGCCGGGTATTCTAATAAGTCACTATCAACACCTAAAAGTCCCTCTCATGTATCTGGGTCTACAACTCCTGTAAAGATTTCTTCTAGTAGCTCTTCATCATCTTCACCATCAAAAGTTGTAACACCTAACATTAATATAATATCAGCAGATAAAAGAATTCAAATAATGAAGAAAAAGGCAGCTAAACAACATGAAAAAAAGAAAAATAAGTAAATTATAAAATTCAATAATACAGTCACACCCCCACATGGCAAAATTAATAAGATATTTTTTAATAATATGCTATATATTAAGTTAAAATTAAATATTTAGTTATTTAAATTGTTTGAAACAATTGTTTTCAAATGGAAAATCTATTACATACACATTTTTTTCAAACAAAAACCATTTAATGTGACCAAAGTAAATACTAAAACACATCTAAGTTCTTTTTATTTTAGTAAATTCCTTCCTGAGTTTTGATTATTTCTTGAAGTCTGTTTTGATATCTGTTCATGATATCTTGGATGTCTGATTAATTCAATAATTTTAGATTTTAGCTTTATTATTGTGTAAGTAGAGTCTTGTGTTCAAATGAATTTTTTGCAATTTGTTCCTGACAGGGGAATTTGGTAAGTAAGGTGTGAGCTGCAGACTAGTCAATCTAAAGTTGCAATACCAACCTTATTAAGATGTTTTGTGATGTTTTTATTGATTCTTCTCTTGCTGTGCAATCAAAGATAGTTTTTATTAAAGAAAATACTAGTTAAGGGGAATGGAGGCAAAGATCTTTTAAAGATAAATCTTGTTTTATTTAATTACCTTCTATGCACATTTTTAATAGTCACTTAACAAAACGAAATATATATGATAATAACATGTCAATTGTCCCTGCAAAATGATCTCTACAAAGTGCATTTAATGGCAAACAAAATTGCAGAGACGAAGAAGACTAGATTAATTATTAGTTTTTGAAATGGTCTGTCTGTTTGTACATGCACATCTTTAGAACTAGTGGCGAAATTGAGTGGTTGTTATTTGTAGTATCTATCTGTTCTGTTTGAAAGCAGTTTGTTATGGTCGTATTTTTAAATGACTTCAATAAGGACGAGGTAATCAACTTGACTATTTTTTTTTGCTTGTATCGATTACTCAATCGAATGAGTTTTAGTGTTAAGTATTCATTGCTTCCTATCTTTATTAGTAGTCTTTTAAGCTTCTCGCTGTATTCCGCATTTAACAGGGTAGGCCGATGCAACCTGGGAACCTAGTGAGATACTCCGTTTCCATTAAGACACTTCCGTTTCCAACTGTCAGCTGAATTCTGGAGGCATTGCCTTGCCTTGTTACTAGAGCGAGGAAATGAAAACAATGGGAATCAAACTTACAACCTGTCGCGATTATTCCTTGGCCTCCATTTTTATAAGTAGTTGTCTATATTTTATTTTCATTTAAGTTGATACATTGGAACATTAAAAACACATTCAAGGAGGTAACCTGCTCATGAGCTCCTCATAAAATGTAATGATAAAATCGATGAATGCGTCACAAACACTACCTACTACGTTGGTTTGAGCTCTGGGCACATCTAGTGGGAGGCAGGTCGCAGTTCAGAAATTAATCCCGCAATGGTGTATCACAATAACTAAATTATTTATCTAATCGTAAAAGCCCCCTCTACTGACCCTGAGTGTTTGTATGTCCATGTGTAGATGTAATCATACATTCACATTTCATATGCTTATATGATCCCAAACAAATTTACTTACGCAATAAGTGATCACACATCCATATATTCCTAAATATAAACGTACGTTACATCCGCACCCCCTCTCACAAACGAAGTTGCCATTCTAGACCTAAAATTAAGGTAATAAATTGCCTTGATTGGTATGGACTACAACACTAAGCCATTTTAACTATACTCTTCACTTTTGTGTGAAACAGAGTAAACTTTCTCCAGGATGCCGTATATAGATTGGGTTTACAATATGATAAGCAAATAAAATAATTTTATAATAGATATGTATAATATTACCAATATTTAACACATATCCCAAACCATTGATTTCTTTAGCAATGCATGCTGTGTGCGGGATACAGCGTGAAGCTAATTTAATTTTTTTTAAATATTAATACAAAAGCTAATCTTTAAATTTGTAAAGCCTTATATACTTAATTAGAAAACGTATAAAAATTTGAACGTAGCGGGACTCGAACCCGCGCCTCCTGGAAACTGACCAGGCGCTCTGACCACTGAGCCACATACAGCTTACACATTTGTATTTTTTAGCAACACAATTTTATATATATATATATATATATATATATATATATATATATATATATATATATATATATATATATATATACATAGATATAACGTTATTCAAGATTCGTTATTTCAATTAATTATGTGGAAGTAGCAAATTTATTGTCAAAAACGTCAAAGGAAACACCAAAAATACTCTTATATTAAAAAAAAAATCAGCTTCACTTTGTATGCCGCACATAGCAGGTAATTTAAGTTAGTAAATTAAGACTCAATACTTTTTTAGAAAGAGTAAAAAATTTTAAACGTAGCGGAATTTAAACCAACGCCTCTTGGAACCCGCCCAAGCACTGTAACTACTAAAGTCATACGCTCTTCTCACGCTGCAGCTCTTTATTGGTGTTGTTTGGTTATATTGTTTTAGCATTATCATTTGGTAAAACGTTTTAACGTCTTTAAAGTAGCATTCTAACCGTATAATTTTTTTATGTAGCGGGATTTGAAAAATCAAAAAGCGTGCTTTTTGGATAGAAGTAAAATAATAAGAAATATAATTTTTGTTAATAAACTTTTTTAGATAGAAACTAAAGAAGAATAAAAAAAACTCTTATTCAGTAGATTAGATAAACTTGTTCATTAACACGTTAAAATAAAGGTCGTCAAATACAAAATAATATAGAATACTTGCTAGGTAAATCGATTTGTTCGACTAATTCTATAACGATCTTTTAATAATTATTCAATTATTATTACATATGTATATATAATACAAGTAAAACTAAGAAATAAATATATTTGCCAATTTTTCAAGTTTTACCCATTAGTCAAGCTCTGAAACTTTATTTAAATGATCAAATAAAATTAACGTTTCCTTACTTAATATTTTTAATCGTTATACATTCAAATATTCAACTTTATAATACTGTACAAACAAAATTACAATATTTTGTATCTATAGCTATATTCAGGTGCCACTTTGTAGCGTCTATAAACTGAAATACAATCCTACACTGAAGTTTCCGTTGTTTTTCCACCAGCGCATTGTAACCAATAGGGTGTGTTGCGATCGCCGATTGGTGGATATATTAGTGAGGGCGGCTTGGGATAGATGGGATGCTGCGCAGTCTTCAGGATCTTAACTTTATCTCCTGATAAATGGGGTTGAGGTTCATATGGATACATATAATTTGTAGCAACGCCTACCGACTTCATGTTTCGGAATAAACAATTGAAGCTTATCGATAGTTTCAGGGCGGAGTGTTGTGTGGGCGGACGATTTTGTTATAATCTGTCACACAAAAAACATTATATTTGATAACGATTTTCCCGTGTTATTCAATATTATATAGTTCAAATTGCTCTTTTACTTATTAAATATATTCAGTGAATAAGATATACCTGGTTACTATTTAATTTTTTATACTTTTTTGTGAAAATGAATAGTGGTAGAGCCCGTGTCCCAAAATGTGCAAGATGTAGAAATCATGGTCTCATTTCTAGTTTACGAGGGCACAAGAAGGCCTGTGCTTATCGCGATTGTCAGTGCCCAAAGTGTGGATTAATTAAAGAACGACAAAGGATTATGGCGGCTCAGGTAGGAATTGTACATATTTATACTACACTACACCTACTTCAATAACTGTACTTATAATATATTGTTTTCTGTGGACATGTTAGTATAATTTTGGCTGTACCTAGATTTTACTCCATATATCGTAATAATAAGAAAATATATTTAAAAGAAGCAAGGCAAGCAAGTAAGAATGCACTGAACTCGCAATTAAAGTTGCAAAGTACTAATTATTAATATTTTCCAACAAAAAGATATTAAAGAAATTAAGAATAACCACAAAAAATTGGAACAATCATCACTCACTCAGGACAATGAACTATTTTCATTTCGCTTCGTTCTTGTAACAAGAAAAATCACGGCGTTGAGTTGAGTCACTCAATTCGCAATACCTTAAAAATTGAATGGAAAATGCGGAGCAGTGTCTTAATACTAGGTTCCCTCTGGTTACCAGGGTTACAGAACTTTTTTAAATCAAACCACTGATAATTACCTAAAATCAAATCAGCTTCATGCTGTATCCCGCACACAGCAGGATAGACAGAGGGGTCCTAGTGTTAAGACACCGTTCGTCTTCGCCAGATTCTGGAAGTAGTGGAACTCAACGCCGCACTTTGCCTCCACACTACACAAAAAAATGGAAACTTACATTTAAACAAATATTTCATTTCCTCGAGTCTAACCCACAATCAGTCGCGTTTACAATCTTATTTTGTGCCCCTGCACCACGACTGGCCTCTATCTAATACATGCGTAAAACAAAATTCTAACTGACTGTTGTTTGTACATGGAAGAAATAAGTATAAGGACATCTATTATATGAGAAAATTTAGAATATTTTTTTAACTTTGTCTGTTTGTCGGTTTGTTCGTGCGTGTGTTCACACTAATCCCAGAATCGGCTCAATCGACTTAAATGCAGTTTTTACTATTACATTCGGGCAAACTCTCATAACATTTAGTCTTTGTTTTATTTAAATAGGTTAATAAATATATCTTATGCAAGTTTTGCAATGTGTCAGCTTTTTTCAAAGTGTTGAGTTATTGCGCTTGTTTATTAACGCGCATAGTCTACTGAGAATGAAGGGAGATTTTTTACGAACTCTCTTGACGGGATGTTTGAAGGAGAGCTTGGAGTGTAAAATTACCCCTAGATACCCTAGATACCCCTAGTTGAACTCTTTTTCCAGGGAATAGACTCAACGAGGCGAGTGCAAGCTTTTTCAAAAAATACTATTCCTAAATTTTTTATTTTCATATTTATGTTATAATATTCTATTGTCCTACCCTATTTTACGTTTTACTGAGCTGGCTCTTACTGGTCAAAAGTGTATTTCATTGTAATGTTACTCCTCCTAGACCGTTAAACCTATAACTCTGAAATTTTGCAGGAACGTTGTAGACGACACGGTGGCCCCAGCGAAGTAATTCGGTGATAAGTGTCATTGTAGTTTTTGCGTCAATGGTCAAAATTTGTCCAATAGAGTTAGGCTGTGGAACTTCTTGAAATTCACGCGCACAGTTTGAACTTTGACTAACTTACCTAACCCAGCGCGTGCGGAAAATAAAAAGTCGCAAAATTTCGCGCAACATAGCTTTGCTCAGCTCCACCCGCCGTGTACAGCATGTGGCAGATTCTAGTATATCTATATCAAACTACCTATATCTATATAAAATTTTAGTGTTACTGAGTTACTGACAGACAAATCTACTAAGCGCCAAACAGGGGCGCAGGAAGCTGAAATTTGGCATGTAATATGTCCGTGTACTTGTAATGTGTTAGAGAGAGTAGAATTTTGATCATTGACAAATACCGTCTTGAAATTCCTACGGAAATGGGAAGAATCCGAAATTTAGGCATCAGGGTTCAAAGTTCACGCAAGTGAAATAGCGAACGACAATTCGTTGGGTAATAATCTGTATTTTACTTGTAGGTTTTGTTAATACAGTAATAACATCAATAGATAACTTCTTGAGGAATGTCGTGACACACGCGTGTACACGTGTGGAACTGTAAATGCAACAGATTCGATTTCCACTCGGGGAATTTAAATATTTTGTGTTTTCATCTGGTTAGACCTAGTTCTAGCGTGACGGAGCTCAATAGATTCGAAGATGTGCGTGTAATATAAAAAAACACTTAAGTGCGAGTCAGACTGGCCCACCGAGGCTTCCGTAACATTTTCAGGATAATAGAACAAAGGGAAGTACAATATAAAAAAGTTTGACAATTTTAAGTTTGCGGGGCATATGTACTCATTGTCTCTGAAATGAAGTATTAATATAACATTTTCAATATTCTCTTCTTCGGAAAAATGTGGAACGGAGTGTCTTATCACTAGGTTCGCTCTGCCAACCCTGCTGATGTTAAAAAAATAATAAATGATTAATTGTAATATAAATTAACATTTAGATATCTTAGAGAAAGAACGTGTTTTTATTTTCTTTTTTTTATTTCTTCTTCATTTTATATATTTCTTTGTTTTATATGTGCAATAAAGTTTTTTCTATTCTAATCTATGATTATTTATTCAGTTATTAAATCATAATTTAAATAACTTTGGATTTTATTTGATTTTGCTTGCAAAAAATCTTATTTTAACGAATTATTTTTAGTTCTTTCAAATCTATCTAGGTGGCTACGTACGGCACCGAAATCGTGGTTTTTTGGAGTTCGCCTATCCCGCGGATATTCCGAGATAAAGTATATGTTGGTCCGTAGTCCGAATCGGTTCAGTTACGTGGGTACTCTTATGATTAATCATCAATTACTTCAGATTCTCTATACTTCAAGCCTCCACTTTTATATCAGCTTCACGCTGTATCCATCACACAGCAGGGTAGGCAGAGGGAACCTAGTCTTAAGACACTCCGTTCCCCTCTTTCTGCCGAAACCTGGAGACATTGCGTGTTGAGTGGCAGAACTCAACGCCGCGCTTAGCCTCGACACCAGAGCAAGGAAATAGAAATATAAATTTAAGCAAATATTTCATCTCCTCAAGTGGGGATTGAACCAACAACCAGTCGGTTTCACAGTCACACTTCGTGCCACTGCGCCACGACTGGCCTCAAACTCCACTTTTATATTAATAGAAAATGTTTTTACTATGGCGGCATTTCATTATTTCTTATAAATAACTGGATTGTTATGGATTTTCATTAGATACAGATCTTTAATTTTTATATGTTACTGGAACATGCTCATCACACTCAACAACTTTTATTAAGGACCACTATGGTTCTGCATCAAAGTCAAAGTCAAAATCAAAATCTTCGATAAATTCTCTATATCAAATATAGCCTAGATCCCAGCCTGCCCAGACCTAATAGCTACATACTAAAAAAGTTTTCTTCCAAGCCGCAACTATAGATTCACTACTAAAATTCATAGATGCACATTCTGTTAGTTAATTTCAGCCTCGCTACATTGTTTTTTCCTAAATATAATTATGTAATGAACTTTATGATATTTATGCAATTTAAATTGCTATTCCCGTGTGACAGTATTTACTAAAAAAATGTGGGTTCAGTTGTAAATTTTACAGAGATAACATAGATTTTAAATAATTAAAAATCAGAAAAGTTTCTCACCATATAATAACGAGTTTCGAATTCAATTTTTTTAGGATTACCGGGGTATATCGGTTACCTAATTCAGAAATAACATGCAACGTGAAGGCGTTAATGTGTTTTAATGTAGTGAAATCGAGACCAGCTAATGCGCTGCTGAGTTTATTTAAACAAGTGGCACATGTTTACCGCGGACGCCGGATGAGACATCGATCGGTTTGCTCTGTAATGCATCGCTGTCGATGTCCTACCACTTTCATAGGGAATTTATGAGTCGACATTATTATATATACATAATAGTAGTTATGTGTTAGAAAACAATTGTGTATCTCAGCCTTGTTGTTGTGATTATATTTATTTTTATTAATATTTAACATTTGAGGCCAGTCGTGGCGCAGCCACAAGAAGTGAGTGATGTGTGTGTGTTATGAATTCGATCCGATCTCGAAGAGATGAAATATATAATTAAATTTATACTTCTATTTCTTCGCTGTGGTGTCGAGGTTAAGCACGGCGTTAAATTCTGCCACTCAACACGCAATGCCTCCAGAATTCGGCATAAAGTGGGGAACGGACTGTCTTAACACTAGGTTCCCCCTGCCTACCCTGCTGTGTGCAGTATACAGCGTGAAGCTGATTAATGTTTAAGACCAAAATTATATTATTTCCGAATTAGGTACATTTTATATATCAATACGTACCTCATACATATACTTCCTGGTGGCTAACGATTACCTATATAAATTATTCCTAAATATTATAATAAATTAACGAACTGTGTTTACATTATAATTTCTAAATATTTTTCCATATTTGTAATTAACATTATTATTATTAAGTTATGGTAATAATACTATTTATGTATGTAAGTGTATGAAGAATCTACATCTATATCTAGTTGGTATTAATGTTTCATTTGTTATTCATGATTATTTATAATTTTAATTTTATTTTTATGCAATTACGTTATAAAAACTTTACAAAATTACAAATTTTCTTTCCGGGATAAAAAAGTATACTTTGATATTTTTACAATTTAATTTAATATTGTACCAATTATGTTATTTTTATTTAATTACTTGTCTTAGAACGTTGGGATAGAATAAGTTGTAAATATGCCACGTATCTTTTTATTTGATTTAGTGAGATCGACTTCTGTTTTCGTTTCCAATGAGGCGGGGTTCGCCCCGGGAGCGATGGCCCGTCTAATCCCTTGGGTGACCGCTTACCAAACATAAACATTGTCTGTTTGTCATTGATTTCACGCTAAATTAATTTATATATCAGTTTACCAATCGGTCAATGTCTACAATAAAAAAAAACTATATAAATATATGATATTGATATTTTTACAAGGACTTTTAATAGATATAAATACGAGTTGAGTTCTTCTACGGAAAAGCATACTTTTTAGTTTAGTACAACTTATCAAAATGATGTTTAAGGGACATTTTAGAATATATCAATATTGGTTTATTACAAAATGTACATAAAAGTATATGTTCTGACATTTATTTCATTCTGGTTTAAAGTAACTTAAACCACATCACATCGCTATTGCAAATATATAAAAAAAATAGTATTTTCTTGTTTTATAAATATACGTTAGTAGATATTAGATAAGTAATAATAATTAGTTTGTTTTTTATATAATACCAGGTCGCACTAAAAAGGCAGCAAGCTGCTGAAGACAAAATTGCTCTACATTTGGCTTCTGTAGAAAGTGGAACTTCGTTAGAAACTTTGCCTCCTGGTCGAATATATGGAATGCGAGTCACCGGGCCATGCCCGAGTCCTGGTCCAGAACCGGATTCAGCGGCGGATGATCAAACAGTAAAATTCTATTTATTTGGATTTTTCAAAATCAAATGACACACAGAATGGCCAAGACGGATTTGGAGTGCGTGGGATAAGTTCTAACTGTAATCAGGATGGTTTGAGGTTCTATTGGCTTCTATTGTATTTCCTCATGTCATTGTTATTTCCTCGCTCTGGTAAAACAAATTTACTGGTGACTCTTTGTTTTGAATTGGGATAAAAAGTTGAGAACGAAGAGTCTGATAAGACTCTTCGTTCTCAACTTTTATCCCTATGACCTAATGATAATTAGGTTCACAGTTGCCTATCCTGCTATATTATTACGTCTTAATATAATCTTTTGATACAGAATTAGTAAGGTAGATAATATTTATATATTTTAAAATTTATCATATATTATTCTAGCCGATTCATATCGATAGCGAAACAAGCGATTCACTACCAGATTGCTGCAGTGCCACAGCAGACTCCGTTGGAAATACGAATAACGCTATTGGAAATCCCACACGATCCTGGTACTTACCTATACTTTGTGTTTATTATATTTAACATTTTTACTTTATCATTTTTTAAATTAGTTAATAATATTAACACATAATTGAAAACATTTTAGTGTTGATGAAAGTGCAAACAACGTGAGCTCAGCAGGACTAGAAATGTTACGGAAGCTGTTTCCGGGTAAAAAGCGCTCTGTTCTAGAGTTGGTACTTCGTCGTTGCAATCACGACCTTCTTAGAGCCGTTGAACACTGTAATGCAATTCACGTAAGTTAAAAAGAAATTCCAATATCCTTATTTTTTAGATGTTTTAGACGATTGTCTGAAATTTATTTTGTTATGTAAGTCAGGGTATTTTTTTTATAAAGCAAAAATTACTCAAAAACTCAAAGTCGCACTTTGCTTCGTTACCAGATCGAGGAAATGAAAATATTAAATCCCTTCTTTAATTTCTTCAAGTGGGAATCGAGCTTACAACCTGTCGCGTCTACAATCGCTTTCTTGTCACATACCCGTCATTGCACAGGGGTATGTGCAATGAAGGATATTTACTTATTGTAATTTAGTACACGTAGTATGCCTAATAATAAACATACTACCTTGCAGACACAACGTGACAAATCACTGCCCAGCGTGAGTTCTACCTCAACTATTAGATTTGAATCAGTAACCAGTTCAGAAGAAATCGAATCCAGATGGTCAGCATTTCGGCCAGTCGGACCTCGAGCACCGTTGCTACCTACACTAGTGATGGGCCGAGTGTGTGGCTCCGAGTGGTTGGTGCCGCTGCCTGCCCTACCAGCTCTGTCTGCCCCTTTATTATTGCCTATGCCACACGCTCCTCCAACCTCTTGTGCCCCCGACTGTCGACAGTGTAACAGTCATCATTGAGAGCAATCACCATCAAAAAAATAATAAATATTAATTTAGGTTTTATTATTTATTATTTTATGCAATAATATGCAATGAAAAGTTATATTAGCTTTTTTAACGTGTAAGTAAGTAAATTTAATGCAATTAAATTATTTACTAAAAGCAGGAATGTGTGAACAATTGAAACCTTTGTATGTCATTTTATGGTTTTGTATGTTATGTTCATATTATGATAAAAACTAATAAAGAGGTAACATCGCTCCAAAAATGTGAAAAAAAAAGGCAACTTTTGGGTAATTATTTGGATGGAACACTAGTAAAGACATGGCACGTATGGAGTATATGTGTTAGACAATTTTTTAGATGGTATGTTTTAGTAGAATTATATTTATTCTTTCATCATTTTTTTTCACAAACTGTACAGAATAATGAAAAATTTATCATAGTCCCGCCAAAATAAAAAAAACATTAAAAAAATACTATATCTATCTTTATTAAGATATTTCTAAGTCTATAAATTTGTCCTTAAATCGATTTTTATCTATAATTATGTAATAAGACAAATTAAGAAACCTAATCTAAGAAATTATTTGAAAGCTTATTTACTCATGTAAGAAATTTATAAGTAGGTACATATACTTTTGAATATATAAATTAAGTACATATTAAAATTAAAATAATTGAAAAAAAAATGTTTTATTTCACTACCAATGTCTTTCCTAACCCTATTTAGTTATTAAATTAAATTATTAATATTCAGCTTCATTCTGTTTCCACTTTCCGCCGAATTCCAAAAACATTGCGTGTTGAGAGGCGGAACAAAACGCTGCGCTTTGCCTCTACACCAGAGCGAAGAAATGAAAATATATAATATATTTAAATAAATAATTCTTTTTCTCCAGTGGAATCGAACCCACTACCAGTCGCATCTACAGACACCTGCCGGCGGTGACTGACTCAGATTATATAAAATTAAATATATAATAGATATATCTAATTTACAATTAAATATATAATAAAAATAAACATGACGTGAAAAACTAAGTAAAATCGTTTTATATGACATTGAAATCATGGTAACAGCTTTTGTAAATACGATGGTTGTGAGATCAATGTCCATTCGGAAGAACAAATTTTATTTAATCCATAATAAAGCCAAATAGAAACCATTAAGCGCTAAAACACAATCTTAACAAACAATTCACAAACAATTCACTCAACAAATAATTACTTGTAAAGTACTCGTATAAAAAATAGTAAAAGTAGTAGAAATTTTTGCCTGACTGCTGTGGAAGATAAAGCGTGAAACTGATTAAATCAAAATGTTCCGTTGAGCCAATTTATATAAATCTGTTAAACAAATACCATTTTGGACCCTCTATGCTGGGAGCTATTATGGCTGACAATAACAAATTCGTGACAGTAGGTACTCTAAATGAAGATAGAGGTTTCAGTTCTACTAATCAAATGCTTAAAATAAATATAGCAATGCTTATGATATTTAATAATTCTGATTTTTGTGAGTATTGTGTATATCAATTTAGAAAAAATATTATTTACATGAATCAGTTTCACGCTGTATCATGCACACAGCAGGGTAGGCAGAGGGAACCTAGTGTTAAGGCAATCCGTTCTCCACTTTCCGCCGAATTCTGAAAACAATTCGTGTTGAGTTAAAAAACGGCACGCTTTACTTAGACACCAGAGTGAAGAAACGAAAATATAAATTTAAATAAATATTTTACTTTCTCGAATGGTGATCCAGTCCACAACCAATCGCTTTTACAGTCACACTTTGTGCTCCTGCGCCATGACTGACCTCTTTTCTTTATTTTATTTAATTTTGCTATATATAATTCTACATAAATGTACCTATTAGAAGGCAGGAAAATAAGAAAAAGAAAAACATATTAATAAAAGGTAGTAAAAAAATATATATTATATTTCATGTTAATTACTAATACACTTCTACTACTAAAATAAATTTAATTACTAAAACTTATATGCATCTAGAAAGTACTTACAAAAGAATTATATTTCGGTTTCAGTCTTTAACCCAAGAAGTCAGCGCAGCTATATATATTATGTATATTGAATAATTTTTAATGTTGCCTATGTATTTAACTATCTAAATTACTTATTAAAAATTATTATTAAAAAACAATGTTCGAGTGGTATACAGCTATTTGTAATTTAAATCAAAAATTCTATTTTAGTAATGAAATCACTGGGTGTCAATAAAGTTCATTGAATTCTTATTTAATATTCATATTATTACATGTCCACGATTAAAATGTCTTATATTTCACGTGATACTCGTAGAGTTTTTGTAACAATCTTTTGGTGTGATTTATAAGCAATTATCAGAATATTATATCCATATTTTTTACTGGGTGTCATTTTGCTATATATCTTGTGTGATGTGAACTATGTAATTAGAACATTTTTCACAGTATTAAGTGGTCGATTGTTCGAAAATAAATATTCCTTGAACGATACTACAACTATTTATGGTGAGTCATTCTGCGTATCAAAACTCATAAGTATCGTGATCAGTAGTATACTTCCCTTTACTATATTCACAAATCCTAGATCAGTCTTATAAACATCTGGATATTTTGCATAAATGTTCCTTTTATATCATATACGATTACATACGTCATATGAAGTGGACAGTATTGATAAAACAAGTCTAGATTCTAGACTTAACAGTACAATATTTTTAACGTTACTAACAGGTATATGCACCTTGCAAGATTGTGATGTGTTCTTCAATGGTATACGCCTAGCCAGAATAATTCGAGAAATCGATTTTGCAAGATATCATTTCTACGATAGAACTGGCATTTATCAACGCAGTAAAAATCTTGGTATCAAATCTTTGCAAGGATCCACTTTAACAGTATCTGTAAATGCTGTACCTTTATTTGTACCATATAAAATTAAAACTAAGGTAATATCATTAACTATTTATTTATGTATATGAAATGTAGTTTTGTGAATAATATATTACGTTGTTTTTTTTCCTTTTTAATTATGAAGTTGTAAACAGTATAGTATTGTATATATTTGGCTATTATACATATTAAGTGTATTTTTTGAGGGCGATTTATATTCCATCCCGGTGAATTGACAACTAACAAAATTATATATTTTATGCTCATGTAACTAACATCTATTAGTTAGTACGGCAGTTGCAGAAAACTCGCAACTCGTCGCGTTTAGCACTACAAGTCAGCATATTGGGATGACATGCGTACATTTTACTCATTTTCCTCGTGGGTCCGGTTTGCTTCTCCTACAATCATCCTAGAATCTGTGACCCTGCTGTTGCGCACATGGTTTTACAGGGCATGGAACTTTATATTCCTCGCATCAACCCATGGCAAGTCACAGCCTTGTTCTGATACGTCTTGCAAGCTAGCTACCTTTACCAAACGCAAGACTGGTTACTAAGGATCCGAAGGTATAAACCTCAAAGAGGAAATATAAACGATCCACAAGTTTCTTTTAGTGGCAAATTGCCAAAGCAAGGACGGAGCATATCGCCAAACTTAGCAAGAAGCTTGAGAGCTATCCGTTTAGAACAGTTATGGGCGCTCTCAAAAGCGATACTTGGCAAGTTCAGTCAGTCTTGCTTCCGCCATTACACGCAGGAAATAACATCTTGGCCTATGCGGCGAATGAGAAAGCCGATTTCCTGAGCGCTCTCTTTGCCTCAAACTCGACTTTGGATGACCAAGGAACAACGCCGCCGACAATCCTCGGTGCCCGAGCTCAATGCCTAAGGTTAAATTTAACCAAAAATCTGTTAGGCGAGCTCTGCCCTTTTTGGACATCCACAAGACGACTCGAGGAATCTTATTCATTTGATGCCGAAGTAAGGCGATGGTTCCGATCCATCTAAATACATGCTCATTGCTATAACCTCCCTGCTCTCAAAAGTCTTGGAGAGCATCTTCAATAGCCCACTTTTCGTTTTATCACAGGACCACGGATTGTTTCAATATGGCTCCCGCCATGGTCGCCAAATTGGTGATCTCGATGATCTCGATGGTTTACCTAGCCCATCGTTGTGCTGCGGCTTTTGAAAACAAGGGACAGGATCTGGCAGTTAGTTTGGACATGGCGGAGGCCTTTGATCGAGTATGGCATGGGGCGTTCCTTGCAAAACTTCCATTGTGACTTAACAGGTTTCTCATACGGAGTACTGTTCTCATCTTTGGGCTCCCCGGTATCAGCGTTTCGTAGAAACTTTCTGCCTCGCTGTGCGTTCTCTACCACATTTATCATGGGGAGTGTTCTGGAGAACTGTTTGACTTTTACCTGCCGCCGAATTTTCTAACCGCACAGTGCGTCACAAACTCAAGTACTATCTACATTCCACTACCAGGTGACCCGTACGCTCTTTTGCCTTCTTTTTTTTTATAAAAAAAGTGCAGCTTTCCCATGCTTATCAGGCTAGATCCTTGATCTTATTATTTGACCGTCTATCGTACTTGGTACCTTCTAGTTATGTAGTATATTATATTAATATTATTCATGTGAATGTAAGTTTGTTTGTTCATGCTTTCACGCCGAAACAAATCAACTGATTATCATTTATCATAAAATTTTGTATACCAACCTATTCTTATTTATAAGGACATAGGATACTTTTTATTTAAAAAAATATTATCTTATGGCTGTAGGTAATATAAAAATAAGTTTAAGCGAGCGAAGCTGAGTTTGAGTCTCTAGTATTAACATAATATTTATATTAATTTGCAGTTAGTATTTTGGGATGAGAAATCTTTATTTTTTGAACATGAAGTAGTCACATTACACGACGGAAAATCTCGGTGTCTAGTGGTCTCACGTCAATATGCCATTGGTAACTATGACCTAAGTACTATGATCTTACTCAAAGGTCTACCTGGATCATCCAATCGCCGTAACTGCCCTAAGTATATAGAAGATTGGCTGTTAAGTATGAAAATTAATAGTCAAAAAATAAATAAAAAGTAGAAAATAAAAATTGACAAATTTGTGCTGAGAATAATAAACAATGTATATTACATTTATTAAATAAGGAAAATCTGTAATTTGTTTATCTAAAAATACTATAATACATATATGAAATATAATGTTAATAAAGTATTTGTATTTTGTGAGTATATTTATACCTTTTATTTTTAATAACCATTTATATAATTTCCGACCACAGTGTATTTGCTGTTATTATTTTTTTATTTAAGAGCAATATATTTTCTCCTCAACTATACTTTTAATTATAATAATAATATAAAATTTTAAATTTTCATATTTTTTATTTAAATTTTAAAGTGTTATTCCACACTTAGGAAAGAACAATAATTATTTAGAAAACGTTTAAAAATTTGAACATAGTTCGAGTCCCGCTACGTTAAAATTTTTATACGTTTTCTAAATAAGTACTAATTTTTTTTTCTTATTTTAAATTCACATATTTCTATTCTATGTTCAAAAGTACAACTATCACAGCTTCTATATTATGTTTTTCACATTGTACTTTGCATGGTACTTTTACCGTTGCCTCTAGTAGTGACGTAGGCGACCAATACACCGGTTTACGCCACACAGTGCGCTTCTATACTTGTTATCGGACGTACAGATAAAACTTTACTTACTGTGTCACAAAATAAGAATAAAATGTATTGTGTCGTAGTAACAATTATAGCGTTATTGTACATTTTCTGGGATGTCAACTATTTCCTTCGGATCGCATTCACTATAGGTCTTGGTAGACTGTTCCAAAAGAAATGTGGAATAAAAGATCCGACTTCCATATATGGTAAGGTTATTAAATCAATAGATATGTGTATTTTTTTATTTATATTTTTGTGATTGTATTTAAATTTAGGTTTTTAATAGATTTTTGTAATTGAACATAACTTAACTAACTATCAATAAAATATCTGTGTTTTAATTACTCTTAACTAAGAAATAAATTAACATTTTATAATTTTAATTAACTAAACGCACATTACACACATAATATTTTTTCTATTACAAAATATGTTAATTATATTACCTACATTACAGGTTTTTGTACTACCCAAGATGTAGATATTTTCCTACGACATATGAACAATGCTCGCTATGTTCGGGAATTAGATTTTGCAAGATTTCATTTTTATGATAGAACTGGTATCTATGGAAATATAAAGGCAGTTGATGGACATGCTCTACAAGGAGCTTCGAGTATTCGGTATAGAAGGACTATACCTATATTTACCGCTTACAAAATAGAGACAAAGGTAAGTTCTTAAACTAAATGAAAATCTGCTTTTCCCTTTTACATTTATATATTGAGATGTACCTATACACATGTATTTGAGTTCACTCATGACATTTCTAAATTTTGTGTTAGTTTAACTTAAAAACAAATGAATAAAATTAACAATCATAAAATTATAATAGATAATAATAAATTATACAAAATTAAAGAAAATGAATTTGTCCTTCCTTCAAAGCATTAATGCATATTAAAAGCTGAGATAATATTTATTTGAGTAACAGCTAACTTTTTATAAATTCTGAGATTTGCTACTTTCTCAAATATAGTATATAGTATAGTATAGTAAAGTAAATATAGTATATTAAAGAATAATAGTACATATAATAAAATATAATATATACTAATATAATACAATTTAATACTACATACTATAAAAATTTGAACTTTGCCACCAATAGGTACCTACAAATCGACTTTGGAATGAGGCATATGCGGCGGTTTCCCTTTGATACGTTGATGTGTAGTTTTGACAAAATTAAATGGCGTTTTATATTACAAAAATAATTTTATTATTTATTTTGTTTGAAAAAATCACTATTTCTATATATATATATATAATGTATATATTTACTTGTATTAGGCTTTTAGGTATAGAGTAGTACACTTCCACCTGTATACTAGATTAGAGATTGTATCATGTTTTGTTTAGATAATGTGATAGTCAGTATAATTGAATTTTATATAATTTTAATATACCTACCAATACTTTGTGCAAGTACCTATTTCAATAGAACTAAAATCACATGAACACGAAAAATATTCGTTACGTACAATATGTACGTCAGAACATAGTGACGTAGGAATACAATTATTCAAAATTATGTGGAAATTACATTAAAACAAAGATGAAACGAATATAATAATAATTATGAGTATGGCAATATGAAAATATATTAATGTTTTAAATTCATTTATATTTTTTTAAAAGTTGGGGCAATAAAGTATCTATTTTTTCCGAAATCTTCGACTTAATGAAATGAATTTAGTATTTTGCATTGTTAATACAATCTAATGTTGACGTTATTCTTGTTTACAGTTAGTTTATTGGGAAGACAAAACTCTCTTCATAGAACAAAAGTTTGTCACACTGAATGACGGTTTTGTGAGAGCGGTTATTTTGTCACGACAAAACCTCATTAACGTTGATGCAGATACACTTCTCAAAAATGTTTCGGGTGCAGAAAATAAACCTGAATGTCCAGAGGAGATCAAGCGTTGGTTAGAGTCTATAGAAATCTCTAGTGCAAAGCTTAGAAAGAAAGATTAATTTTTATGATACATAATGTGTTATTATATATTTTTTATACTATTTTTACGAAATAAACCATATGTCTACAGTGTTTGTTTTTTATTTTGCATATTAGTTTAGTTAAAAAGTTTAAAAGTGTAATGGTACAGTGAAAGTATAACGTTACCCTGGCGCTTATTTCGCTCCGTATTAGGTTACTGTTTATACAACCTGCACATTATTAGGAGTGTAGGGGAATAAAGGTTTTTTTGAAAGTATATTGATTACCTACTGATGTGCCATGCTGATACAACAGTATTTATAAATGTTTAGACTTAAAAAAATGTAAGCATAGTAACTTTTCTGGTGCAAAGAGCGCTAAAAAATATGAAATGAGTGAAAAAAATTGTTAAAAATATTAATTAAGGCAACATTTTCTTATTAGAGTTGTTTTTTTTTGGTTAAATATATATCGATTAATAATGCAATATTTTTCTAAGTAGCTCTTAAACCACTGTTCATTGACATCAAAAACAATGCATTAGCGTAAAATTTTGGACTTACTATTCATTTGGATAAAAATACAGAGTTGAAATGATTATAGCGGTCTTACGCGGAAGATGAAAGAATATTTACAATTTTTGTGACCAATCTCTAAAACATGAGATACGACCAGGATTAATTAATAAAAGAATAAGCACAAATTAAAAAAACTATTACAAAATACATACAGTGTATCTAATGAAATTAAATAAAAGTTTTAAGAAAATATAGAGTTGAATTATAATTTTACTAAGATACCTGTCAATACTTTACATTTATTTTTGTAAAAGGACACAACAGAGAATACAGATTAAAACAAAAAAAACTTATAAACATTGATAACGTTTTTTGTATTCATTATTTGTGTCTTATTAGAAACGACAGTAAAAACGTA
This sequence comes from Heliconius sara, assembly GCA_917862395.2. Classification (NCBI taxonomy): domain Eukaryota; kingdom Metazoa; phylum Arthropoda; class Insecta; order Lepidoptera; family Nymphalidae; genus Heliconius; species Heliconius sara. The sequence goes on from OU860792.2 coordinate 5,779,314, forward strand.
AACAGTTCAGTCTTTTCGGCGTCACTTCTAACACTGACGGGGTATTTGTGCCCAAAAAAGACCACACCAGCGATAATCTTATTTTTTTTGTTTATAACATTCGAAAAGTCTTGAGTTTATTAAATATTTATAATAAAAAGAACTGGTTGCTTGTAAAGTCGGTAAAATTATCATCCGTAAGACGATAATGTTACGTGTAACGTCATAAGAATACCTACATTGATGAAAAATTGCATACTTTTATGAATTGAATTGAATTATTGTCACTGAATTATCATTATTTTGTATAATTCAGTGATAATAATTCAATTGAAATTTTATTTAATTAAATTATGAAGATTAATTTTAATTCATGCAATTTAAATTGGTAAAATGCAAAATTTGATTATAAGTAACAATGAATGGAAAAGCACGATCGGCCTAAGCATTAGGTTTGTGACGAACAAACCTAATGCTTAGGCCGATCGTGCTTTCTATCGTTTTTTCCGCGCTCTCGCTTGCACGCTCGTCTCTGGTGGAACGTGAAAATGAATCCTGCGATTTCGTTCGTACAGCCGTCATTCATCGATTTATAAGATGTTATCACGTCAAAAATGCATATTAAAATTGCGCAACTTACAAATAACTTGTAATTTTACAAGAGGATACTCAAGAGTACTCAGATTTCTTAACTCTTACCACAAAACTAAAACATGTATTATATTTAAATTTATGATCGACATATTATTTCCAATGATCGTGACTGTTTGGAGTAGTATAGATGGTGGCGCTTGCCGCCGTGTGTGTCTTGTCGCGTAACAATAATAAAATATCCATTAGCCCTTGTGACATGCGGTTTCAGGAATCTTTCCAATTACCCTTATTTATTTAGTCAACGAACAAATAGGCAATCGTGTAAACTTGATGGTAATAATATTTAAATTATAATTCGTTTTTAGAAGTATAATATGTTTTTTAATATTTTCACTCAATATTGGCTTTAATTTAATTATATATTTTAAAATAAAATTTAATATATTACTTATACTAAATTTGATGGTTCCGTACCTCTAAAAGTTATATTTTTAGTTATTTTTCATATAAAATGAGCGCTTACGCTTTATAAGTCACATGCCGATTGACCTACAATTAAATTGGTACGGAATCCTCGAGGAGCGACACTAATTCGATTGGTCACACTAACTCGCACTTGACCAGTTTTGTTATTGTGGGTCAGTTGTCACTCAGGAAAAAATACCTACTATTTTTTATTTTCATACATTGGTAAGGCAAAATGTAGTGTTAAGTTTCGTCACATAACATGGAATGTCTCGATGTCTTTTCTTAATTCTCTCTGCCTACTATGCAAAAAAATTATGATGATGTGAAAATAAAACAATAGTTAGTACCTCCCTATAGATTTTTTTTAGTAGTAAGTAAGTAAATTTAAGTAGTAAGTATATACTATGTGTTTGTTAACAATTGTCTATTTAACGATTCCATATTTGTTGTAAACTGAAATAATCAATAAGCCCCATTTTATGAATTATAGAACTTGAAAACCCTATTATTTCTTGTTTGAAAAACTATAATTACATGACTTTTGTAAATATACTTTGAAGAGTCTAATAGTGGTAAACAGTAACAGTAAATAAGTATCATTTCATTATATGACATATCGAATACGTAATGTTCGTGACAGGCAAATTATATTGTGCCCAATTATTTCCCATATTCAAATATTTTTTTGTGTTCTGGTGTATTTTTTTATTTGTAGTACAATGTAGTTCATTATTTAATGGATTTGAAAACTTTACTTACCACTACTAGACAACGACACTAGACAAATAAAAAAATGTATAGGTAGAATCATCGACTAATATCAATATAAATTCATCATTTTAATTCATAAAATACAAAGGAACCCCAAACAATAAGCAGATTTTCCATATAAAAGAACCGCGGTCACATTGTAGCGATATAAAATTTAACGCGCTATATAATATAATGTACAATGATACCTTTACAAGAAGCGTTGACGCCCATAGAAATATTATTGAAAATAATAATTGGTCAATATCTAAATTCATCGTACTGTGTTACAATTATTTCTGAAGAATACTTGTTTCCCAAATCTCCTCAGAGTTTTATGTATATATCTGCAAGAAATAATGAGTCGCTAACTAATCTGATGCTTAACGCATCAGAAATGGGTTGTTCCGATTATATCGTACAACTAAGTGAACCGGATATGTTTTTTGTAGCATATGAGAACGTAGCGCGTATGGGTAACGTAAGGAAAGGTGACAGAAAAATAATTATGCTTCCCACTTTACACCATCTTATCAATGGAAGTTCAGACGTGCTTTTAAATGTATTATCAAATAGAGAAGCCCGCTTCGTTGCTAACATATTGCTAATAATACGAGCAGAATCATCTCCAGAGTGTCATATTTACGACTTAGTAACTCATAAATTTGTTGGCCTTGAACAAAATGATAAGCCTATCGTTTTAGATAATTGGAATTCCTGCACAGAAGAATTTGAAAAGAATGTAAACTTATTTCCACATAATATGTCAAATTTATATGGAAAGATAGTCAAAGTCACAGCATTTACTTACAAGCCTTATGTCTTGTTAGATCTTGAACGAGACGGTCGAGACGGCTTGGATATTAGAATTGTCGAGGAGTTTTGCAGGTCATGAGACCATTGATAAAATAATAAATTTAATTGTTATTAAATTTTCAAAAGTATTCCTAATTAATGGTTTTCACAGATGGATCAATTGTACAATAGAAATGGTTGGAGACGATGGCAGACAGTGGGGAGAAATTTACGATAACAGAACCGGTATCGGTGTTTTAGGGAATGTATTCGAAGATCGAGCTGATCTTGGTATAAGTAAGATTTTAACATTTACTTTCTTATCGTTATTTTTTATATACTTTATACGACATAAAGTGTATAAAAATATTATACGAAACTTCCTTGTTACAAAAATGATCTTTATTTAGATGTTCTAATTTTTTTTACCCAGCTGCACTATATTCCTGGTACGAAGAATACGTTGTAATGGATTTTTCGACTCCTTATGTAAGAACTGGAGTCACTTGTATAGCGCCTTCACCAAGGTACAGTTTTTTTTCAGCTACACGTTTTACCGTATATAGCAAGGTAGGTCTAAAATCATTGCGTTTTAGTAGCGGAACTAAACGCCGCGCTTTTTCCCTACACCAGAGCGAAACAAATAAGATAAGCGAAGAGAATAGAGTGGGAGTGGGAATCGAACTCACAACCTGTCGCGTTGACACGAATGTGCCCCAGCGTCACGACTAGCCTTTTTTATTTTATGCACTAAGATTCTTATTATATTTTTGTATTTGTTAGGATTTAAAGATGAAAAGAAATTTAAATGTTTATATCATGGGGATTTGGACCTGCTTTCACAATCCACTAACAGTAGGCGGTTACTGTTACTATTCCCGAACAATAAGGTCAAACTAAAGGAAAGCTAAAGTATACCTGTAATTAGTATAAATATAGGCAAGGTTTCCTCTCTTAACACTCATTCTTCTTTCATAATTTTTTTGGCATTTTTTGACGAAACAAAATCGGGATAATGAGTGATGACTCGTTCTCTCGACGTGACATTCTGCTAATAGTAGTAGTAATAGTAGTAGTAGTAGACTCGACCAACTTAACTGACTCCGCATATCCTCCGAAGAGATGGCAATCTAAGGTATATAGGTATATTTTTTTATTATTTCAGATTATTAGCAAGTTGGCGAATGCCTTTACTGCCTTTTAATTTGTATATGTGGATTGCCATAATTTTCACATTTATATATGCATCGTTGGCTTTGATGATTGCAAAAGGATTTTCTACCGCTGATATATTTTTGACAACTTTTGGTATTATGATAACACAGGTATGCACATTCACTCCGTAGATTATAAAATTTTTAAGTTTAAGCGAAGTGGAAGGTACCTTTAGCAGGAAAGTGTGCTTATATTAATTTTAAGTTTGAAATTATTTTTATGTTAATCTACATACTCGTATAAAAATAAATGCATTATGTTTGTAGTATTATTATGTAATTTAGAGGGATTGTTTTATTAAAACGTAGCTTGGGAGCTTTTGAACCTAGTAACTAATCGTGAGTACGATAATGCAGAAAACAATTAGGTACATAGTTTTCTTTCAAAGACTATTATTATTTAATTTTACTTATTGTATAAAACCAAGCGAGCGAGAGTAAGCAGCAAACTGCTAGTAAAACACTATAAATATAATAAAAATATTTATAAATTTAATAAAAAATATAAAAATTTTAAATAAACTTTTTTCTTATTTATTTAGTCACAGCCTGAATCTGGATTCTCGTCATGGCGAACGCGCAGCGTGATCGGGTGGATGATGCTGACTGGCTTAGTTTTGGACAATGCATATGGGGGTGGTCTGGCATCCACTTTCACTGTACCCAGATATGAACCTTCTATTGATACAATTAAAGATATTGTTGACCGTAAGCTCATATGGGGCGCTACTCATGACGCTTGGACATTTTCTTTAATACTTTCTCAAGAGGTTACTTGTATATATATTATATTAGATACGTTGGATATACTGATAGTATTTCTATGTAAAAACTTATAATAAATTATATGTTGTAGCCTTTGCTCAAAAAGTTAGTAAAGTTATTCCGTACGTATCCATTTGATGACTTAAAGCGTAGAAGTTTTAATCGGAGTATGGCGTTCAGCATTGAAAAATTACCTGGTGGTATAATCAATAATCGTCATATTATCAAAATTAATTAAAAAAACATTATTATTCTACATAATTATTCAACAATTTTACTTTTAAAGGTACTTTTGCTATTGGAGAATATATAACCAAAGAAGCAACTTTTGATTTAACTATTATGTTAGAAGAATATTATTTTGAACAATGCATTGTAATGATGCGGAAAAATTCCTTTTATACGCATAAATTAAGCAAACTTATAGGACGTCTTCATGAATCAGGCTTGTTGCTGGCGTGGGAAACACAGGTACCTACTTAATTACTTATGAATTACCTATTGGTAACGTTGTCTATGGTTTTCTAAGTTTTTGTTCTTATTAATATAGGTATTATCTGATATACTCTTTTGAAATAATCACGCCAAGTAGTTTGTTATTGTATTATTAGATAAGTTATTATTTCGAAAATTTTGTTTCTAGATAGCGTTGCAATACTTGGACTACAAGGTTCAATTGGCAGTTAAACTTTCAAGGTCTAAAAAAGACGTTGAAAACATAGAGCCCTTGGCTTTAAGACATGTTGAAGTACGTATAGTAAGTTGGGGTAAGATCGGTGATGGGGCAGGAATGTCCATTGAATGACAATTAAATATTAAACATTAATATTTCTCTGCTCTTGTATCGAGGCCAAATTAAATTCCATCACAAAATGCTTCAAACATGTAATGCCTTGCAAGTTCGGTTCCAGTGAAGAACGGAGTATCTTACGACAAGGTTTGTGAAGCTGAAAAAAAAATTGACTTTACAAGAGTCAAAAGTAAAAATCGTTGCACTTCCTAAATTAAGAACTATACAGCCGTCTTCTACAATTATCGCCATAGACTATTATGTTAGGGTAACCCGAACCTGAGAAATTATTTTTTCTTATACTGTTCTAACACACGTAAAATGCGCCCGGTATTTCGTCAATTTTATTGTTTATTAAATTTATGTTACTTAAAAACTACTTACAATTTATTTTCTGCTTGCAGGGAATTTTTATAATTTATGGTGTGGGAGTTTTGATATCACTTATATCCTTCGTGATAGAAATTTTACAAAAAAAGAGAAGTAACAAGCACCGTTAATGCCTTTGTCCAAACCAAGATTTGCAATAATAACATTTTTCTACAATTTTTTATATTATTAATTTTTTTTGTCTGAAACTAGATTTTAATTTATTTTAGCTTAATATGGATAATAATAAATTAGTTCGTGGATTGCTAACTTGATATCGCTTTTTTAAATATAAATACTTAAAATAATCGATATCAAATTGTTAAAAGAAATTAATTTAAAAGAAAATAAATACTGAAGATATGTGCTTAAGAGCGTAATATAAACATATATTCATAACGCTTTTTTTAGAAGGCAGAATATTTACATGATAACCAGCTATTAATAATTAATAATTAAATATTAGATTGAGTGTCTGAAATATTGTACAATATCTTCATAAATATTTAAATTATCTAATAATATTCCCATATTTCAAGCCAAATACTGCCGTCAATATGTGCATTTTACTCTTAATATTGTCAACCGATTTCTATAAAAGAAGTTCTCAATTCTATTATATTTTTTGTAACTCAATCACAATTAATAATATAAAATAGCTACTTATTTGTATAAATATAATTTTTGAACGTAGTTATATTTCTCTATTGGCAGCGTCTGTCCACAATGTTGCTATGCTTAAAAAATCCTTCATGTTACGCTTACACGCTTGTTGAAGCTCAAGCGTCCGCAAGCTCCAAACACTAAGCTCTGCAAAGAATTACTCGGTCTCAATTTAAGGTTATTAAATAAAGATTACTAAAAGAAAGAAACTGTATATAGATTTTAGTGTATAAAATATATGAAATAATTTAATTTACATATTGAAATAATATACAGAGTCATTTTGTTTGAAAAATGTACTTTTTCATTTTCGCAAAAATCTCCTTTATTTTAATTGTATTAGGTTTTTATAGAGAAGTTAGAACTGTGGTTTCATTTAAAATTATGATGACAGACACTCTATATACCAATAAATAAAAAAAATGCAAATTTTTTGTTACTTCAGTTATTTTTAAATAAACTATTATAACATAATAATAACATAATAATTTGCATGTAAATTATTATGTTATTGCGCAGGGAAATATATCCATTTCACGCTTCACGCCGTTTCACGCCAACTCATGAGCGAGGCTGAATAAGCGCCAACGTGTAATCACATCACAAGAGTTTACCGCAAACGCCTTTTAATTTGTGTTCAAAAACAGAATAGGTACTCTGGATTGGCTGAAAACACAGCAAGACGATGTCCCAATCTGTCTTAATCCAACCCTGACACCCCGTTCACCCATACGTATTGAATGACACTTGGCAAACTTTGGCAAGCGTGTAAGCGACTTATCATAATATCAAAATATACCGTAAAAAAATTACTGGTTGGATAGATCAGTAAATATTTTTTGTATGTCTAGTACGAATTGTATAAAGTAAGTAATGAATGAGTAAAACGTTTTGATACAAACATTTAAAATAAAATTATGTAATTACTTGGGTAGTAATTATCATATCTAGCAACTTTTGCATACAAGGACTGCCAACATCTAAAATCTTTTATTATGTATTCAATATTATTTATGAATGTTGCGATACTGATATCGCGGGAAAATCGATCGATATATTCCTCTGATGTTGTTTAGTTGAGTGCGAGACGTCCGCGTAACGTGTAAAGAGGGAATAATATTTTCGCAGCTAACTTTTAATTAAAATGTTATTCTAAATTATAATTGCAAATTCTAAATTGTAATTATTGTGTTTATTAAATATTACTGTATGTGTGCTGTACTACGATGATGGCTGTATGTAAATTGTTTTACTTTGCTTTCCTTGTCGTCACATCTGCTGAGTTTATTTGGAAACATCACAATAATGAAGAATTACCTCAAATATTAGAAGAAGTTCATGAAAATTGTCCAAATATTACGAAAGTATATACACTCACTGAACCATCTGTAAGAAATGTACCTCTATATGTTATCGAATTTTCCGATAATCCTGGATGTCATCAACCCTGTAAGTTAATATTTATTAAGAATGTTCGTAATAAAAATAAATAAAAACTTCTTAATTTATACTTTTCTTCTAACAGATAAGCCTGAAGTTAAATATGTTGGGAATATACACGGAAATGAAGTTTTGGGCAGGGAATTATTATTGGGCCTAGCTTATTATCTCTGCGATAAATATAATAAGCACGACCGCCACATTCGAACATTAATTCATAGTACTCGTATACATTTACTACCGGCTATGAATCCTGATGGTTGGCAATTATCTACAGACAGTGTAAGTTTATTTCCTTCACCTAGTGTCGATGTTATTTTAAAAAAGAAATACTTTTGACTATTTATTTCAGGGTGGGCAAGACTATCTTATTGGGCGTAATAATAATAACTCTGTAGACTTGAATAGAAATTTTCCTGATCTTGATGCTATTACATTTGAATTTGAGCGTCAGGGCATTAACCATAACAACCACTTGCTCAAGGATCTGACTCGACTTGCTGCTCCGGTAAGAATTTTATTAATATTACATACATTTGATACATTTCTAGAGGAAACCTTAAAATGCTTTAAATATTGTTTCTTATGTAAATAGAATATTAGGGAAAATTTATATTTATAATCAATCTTAAACTTTAGCTGGAACCTGAGACCAGGGCTGTTATGCGATGGATTATGTCTGTGCCATTTGTATTGAGTGCAGCTATGCATGGAGGTGATTTAGTAGCCAATTATCCTTATGATGAAAGTCGTAGTGGTGCACCAGTGTCTGAATATTCTGCCAGCCCAGATGATGATACTTTCAGGTAACTGTTTCATTTTAAAGTAACCAAAATTATTTATCATTTTTCATGGGTGCACTGTGTGTACAGTGTTTGACTGTTAAAGCAATAGTCATAGGTTTGGTTCCCACTCATGGGAGGGTATTATATTCATATAACATTAGTAATAATGTTATAGGAAAATAATTCACACTTCCTGAGGCCTAATTTATATTTACTATATAAATTTTTATCTTAATAAGGCCGTTGTAGTACAGAGGGACAGCATCTGGCTGTATACTGTAGTTCTTTTTGTTTGATACCTCTGAGCTTTTGACTAAAATTAATTTTGATAATGTATACAATATAAAGTATGTCGCTACAAATGGACGAAAAACGTAATATCACAAAAACTTAATGTCACATCAACAATTTCATGATTTCTATTGGAAAGGATACACTTCAAATCAAGTCAACCAAACCAAACTCTCATCAAACTACCCTTTGTCTGTTATTTTTTTGTTAAAATTTATAATTTGACATTTACCTCATGTGTGTGAACGTCGTGGCGCACTGGCGCGGCGATTGAGGGTTCAATTCCTAGGAGGAAATAAATTGTTCAATAGTTACATTGCCTCGCTCTGGTTACGGTAAGTGGGCGAAAGTAGAGCCTTAACACTAGGTTCCATCTGCTTATGTGGGTAACATGGATCATAATGTGCCACACACCACTAGGGAGCTGGCCATGGCGTACGCGCGCGCGCACGCGGACATGGCGTCGCGCAGTCGCGCCGGCTGCCGCGCCGGCCCCGACGAGCCCAGCGCGTACAACTTCGGCAAGCAGGGCGGCGTCACCAATGGCGCCGCCTGGTATAGCTTGAAAGGAGGTAAGGATTTCCAATGGGGTGTTTTAGTAAAATAAATAGTCGAGAGGGTCTCATAACGCTTGCGAGGAAAGAGGACGGCTACGCTTTTCTCCGAGTTAACCTCAAACCGCCACCTGTCGAACGTTGCAGTCTTTCGGCTAGGACTCAAGCGGAGCGATCCGCGGTGTAAAGGGCGTCGGCGGCATATACCGCAAGTTCGACTTTATCTGTACGCGGAATGCTGCTCCTCCTCCTTAATGGCGCAAACAACTCCAGAGGACGACAGTGTCCCTTCTAGTCTATATCAAAACGTGCGATTTGACAGGTATTCCCGAATGATGTAAACGAGCGAGTTTGGCAGAGCCATACGACAGTGCTTGAAGAAGCTTGTCGCTGAGAATCGATTTACGGACGTTGCATTTCGCGATGTGTTTCCTTAGTCGGTGAACTTGGTGTAAGGATGAGTGGTGTGATCTAAAGCTGAATTGTTTATTGATGAACAGTTATTTTGTCTCGACCATTTATTTATTTAATCTGTTGAGAATGATTCTCTCGTATACTTTCCTGAAAGTATACGAGAGCTGAAGTTAGGACCAACAAAGAAATGAATTGAGTCGGATGGTAGAAAGTCAACTCCCAGTCGCCAACGATATATTGGCCGTATTATAGTATAGTAGTAGGATATAACTCGCTAATATATATATTATACATTAAATATATTTATATATTTACTTGCGAGTTGTGAGTAGACGTATTAGGTAGCATTGTAATCCTTTTTTACAACATTTTTTAATTATGTTAAGTAAGATTGTTACAGTTGTTTGTATAACAGGAAATACACTAGGTATTTACTACAACACTGACATTTTAATGCGGTTAGCCATGAGATATGAACTGGTTTTTGTAATGAAAAATTTTGCTCTTACTTCCAAGTTTTTTTTTAATTTTCTACTGTCACAAATTTGTTAGACAAATAATTAATGTCTATATGTATAAAAAGGAAAACTGTCTGCAATATTTTTTTAATTGCCTCAATATATATTTTGCTATTAATGGTGAAATATACGGCAATATTTTGTTACAGGTGGTTTCCGTGATAATGTTAATAGAATACAATAAATATTGTCTGTCGATGTACCCACTTGGGAGCTAGCTGTACATAATAAATAATACACAATTAAATTTTTTCATTCATTTTCACTAATTGTAAAGTGAATACCGAATAGAAAATGATTTATTTTTTTAAACTCTAAATAAAGTTAAACTAAAAGTCTATTATCGTCAAATTATAACCGATTGGTAAATATTATAGATTTACCGCTTCATATATTTTAACCATGAAATCTTGAAACGCTTAGCCTAATGTCTAGAGGCATTTTTTTTAAACATTTGAATGCTTATTAAATATTCATACGCTAAGTTAACATAATTTTGCTATTGTATTATTATGTAAGTCATTCCCATTTTTGTAGGTAAATACGATACAACAATATGAATTCGGCATTTGTAATTTTAAGATATTTTTTACATATATATGAACAAACTAGATATTACGTGATATAATGAGTTACGTCAATATTCTTAAACAGTTACTAAAACTTATGTTGTTCGCTCTGTAGAAATATTTTTTAAAAGCTTTACTATCCAAGGATAAGAAAATAAAATGATAATTTTGATGAGAAGCCAATTTTAATTGACACGAAATTAGAATTTTCATACGTTTATAGCACATTGAAAATATCCCAAAATATATCTTATTATTGTTGTTTCATAGAAAAAAATCTCTGAATATTAAAAATGTTTCACAAGCAGCGAAATTCGTTCACAGGAATGCAAGACTTTAATTATTTGGCGACAAACGCGTTCGAGATAACATTAGAACTTGGCTGTCAGAAATATACCCCGGAAAAGGACTTGGAAAATGAATGGATTAGGAATAAGGATGCGCTACTTGCATTTATATGGAAAGCGCATTCCGGAGTAAAGGGAATAGTGAGTGACGACTCCGGGCTCATACAGAATGCTATTGTGTCCGTCGTGAACATTACCGGGCCGGTGCCGCGGCCGATACGACACGACGTGACCACAGGTGAGACTTGCTTTTGTTGATTGATTTTTATAGATTTACTTTTTAACTGACGAAAAAACCAGCCACATTTACCGTAACACATATATGTAATATTTATTTATATATATTTTGCATTATCAATAAAAAGGTTATCTTAATGTATACAAACCCAAACATTATAGGAAATCCCAAGTGCCATTTTAATATTGTAATGAAATTTTTAAATAGATGTGGCAAAACGTAATAAAGCAAAGCTAAGCGATTCATTATTATTTTTTTTAGCTTCAAGCTGTATTTCGCACACAGCAGGGTAGGTAGAGGGAACAAAGGGTAAGACACTCCGTCCCCCATTTTCCGAAAAATTCTGGAGGTATTGTGTGTTGAGTGGTGGAACCCTGCCGCGCTTTTCCTCGACATTAGGACGAATGAAAATATTAAATATTTAATTTTCTCGAGTGGGAATCGAACCCTTAACACACCATATTCTTTTTAGCAGTTATTCATTAGAGGTTCTAATGAAAAACTAGTAAAACAAAAAACTAGTATAATTAATATTTTTTTAATGATTAATGCTTAATGATTTTAATTAAGCTATCGTAATAATTTTAGATTAGGTTTAAACGCAATTACGATCAATCTCATATATATTAAGCACTTCGTTTTCCGATTGTACCAACTTTTTGTTCTTTAAGTTATAAATTGTACTTAAGAGATACTTAGATTTATATGTGATTTTTTGGCCATCTAACAAAACTCGAAACGCACATCGACATTAAACACATAAATGGAGAATGGAAATGACATGTTAATAGGTTTCTTTTGACTTCCATGTAAAATAGTAATATTTCACTTTACAGTTAAATAATTTTAATTAGTTATAATTTTTTTTGACACATAGTGTGCCTGTAAACGGGACTGGCTATGGATTCGATTTCTACTAGAGGAAATGAAATATTTAATATCATATTTTAATTTTTTCGCTGTGTTTTGTTTGTATGGTATGTCTGGTATTTGCTTTGACGGCAAAGCGTATTTGCTTTGACGGCAAAGCGCGGTGAGTTCCGGCACTCAGCACCTAATGCCTCCAGAATTCCGCGGATAGTGGAGAACCGACTGTCTTAACACTAGATTCCCTCTGCTTTAACGGGATGCAGCTTAAAACTGAATTTTATATATCTAAAGAGGCACCGTTCGTAATCAATAAATACAAAATATGTATTTTATATATACATAGCTCTGTATCGGTCGTATACACTGCAAGCATCCTGTTACATTGCTCCGTCCTGATACCGACTACTGTGCCGTATCTCAATATTTGAGGATGAGGATATGCAATTAATTGGTTCAAATATTTTTTTTTGTGTTATCGTTCTTCTTTCAAAGAATAGATGGTTATTGAGAGTTGAAGAACCTAATTTTATTTATAATTAATACAATATTTGTCATAAAGTTTTGTGTAAATGGATTTTGCAAATTCTACCATCACATGGTACACTATGTTCCAATTGCTACTTACAAAAATATGCCATATATAAAATAAAAATAAAAGTAAAAGAAAATACTTGCATTTAGTATTCTTACATATTGTGAGTGTGTGAAAAAAAAAAAATATCATATTAATATTAAATAACGTATACTTTAGTTAAGGATGCGGAAGCGTTTAAGTGACAGGTGGTTTGCCGGTAGTTTACCTTCCTCAGCTTATGTTTCGATTGTTCTTTCCCTTAATGTCATCTTAAGGTTAACTTAACGAAATCGAACACACACATTTGTAATTATTAAATAGTGATCAAGTGAATGTGAAAAATCGTAACTGAATAGTATGCATACTTATTTTTTTAATTATATTTAACAACAAATGTGTCGGGAACACATAAATATATATTTTTTAAAGATTTTTCAGTCCTAAGTTATACATATAATATTACAAAAAATTTTTAGCCATCCAGAAATAAAAAAATGTATTGAAATGTATATTTCTGCCATTTAGTATACACCTTTTGTACCGTGTAACGAGTGTTGTCGGTAAAAATTAGTAAGATCTCTTTAGTGGTTTTTATAAATACGTAAGATATTCTGTTGACTTGATTTTGAAACATGCAATTTGCAATTCCAGACGCGTCATTTATATTGTTAAAATAAATAAATCAGCTTCACGCTGTATCCCGCACACAGCAGGGTAGGCAGAGGTAACCTAGTGTTAAGGCACTCTGTTCCCCACTTTCTGCCGGATACTATTTATACTTTTTAAAATTTTTGCGAAAGATTAAAGTCTTTATTGTTATATAAGTAGATTTAAATAGTATTAAGATAATTTTGCAATCCAGTACTGTATACGTACTGGTCTTATTGGATAGGAATACTAACATTTGTTTGTCTCGTGAGCTGAATTAATAGACGTTCCGTTTACCGCTTGGTCAATTACGCTTACGTAATACGAGTGTACTGTGTCTCTGATGGACTGAGTTTAATTTCATAGTTTGCTTCCTGTCGGTGGCCTTTTTAAAATTAATTAGATCTTAAATATTATGTGGGCGGATTTAATTTTCTTAACTACTAATTTTAGTAGCAAAGTTTCAATATTGTTACAGAGTTTTTCTTAAAACAATCTTAAATTTATTTAACTTTGGTGCTTGAATTTTTATTATGAGTATTAAATTTGGAATTAAATGTATTAATTATTTACCCATTGATTTCTATAATTTCTATGAAACAATTTAAACTTTAAAAATTAATTCTGTGTATTAAGAATTGGAAACGACCTTCCGTCCCTTGTATCAATTTGTCTATCGATCAAAAAATCACCTTGACTGATTTTTGAAGTTTTCATACCATAAATATGGTTTATATTTAATAATTTTTATTCTAGAAAAAATAGAAACAAATTGTTAATTATAATTTGTTTGTTTTCCTTTGTTTCGTGACTCGTCCTTAGATTCCACTAATATGGACCGATGTGTGGTTTCTATTTTTTCATACTACAATGTAATATAATTAGGCGCTTTATACATTGCAGTAAGTACAATTCTTGTTTCTAAATGTACCTGATTGCCTAATATGATGCATAAAATCTAGATTATTGTAATTTAATTTGGCTATTTCTAGTTTATTTATTTTTTTACTTTTGTTAATTTAGCACTTTAGTTTCTGTCGGTCTCCTTATTTTAATTCATAATACAATTTGAAAATGATTGAACTTGAAAACAACGACAAAATCGACAAAATATATTTCTTTTACGTGTAGATCAATCCAAAAGACAATTCTAAAATGAACTATGAAGTATATTTAAGTTTTATTTATACATTTTTATTTGTATGAACTGATGCGTTAGATACTCAATAATGGCCGAAAGCGTGTTTAATTGTTTAATCCTTTAAAGCATGCATTTGAGGATTTAAATCGTTTGCATAACGTTATGCTTATTATTGGACATTGTTCAATAATAACCATTGTGTTACGCACACGATTAGGCTGTTTAGATAAAGGAATGACGTATAGTATTTATAGTAGTTACTACTATAATACAAGAATTATAAATAATAAAAAAATATTTCTTAATTTTTTTTTATTAATAATATACACAAAAAAATATTACTAAATACAATTCTTGATATAAAATAATAATAATGATATTACACACTTACTTTACTTATCATTTTAATTACCTTTTCATAATATATAACATTATTTTGTGCTTTTTGTTTAGTTTTACCGTTTTATCTGCAGGTTTGTACGGCGACTACTACCGCCTGCTGACCCCGGGCCACTACGAGTTGACGGCAAGTCATCCCGGCTATTTCCCAGTGTCCCGAGTCGTGACTGTTCCTAGACACCAAACTTCAGCTACGATTATCAATTTTAGACTTGAGGTAAGCTAAAAATTTATTTATCTACTGTTGAGGTAAGCCTTCATTTATTTTAACATATTCTATTATAAATGTTAGCATGTCAGCCGTTCCAGCTGAAAAAATATTTTATAAAATTTGTTTTAGAATGTCATACTTATATGTATATATAAAAATCTACATTACAATTTAAATTAAAAATTTAAACTGAATCCAGGGCAGTACGCGAGGAAATTAAGAAATCGTTAGCGGAAGCTTGATACAATAATTATGTCAACTGACAGACGAATGCCACCTCAGTGTGCCCGTCACCACGGACTACTGCAAAGGGTTCGAAACGTCGGGTTTCCAAAATGTATAATACTAAATGTAGGCGATTAATCCGGTTAAAATAGCTTCATTTAAAATGTGTAATAATCGTGAAAATCAAAGAATTTATTAAAATAAAATTTTGTCTATGTCTCACTGTATTTAAAAACATGAATATTATAACGACATCAATGCCTTTACTTGTCAAATTATATTTGAAATGCGTGGTTAAGTAGACTAACCGCTGTGAACAAACGTTTACGTCATTACGTAGGATTACTCTGACGTCAATCGGGCTTGCTCATTTGATCCGTGGGTGCTTATTCAGAATTTATGGTTTATCGATTTCGTTGTCGAACTTAAATTGAACCGACTGATGTGTTCGTGTGAAAGTATTTTAGAACCGAGTATGAAAATAAATCGATTTTAATAATAAAGATACCTATGTGTATTCGTTGGTGTGCAAGTCTTGGACCACTCTGGTTTTTTTTTTCATTTAATTAATAAAATATTTCATTGTTCCATTTATTTGTTGTTAAAAATTTAACAAAAAAGTTAGGATACAAAAATAAACGAAAAAGTTGGGATATAGAAAATAACATCTTATTTTATATTTTTTATTTTTTACTATAATTTATTTTAAGTGTATTACATAGAATGACTTGTCGGTGTACAAAAATATTGACCCGCATATATTTTACCATTTGTTTGTCATTTGTATAAAAATAAAACACTGTCAATATGCTTTTCAAAGGCAAATTAGTTTTGTTTCTGCAACAATGTTTGACATTGTTTTTACACGAATATTGAAGATCGCGAAATCGTATTAATTCTCTATGGAAGCAAAAAGTTCTCTTGATGTTTCTCTATGGCTTTGTCTAAATACACCGTTCTCAGGTTTCCGTTCATAATATTGCATGTTGGCGGCACTCAACACTAAGCTTTGTCCTACAAGAAAAAAAAATGATATTATAATCTCAACAAAAAGTTTTATTTCGTTGTCGATAGATGTTTTATAAATAATGTCCCATACTAAGGATAAAACATATCTTTAAAAAGCGGGTAGCGGGTGTCGTAACCGCACACAACTCTTGGCTTCTCCTGCATTGGTAGTCAGAGTGCATAGACGGTACTAAGAGGCGTTGATTCGAATTCCGCTACGTTAATTTTTTTTATATGTCATCTGAAAGTATATAAATTGTTGATTTCAGCCGACTACAAGCTGGTTCGACGACTTCGGTCTCTACCCGCACGGACTCCGCGACGGCCAACCCCGTATATACAAACGGTCACTGTACGAACAACTAACTGCTGCGCTCTTAGACAAAAAACATTAAATATTTATTTTTTATGTTATTGTAACTTAGTACATATGAAAAAAAACATAAACTGCTATACAATATAGTACTATCCAAGAAGATATTATTGTATTAACATTGGCGTCAGTCTCGTCGGGAAAGTTGCTCTACTTACAATTTACATATAGTTTGTACATATCTTTTCAATATGTCTAGGAAATTTAGCGTGTCGTATTTTAAAAGCCTTGTATTAGCTAATAACGACATGGAACACCCACATCGAACAATTCAAACAAATAGTAAATTGTAGTAGAACATCTTACCTGTCTGCAGAGGCCAGTCGTGGCGCAAAGGGGGAAGCGTGCAACTAAACCTTACCACTCTCGTAACAAGGAAAAGCGCGGCGTTGAGTTCCGACACTCAACACTCAATGCCTCCAGAATTAATGGAAAGTGAGGAACTATAATTTCTTAATGGGAATGCAGTGACTAGATTCTCAGGTTAACTCTAGCGACCCTGCTATGTGCGGTATACAGCGTAAAGCTAAACACGTCAGCTGTATCTCACAAGTGGGGGGGAGGTAGAGGGAATTTGAGAATATTGTTTTAAACTTCCTTTTCTCCCTTCCACTGAATTCTCTAGGCATTTCGCGTTAAGTTGAGGAACTCAACGAGGCAAAGATACAAATAAAAATAATAAAATTTATACGCTGGCGTAATATGGCACGCTTCCGCGTCTTCGTTGATGGATTGGACCTATCTATCTATCTATGTTTAAATTGAAAATATAAAAAGAAAGACATTTCTTTTTATTAAATTGAACATTATTTTCGTTTGTATAATAATTGGTTATAGAATTATCTTTTATTCTATATTAAATAAAATGGTTGTTAAAATAAAATTATTATTCAACTTTTTTTTGTATGTACGAAGTTTATAGCTAATATAGGAAAGGGATCGAATAACTACACCATGACGACTAACGCATTTCCGTCTTTTTGGGTTTTTTTAACATTTAGCAAAATCATTTAAATCATATAATTCTAATATTATTGCCACGTCATTGCCTTTTATTTATATTCAATATATTTTTAAATTATACTAAATGTTCTAATAAATTTAAAATGTTTTTAATATTGTAAAAAAAGACAAAAAAAGGAATATTTTTTAATAATTTTATAATAATAAAAACAACGTTTTAATATTAAGTAATACAATTTTAGCAACTAGCACCACTCTAAGTACCTACTACAGTGTTAATGATTTTCGTATGTCTTTTATGTTAAATGTCATATGATAAATATAAAGTTTCTAATAATTAACCTTTACGTGCCAAACGCAACAGTATTTCTTTTCTGGCAATATTCACCTAATAGAAACACTAATATACTCTAACCGACTTACTCGAAATATAGCTGCGTTTGACGTCTAACGACAATTATTAGAAACACCCGAATTTCGAAGTTACCCAAATGCATCTTATGTTATGCATATATGTATATATTATTTATTAATGACATTCCGTAAATAATGATTACCAATTTATTGTGATATATTTTATATAAATAATAGTTACCAGAAAACCATAACTTGATTTTTAGTATATTTTCTACTTTACATGCCAATAAGTTTCTAAGATGGCAATTAAGTTTTTAACACACAAATAAAGTTAGTCTGACATTGTTAAAAAGTGTTTATTAATATTTTGCCAGAACTATTGTTTTGTTTATAGGGTAAACCATAGTGTGATTGCACAATTAAAAAAAATGCTATTTGACAATTCTGCGTTATTTAAAATAGATTATAATCCTTCGGACGGTTCTGTGCTTATTTTATAGTTGAATTAAAATGCACAAACGAAATGTGGATTTTTATAACAAAGTGTTACAATAAATGCCCACTAATTGGCCAAAGTCACATCTCTAATACTTGAATCGTAATGTTTATTTTAGCTGTGGGCAATCTGTGTATACTGTTGACATTTTTTAGAAGCGTTTAAGAAAAACCTAATAAATATTTAGTAACTTTCATTTGACATACTTAAGTGGGCTTTAGGTATATGGTTTACCCTATTTGTTAAGAGTGAGAAAACAGCAGTAAAAAAGGTTTTGGTTAAATTTAGGAAACTACAAGTACAGACCCTGCACTATCTTACATTAAAGACAAAATATTCTGTTTACAGGAAAATGTATGAATTAGTCAGTTGCAGGATAAATAAACATTTCAATTAATTATATTATTTATTAAAATGATGCTGTAAATAAAAGTAAAAAAATACTAAAGGAATAATATTAATATATATTTAAATTATTAAAATGTGGTAAACAAAAGCTTTATATTATATATATTTGAGTTATAAACTGCATTGAATATGTTATCTGGTGGTTTTACAAGATTTATAATATATGTTTTTTGTGTCATATGACATTTTGTGTCATTATATTCTAGTCTTCTCTTTCAAAGAAATAAGAGAAACAAAGAGATTCATTCAACATATATTTTTTTTATTTTAGAGGCTTAGAAAACAAACAATTTAATTAAAATTTATATATGGCATTATATAAATTTTAATTAAATTGTTTGTTTTCTAAGCCTCTAAAATAAAATAAAGTAAAATTTATATATCATCTATTAGTAAAATATTAGCAAAATTATTGTATTTCTTATGGGTTTCTATTTTCTAAGATAAATATTTCATCATTTCACTTTTATTACTATCGAATATTGATGATACTGAATTAATTTTAGTAAAGTAATATGTGTTAGATTAATTACACTAGTTTACAAAACAAACAAGAACCAATTTCACAATAAAAGAACTACTGAGCTGCTCAATTTTTGAGGGTATTTAAAAAAAAACGTCATAAAAGATCACTATAGGAACGGACGAGAAGTATCATTTTGTAAACTTGTGTTATCATCTTTATTGTGTCACACACATTTGTGTATAGATTAGTCTAAAATGTATATAAAGTAATGAATGTATTTCCCCTTGTATGTCTTCTGTAGTGTATAACACTTTTAAATAAAATACTTATGCATCTTCGCTGCCTGTTTTATTTTATCGGCCCCTTAAATGTAGAGGCCAGTCGTGGCGCAGTGGCACAAAGTGTGACTGTAAAAGCGACTGGTTGTGGGTTCGATCCCCACTCGATGAGATGAAATATTTACTTAAATTTATATTTCCATTTCTTCGCTCTGGTGTCGAGGCAAAGCGCGGCGTTGAGTTCTGCCACTCAACACGCAATGCCTCCAAAATTTTATGTTTTCTAAAAAAAAATAATTAATTGTAGTTCTATTTTTTAAATTGTCATTTCAGGCGTAGCGTGTTATCTGCGGAAGTTATCACTTCAAACGATGTGGCGATGTTAAATTGTTATACCGCCACAAACATATTAGGTAAACATACTGTTAAATATTCTTGTGTCAATTGTTGTATTAGATTATTATACACGAGAATCAATTATTTAGCCATTATCACACACTAGGTTCTGCAAGACATGTTTCAAGCTTTCATCGTGAGAAGAATTTTTGAGTATTAAGCTGTTTGTTAGATAGTCGAGTGCAAGCTGGATCTGCTCGGATGATTTAGGCCTGGGGTTCTCTTCGTTAAGAAAACAATAACAGAAATATGTGTACATCTGATAAATTAACTCTAAGAAAATGAATATAGGATCTGAATAATATCAATTAAAACATTTTTTTCTGTTAAAATTCGTTTATTTCACATAAATCAACTAAACAGACTTACGAATAATATTACAGTGCTTATATTAAATACCTAACTGCGTACGTAACTACAATGGAGAATGCTCCCTTTTACTCATTCTTAATTCTATTGGTCGGTAATTAAAATAAATCTAAGCGGTTTTATTTTTTTAATTCATGTGTGTGTTTTTTAATAAGAATATATTTTTTTAATTTACTTGTATAATGTAATGTATGTTGTAATAAACTCTTGCTTGTTGATATTAAAATATAACTCATAAAACATATTTATTATTTTTACTACTTAATGAGAATCAGTGCTAAAAACATGTATTAAAACATTGATAAACTATATCAAGAATTGTTTGTTTGAAATAAAATGCAATATTAGGTAATATTTACTTTTATACTTATCATTTTTTTTATGAAAAAAATAATACAGCGTGAAGCTAATAATAATAATAACATAATATGTAAAAACAAGAACTTAATACTGTTAATTACTACATAGATTCTCATTATCGACGTGGTTATGTTATTAAATGCACAATTTGTGCCCAAGTTTCTTTATTATGAATACTCTTAACAGTTGCTAAGACGTAGTACTACATGTAAAAAACACTTTGCAGTTAATATTATTTTAAAAAGCTATATATTACATTTTTTTCTTTCTTAAACATTAAAATTTCTTTGCTTTTACGGTATATCTAATTTTAAAAAACGGTTTCGTTGCATTGTTCAGGTAAGATATTATAAATTAATGTTATTTATCACCAGCTTAAAAAGTTTTACCAAAGTTAGTACCAGCCGAATCAAAATAATATTAAAAGAAAACTTCTAAATATATCCAACAAAAGATTAATAAAAACTATTTCATAAAAAACATATTCGGATTAGCACCAACTCCATTAATAACAAATTTTAAAAGTAGGTGAAACTACTAACGAAGTAATAAAACTTTGCTTTCCTTTTTTTTTAATAGTGCTTTAGTTGTACATATATATTAAGTCGGTATCTTATTATAATGTTCTTTTATTCATAAACAGGGTGGCCTCGATTTTGATTGACGATATAGAAAATAAAATGTAAAAATGTTATATATTATAATATAATAAGAGGCATCCCTATTTATAACTATAGTTACAGTCAATATATCAATATGTACTGTTCTTGATAAAAATAAATGGCACAAGATTATTATTTTGAGATGAGTAAATACCCATTTTTAATTTTTTACATAACATGAATCGTGGGTATATTTAATACCTATTTTCATTAAAAAATGCTGCATATATTATATACATTATCACTTTTCTTACTATGACGTAGATTATTGTTATAAAGCGCCACGTGATTTTCGTTCAAATCTGAAAATTTTAATTAAAAAAATATATAATATAGGTAAATACTTACATATATATCTATACTTCTATACTAATGTTACAAAGCTGAACAGTTTACTTCGTTTAAAGCATAATTTTTAGAAACTACTGGATCGGATTGAAAAATTGTTTGTGAAATGAAATATTTATTTAAATTTATATTTTTATTTCTTCGCTCTGAAGTCAAGCGCGCCGTTGAGTCCCGTCACTCAAATCCACCACCTAAATCTTATTCGAAATCGAAATTTCGAATTCGAATGGAGTGTCTTAATACTAGGTTCCCTCTGCCTACCCAGCCCTGTGCGGGAAACGGCGTGAAGCACACAAACAAACGCTCTTTCCAGAGCTTTGCCTTGGCTTAGAAGGCGACACGCGTGTGCCCATGTCTTTGGCTTACGAGTTATAACTGCTATAATTATAATTTTTACCTTTTAACTAGTGTCTACTTCGGTGCATACCGGAGTGTCGACTCCCCGGTCTCGATTGTACTATGGCGTAGTGGTCGCTGTTGTCCGATACTGACCTAAGGGCCGATAAAATATACATTATATTAATACAGTTTGAACATTCAGATCAGGGATGTTGCAGTTGCATTCCATCTAGATACGTATAGAAGAAGAAAACTATATCGCTTTCGGTTGAGGATATATATTTTTTATGTTAAGGATATTATTAGATTTTCAAGAAATTAATTTTTTGGCTCCGCTAGAATAAACGTGATGTAATCATGCGAATATGCATTGTTAAATTTGGATTATATTATTTTGGATTATATTAAGTTTGGATGCGCCACAAACGTTTTTTTATATTATGATATTGTAAAAATATATATATAATTTTTATAATGAATATACCTATGTAAGCTTTGTAACTTTAATACATTTTAGGGCGCATTATTCTTAACAATACAAAAATATAAATGTTACATAAAACATGAAATGAATGAGTAAACGCTAAATAATGATGTTTAGCACACAAAATAAAATCCTTAGGACAGTACCTCGTCGAGTGTATGGTAGAGGAGGGGTATCGACTCCCGTATTGACTTCCGTGCCAGCTCCGGTATGGGTCATAGTCTTCTACCACAGAGGGATCCTTTTCTATCACCTGTGAGTACATGAACGTGTTACCGTACACCCACACATATAACGTAAATTTGTTTTACAATTTATTTTTCTATTATTTAACTTAGCTTAGACTTCTTAAATTTTTGCCCACAAATATATATATTTTTTAATCTGTGTTGCAATTTAGTCTGTCAAAATGAAAAAAAAATGTCATATAGAAAAATTATACATAATGTGGGGGTACAGAAAACACAACGTTAGTGACGACAAAATGGTTTTTTTTAATCAAAAATATTAATCACAAATGAAACTCGGTGATATATTGTTATATACGAGTGCACTAAAAATAGTAGATAAAGAAACACACTTTGATATGAATGAACTGACAATTTTCATAAAATGAAAGTAATATGATAAAAATTATATAGAGTAAATACTTGTACTCTAAATATGTTCTAACTTTTGAAATTTATTTTATTATACTGTCAGTATAAAATTTTAAAAGTTTATGAGGTGGTAAAATTAAAAATCGCTTTTACTATAAAAAAAAGCATATAAAATACAACATACATCCGTCCGTGCGCAGGAACATGTCATAGCAGTGCAAAGGAAGCAGTTAATCAGCAGCATCACGAGGAACATGACTCCCAAGGCGATTGCCAGATACAGCAGCCATAACGGTCGCACTCCACTGTCCGTGCACGCTAATGCTGCAACTAAATATATATTTAGTTTTGATATATATATTATGTATAAAATAGACGTTTGTATTATTTTTGTTATTTTGAGTATTTTTTGACTGACTTTGAAATGATAAGCATATTGTAGTAGCTAATGGAGAATTATTTAAATTTCTAAATGTACCCACGATTCGAGTTATAAGGGCTTCGCCACTGGGGTCTATGTAGAGCAAAATCGTAAATGAAATGATGATTAATTTTATTTATTGTGTTACAAATTAATTATTCTTTCTTTAACACTTTAAATGATGATTATTTGAATATTTTTGATTTTTAAATACCTGCGCTGTCATTGGGATCTAGTACGAACAAGCCAGTTGATGTTGTAACTGAACCTTCTTCGTCTGCCGGTTCCGTTCGTCCTTCTGTTGTGCAATCCGGTGCTTGGCAACTACCTGATAATTGTTTTCATTAGGTTTATTATGTATTCAGGAGTATTAAATAGTATACATTACCATAAAATTTAAAAAAAACGTGCTTAGATGGGTTGGACACGTCGACAGGATGAGATTGGTAATTAAGATACATGATGCAACAGTGAATGGTAACAGAGGTAGGTGGTGACCTTACGGAGGGTATGTATGAAAGTTGATTATAGTGAACGAAGCGCTTCATTATTCCTGATTAATAACTGTATCGCCAGTATATGTATCACATACAACGTGAAACTTAGAAAATATATAAAAAATAAATAAAATTAAATTAGCTTCACGCTTTATCCCGCACACAACACGGTAGGCAGATTGAACCTAGTGTTAAGACTCTCCCTTCCCCACTTTCTGCCGTATTCTGGAGGCATTGCGTGTTGAGTGGCAGAACTCAACGCCGCGCTTTACCTCGACACCAGAGCGAAGAAATGGAAATATAAATTTAAGTAAATATTCCATCTCCTTGTCTCTCTCCATCTCCTCCTTCTCCTCTCGTCATCTCCAATTTATCTTCATTTCCCTTGTCTGTTGAGACAAAGTAACTAAAAACTAAAATAAGCTGAAAATTAAAAACCGGTTTAATATTATTTAATTTAGGAAGGACGCGTGTAACTAAGAAAAACCTTAAATAAATTGTGCAATAGATTAAATAATATAAGAAACTTACTGAATAATTTTCTCTACAAATTTTACTATATACTATTCTTCTATTTTTGCTCTTACCTTTACATATACCAATATCACATTGGAAATTCACTTGTGATGAATCTGGAAATCGGAACATAGATGCTATTGCTAATTCTGCTTCGTCATTTTCCATTTTTACGGTCAGCGTCTGTTGTTTTACCGGGCATCTGCAATAATAATAACAATTCTTTATGCTATAGCTGCGATAAATTTTAGTAAGTATTACTAATAAAACGTACATTTTCGAAACGCAAAGTCAATAAATCTTTGTCAACTATCTAAGTTATATACCTATAAGCCATTAATTATTTTATCATAACTAGATAAAAAAATAAAACCAGATAAGCACGAATCGGACTTGCCCACAGAGGGTTCCGTACAAAAATTCGGGCCCCGAGCTTTTTCTGAAATCCAAGATAGCCACGGTCCTCTCATGTGATACCTAACTTGAATTAGCCGCTTTAATACCAAAGTTTGCCTCTATTTTAAGAATTTAACCACAAATGTACCTCATTCCTGAGCTGCTAAATTTCATAATTCTAGGTCAACCAGAAGTACCCTATTCATTTTGATTCCCTTTATAGTGTCGAAATACGCGTTTGTTGCGAGATAAACGGCCAAATCGTTTTTTAAAGTAAATGTAGAAAGACAATTTTATCAGGAAATCAAGGCACCATAGAACTGAGTATGTGGTTTGAATTTCAACTCGATATCTTCAAGCGGTCCAGAGATAAAGGCGCTTGACAGACAGACAGACAGACAGACGGACGGACGGACGGAAAACAAAATGGTCTTATAAAGGTTTCTATTTTCCTTAAAATGTACGGAACTCTAAAAATGTAAAGGAATTCGCAACATTTAGGTTTAGATCATAATAGATTTAACAGATCAAAATATTTATTTGTAGTTAGATAAAAGGACTGTTCTGACCGAGTTCTGACCCGTCAGTCAGAACTCAATTAGAAACACAATTCGAATCTTAAAATGTTCTTAAATTCTGGATATTTAAGAATTTTATGTCTTATTTCTGATTTTTCTTCCTATAAATCTTGCATGCATTTTTTTCTTTTAAGTATTTATATTATAAATGGTGGTACCCTCTGCTGTCCAGAAGCTCCACTGTGTTATTGCGCATGTTGAAAGCGAAGCAGTTCCTCATACGAATTCCGTGAGCACCTTAAGGGAACAAATAATTACGTTAAAACAAGGTTTTAAAAGTTGTTATTACATCTAAGTTAACGAAAGCAAAAGTACCATCCGACTTGCTAATCTTGGCACGAAGCGTGTACGGCATACCAAAAGCCGCATTCAATACTTTTTTCCCGTCGGAGTTAAGCATTCTTAGAGACACCAGAGAAGTCTCGTTTCTGAAATAATTGAAATATTTTTTTATTATTAAAAGAACAAAGGGAAAGCCAAATAGGTACAAACAAAGAAATTATATTTTTCATAAAATATGTATTATATTGTTAGTGCACAATTACTTGTATTGTCTCAGTACACATAACAGTGGGTGCGCACGATCTTACGTGAACAACTGAGCATAAACTATTTGATCAGTCTGACCTCGCGTTTCTGAAGCCGGCCTTGCCACACGTGATGACATAGAACTTGTCGTCTGCCAGTTCGAGCGTTCTGTGCACACGAACAGCCAAAGGCAGTGAGCGTTCGTCGGTGCGCTGTGGACAATTGGTATTATGCATCAGCACCAGTTAACTATTTGATTTGTAATTATTTTAAAATAACCCTATGTTGCGAAGTATTTGTTGTTTCAATTCTATAAAAAATATATTGTAAGATACGGGAACAACCTTTCTGATTTTTGTAGCTTCAGACCGTATCCCGCATATGACAAAAACTTGAGAACCTAGTGTTAGGTATAATCTGTTCCCCATTAAAGCACTTCTGTTCCCCACTTTTCGTGCTTTGCCGTCGTCGTTCGTCGCTAGAGCGAGGAAATGGAAATATTAAACATTTCATTACCTCGTTCAGTGGGAGTCGAACCCTCAACCGGTCGCGTTTACAGTTGCAAAATGAGTCAAAAATATATGAGCATCTATAATACATAGTTGCTATAGTCATTGTTGTGAATAATATTGCAATAGCCATAAAACATGTAGGTTAATATTCTATACTAAGTTGTGAATAGATACGAGTATATATTTACACTTAGGTTACATTTCTGGCCATAAAAACCAAAACATGTGAAGTTGATAAGCTACATAGTTCTAGGTACCTATTGACATTCTTTTAGTAGCAGTGTTATATATATATATATATATATATATATATATATATATATATATATATATATATATATATATATATATATATATATATATATATATATATATATATATATATATATATATAGACTTCTTACAATTAAATTGACTTAGATAAATTTTATAGATACATCTTCTTTATGTTACCAATATATCTATAGCGTAACTTACGTTATTCCAGAAAACTCCACAGTAATCAGATGAGCCTTGCGGTGCCATAAGGTTTATGTCGAAAGTTACCGACTCGGTGCCATTGCCCAGTGCCATACATGCCGGCGTTCTAAAATAAAACCACAGAGTAAAATTTTAGAGTATAAATATTATCTTGTATTCGGTGAGATTCGAAATCAGGCGAAAAATGTAAAACGGAGTGTTTTAACGTCAAGTTTATCTTTGTTCTGTGTGACCACCACGCTATATAGTGAAAAGAATAAAGGTGCATTTTAAATACAGTCAATCTTTAGTTAGTATATAGTTATTCAGACATCTAGTCAAGAAAACCCCATAAAACTCTTATAGTTCGTCTTTTTTTTTGGTCATTTTAGAGATTACTTAGGGAGAATATCAGATTTTGAGATTTGTTGAATAGCATTATATTTACCAAACTGTTGTACTCAGCATATTATTGTAATTCACATGTAACTTAAACTAGCATCGTTAACAAATTACCTGAATTCTCTAGCGTGCGTCACACCATTAAAGGGCTGGCTAAAGTTTATCCTAATAGACATAACACCCGTCTTGCATGTTGCACTCACTACAGGTGTAAAATCTCCACTACTCTCTGTATTCTGAAACATAAAGAGTGAAACAGTTAAGCAAAAGTGAAAAAACAAATAAATATTTGAGATACATTTTTGGCGACTTTGCTATTGTTCATATTTAAAATATTTTATTTCTCTAGTTTAGTTTGATAAGACAGACTGAAAAGTTTGGAATTAACATCTAAAATGTTTTAATTCTGTAAAAAATGGATCATGCAGATCTACTTATGTTGCGTTTTGTAATTAAATTAATTAACAAAATGAACACAGAGCGTGTTATATCGCATATCGATATACATAATAACAACATTATTTATACGTAAACCTCTTTGTTTAAAATCAAATAAATATATCTTAAGAGTATTTCTAATGATATTTAAACCAAAGAGTTTCGTGCAGATATTTCCTGGCAACTGTGATTGAGTAGAGAAAACGACGCGCAACGGGTTTGGGCCAGTTTTCTGATACGTAGAACTCTAGGGTCGCGCCCCAAGGGCGACGAGAGCTCACGATTTCATCTACACGATCTCCTTGATGACTCCCTAACATAACTCAAAGCCTATTACGTAATTATCTACCCACAGATATTATTTAGATACACTTAAACCCAACATGGAATAACTTTTTCTTTGTATAAATTTACTGTTGTTGTTGTTATAATTGTTGAAAAATCTTAAAAAAACGTCTTTAAAGTGGTCAAAAGATAGAGAGCTACTTACTATAGAAATAGAAAAAACGTGAACCAAAGTATGACTAAGAATGTATGTATGTTTAATGAATGAATGTTTGTACAGTGTTCTGTTGTAATAGGGCTGGGGTTAACGGACATTTGGTATTTTGAAATCAATATACTAATACATACTATGTAGGTATTTTTTTAAATATTTAACAAAGAATTTGATATATTACGATTATTTCAAAGACGTCTTGAAAATTATTTTACGATATTGTTTTTCAATGTCAAATTATGTTCACAAAATGTGTGTGATTTGAGAATTTGTTAGAATATAAACGATTATTAAAAGAAAGAAACAAAAATTTCATTCGAAGTCAATATTTTAAAAACTGTGAACTGTTATGTATTTTAAGCGGTACATTTCGATTTGCTAAGTTCATTAGCTTTATCAAAATCAAAAACTTGTACAATTGTTACACCTTTCAAGGCTGAAATTGTAACCACAATCTATTTGTGGTATTTGGAGCATTCAAAATGACAACTATAATTTCTTATTAATAATTACTTGAAGTAGGACAATTTTGCCAAATATTTTCTATTTTCTTTGCAAAAAGTGGGCTTTAAGATTTAATACATGAACATTAAAATAATTTGGATAAGTAAAAGTAGCCAATATGTAATTTAAATTAAATTGGGCACAGAGTGCTAGAAATGTTTCATGCCTTTTTATTCGAGTAACGGTTCCTTTTTAATGCACTCAAATCACAATAAGTCATAAAAGGGTTATATCCGTCTAACCGTATAACTGTTTCGTTATTAGGTGATGCTCCAATATCTGTAACCTTAGTATCTACATATTGATATAAATATATATATGTGAACAATATACAAAGCATATGAACCGTTGATTATAAAACCGTTTCTAAAATTGTCGATTGCGTTATGGATAGTTATGTATTGTAATCCCATGAACTAATTTATCTTAAGGTGAATGGGTATGTCCAAATCAATTAATAGTGTCCGTTATATTTAAATCACGAGAGCATTTGACCATGTGAGTATTTGTACTTTTATATTCATTGTATTTTATTTTATCTATATCAATGCAGATTATTAATTTATAAATGGTGAAATGTCACTTTTTTAGTTACACGGCAAATTTTAGCAGGAATTAGAATTTAGAAAACAAAAATATTAATATTTTGTTTGTCAGTTTTTTTGTTTCTTTTTGGAATTGGAAACGAGAAGATCGACTTTACGATACGAACTTGATAAATATTTTATTAGACGCGTCCATGAGACGAATTGATGATTACAAGAGATATTCGATATTATGGTAAAAGCAAATATAAAAATAAAATCAGCTTCACGCTAGGGGTCTCCCCCTACTTCCCTTACCACTCACTTTTCTACCACACATCTTTTTGCCATTCTTTCATAACTCATTCGTTCGACGTGCCCAAACCAGCTGAGTACGTTCTTTTTCATTCTCACCGAGATATCCTCGGTAGTACCGGTTCGATTAAGCTGACTCCGCATATTCTACAAAGAGATCGCAAAAGAGAAATAAAACTATAAATTCTAATAAATATTTCATTTTCTCTGGGGAACAGAATCCACAACCACTCGATTTTATAGTCCCAGTTGTGTCCCTGTGCCATGACTGGTCTAAATATTCTATTGTCCTATTATAACATATTGTAAAATAGCATAGCTATGTATATACATATGTATGGAATTGAAAAAAATAAGTATTGAAGTAGTCTACTTAAAATTTTGACATTAAATTACCATAATAATAACGATAAAAATTGAAAATATAGTTATTTCATACATATATATTTTATAAACATATATTAAGATTGTAATTCATCATTTATCTAAATAATAATTCCATTTTCTATTAGGATTTAATAAGTTATCTATATATATATATAACAAAACTATTTGCAATGTCTTGTGTTAGTAATATTTATATTACATAAGAAGCTATAACTTTGTCCCTATATGTATCTGATTTGACGTAATCTGTGGGTCGACCGGTTTCGTGGCACCAATATTTCTTGCGACTTCGTCATCTCGGTTAATTTAGGACAGTTTTAGATTCTGTGCAAAAAATTGGGTCTCACTTTTGGATAACTAGTAAGAAAAATATGTATATAATATATTAAAAATCTACAATAATAATAATGTTAATAATTATTTTAGGAACTAAATGAAAAGTAAGTAACGTTAATCAGTAGCGTATAAATTTATAAGTAGAAAAAGAGCAACAAGATATATAAAAGATATATAAAAGATATAATAAATAAGATATATAAAAGAACTTTGTGGTTTTATGTTTTCCTAAATTGAGTTAGCATGTTTAAAGTAAATGTGATTTTAAGGATGATCACTATGTTTTGTATACACGCTCGTTCTCACGGATTTTACATTGTTATTTACAATTCACAGAGTAGGAAATGGTCAATGATGATGGCAGAATGTGTGACGAAGAAGCGATTGACGGAACTAATGATGTATCATTATTTGTGTTTGGGTGTTCCTTAAATAAACACATTTGCAATGGATAAGATTTAATTAAAAGGCTTACTAAAAAACTTTTGCATCTTGAATCCTCACGAATTTATAAAATATTTACATTATAATACGTTATATACTTGTTATTTAATACTTATGTTATTGTATCTTCATTGAATATTTAAAATTATTCAAGGCCTTTGAAATTCAGCTGTCTTATGACAGTTCAGAGACAATGTTGTCGAGACACGCCTAAAATTCGATAAGTTGATGTTACAAAACGTTTATATTAGTTATGGGCTATGGCGTGGCTCATGATTTTACTCGGTGTAACATTCTTATTGTATTTGAAATAAAGATTTAAAACAATAAATATCATAAAGATGTGTATACAGTACGCTTCATTTCTGCTGCCGACTTATTTTATTGTTGTTATTATACTTAGATTGAAAGAAGATAAATGTAATAATCATTATAAAAATATGATGATTAGGTATATGGGTCAATAGAATATTATAAACAGGTAATGATTTATTAAAAATCCGGTCTTGTGTAAGAGTGTTAACTATGAATATAAGTTGTTTGTGTTATTATTTTCTATGAAATACCTTAATTTAAATTTTTTCAATAATTTTTTTTTTAGTTTTTACTTGGTCTTATTAATTTTCTTAATTTTTATTAATTTAAAAACTTAATCTTATTAATTTAAAAATTGTGATTAGGCGCCGAAATTCATACAAAACGTAACAAATACGATGCATAAATGTTCGTATCGACCGCGTCGACTGAGCAGCTTGATTTTTTTGTGTCCAGAGGACCAGAGAGCTGAATGTTTGCTATTAATTTCAGTTTGATACCTCCACACGATCTCAAGGTCTTGGTCAAAAACAAGTGATCTCATAAATGAACCTTTCTGCTAAATATCATACACTTTTTTACTAAAGTTTCCAAGTAGTTGTCTAAATCAAGTTTCCAAGTAGATATAAATCTAAATCTAGTTCTACTACAGATAAGGTAGCTCTAAACAATGGCTGAACATAATTGAGCGTTTAAAATAACCAATGACCCTACTGATGAGGATAATGCTACTACGTTGTCCTTGTTGGCTGCATATTGCGAAAGAGTAATCTGATAGAAGGAGAGGATGATGTTATGCTTTAATATGAGTAAAATTATAACTGGCATTAGAATTGGAAATTCCGTCGAATAATAACACTTATGTATATTTAGTTAAAGATCATATTTTAAGTTACATACAAGGTCCATTGTACTTCCTCGAAAATTGTTATCATAGCTCGATCGACTCGCGCCAATCAGAGCGTTTCGCGCACACCTAACGTTTTCGTAAAGTTTTATAATAAAAACTTACATTAATAACTTACGTAACAGTAAATACTGGGTACATACATTTCGGACTGCAATATATAAGTTAAAAGGTATAATGATATAATAATGCTTACATCGATTTTATTTATAAAATTGAAAATTTAATTAAAAAATAAACAGCTGTGACATCGATTTTCACTCGTCGTAATATTTAATATTTTCATTTCCTCGCTCTAGTAACAGGGCAAAGCACGGCGTTGAGTTATGCTACTCAACATGTATTTTTGAGTATTCAGCGGAAAGTGTGGAATAGAAATGTCTGAACATCAGGTTCCTAGGTTCGCTCTGCCTACACTGCTATGTAGAACATGGAGGGCGAATAAAAAAATTAATCAATTTTATATTTATTTGATAACAAATGTGATTACACATTTTATTTTACGCTGTGACATTTACAGATTCCACTAATTTCTATACTAAAATATATGACTAGAATATGATATTACTATATTTGTTAGTGATTATGTAAGTTTAAACCGACAAATGCAATGTTTAAGGAAGAAGTGACCTCGACTGGTGTCGTGGAGGCCGGAGGCGCGAGTGTAACTACTTGGTAGGTACTTATCTATCTCTATTACGTAATTCAACGAAATGTTATATATTTATATTCATTACTATAAACTAAGCCAGGTAGACCTTTTTCGTAATTTTAAATATGATATGTGTTACTTAATTGTTACTTATTTTTCTATGTTCAATTGCAGTCTGGTATTCTCATAAAATAATTACATTAAATTATTACAATTTGTTTAATAATTCGTTTAATTAAATTTCTTAAATAATTACAATTTGTTATTCATTATAAAACATATTACATACGTAATCTATTGAGATACTTAATTTTAGTTTTTGGACTAATACAATAACCTTATACAAAGTAGAGCTAGTCAGCTCTACTTTATATAAAGCGTGACGCTATTACAAAGCAATAAAAATAAATTCAAATATTTTTTTCGTAGCGTTTGGCGTTCTGTTATCTCTGACACCGCTAGGGATAAAACGTGAAGTCAGTTTAAATTAAGTTTATTTATTTCACATATTAAAATTATTTATTTGTCAACATCGACTTCGAAATAAATTCCATTTCCTCACGAAAAAAGATGTTGTTATATTGAAAAAATATATGATTAACCTAAGAATGGATCATACCAACAACTTCCAACTCAATAGGCCAAGACAATGTTAGAAGATCCAACCAATTTCATTTAATATTCATGGACAATACATATAAATAATTTTGAATAATATAAATATTAAAATATTACCATTTAGTACCTCACAATTTTAAATTAAATTTATAAAACTTGTATTATTAGCTGATTTTCTAATGAGTCTTGATAACTAGTAACAGGTGTTTAAGAAAACGTTTCCTTATCAATTATTTTCTTATATAAGGCGCGTTGTTATTTGTTATTTACTTTGTTACAAGAATGTGAAATACCCACCTAATTGATATATTAACAATAATGTAGGTGTATAAATTAGTTATAATCTTTTTCCTTTCCATACGATACTAAATATAATAGTAGTATTAATCAAGATATATAATTCTGGTGCTAGTTTTTTCTTGTTTTGCAATATTTTATTTATGGTATTACTTACGTACCATAAAGTTTCTAATTTTATTTTTTTTAAATTATATTGAAGTAAGCGCATGATATAGTAACACTAAAGCAAAGTACATTTATGGTAAGTATTTTATTTAAACGTTCTAACAAAATCTTCATATATAGTTTAATAAGAATACACATATAATATTATTTTATTTTAGTTTTCTCATTAGAAGATATTTATTATATTGTATTAGAACTTTATATGAATCCAGACATACAAATGAACTTTAATCACTGACTAAGATGAGTACACTCATGTCATTGGTAATAAAGTTGAGGTACAGTTTTTTTATGAGTCAATATTTTAACTAGAATTGTAAATAAAAATAAATAGGCATATTGACGCCGATTTTGACGCCGAATTGTAAATAAAAATAAGTCTATGTCAGCGTTAGACTTGAATAAAAACTAGCCAATATATTGCGTAGAGTAGGCTTCCATCGCCAGATATGTAACTTTTCTGTTTGGATGGAGAATGAAGAAGAAAGTAACTTAACTTAATTTAACTTCACGCTTTATACCTAGCGTCGCAGTTGGGGGGAACGGAGCGCCAAATGCTACGGTTTAAAAAAAAAAAATTTTTCAATAGTCTCTACCTACTCAAGAGTACAGCGTACAATTCTAGTACGTCTCACAATAAAGAAATACATATGTATATAAAATCTTACATACGCTGAAATATATCCTGAAAGGCAGAATATATTCTTACTGTAGTTTTATGTAAAATTTTATATACCAACTTTAAAATAAAATCAGTATCGACAAACATTGGCAAAGCGTTCAGTTGCCTTGAGTTAGCATTGTTATGCGATGCACGCTTTGTATGGTATGTTTTGTGATATTTGTCACCGTGTAAAGCGATGTCACACACTCCACGTCGCGTTACATTATGAAGATTCCCTAATGACATGTGTGCATACGCTAAAGTTGAAGTATTTCATTGATTTATTATAATTTTCAGTGTTTTATTTTTACTGTCTATAAATAATAATAATATACAATTGAGAATTTAATTAAATGTAAAATGCGCTCAAGCGCAATTATAATGCTTCAATAGATACTTAGTAAAGAATAAGTTTTTTTTTCAATAAATAATGTTCTGATATAACAAAACAATATATACTATTATTTTCAGTTTTCCCGAAAATATTCTTATATTATAAGCATTTATTGTGTTAATAATAAAGAAATATTTTAAGTAAAAAACGAAACTTCAATTATCAATATACATGTATCTGTATCTACCCTGTTAAGCCTCCGAACATTTGTGCCAAGATTAAAGTAGTTAAATGGTTTAAAAGTTAAATAAACCTGATTCATTAGGAAGGCGGCCAACCTGTGTATGTACTGCGACATGTGAGTCAATACATTTGAGTCACAGTCGGCTCCATTAATGATGGAAATGTAATCAACGATACTTGGTACACAATGAGAATATCAAAATAGTTATTTATATTTATTATTTGTTTGCTTTTTAAATAATTTTATGGGTTACGCCGTAAATATATATATATATATATATATATATATATATATATAAATATATATATATATATATATATATATATATATATATATATATATATATATATATATATATATATATATATATATATATATATATATATATATATATATATATATATATATATATATATATATATATATATATATATATATTTATTTGAGAGAAATATATATAATAGAAAAACAATTTCAAGTAAGATTTTTTTTAAGTTTTTCTTATAGATACCTCTTTATCACTAATTCCTGACCACGT
The DNA here is from genome assembly GCA_917862395.2 of Heliconius sara. Classification (NCBI taxonomy): domain Eukaryota; kingdom Metazoa; phylum Arthropoda; class Insecta; order Lepidoptera; family Nymphalidae; genus Heliconius; species Heliconius sara. The sequence continues at coordinate 5,815,324 of OU860792.2, forward strand.
AGTGACATATTTCAATATTTTTATCTTAGTCTTCACAGCACGCAACGGATTAAAATTTTCTATACTATTTAATTTTAATAAAAACTTTTATTAATGATTAAGCACTTGGTAAAAGCAACTTCGTAAATTTGTTGTTATTTTTGACGAATTTAGTTTTATCGTGGTGGAATTTAGTTTAACATGCATATACATATATTAAGAAATAAAATCATTTTATTTATTATTGACTTTGAAAAGTTAAATGGCTACTATTATATAAAAGCAATCATAAAATATAAAGCATTTGCACAATAAATATATGCAATTGAAAGATTGTTCATTAGGGCGTGCGTGGGCGTCAGTAGCCTTGCCAACGCGATCACTGGCATTGGCGCCTTATTCGGTACAACCAAAGTTATACCCACTGCAGTTCTATCTGCTAGGTGGGTACTTGTATTGTCGAGTTAAAATAATTTAAGCTTGAAAGTTGTTATAGACTGCTAAGTTACTCATACAATAGGCTGAAATATTTGTAGAAACAGTTTAATATCCAAGATATGTTTTTAAATCGGCAATTGGATTATGTTTGAAATTCGAGCGGAAAGTAGAAAGCTTAAAGTCTTGATACTAGGTTCTCTCTGTATATCCTGCTATGTGAGGTAAAGAGTAAGCGAAGCTGAATTGGGATGATCCAACTTATATGTCGGGTAATATATTTATGTATTCTATAAAATTGTACAGTGTGGAACGGAATGTCTTAACACTAGATTCAATCTGCCTACGCTGCTGTATGGTTTTCATTTCTTTCATGTTCAAATAAATGGTTATATATTGTACTATTTTTTAACTATACTTGATACAGTGGTTCATTTACATATATTATAGAGTTCCATACCAGAACCCTAAATGGGTATAGGTTTCCTCTTAATTACTAGAACTCCGCTGTGTGTCAATCCATCTGTCACTGGACAGTTAAAAAAAAAGAGATTTTTTCGTTGTTTTCATGCACAATTAAATAAGTTAAACCTTACACATTGTAGTCTAATATTATGTGTGTTCTCCAAAGACTATAAGGTTTGAGGTTTTATATTTTACAAATTTTATTTAATAACTATAAATATCCGTTAAGACCCTATGAATATTTATACAACTGCGCAGCTGACTACCACCGACTGAATATTAACATCTTTGGAATGTTTGTTCATTCTTCTTGTTAGTACAAAACCAACAGAAGTATGTATGTATGTATGAACATTCATACTTCGCACGTACTCTGCATAAAAGAATCGTTCTATTTAATGAAATATTTTTTTTTATAAAATCCGTAATATAAAAGTTACATTCCAAACAGACAAGAAGTCAAAGAATATGAATTTGATTAACGAAAATCTTAATCTAAGTACATTTCCTTTTTTGTTAATATTTTTCTACCTATTACGAATTTCTTACGAATATAAAACAGATAAATATAATGTAGGAGATATATGTATAAACTGGTTCACCCTTCATATTCATATATGTTTTACATTTTTTAATTTTGTATTCATTTACTTTTATATATTTCAAAGTAAATCACCTGCACAATACATAATTAAAAAAATAGTAGGTAATTCTAGCAATCTATACTATCCTTATCTGGGTTAAACGACGTTATGACACGCTATTACGTTAACGTGTTTACACATGTGCATGGTGCTTCCAATGAATGAAGAAACAAAATAATGCCTACTTTTCTACCGTAATTAAATCCAAATGGGTAAGTTACGTTCTATGCTTCGTTTAGCAAAAATGCTTTCACTTATTGAAATAATACTTCCTGTTTGACGTTTGTGCGTATCCTGCATATAGTTGCATATAGAATATTTATATTCAAACACAATATGTTATATAAAATATCATTCATTTTTATCCTAACACAATGAATTCAATAGTAATGAATAATTCGAAATACCTTTTATATACAGATGTAGATACGAGTGTATTTTTTTATAGGTGTAAGACAAGTTGTTTTTTTATATATAATTAACAAAGTAATTGCAACCACAATAAAAATTCAATTTCAGATAAAAACATGTGATTTAAATAGAACAACAACATAAAAATAAGGTAAATTCGCTGAGAACGAATGAGATCACCAGCATCCTGACGTCTCTACAATTGGGTGAACGGTCGTAACTGACACAAGCTAGTAACTACAAAGGGTTACCTGCGCAAGCGCCGCGGCCAGCAGCGTGCCGGCGAAGACACATTTCCATATAAAACACAACATGTTTCACAACCTCGTTGTCAGTTGTCACAAAGCGTTTTTTTTAAAGCACGGGTCAGCCCGTCATGGCTGGTCGGGGCGGCTGGTCGGGGCGCGCAGCGGAGCGACACTGCCGAGGCCCGAGCGCCGCTGCACGTCGAGTACGAGAACAACAAACTTTACTTTCTGAGCGCGGCCGTGTTCACATTTACGTGCACTATCTAGCTCTACCACGGCCGGGCCTGTGAGGGCGCCAAAGTTATTGTTCTAATAACCTGTCGGATTACTTAAAATTACGCGGTTGATTAGGTAATTCATTTATCACCACGCATTCTGCATTCTAAGTGGTTTTGGATTGTATTATGTTTTATTTGTTGTTTTCTGTGTTTTTTAATATATAAGCTAGGTACAATTTAAAGTACGATACTGTGTACTGACACACACGTAATTATACATACTATTTTTTATTAAGGCATTAATATAGCTCTACTGTGAACGAGAGATGTATGTTGCGTCGGCGGGCGGGCACTCGCGCAGGCATTACGACATACGCCTACATGCGCGCCTCTCACCTGTACAAAATGTACTTAACGCACACTTACATAACGACAGGTAAGGTACCGTCTGATCTTCTTTAATTTTTTTTATCAGACCACTCAAATTGGTGATGTTAATGCAGATATGCATAGGATATTAAAGTAAATTTGGAATATTTTAATTTATACATGTATATTTATCTATTATTCAAATCATTTTTTTAAGTTATTATATTAGATACCTGTCTCAGAATCTAAACTTATATCTTTTTTTATTTATCTATATGTATATAGAATTATAATTTTATATTACCCTGGCTAATTGTTTTATTGTATTTTGTGATCAATGTAAGAAACACAATTCATCTTGAACTTCGAATTTGGCGCTAACGCACTTTTCAAAAGATTTCAACGCGTGCGCGTCGCAGCTTTTACTATACGTATGTATGTATGAGTATAGGTACAACATTATTATTTACATGTAAAATAACATTACCTTTTATTAGTAATTAAATTTATTGAATTTAAAATTTATTGCTTTAGTGCTATTATACTACCAGTAAAATAAAATATTTATTACGTTAAAATCATAGTGACTCGTGCGCCATCTAAGGACGGCAAAGGACAACTTCGCAACGACGTTTTTAGTACGAACGACGACCGTAGAGGGCGCGTATTTAGCTCGTTGCCGCCCAAAATCAATACAATGGAGGCGTGCGCCGTCCCGCCGATTTTCACATTAGTCTCGCAGAAGGCACCCCCATTTACATTCATTTTCCCACCCGTTAACGCGCAACCAGTGCTCCGTAAGACGATTTCCCACATTTCCGGATTTCCCCTTACGAACTGTGAGTATAACTTTATGGTAAAATAAGAGAAAAATCATCATATAATAAAACATTTTATTAATTCTATGTTAAAGTAAGTATGAATAAGCTAAAACGGGGCGAGAGTCTGTTGTGTGTTAAGGGTAAAGTTTAAATGGGTATATGGGGCGGGGAATAAGAAATATGAGTACTACGCTGAATGTCGGTCGCTCCACATCGTGCTATGAATATGCTTTGTATAGGTAAAATAATTTCTACAATAATGATTTTTTGATTGCTTGACGAGAAACTAATCGGTTTTATATTAAAATGGATTGACCTATTTTCTTAAAATTATTAATTAACGTGCTTCTTAAAAAACTACTTAAAGTTAATGACTTTTTAAACCTTACATTACGATTGCCTTGCGATAATGTATCGTTATATACATGTGGATATTTTATAATCAATGATTGTGTAAGTTTATTCGCGGCGTTAACTTCCGAGACTCCACACACAATGCCTCCAGAGTACGGCGAAAAGTGTGGAACGAAGTATCTTAGTACTAGGTTCCCCTGTATATCCTGCGGAGTGCAGGATACTGATTTAATTGTTTTTATAATTGTATAAGTCTTAAAATATTAAGCTTTCAAATAATTATTTTAAATAAATTGACTTTATATGGCCACGAGTAGATTGACTGTGTACATTTTGAACTATAAGCGTTTCATTCCCTCTAACTAAAGCTGTAGTTATGTTGAATAGATAATATTTCTATAAAAAAGTACAAATCCTGTTTTCATATAATTCTCTCATGTCAATTAAGGTATGGAAAATGTATATATACATATAAATTAAAAGTTTGGATACCATTTCATATATAATTTTCATTTGGAAAATCTAACTTTGTTCAGCACAGTTATATTCAGTTTAATCCACTTGTTTAAACTATCTCTGAAATTCTAAGCAATAATGTGTCACTTTAATAATTATATTTGTATTCTAAAAGATCTCATAATGCGTGTTTTAACGTTTACCATTAAGCGTGTTAAATCTTATTGATCCTGTGACAAAGAAATGTTATACTTATAAATTATAACGCTCCAATAAAAAAAAATGTACAAATACGTTTTTATAGTAATTGAGGAATAATGATTTCAAACATATTAAATTTAGAAAAAAAAATATCTTTATATATATTTATACTTTATGTATCTTACTTAGTTTATCATTAATTTTAGATCACCCCTCGTATGTATATACATACATATATATAAGTATATTCTTGTAGCTCCTCTATTTGCCTTTAGTATAACAATGATACATGCTAATCCACGAGTTATATGGCCATGTGCGTTGTGTGACCGAATTGAACTAAATCTAGTTAACGATTATACTTTTTACGGGTATAAATACAAATGTTTCACTCGGTGGCTTTCAACGACACGAACAGCTATTACTGTGAATTGGAAAACTTCGAATTTTTGTTTAAATTTATATATACATAATATTTTTCAGCTTCACGCTGTATACCGCAGGCCGGGTAGGCAGAGGGAACCTAATGTTAACACACTTTGTTCCCCACTTTTCGCCGAATTTTCAAGGCATTGCACGCTGAGTGGTTTGTCTTGTCAGCAGAGCGGAGAAATAAAAATAATAATAAATAATTATTTATACCCTCGAGTGAAATCGAACCCATAATCGTTTACAGGCTTGAGACACTGCGCCACGACGGCCTTAATTAACAGAATAGGTATATTAATTTTTAAAGAGTAAATACAATATGTGTCTTTAAGGAAATATTTTAATATTTACAATTTTCTCCCTAGAACACATTAAAAAATAAATTATCTGAGCAATGTTTGCTTTTGATTGTATATTTATTGTATTTTACTCCAGGGACATAAAGCGGTAGCACAGAACATTAATAAAGTCAGAAGTTGCTTTAGTATTAAAAAAGACTTAGAACTACTTATATTATATATCGTCGGTTTAGAGTGTAAACTTGTTAACAGCATATTTTTTTTAGGTACTATGGGTAGTATACGTACATTATTAAGTTTTAACAATTTTCAAAATAGATTTGTATTCACTACTATATTAGATTAAATAAAAGTCGATTTTGTATTCTTTTCACTCTTTCGAATTGTCTCAAAATGTAAGAGCACATAACGTAAAAAGTGGATTAAGCAGGTTTATAATCTAAGCTGACGATATTTACATTTATTTTTACACGTTTAAAGTCGAGGTGTAACTGTATAAATAATAATATTTAAGAAGTATAATTTTACCTAATTCTAATTATTTTATAATCATAGAATTTTGCAATTACTACGCAAATCAGACGATATTTAAATAATATGGTACTGTCGAGATCCGATGATAGGGGCGGAAGGTGGACGACGAAATCCTGGAATATATATCAGTAAACTGAGTTGAACACGGTGTGCTAGATGAATCTATCTGTCAAAGCGTGTTTTTAATTTGTTAAACTAATAAGTTATCCCACCACACATAGAATAAAAAAATGGTTTGCTATTTGTTATCTTCTAAAGCTTTAAAAATATAAAATAAGTAACTAGTAGGTATTTTCCTTTCAAATGAGATGATTGTGTGCCACATCTTCATCGCTGAACAACAAATCGATTCTTCCATGGCGGGACGTCACAAAATTGGCAGTACTCCAGGAGATGGCTGGCGCTTTAAACTCTGGCAAATTCAGTTTAGAATCTTTGAATAAATATGGATTTTATACTAGTGGAGATATTTTAACAAGTTTTACTTACTACCTCTAGCTCTATAAGGGTATGTGGTGAGGTGTACGTAAATTATTTAAATTTTCCTATAACTAACTTAACTTAACTTAGCTTCACGCTTTATCCCTAGCGGGGTAGTCAGAGAGAATGGAGCGCCAAACGCTACGGTCTACAGTCCTATAACTAACAATCTATTAAATACATTATTTGCTAAATATTATTAATTTTGAATAAATAAAGCAAAAGAAATATTAATATTACTATTGCTATACATTTTATGCACTTAAAATTAATAGTATTTGAAACTAAAAGTAAATTTTATGCGACAACAAGCGTGCGACTGTAATCGCGATAGGTTGTGAATGCGATTCCTGAACTGAAATATTTCATATTTTCATTATCTCGCTCTGGTAACGAGGCAAAGCGCGGCGTTGAGTGACCTTTATAAATATTATTCTTGTCATAAGTATCAACCTAGTAGGTAGAAATGTATAATTGTATTATATAATAAATACTAAAGTTATCATTAATTATTAACTAATATAGCTAAAAAAATAAAATTATGAAAGCAATAATATGCATATGCATAGCATTAACTATTAAAATTTTATATTAAAATGAATTGCATGTTCTCTTTTTTCTGACATAGCCTTTTGTTAACCATACTTAATGAACGACTTTCGCGTGGTTATAATGGTTTGATAAATTGAAAGCTTGATTAGAAAAATTGTTCCCGTGCCACGAAATAATATTTTTTTATATAAAATATTGCAATTTCTTGTTTGTTTTTTAGGCATTGAGATCAAATGATACTTAAAATATAAATCATTTCATATTTTTAGACGGAGCTATTACAATGTTGTTTCATTTTATGTCCTATCTTTTCAGATTTATAGCACACCTTTACGACCACTAAGACCGACCCGGCTACCATTAAACAAAAGAAAAAGCACTAGGTAAACAACACTACGCAAAGGTTTTTATAATTTGAATACCATTCTTTTTATATGTATATTAAGTCTTTTAGTTTGAGCTTTCACGTATTTATATTCTAAACTACAATTTACATTTAATTAATTCTCTCGTTATATATTATACTAGAGAGCGCGCACGGCTTCGCCCTCTTATTTGCACCCTTAGGGCCGTATTCTAAAAAAACACGATACACGTGTTCAATAAAATGTTTTTAGGAATCTGAATTTCAAATCTTATAAAAATCGGTGCTAATTTAAAAAAAACCTTACAAAATTTCAACCCCTATTTCATCCCATTAGCGTTAAAATTTTTAAAAATCGTCGTCCAGATTATGGAAATAATCTGGTGCGCGCGTCTTACCTCAGTCAGCTTTTATATATATAGATTAATAGCTTATTAATTCCTAACTATGTATTCCTATGTTTGAATACAGTCTAGACCAAGATCCTAGATATCTAAGACCGCTATGTTAATTGCAATTATTTTGTCGCATTTATATTATTTTTAATTTAGAATATTTACAGTTTAGTAATTTGTAGATAGAATAGGTTAAATATTTAATATATGACTTTATTAAGTAAATAAACTAACTAACTTTTGTTGCTTTTTAAAATATTTTTTTCTAGCGAGTGGTTTTGTCATTTAATAAAAACTACTATAGTACCAATTAAAATTAAACTCATTCAGATATGGCTTCTCTATATAAACGAGCTTCTAAAGTATATTTCTTATTCCATGAATAGATCGAGGTCAAGTGCCAACTTGACAATAGAAGCCATTGGGCATGCATGATATTCTTTTTATCAATTTATCACGTTTTTTTGACAGTTTACGGAACGCAATTAATTAAGTATTTATCTGTATATTTATGATAAAACTGTTAAATTGTGTAAAATTTATATATAACCTAAATTTACATTGCTATTAACTTTAAACTTATTTTTAAATAGTTATATTTTAAGCGAAATCATATTTGTACTGTCGTACTCTGTGCATAAATTTGGGGTAAGTGTGAACTTGAGAATGGAAGTCAATGAGGCTAAAATAGGCGTAGGGTTGCAACGTGTGACGACACGGGTCGTTGGCTGGGAGCCAAATGTATCTATGTCGCCAATTTAAATTAACAAATATTGCTCTATAGCAGTTAATACGCAGTTTAATTATAACCAAAATATATATGCCTAAACGTTTTATAAAAAAATAAATTCATGCTGTTAAAATTTGATTAGTTTTATGTTTTCGGTAAACTTAATAATCTGTGCTATAACCATATAAATCTTAAGCAAAACGTAATAAAAACCTTGAGGTACAGATGACTTAAAATTTGCGTTGAGTTTTCTTTAGACATGAAATAAACTGTGTTGGGCAATGTAACATGAAAATCTATTACCTACTTGTGGAATCGTGTATACTGAAAGTTTCATGTCACGCAAACTGTAGCCGAAATATTAACGCTTTGTTCTTTAATATTACTTAAGTCTTCGTTATGTACAAAGTTCTGAAGAATTTTGTAAATAAATAGCTTTTCATAATGTAACTAATTACATACCTTTTATGTTTAATGCACACTATTATATAAAACATAATAAATTATTAATAATTAACTGATTTATTTTCAACATCATGCTGTATCACGCAAATAGTGGCAGAGGGAACCTAATGTTAAGGCACTCCGTTCCCCATTTCAGCCGAATTCAGTAGTATTCTGTTACATTCTAAACACGTTTTGCCTCGACACCAGAGCGAAGAAATCAAAATATTGAAATTCATTTCATCGAGTGGGAATCGAATCCACAACCTGTCACGTTTACATTCACACTTTGTGCCTGCGCCACGACTGGCCTCAATTAAAAAATATTTTATTCTAACTGATTATTCTCTTTTTTATTCAAACTGTTCACTGTACCTGCTTAAGCAGGTACATCAGTACTTGAGTAGGTGTCCAACAACCAACACAACCAATACAACCGGCCATTTGTAAATCATTTTCTACCAAAAAAAAATTGAGGGGTAAAAAGAAATTGAATAAGCATGTTTTGTTGGCAGAAATCTCTATCATAACGTTATCGGGAGCCAGTGTTTGTTCCAATACTATCGAGTTCCACTTGCGGGTGAATATCCCGAGGTAAGTTGAAACACAATTTAATTTCCTTTTATACTTCCGATGCTACACTCTACCGAGCAATCCTGACGGTGTGGCCGGATTTAATAATTTATAGAGTTGTATATTAAATAAGCAATACCTACTTGGCCTATACTACTAATATGTAATTTATCAAGAAAATATATTTCAGTATTTTATTTTTAATTTTACCAATAAATAATAGATCTCTTCAAACAGACTTTAGCAATAATCAGAATAATGGTTTTCTAAGGAGCGGTCAAAATAGATCGTTCAGGGTGTCCTGGAATCTGTGGCCCGCAGGCCGCGACCACATCAACCCTGTCTTTCTCAAGCTTCCGAAGTTCTTTCACCTCCAATGTCAATTACCTGAAAAGAAGGTGAGTTTTATTTTTAAGTAAAATAATCTGGTATAATCTGAGGAGCCATTTCTCTTGTCCTTGCGTATTACGACGGCTACATAAAGAAGTACACTTGTACACCTTAATGCGTGGCGTTATAATTTGCGTCCTCAACTAATGGCTCCTCAGAGCCTTTTTCTTTCTGCACGCTTTTTCACGTTTCCTTGGTAGAAATTTTGTGTGATATTTTTTTTATTATTTTAATTTTAGATCTACATGTTATAGTTTATATACATTTTTTAATATGGACTTATTTGTTATGTAGATTTTTGAAATAAAATGTTAGAATAGTTACATGAAAAGTTAAATACACACGGAATTTTCTTTTTTTATTAAACAAAACAAAAATGCTGAGGAGATTATATCGAAAACTTTATAAAATATTTTTTACCTCAATACGCTCTATTATTATATTGTATAGTGTGTTCTTAAATATTATTTTGTGTAATTCCGCCTACTGCCGAATTATCAAGTGTATTGCACAGCAGCCCGCTTGATAATGCTTCCTTATTCCGCACTCAATCCACATCTCCAAACTTACAACTAAAAAGAAATAGATTAACACAAAAATATACGAATACGTATTATATGAAAGGATATTATTACGACAGATCACTTAGACTTGTTAGTTGTAAGGACCCAGCCCCAGTCATATTCCTTCGCCGCATACCGTGTAACACTCATCTGCTCTCAGATTTAAGAATACCTAACCAACTTCGTCAATGTTGTGATTTAGCAAAAGCCCAAAGAACCTATCATCATCAGTGCATGGTGCTTATATCATTGTGGCAATTACATGTGCTTTAAAATGTGAGTAAGGCGTGTGAGACGATATGACTAGGAGTTGTACTTTTCAGATATTAACATTTTATGAATTTAATTTATTTTCTCAATAAGGAACATTGTTTTGCATTTTTAAAATACACACTATTATAATCGTGTTAGCAAAACACAACATATAACTATACCACTTTTTGGTTCTGATAAATAACATCTATATAGATACTTAAGGAATATGTACATAATTAAATTTTATACAAACACAAGTGGACGATTAAAACAAAAGGTGGAAACACACAAAGCTCTCGACTATTCATGACAAACAAGCAAGTAGACTGAGGTAGTACTGAGGGCGTGATGAGGGTGAGGGTGGCTACATTGTGTGTGTCGGTTTCCCCTCGCGTGTCCCTGTCCCGGCGGTGCGGCGTAGCTCAGCGGAGGCGTTGCGCAGATTCAGCTCGGGGGACCTGCAGTCGGAGTGCGATGAGGGCGAGGTGGACCCCTACACCGGCCGCCCGGCGACCACCAGCCAGCCTAAGCCGCAGAATCAGAGGCCGGCCTCCCAGGGTGAGTTTCTCTTTAATGACTGTTTCATTAGGCATCATTTTTAGGTCCATTATCAATGATAAAAATCAATATTATTATAATTTTAATTTTTGTCTGTTTGTAATTATTTATTAGTTACTCTCTCGTTTTATAATCAATAGAATAAATATAGAGACTATAATTTAAAAAAAAATAAATGTAGAAAAACTAAATGAAATGTTCATCTAATGATCGTATATTATTTTTAGCAACCGGTGGTAGTATCGGCAGTACATCATCATCACCAGCGCCAAGCGTTGGAAGCACCGGACCCAGTACTGGTACTGGTGGAGATTTGTCCCTAAACCTTCGTGGAGGTTCTAGGGGTACTTCTGCGCCGTCCTCACCGGCGAAGTCCAGAGAATCGCTGCTACAACGTGTGCAATCACTAACAGGGGCTGCACGGGACCAAGGAGCCAATTTATTAGGTGACCTATAAATAGCATGACGTCAACGTGTAGTTTATAAGTCCGATCATGTAGTCCAAAAGTAGTAAGCTTAAAATAATTCGCAAAGAATAAAACAAAACACGAATGTTCACAGCCTTTTATTATATGAAAAACTTAACAATACTCATACGTTTAATACTATATACCGCAAAAACGCATTTATCAGTATAGTTTTTTAATATTAGCTTAATACGAATTCTAGTAACATTCATTAATTTCTGAACTCTTGTTTTGTGATATTGCTATTTAATATGTATAGGAGACATTGTTTAATTTGTATTTGACCATATAACTCGTATATTAAAACAGGAAGCGTAACATCGGTGGCATCAGTTGGTCGCGGTTACAACAGGGACCGATGTGTAACGTTGCTGGTGGTGGACGATCAGAACACCGACTGGTCCAAGTACTTCCGCGGCCGTCGCCTGCCCGGCGAGTGGGACATACGTGTGGAACAGGCTGAATTTAGGGTAAGTACTAGTAACCATATATTTTTATAAAACAAATAACTGATACAGTATGGTAGGTACTAGCGAGGATTTCACGGTGAGAATGAAAAAGAACGTGCTTAGCTGGTTTGGACACGTCGAACAAATGAGTGATGAAAGAATAGTAAAAAAGATTTATGATGGAAAAGTAAGTGGTAAGAGAGATAGGGGGAGTCCTCAGTTGACCTTTGAAAACACAGTATCAAAGATACTTGAGAAGGTCCCACAAAAAGCATGACAACTGGCGAAAGAGGTATGTATAGACCGTAGCGTTTGGCGCCCCGTTCTCTCTGACTACCCCGTTAGGAATAAATCGTGAAGCTAAGTTAAGTTAAGTAAAATAATAAAAATTGATTTAGCAAAAATAAGGATTTAATGACAAAGTACATTCTACAAAGTGGAACAGTTTTCGTAGTACATTAGTGTAATTGCTCGCGTGCTTGTAACTTAATATCTGCGTGTACAAACGCCGCTTAGTTACCGCGATATAAACACGTTGTTGTCATAAATCTATTCAAATTCATGATTCATTTCAATTACATATCACAGTCAGTTGATTTCTTTACATAACACAGCCTTACGCTGTATCCCGCATGTAGCAGGGTAGGCAGAAGGAATCTGGTGTAAATACGCTCCGCTCCTTACTTTCTTCTACAGAAATTACGTGTTGATTTGCGGAACACAACGTCGGGCTTTGTCTTAACACCAGAGCAAAAGACGAAAATGAAATATTTAATTACCTCGAGAGGCAATCAAACCCACAACCTATAGCGTTTACAATCACGCGCTTGTGCCCCTGCGCTCGACTTGCCAGGTTGTACATTTTTTCTTGTTGTATTTTTTTTCATTTTACACCTTATAACTTATACAGTGACATAAAACAATGTGGACATTGCAACCAAAGACGGTGATTGTGAGTTCACTTAGATATGTCAAATCACAATATATCAAATCAGATATGTTAAATATATTCACAACATAAATTCGTTTAAATATGTTAAGAAATTTTAAAAGTTTACTGTAAACTAAAAAGTAAGAACGAGAAAATTATTAATTTCTAAGATTGCATAAGCCGACGCAATTTCTTGCGGCTTAAACCAATATGATTTAAGTAACTTAATGTAGAAGAAATTGGTTGGACTTATATTTCTTATAGGAGTTGTCTGTGACGGCGAGCTCCGACGGCGCCAACGTGTCGATGGCGGTCTACCGCAGCGGGACTAAGGTGACGCGCTGCTTTAAGTAAGTACCATCTTTGAGTTACTTAGTTAGGTAAATATGAAAAGTAGGAAATGGAATATTTTAATACTTAATCACTTTGTCTACTCTTCGTGATGCGGAAGATGGTATAGAGAAATAAAATATGTTATCGAAATCGAGATATTTTAAGTTCAATTTGTAAGTTTATCAAGCCTCGAACCTGCGCGCCTCCACTTGTGCGTCTAGCAGACGAGGGTTCGAGTCCCGCTATGTTGAAATTTTTATATGAAAATATAATTTAAAAAAAAAAAAATTATTTTCTTTCTATAATCTTTATAAAATAAGTTATTTTTTTATATTACTTAATTCAAAATATTTTATATTCTAAGGCCGGACTTCGTATTGGTGAGGCAGAACGTCCGCGACGCAGGCGCTGACCATCGGGCGCTGCTCCTTGGCCTCAAGTTCGGCGGAGTACCCTCCATTAATAGTCTTAACTCGATCTACCACTTCCAGGTAATGTCTATAGCACATCTATCAAAATAGTGTTGTTTATGCTAGTGTATAGTTATTTTTTTTAAAACCATCTTAGTAGTAAGCTCTCGATGAATCTTAAAAATATATTTCCTGAAAAAAAAAAATAGTAGCATTTTAGGGTTCCGTACCCAAAGGGTAAAACGGGACCCCATTACTAATAATCCACTGACTGTCTGTCTATCACTAAGCTGTATAACATGAACCGTGATAGTAAGGCACATAAATTTTCACAGATAATGTATTTCTGCTGGCACTATAACAGTATAATGTAACAATAAATACTAAAAGAAATAGATTAACATTAATGTTTAAGGGGATTTCATACCAAACGTAATGTTATGCTCGCTTTTATAGATAATGGTATGGAACTCGACATGCACGAGTCCGACTCGAACTTGACCGGTTTATTTAAAAATGACGTACTTAGGTATACCTACAAGGAATGTTCGCGTGGGAGTGCATACAAATTTGCATATGTAAAGGCGTAGTCTTGCTATAAATCAGTCACTTCTATGGTTGCAAATGATATTGTTTAAGTTAGAAAAAGTAGACTAATTTGCATAGTCGTAACCTATACGCCGCCCGAGGGAAGGCAAAAATGTTGAACGACCGCTAGTTTAGTTTGGTAGATAGAAGCTTACTCGTTTGATACATTTATGATCAAAAATACATTAAAAATATTAATAAAATAAATAAGCAATACAACGATTGTTCGTATTATGTTTTAGATGAGGTTTTGTTATACATATGTTTGCGTTATTTTAAATAATATTATACCAATCTAGGTAATGTTAAAAATTGTAAGAGCTCTGATATCTAAAATATTATATTGGTTAACAGAGTATTTTGGTTTTTTTATAATCTGGTTAACCAGATTGGATACCAGAGAATTTTATTAAATTTTTATTTTTTATAGCTTCACGCGGTATCCCTCACATAGTGAGATAGGCAGAGGGAACTTGGGAACCTAGTGTTAAGACGCTTCCGTTTGCCATTTGCCTCGTTACCATTACGAAGAAAAAAAACATATAAGATATTTCATTTCCTCGAGTGGGAATCTTTTATTAGCACGCTTGCCACTGCGCCATGACAGACTTTAATTTAATTCAATTCCACAATATTTTTTGTAAAGGCTCGAAAATATTACAAAACTACTAACGTGTAACAATAATGAATTTAAAATTTTCTATTTTATATATTTAGAATAGTGTACTTCAAACAGTTGATCAAAAAATATTTATCAATATGCAATACCTATGCATTTAAAATGTTCTCTTCTTATTTGTCAGGATCGGCCATGGGTGTTCGGGCATTTGTTACAACTGCAGCGGCGTCTCGGCAGAGAGAACTTCCCTCTCATCGAGCAAACTTACTACCACAACCACACTGACATGGTAGGTTTCATTTTCGATTAAAAATTTAATAATTTATTAATTATTAATTTTATTTTAAGTTCCTAAACGAAAATTAATGATATACACTATGGTTTCTTAAGTCTTTATTGTAATCACTTATCCAACTAGTTTGTTAATTTACAATATTTAACCTTAAACATAAATATAACTTAAATAAATAATACAAAATAACGTCAATTTTATATTTGTCCAACGGGACAAAAACAACAATTTGGGGACGCCAAATCGTGATATAACAAATGGTAATGATTCGCAGTAAATAAATTCGTCGCAATCAAAGTCTTCATACAGTCACAATTTCTGCACATCTCTATCACAAGCATCTCATAGCCACGTATTTGCTGCCTGATTTTGTCTATATTATTACGGTTATCATATATTTTGTGACTAGCCCGAACGAAGATTCATTCACCCAGTATTTCGTTATTAATAGCTGTCCACATTCAAAATCTGCATTATTTAATCATATTCAAAACACGCTAAGATGATAATGTTGGCTTAGTAACTCATTGTTTTAACATATTATTAGTAACAATTAAAAGGTAACAACCAGAATTTCAATGAATTCGAATCGAAATATACAATTTTGTTACGAATAGTTAAAGTGTTGTGCGTCGTTCGATGAATCAAGTCATGGTGCTATTGAAGTGCTGTTTCTGCAGACATCTTGTGAGGGCCGGGGCTCTGGAACGTAAACCGACATCATATAATCACTGATAAATAACAAAGCAACGAGCTGCACATCAAAGTGAGTCTATATTTAGCATCGGTAACAATATTAATTCTGAACTGTAATGAGATTTGCGAACGCGCGCTCTAAAGAAGAGAATGAACGGCATATTTACTTTTCGTATTACATTTTAGGTATATTATGTATGTTATTACAAGTTTGACGGTCAATATTTCAAAGCAACAGTACAGGAATAAAATAAATATTTATGAGATAATTAATCTTTAATTAATAACTAACTAGTGTAATATATTCTGTTAAATGATATTTACCTGCTGTGGTATCGTTTAAAAGATAGTTATCCGGAGTTACAGTGTGATATAATTACCTCGTCCAACGGCAGCGCCGTTCGCGGTCGTGCAGGCAGATGCCGTGCCGCTCGAAGCACTCGTCGTAGCCCGCTACGCACGTGTTCGGCGATTTCGTACTGCGTCTGTTTACGTGCACCTGAATAATAAACATAGAGCTGTAATGTACTACTTTTTAGCATTTTCATATGTCGTTAATGTCGTCATGTAATACAAGGCTGATGTGCCACTGAGCCACGAATAACTGAATATTTTATGATTAAAAATATAATTAATAAAGTTTAGAAAAACTAAAATAATCATATGATTGGAAAAAGAAGAGAACTTTCCTTTTGAGAACGGAATTCTTAATTCTAATGTGTTAACTTGTCTTTGAAAGTTAAAAAAAAGTATCTATATATGCTACTTCAATATACATTTTCCCTGTCTTCTTATTACAATATGGCTACAGCTTACACACTGACTGTTCCAAATGATGCATCATAAGCTTTTGTAAAAAATTAAATAATATAAGCACGTAAAATGAGCAAACCGTATGACTGACCAAGGCCTTCTTTTATTTAAAGTTTTTTAAAGAAAAAAAACGCGTGACTCTTTTACCTAAAAGTAACAACACATTTAAACGGATTTGCGACATTAACTGTTGAGCGAATCTAATAAGCTTCGTTTAGCTCGAGGATCATCTTTCCACTCCCTTTATGTGACCTGCCGCACTCCTCATTTATATTCACGTACAAAAAAAATGTTGCGACAATTTCAAGCGTGTTATTTTTAAAATAAAGTCGGGTTATGCACATTTTGAAATTGGATACCAGTTAGTTGATGCTAACATGTATTGATGTTTCTTGAAAAAATTGTGATATTATAATATGTTTATTTCAATGTACTTTATTTCAAATGTAGGTAGATATATGTATTAAGATTTAGTTAATATTAAAGAAGATATATTTTTGATCCAGTTATAAAAATTATTTAACTGCATAGCCGATATTTCAATATATTGATTCATTAAATTTCTTTTTGTTAATATTTGAAGGCAAAAACGGAGTTACCCACCTTGCATGTGCATCCTTGTTTGTAGAGCAGCCGGAATCCTTTTCGTTGTCGCGGTGTGACTTCACGCCACTTATTTACGTATCCACAAAGATGTATATGGGCTTGCAGGTGAACCACACGACCTGAAATAAAATAGAATTGGGCTTATAAATATTTATATTAATATAACAATTTAAAATATAAATTTAAAATATAAATTGTTATAGTTAAATTACCATAAAATGGTGCTTAGAATTGGGCTTATAAATATTTATATTAATATAACAATTTAAAATATAAATTTAAAATATAAATTGTTATAGTTAAATTACCATAAAATGGTGCTTTACAATAGAAATTGTTTTAGCTCATAATATGAAAGCTCGAAGAAACATCAAGAGTTTGCAATATATTACCTGTTATTACATATGTCTCTCTAGGCTGAAGCTTGACGCCGCACAAGGAATTTTCTGAGGGCGTTAATATCCGCCCCGATTTTAATGCTAATGCTGCCTTCGGGGTTACCTGTTAAAGAAAAAAAATCTTATAGTGCATCGATATAAATAATTTAAATAGTACTAATCTACTATAAACTTATCTAGGACTATAATATTTTTGAAACATAATACTCACTTTAAATGTGTTTCTGATTTTAACCTTATAAGCGTCAAGGAAATCACTACCTCTGAATAATTTCTGTACTCGTCCTACGATAACTGTAAACAAAATATATATTATGAGACCTTTTGCATATAACATAAAATTAAATGTAATATCAATTTAGATCAAATTAAGATAGAAGATTTATATCAATCAGGGCTTCTTTGGGGCACAGACATCGTATCTAAATCATGATCTTAATTTAGTTTTCTATAGTTATTATTAGATATTAAAAATAATCCGATGCTTGCTTTTAATATTCTGTTTACTTTTTAACCTAAATAAGGTTACCGTTTTAGTACACGTAACACTCATGAGAAACGGTTTGAATTATTAAAAGAATGGTTAAGATTAAAAAGTAATATTTTTTTTATATTTATCTTTTATTTTGAAGCCAGTCGTGGGGTCAGTGGCACAAACCTTGACTGTAAACGCGACTAGTTGTAGATTCAATCTCCACTCTAGAAAATGTAATATTTATTTATATTATAATGCTCTGGTGTCGAGGCAAAGCGCCGCGATGAGTTCTGCTATTTAATTCGCAATGTCTCCAGAATTCAGCATAAAGTGGGGAACGGAGTGTCTTAACACTAGGTACCCTCGGCCTAACCCGCTGTGTGCGAGATACAGCGTGAAGTTGATTTTTTTATTTGTATATTTTTAAACTTACCAAAATCACTGTTGCAAAAATGTGTCTGTGGATGGTCAAGCGAGCAAGTGCAGGCGTCGCTGGCGTGCCAGCTCGCGGCCACTAGCGCCAGCGTCAGCAACCTGGTCAGCATGTTTCTATATTTCTGCGTAAAGAAGAAACGCCATGTTAGCGATACTGTTCTTTGTTTATATTTGAAACGAATATATAATTTAAATATTTGCTTTAGCTTCACGCTGTAATCCGCATACAGAGTAGGCAGAAGGAATCTAGAGATATGACAATGCGTTTCCCACGTAGGGTCCACTTATTTTTGGGTGGCTAAATTTAAGCCCTTAATATGTAAAACACGTTATAACGTTACTTACTAGTAACTTTATTTATATTTTTATGTATATGGTAGACATGAACATAAAATTGCCATTAGATACATTTCCTTACAGAGTTAAGAATTTTAATAGCTTTTCTATTAAATTTAACTGTAAAACAGTTATGTAATAAATAAAGTAAAAAAAATGTATAAAAATATTATGTAGTCAATAAAGTAGAGATGCTGAAGTAGGATCTTAATTAATAACATTTTGATGAGAAACGCCGTGTAAATAAAAGTTCATAGCGTACATTTATATACATTTGCTAGTACGTACTTATATATATTTTAAAATAGTATAGCAATTTAAGTAATTTGGAAGTTAAATTGTTTATTAAAACAAAATCTTCTTTTGTACAATAAAATTTGACCGTGAACTTACAAATTTGCAATAAAATTTCTTATAGCTGTTAAGTGTATCATATGCGAACGGAGAAACACAAATAATAATTTGTTGATGCAAAACAGTGCAGTGCGTATTCTTAAGACACACTTGTTTACCTGCGGTTGGCCAGCGTAAGCTTTCTAAACCGCAATTCGATAACAAAGAGCTTATGATACTATTTTTGAATTACATTACGTATAATTTATGAAATTATTTGAATACTTTGATAATATTTATAAGTTAATATATATTTTATAATGAAAACATAATATTGTCGGCATAATAGTGTAAATCAGCCATCACAACTTATTAACCAATAATTCAAGAGAGACATTTAACAACTTTAAATCATTATGAGTAAACTTTTTTTTTCCTAATTTTGAAAATTCATATGTATGTACTCTACTATGAAAGAAATATATATATATATATATATATATATATATATATATATATATATATATTCTGAAATGGTGTATAAATGTATGTAAATAATGAAAAAAATGGATGTAGCAGGTTTACAATCCAAACCGCCGATATACAAAAAAAAAAAACAAAAAGTCTAATCCATTATTCGTATTACAATAATAATATGTTCAGGTTAAAATCATGATTGAGAAGACAATGTCATCATAAAATGGGAAACCAACGATCCAAATCAGAAAATAAATTGCCGATTGTCCATTATGCACGACTATAATCGTGAAGCTCCTAATATATCGAGTGCATCGGCACAATAAGGTAACGACGCATTCATTGCCAAAAATAATTTGTCAATGGAGATGATGTCTGGTCGTCTGGATGCTTTTTTAGCGGATGGCGCAACTGGTTTTGAATGCTTCTAATTACAACGCAGCTTGCAGCCGCACGACTCTTAACCTGCTCGTGTGCTTAAAAACGGAATTATCGATGCTATTATCATTTGGACTTATGTTGAAACCAATTTGGTGGATTGTTTTATTTTGTTACAGCATTTGTGTTGTTTATATGGTTTTTTTTCACTTTACAGTATGTCGTTATTGTGGTTAATTTGGGCCCTTTAATATTGTTATTCGTTATTATATATTTTTTTGTAAAGTAATATATTGTTGTTTTATATCATATATATGTTAACTGATTGTGGTCTTGAATTTTACTCCATTAGCAAATATTTGAATACAAAAAAAATATGATAAATATAAAACATGATTAAAAATAGATCGTTTTAGTTCACGGAGTAAGTACATTAAAGTCTAAATATCTTTAACTTCTACCTAAAGGCAGTTAAATGAAATATTTTTAAAATTCTTTCGAATAAAAAAACGCTACACGACAAAGGAATTCTTAAAAGAGCCAGTGAATAAATAAACGCCATATTTTCGTGAGGGTTGGCCTAATCCGATTTGCTTATATTATCGCACGTTTTTGTGTTGATATCAAAATATTATTATCTGTGTACAAATTTTTGAATTCGAATGACTTGTGCGTTTTCTTATTGTAATATTTAGTATTTTTTGGTGATTAACCCAACTAATATTACTATTGAAAGAGTAAAATTTTATATAGACTTTGTCCCGTAGAATTTCTAATAGCCGTGTTATTTCCATATACAATTACATTATTACAGAACAATAAGCAAGCTATTAACTTCGGAAAGCGTGTAGGTGTGCTTGTTGTGCCTTGTACACTTAAAGATACAATACATCACGCACAGCACAAAGGGATTTAAAACACGTTAAAGTAACACGTTAAGTCCGTTTTGAAAAAGATTTTGTGGTTCGAAAGCTTAAATTATATAAATAACTTTATGACATTATGATATGAAGTTATTTATTTAAATTTATTATTTATTTAGATTTTTCATTCTCCCCTCTGGTTTCGAGATAAAGTGCGGCGTTGAGTTCCGCCACTCAGCGTAATGAGCCTTCAGAACTCGGCGGAAAGTGAGGAACTGTGTTTAACACTAGATTAACACTAGATTACCTGTGCCTACCCTACCGTGTGAGAAAGCAACAAGTTAAAAAACTAAATCAAAAATCAGCGTGAACTTGATTTTCGATTTAGTTTTTTTTAACTTTATGATTAAAAAGTCTATAATCGATTTTAATAAATATAACATTGTATTTAATTCACAGAACACGAATATGTGTTATATGCATTACGTCAGGTATTTATAATCTGTGTTAACAAAATATAATTGTTACTTTCCAATGAACATTTATTAAGGTTAAGCTTAAGTGTCGTTGTCATGATTTTAATGTCACGTTTAATATTTAAAAGCAATCAGAGAATACTGAGACGGTTTTATCAAGAAATTACGCTGGCAAGACGCTGACAGTTCACGTTGAAATATTCTCTGTTCATAATTAGTGTTTTTTAATTATATTAATTATATAAGTTGTTTTAAAAAGTTATAATTTTTTTATTTCATTAAACTTTATATGTTGATATGGCTTTTGATATACATCATATACATTTATACGGTCGCTTGTACTTTAAAAATATAACTAAGTTAAGAATAGTAGGTAAGAATAGTAGTAATATATATTTATATGAGCGCCATAAGGGATGGTTTCAAGTTGCAAGGGCTATTTATATAATATATTTTTCACAGTACTATTTTCTATGACATACATATATTATTGGAGAGAAACATTTCTTGCAAAACGTATTCTTTTATTTGTCAATCAGATATAGGTACTGTAAATTTTTAAGCATCGAAAAAAAAAATCTACATAGACTAAAACGACACGCATTTGTAACAAAGTAATTTTAAAGGCATGTTAATTACTATTAATAAAACAGAGGAGGATAACACGCATATTCTGTGGTTAGTTCAAGGTAAACGATTTTCCGAACTGCGGTTAAAGAAGAGCCCATTGAACAATATTTATGCTTAATAAGCTATGTGAATGGAATTGATAAATCATATTTATTTAATTAACCGCATAGCTAGCATGAATAAGTGTTATTTTTATTTAATGACCTAGTTAACTTTAATAAATGTAAATAAAATTTATGAGAAAACACCCATGTAATCAACAATAATAGTAAAGCATTTCCATTATAACTTAAAAGTGTAATAAAAACGCATATTTATCCCATGTTACATATAAATGTTTTAAATTATAGATTTTTGTTGCGGCGTTGGGTTCCGCAATTCAACGCGCAATGCCTTCAGAATTCGGCGGAAAGTGCGGAACGGAGTGTCTTAAAACTAGATTCTCTCTGCCTACTCTGCGGTGTGCGGGATATTTTAAGACATGTAAAAAATATAAAATATTTTAAATAGGAAATAAATTTGCAAGCCGATTAAATAAATTTACTAACGCCAACAATCTTTGGAGGCATCACAACTGTCGGAGTTCGCGACGTGTGGCATAAATCTCTGTTTGATTTGTGTCACATCAATCATTACGTTGAACAAATCAATCAATCTGTTGAGAGTTTATTTGAATCTATTAATCGGATAAGCCAACCACACCGTGTTGATGACAGTGTCAGTGAACATTTTATTAATTAGGACCTACTTTAATTTCAGGTTTACGTAGTTTTTGCAATGCTCGTAATGCTTCACAAAAAATACAACATTTATATAGTATCTAAAAACATTAATAGCTTAATAATAATATGTATATTAAAACAGTATATTTTTTTTAAAATTATAAACGAAAACTTATAAAAACTCAAAAGGAATGTTCGTGCCGGTAGTATAGGTATATATTGTTATCAGTAACTTAATTGGGAAAAGCTTAATAGATTTCTTTGTAGAAAAAAATCTTGTGTAAAAATATTTGTAATTAATAAGAAATTTTAAAAATTATTATATATTTATAATTAATAATTATATAGCATAGATGATATATGCTTTTTGCGAAGCACTAACAGAATAAAAAGAAAAGAGTATTTTCATACTCAGCGCTGACAGGTGTGGCGCCGACGGCTTACTCTTGTATTATTTATTTTTAATACTTATTACAGTATGTTATTGTATTCTTCTTGAAGTAACAAATTAAGTTTAACATGCCTAAACTAACAGAAGTTAAAGAGAGATAGTGAAAGCTATTTTACTATTAAAGTCTCCGCGGCTTTTAAGTATTATATTTTTAGCTATGTATAAAAAATAGCGTATTAAATATATATTTAGTTTGATTTATTAAAAATACGATAGAGTAAATAATTATTGATTATTTCTGACACATTAAAACATACAATTTTTGTGTTTGAATTTAATTAGAATTAATTTCTGGATAGGTACTTAAATAAAAAAAATCCAGCGAAATTTTCGTATAATATTAAACATATATATAACACATGCTATTGGGAAAAGAAAAACAAATATTGCAATCACATTTGTTACTTCTAGTTATGTTTGGGTAAAATATCTCCGTGTGTCTGAGAATGTTGGAGCCATGAAAGTTTACAAAAGTACATAAATTTGTCCGTTTGTGTAATGTTTAGTCAAAGCATGAGAAATATTATGAGTGTGCTTGGGGATCGGCCAACTCACGTAGGTACTTACGTTGTTTGGGTCTTCAAAATTCTTCGTACGTAATGGCTGTACAAACTTTTTGTATTCCATATGTTAATAGGTAAACGAAATATCTACAAATCTTCAACCGCTGTTTTGTAATATATTAGGAATATTAATTAAAAAATATTATAAATTTCAAAATTGAAAAATTTACAACCTAACAAAATAGTTGTATAAATTGAACGTCTACACATTGCAGTGTTATTACTGGAATGTGTATGGAGATGTATTTCCTTCAATATATTTCGGTTATTTTTACCTCAATTTAACCACAGCGCGTTCTCTAACCAATTACCGGGAAACGCGAGCATATAAACAACCTGTTAGTTAAAAAACAATTTCATGAATCATGGCGGCCCCTCTATTCTTTAAGAGGCAGTGAACTGTTGACCCCGTAGTGTTACAGCAGACTAAGCAAGGGAACACGACCGCCCACTTGTGTACACTTTCCTTAAAAGATAAAGCAATAATCATTTATCTTATATATAAATTTATAATATTACATATTTGTATACCTGAGTGGTACTTGCACATATGATGATGCAGAGATGATATAGGTTATATTAACCGACCTATATGATAATATGTTTCATAATTATTATTATATATTGATAAGACTAGAGTAATGTGAAAAAAAGAATTGTTTGAGGCAATTAAGTAAACAATTAAATATCATTAATAATCATTTTGTAATGATAAAATGATAGTCTTTACTTCGACCAGAAATCAAATGTCAGGATTTAGCCTGGCCAGGCAAACCGTAACGTTGGAGCTCGCCATGTGGAATAGTAGAAGAAACGAATGGTACTTTCGTTCTTAATTCTGAATACCTGATGCGTAAAAATAAAAACGATGAAAACATAACAATCAAACAGAAACATACAATTTTAGAAACTGCCGACATTTGTATTAATTTTAATAGCTTAACTTAACTTAACGCGGTAAAATCAGAAACAAGGCATTAAAAATATTCAGTTACACATAACTATATATAGGTATGGACAATAAGTATGAGTCAATATAATTTAACTAATCTTGTTGCTTAGCATGGTAAGAAACGAAGCACTTCAAACATGCGTATAATGTATCATCTTTCTATATTTGTATAGTTATTTCTCTGTACAAAAATGGCAATACAAATATAAAGTTAGCCGCACGATGTAAATTGGACGGCGAAAGCGGTTGGATTAGCTATGGCGCCTGCACAGTGCACCGGGCGTTAACTTTCGCGTGCATATTCTCCCATGACGTTGGAGATATTCCGATTATGATACCTACATTATATACGTGGTATGATTTCACCTATAAAGTTGCTGTCGCCTATAAATAAGTTTTTTTATTGTTGAATAAGTTTTCCTATTAAATAATTTGAAATTCAACTGCGAAAGCCGTCCCAGCTTGCTATTTACAGATAAAATTGGTCAGACAAAGTTGATTGGTTAAATTGTAATATCAGTAATTAATATAACCACGATAATCTAGTCTTTATTTTACAGTATAACTATTTTAATAAGAAACTAGTTAGAACCTGCGAACTTGCCGACCTGGTTAAATGAAAGTTACTCGCACAGACTCATGACAGTGCCTATGGTAACTCTGACCACAGGTACAGTGGAATACATCGAAACCGTTAACGTGACGTAATATTTTTTTTTAAGGAATTCAAAAAGAAATTTCCAATTCTAAGCAATATTGCTTGAGTTTACCACATTCAACCGAACGAACTCTTCAGCTTTATAAATTTAGCATTTATAGACACATTTACTAAAGTTAAATATTTATACTTATTAGTTTATATAACTATTAAGATGATAATTGGAAAACTATAAAAAATTGTAATAATAATTGATAATATGTGCCGTTATCGTATTCATTTGCGATAGTATATGATTATACTCCTACGCTAAATAGTTAATTGTATATCAATCTACATATTACATCTATTAAGTATTAATTGCTTATTAAGCTCCGTTCTAACTGTATCACGAGATATGAATATTAAGAATAGGCGTTTTTTTTAATAACTCAAAAATTATAACAAAAATTCTGACTTCCTTCCACGCGTCAATTAACAAAAATGGCCTGGTGTTTCCAGGTCGATTCGGCCTTTAAAAAGAGCGTCTCCACCTTAAAGGCCGGCAGGGAACCAGTAGCTCATTTGGTGTTGCACGGGGTCGTGGGCGGCGATCACTCACTATCAGGTGACCTGTACGCTCGTTTGCCTTGTCTTTTCCATAAAAAAATGACTTACGGGTAACATCCTCAGGTATATCCTAATACGGTGCCACATATTTGTCGTTCTTCAATATAATATATTTATAAATATTACACCACAAAACATTCAATAAATTCGTAGAAATTTCCTTTATCGCTGCAGCCATAACGCCGCGTCATATGAATGGATCGTGATTCACTGCTTATATTTTTAGTATATTGCGGTATTCGTATAATTTACTACGGAATACGACGATTCCCACGCCAGTTACATGTTTAATCAATATGGAAATAGATTAAGAACGCGTGTTTAGATTTCAGAACGTGAAAATAATGACTCAATATTTGCATTTAGTGATTGATATTTATTAAATCATTGAATAATTATAAATATAATTGGAAAAATTTGTAAGCGAAGTAAATTTTTTTTGTTGTACTTTATAAATATTTATATTTATGATTATATAATATTAAAGGCTAGAAAGTAATAATGTCCCATAAAACTAAAAAAAAAATACATTTATTTAAATATTTTTTTGTTAAAAAGCATTTTGAAAGTTAAAAAAGATTATTATTTGTATAGTTCACTAACATACCTGTACTTGTAGGTAGATATAGCTATTACAAAAATGTGGATTTAAACAATAGCACGTTGTATACTTATTTCATTCGTCTGGGAATCCCAGCTTATCCTGAAATACTTGTACGAAATAAAAATAAAATCGTGCCCTATCTCGTCCGAGTACCCTCTATCCGTTGGAAGTATCCTTCGGTTTTAAATCTTTTATTCATGGGGTCCCGCTCTCACTTGTTTTCGTATTGTCTACGTGTCTGCAATTATGAAATTTATGCTTTATACCTTTAGGCAAAACGCGTTAAAGGAGTATGCATGTATGCCTGAGTCATCGTTAAACTTAAATAATCAAGGTTGTCCACTTGTTCAGCGAACTGATGCTGATTTATCGGACTCCTATCAGTGTTGATCGATGTGTCTGGTGATATGATCTCTCAGTTGCAAAAAAATTACAATAGTCTTAATTAAGTATGAGGTAGCCAACGCCAATACTAGTCCCCAATATGTCACATCATTTTTAAGTATTGATGATTGTGGTTTAGTCAAGCAATTGTTTGAAAAATATTTTCACTACAGCACATCAAATCAGCTTCACTCTGTATCCCGCACACGGTAGGATAGGTAGAGGGAACCTAGTGTTAAGACACACCGTTCCCCAATTTTTGCCGAATTCTGGAGGCACTGCGTATTGAGTGGCAGAACTCAACGCCGCACTTTGCCTCGACACCAGAGAGAAATATAAATTTAATTAAATTTTCATCTCCTCGAGTGGGGATCGAACCCACAACCAGTCGGTTTTACAGTCACACCTCGTGCCGCGCCACGACTGGCCTCATCATTACCTTTTACTATTTTTTTCACTTCCAGCTGTATCTTGCTTAATGGATTAACCATTAAACAGGATTAGGCGAAATAACTGTATGCCTCTTATAGCAGGATAGAAGAATAATTTATAATTCATTTTTTTTACTATTAAAATCGATTAAAAACATTTACAAAGTTGTGCCAAACGATTTCCTATAAAAATATTCAGTCGTAAATGTCGCAAACATAACATAAGTTTGTGGTTTGCTTTTTGCCCATAAATCACACATTTAACAAGCCAACGTGCTGTCAAGTCAATAAACTGCTATTGAATGTATGCTTAGATGTGAATATTCCTTGACAAATAAACTATCAACCGAATGCATCTACGCTGAACGTATCCGCATTCATCAGGGAATAGCCCAAGATCCCAGGGCCCCCACACTTGTGTCATTTTAGCAAAGCTAGTCATTTTAGCAAAGCTAAAGTCTAATATAGATAAAACGGTATGAGTACTTACTAAATTGAAATTAGAATAACAATTCAAGTTAGTAAGTACGCATAACGTGTTAAATGTGTATAATAATAATACTAATCCTCGAAATTTCAGCTATTCTAAAATGACGTTGGTCTGGGGGCCCTGGGATTTTAGTCTAGAATTGAAAATATTCCTTTTGAAGTCCGATAAGAATTGTGAACTAGACGATAGTTGACAATTCGTCACATAAATGTAGCTCAATTATATTCGTGAAAGGATTTATGTCTCTCGGACCAGACTGACGCTTTAATAAAACACGTGGACAGCCAGAAGGTTGTCCGATGAATGCTTTCGGATTTTAATGCATTGATAAGGAAGGCTTACGAAATTTTGTAATTAATAAAGTCACATAGGTTACTAAAGAAATTTTCGATAAAAGTACATTTTTATTATCGTATAATTAAATATTAAAACTTACGTAATGTAGGCTATATTGCTTTTAGCCTTTTGAATATAACTTGTGTATTTTAAAAAGAAATGCGATTTCGATTTCGTTAAAAACAAGGAGTATTTTTAAGTTAATTAATTATTAATATTAATATATCAAACGGTAATTTCACATACATATACAGAGTACGTACATGCAAAATACTTATATCTTACTTAATTAGTTTTCTTTATATACATATAAGTGTAGTCTCATTGCAGAGAAACCAGAATATCCGAAATTACTTTATAAGACAAGTTGGTGTGTCCTTGTCAGGTAGAGTGATCTAACTACTACTAAACAGTCATCGATAGCATATTAAGTTTGTCACTCAGTAATATTTTATATTTTTTTAGATTCGCGCTCTATCCCGCGTGTAGCAGGGCAGGCAGAGGGAGTCTAGTGTTAAGACACTCCGCTCTCAATATTCCGCCAAATTCTGTAGGCATTACGTTTTGAATGGTGGAACTGAACGCCGCGGTTTGCCTCAACGCTAGAGCAAAGAAATGAAAGTATGAAATATATAATTCCTCGAGTAGGAACAGAACTCACAACGTGTCGCATTTACAGTCTAACGCTTTTGCCGATCCACCACGACTGGGCTTTATAAAACGTAACAATAAATCAATTCATTAATTCGAAATAAATATCGTATTAATAAGAAGCAAGGATGTTGGTAATAAAAAGTAAGTGTGAACGGGCGACTTCAACAAATGATCATTGGCCGGCAACAAATTGAATTAGACGTAGTCGCAGCGCTACTTTGAGCGCAACCGATAACATCGCACTTGTTTATGTAATGGCATTTAAACATTATTTATAAAGAATATTATATTATTATGGAAAAACATGAAATTGGCTTGCAAAAATAAATAATTGGAATTTAAATTCTATATAAGATATTTTGATAACAAATTATTTTAAAAAATAGGCATATAAATGTCAAATTTGTAAGATGAATGCTTGTTTCATTTTCAAAAACTAATGAACGGATTAAGATGAAACTTTACAGAAATGTAGCTACATCATACATCAAAATAATACATAGCCTAGAATTTATGTAGATATTTTGCATATTTTTATAATCATATAATATAATATATGTAAAATTATTACTTGCAAACGCTACATGCATATTATAATGTTATTATTATTGTATTTATTTATATTAACTTCAATTGAGAGGATTACACTAACAAAACTGAATATAGAATTATATATTTACAATAAAATTCATATTAAAATCGAGAAATGCATACGTAATATCTAAATTAAGACCAGTGACTTCGATATATGCTCGCATAAACTGGACTTTACGACCGGTGGAGTCTTTAAAACGAAGTTTAGGTTATGAAAGATTACTTGAAACAATCTGAAATGCGTTCGCACATACTCGTAAAACCAGGTGGGCCTGG
This sequence comes from Heliconius sara, assembly GCA_917862395.2. Lineage (NCBI taxonomy): Eukaryota > Metazoa > Arthropoda > Insecta > Lepidoptera > Nymphalidae > Heliconius > Heliconius sara. Next base: position 5,845,220 of record OU860792.2, read on the forward strand.
AAATAAAAACAGTTGTCGACCTTCTTGTTTATTTATATTATTTTATGTCAGGAAAAAAAGAACACTACAAATGAGACGCGACCTCACCTGCTCGGGACGTCGACGTTAAACCTTTTGTGAAAAAGACCGCCTGTGTAAAATACTTATGGTGCCTTTATGGACATTCTGACTTAATGACGACTACAAATGTGATGGCTACCTTGTTTATTACCTGTCAGTTAATGTAAATTTCATTATTATTCATTTCTTTACTTTAAATATTTTTATAATAAAAGGCAAAAAATAAGTGCAGGTCGTCGTCGCGCAGGGGCACAAAGGTGTGACTGTAACGCGACTGTCGTGGGTTCGATCGCCACTCGGGAAAATGAATTATTATTAATTAGTATTTTCTTTTCTTCGCCCTTGTACCAACGCAAATGCCCCGCGTTGAGTTCCGCCATTCAACACGCAATGATTCAAAAAATTGGGCAGAATGTGGAGAACAGAGCGTCTTAACACTCAGATTCCCTCTGCCTACCCTGCCATATGCGGGATACGGCTGAAAGAAAGTTCATTACGGAAATATATTTAACATAAAATTATATCTAGGTACATTGTATATGACTCAATTGTTTTTCCGCTTTCCCAAGTGTCATCTATGGCATGTATTAGCATAGTTTCACAAATTTGCAACGCTTCTGTTGAAGGTGGTAGGTTGCAATTTCAACACGTACTGTTAGTCACTTGCTAATGAAGCAAACGCGGATCCATCAGTGGGTCCCTTTTAGCGATTGGTAGGTTATAATAGAATAAACTAAAATATATGCTGGCTATATCGTTAAAAAAAGGTATTTATTATTAACTTATTTCGATAAACGATCCCGTTATATTAAAAAATATATAATATAAAAATATATTTTGAGCTATTTATTGCTATAAATGTGAAATGTATTCAAAATTAATATAAAATTAAATTTATTAGATCTTAGATTTGTACCTTAGCACTTGATTTAAATTTATTAAAATGATTATTTATTATAAATAAGAAAGAAAACATATGTTTTCGTAATGAAATATATAATACTTTGAATAAGTATTATTTAAAATTCTATTAATCTTTTTGACTATACGGACGGCGCGCTTAATGATTCCTCCCGAGACGTTAATTAATTTTAAACTATGTCAAAATCTTGAAATATTATAAATATACGTTCTAAATCTTGCATAACTATCGTACGTGTGGCGTAGAAAATTTCTTTTATCCTTGAAATAACTTAGGTGATTCACAGAACTCTTTTACTGTTTTAATGAACATAAATTTTATTGCTCTTATAAATTATTTTTGCAATTTGTGCGATTGCAAATTTCGTAATAAAATTTGTTTATGTTACACATAACAGCTCACATTATGAGAATCTAATTCAAACAGTGCGTTTTCTCTAGGTCGTAATGGACTCAACCTCGACCCAATTCGTCGGCAGACACCTTATTTAAATATTGAGAGCGTTCAATTATTTGAATAACAATAATTGATGTTAAATAATGTTCATTAATGAAAAAACGTGATTCTGATGCTTACAGATTAATAATTATTTAACATAATAATAAAATTAATTTACATACATATATACTTGAATCAATAAAAAACTACATAAAATATTATTCAATAATTTCAATAAATTGATAATTTATTCTAATTTGGGTCTCAATTAATAGAAATACAACTAATATATTACGTACATAGAAGTACTTACTTAAACTTAGAATTATTTATATTAATATGAATAAAAAATAAAATATATGAATATTTATTTTTATACATTTTCTTTTCTATATAATGCTAACGTGGAATGTAATATGCGTTGAATGGCGTGACCGGTTGACACCTGGCTAATGCACGTTAATCTGTTTCGTATGTCAAGGCTCTGTTGCCTTTGATTAGAGCTCGGACTTAATGTACTGTATTTAATTGTCATGCGTAATTAGATCAGCCACACCGATATAAAAAGAACATGGCAGGATGAACCTCAATCGCACAGAGAAAATATAACTACATCTAATAGGTACTTATTAGTATAATATTGGTATTTACAAAATATATTCAGAGGAATGCTGAAGAAAATGGGAAGCGGAGTGTCTTAACACTAGGTTCCTCATCACAGCGTGACGGTAGAAAACAAATTACATAAACGTTTAGAGCTTAGATAATAATTTTAAAATCCTGTACGGACATTGTGTCCATCGTTAATCACGGAATTGAGTTCATTTCATTAAAGCTGTGCATCATAAATCTGTTTAATGTTTCAGCTGGTATTTTGTATAGGACTTGATGGTAGCGCTCAAATGATTCATGTAACAAATTATTATACGGCTACTTCATTCTACAAATTAATCTAAGATTTAATTCTATGAACGGTGTTTTATAGTTTTCGGAATTTGTTTGTTACTCTGAGCTATTCATTGTTGGATTTGACTCATACGTTGTCGCTTGCACTATCGCAATATAGGTACTTAATATGAAATGTAAACTTGCAGGAATGTTTCAAGCAAAATATTAATAACACGGTAAATAAATTTTCTCTCGAAAATTTAGCTGTTGTAGCTGAATTGTTTAAAGCGAAAATTAAATCAGCTTCACGCAGTATCCCGCACACAACAGAGTAGGCAGAGGAAACCTAGAGTAAAGGCACTCCGTTTCCCATTTTAAAATGAAAATTAAAGAAAAATATAGTAAATGATGAAAATTATACATATTCGTTTATTTACATACTCATTAATCGTGCCTGCTCTTTATATTTCGCGTTTACAACATGGAATATGACATGTCAATAATCCTTGACGCTGCTTGAAACAAATTTAATTAAAAACTTGTTTCAAAAGTAAATTGTTGAACGATAATTACGTTCATACAAAGGTTGAGGTTGTATAATATTGGCTTATATTAATAAATCATTATTCATTTGATGCGATGTAGTGACAGTTCGCTAACTGGTACATGTCGGATGCGGCGCGTCACAAGAATTCGTGCCAGCCGTAGTTGAAAATGGCAAAGTTATTACTGATCTAACATTACACAGAAACATCTCTTGTGTTTCGTTTTATATAGCCAATAGGATTCAAATATAGCCATTCATTAAAAAGATGACTTCATTGCCCACTGCACCTTCACTGGATTGTACATTATTTCGCGATTGATGACTCGATAGTATATTTCAATTTATGGCGCCATTGAATTCTTAGAGCGGATAATCATTACCCCAGTTTCTATACAACAATTTCTAAGGCAACAGCTATTTTTCGGTATAATATTTAGGTACGTAAATGGAAATAAAAGTGCTTTGACACCTGTGTTCGATATCTCTACCTGTCTCTGTGGGAAATATCGTAATTTTTTTTATTATTAAATATTATTAATATTTAACTATTAGCCATATTACACAATTCTAATATTTTTTATGTTTATCATATTCAATTTGTAGCATTTAATGTGTATTATGAACAACAACAAACATGTAAGTATGTATTATGAACAAGATATTGATTGAGAGGAGTCGAGCGCGGTGTTTAGTTCCGCTACTAAACTCAAAAAATCGGTGGGAAGTGGGGAATAGATTTGTCCTAATCAGGTTCCCTCTGACTGCCCGGCTGCACGAGAGATACGGCGTGAAGCTACAATAAATCATAGTTGTATATATATATTTTAAAAGCTACGAATTCTTCACTCCACATTTTATTTTTCTACGACGCTAACAAAATATTTCCGCGTCTTCTTCAAACGTGTCCTATGATATATTAGCAATTATCGTTATCTTGTTAATCTTATGCACGTCGACTCTCTATCGGAGTTGCGTCTTATACCTTGCACTAGCCCGGCTCGCTGAGTACTTTGCTTATCGCGACTCGATTACAGCCAAGGTTAGCGAACAATAGAATTCGCTTAGATGTTAATACATTTAACATCATTCATAAGAAGACTGTACTGGAATGGCTCAATGCTTATTGCGTTCGTATACATCAACATTATGTAATTTTGTATTTAATCTTCTTTCGTATTTAGTTGAAGTCTTTTTGAATATAATTGTTTACTTTATTTTTCATACAATTTTATAATTATTATTGTTGAAAGTTTTCTTTTATAATACAACCAAATCGAGGTCTAGCAACTATAAATTCTACCCATAAACACGCTGTGAGCGCGCTATTAATATATTTTGGCACGATTTTGTTATTGGGGAAGTGGTGCAAACAAGGACTTATTTTCAGATGCAAAATATATAAACATATGAATCTATCCACATGATTTGAAGGTTGGAACAAAATTAAATCCAGCTATAAGTATAATATCTGGTATTTATATCGTATCAATTTGTAGGTGTTGTGTTGGTGGCAATGCTCTACATTCCGTCTAATCAGTGCCATAAACCAAACTAAACTATCTTAAAATTATGATTACAAACATTATGAAATGTACATAAATCTTCTAAACTGCTTGCTTATGCAGCAAGTTTAAAATAATATAATTTACACTAAATTTTTAAGTAATCTAATAATTTCAACATGAGTAAAAACAACGTTATTCTATTAAATATATTCCTTAAAAGATAATATAATTTAATTAAAAAAATGCTTCTAATATAGAAAAAATATTATATTAAAAATTTATTACATGAAAAAGATTCAAAACATTTGAAGACAGTTCATATCTTTATTTGCATCTGACATCTACACAAGTCAAACTTAAATCGAGCATGGCATAAATATCTACATGAATCGTATTTGTAACTATAATAATCAAAATAAAATTACTAGAAGCCATGTTCAGGAGGCATTGCTTGTTGAGTGGTGGAATTCAAAGCCACTTTTGCCTCGACACCAGAATGAAGAAATGAAAATATTCTCGAGCGCGAATCAAACTCACAACCTAACGCGAATACGCCATCTGTCGCGTTTTCAATAGTAAGAGGAAATTGCGTTGCAAGAATAGGAATAATCTTAATTCAACGACACACGTTAACATCATACAAAGTGACTATTAAAATACACATATTCATTGAAATATATGGGCCAAGTATGCAGCAACGGTGCGTATATAATATAAGCAATCTGACGCGTGTTCTAATTATAGTAGAGTAGTAACTCAACGCGACATGCGATGCTCAATGAATTTAATTATTACGCGCATTACGCTTACTATTTCTTTTTCCATATGTAAGGACTACTAAATATAAAGCCGTTGTGGCGCAGGGGCCCAAGAATGTGACTGTGACGCGACGGTTGTGGGTTCCTACTCGAGGAAATGAATTATTATTTGGCACCAAGGTAGTAAAGTGAAAAGCACGGCGTTGTGTTCCACCATTCAACACGCAATACTTCTAAACTAGGCGGAACGTAGGGAACGAAATGGTCTTAACACTAGGTCTCTTCTACGTACCCTGCTGTGTATGGGATACAGCGTGAAGCTGATTAATTTTTTTTTAATAAAAATAAAAACATTCTTCAACTCTTAGGTCATATCTCTCATCGAGTAACGAAATCTACGTATTGTAGAGCACGCGATATATTTCTCACCACTTAACAATAGGCACAAAATGACGTATGAAACTATAGTTGTAGACTACTCGGCTTCTTCCACGATATTTTCTTTGCATTCATTAAGCAGGTCATTTCAAGTCAGTTAAAATTAGATCACTAACTAACATTACTTCATTTTCTTTTATGGAGAATTTAATTTTATATTATTGTAAAACTTAATCGTTCTATTGGAAGAGAAACGAAATCAAAATGATTTTAAAGTTGTTTATTTTCTAAATTCCAAGTTTCCTTGTAATTATTCATATGTATGTACATATGAGGAAATGTGACAATATAACTAAATACATAGACACTACGAGTCTTCATATTTATTAATTTTGACTTATGATTTTCATATTAAGTGATAAGAAAAGAACATACTATTCAAATTAAATATAATTTCCTTATAAGTTGGGAAACAATATATACTGTGTTAATTAAGCGCTTATATGTACGTATAGTTTATGTATAATTTGTAATATGACATCATCAAAAAATGTAGGTACCTAATGCTTGTTCTTAAGACACTGGCAAACTAAAAACATTCCTAGATTACACAATTTTTTGTCTCGTATATTATTTTTTCTGTATATTTACATAGCGTACAAACTTGCAGCTATTGAAATATTTTAGTGATTTCTTTGCTGTAAGTTAATATATTTTTTATACATCACATGTAATAAATAGGGTTTTTCTGCTAAACTAAAATAAAAATATATAATTTTGTGAACACATTATGTTATTTAAAAATTATGTAAATTATATATTACTACATTTTGTAAACAAAAATTATGTCACGCTATATTTATAGTCAGAAACGAAGCGTATAAATACAACAACAAATATTGTACATTTTGTATTTCATTTTAGTCACATTTTATAATATAATATACGGAACGACGCACCCACATACTTCAAGCTTTTTTTATAATCATTGAGCATTATGTTAAAATCGTGTGATTTTCTTCTTATGGTCATTTTTTTTAGTAAGTGTATAATTAAAAAAATTAAAATAATGTTATATTCGATTAATATCTTGTATATGTTGCTGATATAACAACAGATAATCGATATTGATCGATATTGCGACCACTTATTGATATGTCTAACTCCCTATTGTTGATCAAAGGGCTTAATTGAAGCATTGCAGCTAACCCGTTTTTAGAAAGTTTTGGCTGAATGCCAACGGCCATTGCTCCGTATCAAGCACTTACCCGGATTTTTGGTTCAGTGCTAAGGTCAAGGTTACTCAAGTGGACGATTAGGGGCACTCTGCGTTATTGTAACATTATATTTCTCTTGCTTCCATTTATCTAATTTGTTTAACACTTACGTTATATTTTTTTAATGCAGTTATTTATCTTATAATGCTATCTATAATAATACAGTTATCTGTTAAATTCCATTGAAATTTTAATTTACACACAATCTAATGATAAGATAAGCACTTTGATAACAATTTCCACATAATATAAATTATACTTACGTAGATGATCAAAATTGTAGAAAACTTGATATTCAAATTTATAGAATTAAGTCTTATTATCTTATATTTTATATGATCGAATGCTTAAAACATTAAATAAGATAGATTAATCTTTAAAACACTGAACATCTATTATTAGTTCTTTTATTTACTATGTCATAAACGCTTAACAGAAACTAGGAAGCCCTATCCGTGTGCTTCCTGAAGATGTGCCAGATAGTAGCAATACAACGCTCGTTCTGGCTGCTGCCCAGCGGTTTACGACGACACAACGATTAATACTGACCCTATAAAACCATTGATTTATCATAATTCTGCGTTCTTCTTTTTAATAAAATATAATATAAATGATATAATATAAATAATTTGAAAGGTTGTGACTTCGATCTCCACTCGAGGAAAAGAAATATTTATTTTAATTTATATTTCCATTTCTTCGCCCTGGTGTCTAACTCGCAATGCCTCCAGACTTCGGCGAAAAGTGGACAACGGAGTGTCCTAACACTAGGTTCCCTCTGCCTACCTTGCTGTGTGCGGGGTACAATGTGAAGCTGATTTCATTCTTAATACGATTGTAAATAATATTAATAGGACTTAAATAATAAGTATCGTTGTCCCATAAACATTTTTCTATTGGTGTTTTTCACTTTAATTCCATTGTGATAATGCGATCTTTTGTGCAGCTAAAAAAATAGTAATCAAATGTCTAACGTAATACAGCCTGTAAAAAATACAGGTAAACAAAGCTAAACTAAACTGTGTTCACTCAACCTTGGCCGAGGCGAGTTGGCTCGTATTTTCCGCAGGATGTTTATTTTAGATATAATTTCAATAGAAGAATGACGTTCATAAAGTGTAATTTGTTCCAATTGTTTAGGAAAAAACTGGAATATTCTGAACGTTAGTTTTGTTATTCAACGAGTGCCGTTAATGATATAAAGCAGCTGCAAATAACTAAGTAACAGCACTGTTAACCTTGAACGTGGTAGCGCAAGACAAGAAGAGTAATGCTCTTTAACTGGCTAGAAATGATTCTAAGGTGATTACATCACGACACACGAATAAAATATCTACATTTTATATCAACAGAAAGTTGTCTCCAATTACTTACCTTGTGATTCATGACATTTGCTCAGTTTGGCTAATTCGTTATATAGAACCGACCGACCTAAACGTATTATTTATTGGCAGTCTGTCAACTTGCACTAGTTTATTATGTCTATAGAGGTACATAAGCTCACTGGCTATTATAAATTTTATACTAGTGATTTAACCGCGGCTTCCCCCGCTTAACTTGTTGTTACAGTAAACCTAAATTTTACAATTTTTTTACATACATTTTCGTATTTATTATTATCCTTATGTATAAGCTATAATAATGTGAAGTTTGTGTTAAGTGGAATAAACGTCCATGCTCACAAATTTTTTCGTTTAATATATTACTAAGATTTTTACTTATTAGGATCATGCTGTACCCCGCATTTAGTAGAATAAAGAGATGGAATGGTATTAAGACACTCCGTTCCCACGTCTGTCGTCAGACGAATTGTGCTGCGTTACAACGTCCTCAATTATTATAATGTATTGATAGTACTGCTATAAGTTTACAGAGTACTACTTATTACTCTGCTTTCTTTTTGTAAATACTTTATCAGTTGCAATTAATTCTTATTCTAATTAAAACAGAGTTGCTTCCTACAAATGGAAGCCCAAATGTTTGAAACAAAATTTTACAACGAAATTTAATGCGGTTTTCACTAACAGACAATATGATTCGAGAGGACGCCCATAAATGGACCCGTTTAAAGCTTTAAACGTATAGTCTACGCGGGCGAAGCCGCGAGCGGACCACTAGCATAAATAAACTAGTACTAATTACTTATTATTATCGCCTCAGCAATTACATTCGTTCAGGTGCGTTCAGACCAGGAAAATATTAATCATCTGCTATTGTTATGTAATTGTACTAAATAGGTACAGTGACGCTATTGACGTAATTTTCGTTAGTCTGGTTAATTTATATTTCTAAAACATATACACGTTGTATAAACAAATACCTCAAGCCAAGGTTTAGTCATTTCGGAATGACTTCGATGTATATATAGTACGAAAACCATAAGCTATTATTAGAAAATAGTAATGTGCACCAAGTTTACTGTTGAATATAAAAAACATATATATTTTTATTGTGTTGCACAAGGGTTTCTTTCAAAACCAGGTCACTTTATGATGTAATAACCCACTTAATCGGGAAATGACTGTAGTTAAAAATAAAAGTGAGTACTCTTGAAATGTAAACATTTTAGAAATAATTTGGGGAAACGACTCAATTAAATAAATACTTGTAAATATCAGTTTTGCTTAAATTATATATTATACACAATGGTACAAACTACAAACCATATTTCAAGAAAAATACATATAATCTATAAAAATAGATTGAGATTGCTTAATAATTACTAGATATTATATTATTATTATATTATTTTATATCCATGCCTTAATCGATACGACATTACTAAGATTGTAAATGGAAAAGATTTGCACCGAAAAAGGCAAAGTTACCTGTCACGAGAATCGTTGGTTAAAGTCCATGCAAATTATAAAACGAACATAATGCGCGAATTAAAATGCAAGAGTTGTTGATATTTGCCCTGGATTCGTTGTAATTACAAAATAAAAGCGGATCTTGAAGAATAAGTGGCGGTCTTATTTAAACTATCTTGTTTTTTTAAATTAGTGTAACATTGACAAGCATATATATATCTTCACGCATATCTCACATAAAAATCAGCTTCACGCTGTACCCCGCATACAGCAGGGTAGGCAGAGGCAACTTAGTGTAAAGACACTCCGTTCCCTACTTTCTGGAGAATTCTGGAGGCATTGCGTGTTGAATGGCAGAACTCAACGCCGCGCTTAGCCTCGACACCAGAGCGAAGAAATAGAAATATAAATTTAAGTAAATATTTCATCTCCTCGAGTGGGGATCGAACCCACAACCAGTCGGTTTTACAGTCACACTTCGTGCCGCTGCGCCACGACTGGTCTCAAAGTGTTATAAAAAAAAAAGGGTAATGGCAAGACACGCTCTTCGCTATTATGCGACCATTTCAGGCTAATCATATTATGGGTTGCGGAACTCAACTCGAAAATCTCTTCAGTTAAATTGCTACAAATGTCACCGCAAATTATTATTGGTAATTAAAGAACAATTATATTTAATTTTGCAGAGCATACAAAAACAGAAACAAATAAAGGTTAAAAGTTAGTATCTTGTATGTTCGCTTACTATAAATGAATGTCATCTATACTAATATTATAAAGAGGTAAGATTTGTATTTTTGTATGTTTGTATGTATGTATGTATGTATGTGTGTATGTTTGTAGAGTTTTCACACAAAAACTACCGGGCCGATTTAAATAATTTTTTCACTATTGGAAAGCTGCATCTTTACTGACCAGCATAGGCTATATTACATTTCCAAAAAAATAGAGATCCCTAATAGAAATGCAATAATGTAAACCAAGGTGTGAAAAAATTGATCTTAATAATTCTATCATCGCGTGCGCTGCGAAAACTATTGATGATATAACAAAACAATGTTCTACAGTATTATAGAGCACATCAATATCTATAAAAAAGTCCGCGATAGCATATGTCTAACTACTGTAGTTATGACAATATAATCATTTTTTTATATTTTATACGTTAACAAAAGTGCCGACAATAATCAAACCATATTGTTCATACCTCTGCATCAATCCTTATCCCATGAAATGATATTTTATGAAAGATAATTTCAATACCTGTAAAATACTTTTTGAATTAATAAGATCGGACATCCCATTCAAAAGATATAACGAATTTAAAAATATAAATCTAAAGAAAATTATGTAATAATAAAAAATGCGTAGTGTGTGCCGTGTGGCCTCGCGCACCGTGGCGAGTACCTCTGCGGGTGTGGGGGGGATTTGTATCGATACCACTTAAATTATTAAGACAGTCCATTAGATTTTTTGTTTTTTTTTTTTATGGAAAGGACAAGGCAAACGAGCGTTTGGATCACCTGATGGTAAATGACTACCGCCGCCCGCGGCCCCGTGCAACACCAGAGGAGTTACAGGTTCGTTGCCCGCCTTTAAGGTGGGTTGGGCTCCGGAGCCCGGCATTACCTGATGCGAAACGCAGTGGCATAAAGCCACTACTTCACGCCGGTTTTTAATGCTGGGGGTGGTAATGATCCAGTGGAATCTGCCCAGTCGCCTCTTACGACACCACCAGCACTAGGATTAAATAGACCCGATAAGGAAAATTCTTTTACAATTACACGATTAACGTGTAAAAAAGTACCAAAAAAACCTTATATCGCCTACGACGTACTGCAATTTTATAGAAGACATCAATATCTAATATATATATTTATATTTTAGATGCCTATATATATATATATATATATATATATATATATATATATATATATATATATATATATATATATATATATATACTTTAGATATGTATATGTATGTATATAATTAATAGTTTTAAACTTTGCATACAAAGTTATCCCGTAAGTAGTATATAATTTTTTTCAATTATTGTTACCAGCATAGTGTATTGATACTAATGTGGTATCTATATTTTTATATATATATATTTATATTTTTTCTACCCTTAGAGTTTTTCAGGTGGAAAACATAGACACTTTTTTTTATTTGATAAAATATTTTATTCACCATAAAAATGTTGGTAGTTTTTATAATTCTATTATAATTAAACAACTTTCTAAAATGATCTATCCTTGCATGTGTTGTAATAACTATGAGGAGCTATTAAACAAAACAATACATTCTCATTTTTATAAATATATTGTATGTTATTACATTAAAACTAGCGGTCGCGGAGCAACTTCGCCTGCTTATTAGCACCCTTAGGGGTGAATTTTAAAAAAAACCACGAAACGTGTTAATAAAAATAAATCAGCTTCACGCTGTATCCCGCACACTGCAGGGTAGGCAGAGGGAACGTAGTGAAAGACAATCCGTTCCCCACTTTCTGCCGAATTCCGGAGGCATTGCGTGTTAAGTGGCAGAACTCAACGCCGCACTTTGCCTCGACACCAGAGCGAAGAAATGGAAATATAAATTTAAGTAAATATTTCATCTCCTCGAGTGGGGATCGAACGCACAACCAGTCGGTTTACAGTCACACTTTGTGCCGCTGCGCCACGACCGGCCTCTGTTACTCTGTACGAAACGTGTTCATTACAATATTTTTAACAGTCTGAATTTAAGTTTTTATAAAAATCGGTGGCGATTTAAAGATTTTTCCATATAAACTTTCAACCCAGTATTTGAACTCTTACGGGATGAATTCTAAAAACCATGAAACACGCGTTCAATGAAATATTTTAAAGAGTCTGACTTTCAAATTTTATAAAAATCGGTGCTGTTTTAAAAAAAATTAATACAAACTTTCAAGTAATTCCCTGTATCGAAACAAACAAATAATTCACAAATGTGGTGAAGCCGCGAGTTGGTTGCTATAGTTTATAAAAGTTTATATTGGGTTTAGATGGATCACGTGGGTATATCAATACATTTTAATCATTGGCACGTAGGTACGTTACATTCATTTACAGTACATATATTTCTCAATATATATTTCTCAAGAGAACTTAATCAAAACTTTGTATATAAAAAAATAGATGAAATAATCAAGTTAAGGAAGTGCCAAATATGTTTTATGAATCAATCTTAATGTTATATTCAAAACAAATGAATACTTGAAACGTATTAATAAATTTAATTAATTTTATTAATACGTTTAACATAACGTTATAACGTTAAATATATTTACTTATTATAGTTAAAGAATAAAAAGTGTGAAGAGGAATGTGTGATTATCTATAGACTATATTATCTATACTTCTATACTAATATTATAAAGAGGTAAGATTTGTATTTTTGTATGTTTGTATGTATGTATGTATGTATGTGTGTATGTTTGTAGAGTTTTCACACAAAAACTACCGGGCCGATTTAAATAATTTTTTCACTATTGGAAAGCTGCATCTTTACTGACCAGCATAGGCTATATTACATTTCCAAAAAAATAGAGATCCCTAATAGAAATGCAATAATGTAAACCAAGGTGTGAAAAAATTGATCTTAATAATTCTATCATCGCGTGCGCTGCGAAAACTATTGATGATATAACAAAACAATGTTCTACAGTATTATAGAGCACATCAATATCTATAAAAAAGTCCGCGATAGCATATGTCTAACTACTGTAGTTATGACAATATAATCATTTTTTTATATTTTATACGTTAACAAAAGTGCCGACAATAATCAAACCATATTGTTCATACCTCTGCATCAATCCTTATCCCATGAAATGATATTTTATGAAAGATAATTTCAATACCTGTAAAATACTTTTTGAATTAATAAGATCGGACATCCCATTCAAAAGATATAACGAATTTAAAAATATAAATCTAAAGAAAATTATGTAATAATAAAAAATGCGTAGTGTGTGCCGTGTGGCCTCGCGCACCGTGGCGAGTACCTCTGCGGGTGTGGGGGGGATTTGTATCGATACCACTTAAATTATTAAGACAGTCCATTAGATTTTTTGTTTTTTTTTTATGGAAAGGACAAGGCAAACGAGCGTTTGGATCACCTGATGGTAAATGACTACCGCCGCCCGCGGCCCCGTGCAACACCAGAGGAGTTACAGGTTCGTTGCCCGCCTTTAAGGTGGGTTGGGCTCCGGAGCCCGGCATTACCTGATGCGAAACGCAGTGGCATAAAGCCACTACTTCACGCCGGTTTTTAATGCTGGGGGTGGTAATGATCCAGTGGAATCTGCCCAGTCGCCTCTTACGACACCACCAGCACTAGGATTAAATAGACCCGATAAGGAAAATTCTTTTACAATTACACGATTAACGTGTAAAAAAGTACCAAAAAAACCTTATATCGCCTACGTTGTGGAAATTATTGACAATAGCGCAAAGTGATGTACTGCAATTTTATAGAAGACATCAATATCTAATATATATATTTATATTTTAGATGCCTATATATATATATATATATATATACTTTAGATATGTATATGTATGTATATAATTAATAGTTTTAAACTTTGCATACAAAGTTATCCCGTAAGTAGTATATAATTTTTTTCAATTATTGTTACCAGCATAGTGTATTGATACTAATGTGGTATCTATATTTTTATATATATATATTTATATTTTTTCTACCCTTAGTGTTTTTCAGGTGGAAAACATAGACACTTTTTTTTATTTGATAAAATATTTTATTCACCATAAAAATGTTGGTAGTTTTTATAATTCTAATATAATTAAACAACTTTCTAAAATGATCTTTCCTTGCATGTGTTGTAATAACTATGAGGAGCTATTAAACAAAACAATACATTCTCATTTTTATAAATATATTGTATGTTATTACATTAAAACTAGCGGTCGCGGAGCAACTTCGCCTGCTTATTAGCACCCTTAGGGGTGAATTTTAAAAAAAACCACGAAACGTGTTAATAAAAATAAATCAGCTTCACGCTGTATCCCGCACACTGCAGGGTAGGCAGAGGGAACGTAGTGAAAGACAATCCGTTCCCCACTTTCTGCCGAATTCCGGAGGCATTGCGTGTTAAGTGGCAGAACTCAACGCCGCACTTTGCCTCGACACCAGAGCGAAGAAATGGAAATATAAATTTAAGTAAATATTTCATCTCCTCGAGTGGGGATCGAACCCACAACCAGTCGGTTTACAGTCACACTTTGTGCCGCTGCGCCACGACCGGCCTCTGTTACTCTGTACGAAACGTGTTCATTACAATATTTTTAACAGTCTGAATTTAAGTTTTTATAAAAATCGGTGGCGATTTAAAGATTTTTCCATATAAACTTTCAACCCAGTATTTGAACTCTTACGGGATGAATTCTAAAAACCATGAAACACGCGTTCAATGAAATATTTTAAAGAGTCTGACTTTCAAATTTTATAAAAATCGGTGCTGTTTTAAAAAAAATTAATACAAACTTTCAAGTAATTCCCTGTATCGAAACAAACAAATAATTCACAAATGTGGTGAAGCCGCGAGTTGGTTGCTATAGTTTATAAAAGTTTATATTGGGTTTAGATGGATCACGTGGGTATATCAATACATTTTAATCATTGGCACGTAGGTACGTTACATTCATTTACAGTACATATATTTCTCAATATATATTTCTCAAGAGAACTTAATCAAAACTTTGTATATAAAAAAATAGATGAAATAATCAAGTTAAGGAAGTGCCAAATATGTTTTATGAATCAATCTTAATGTTATATTCGAAACAAATGAATATTTGAAACGTATTAATAAATTTAATTAATTTTATTAATACGTTTAATATAACGTTATAACGTTAAATATATTTACTTATTATAGTTAAAGAATAAAAAGTGTGAAGAGGAATGTGTGATTATCTATAGACTATATTATTCTACATAATATCATAAAACAACAGATTTAAACAGTACATATAAAGGTATCCTCCTACAGTATAATTATTTTCAACCAACATTTTTAAACTTTTAATTTTGAACATTTTGAATATTTTCGCGTCATTATGACGAAAAATTTAGACAAAATATTCAAATGTTTTTTTTATTTCAAAAAAAAATTATTAACGATAAGAATGTTGGTAGTTTCTCAAAAGGTATAAGAATTTAAAAAATGCCCGAAATATGCTCTCTTCGCAAGTGTTGTAATAATAATAATAATTCTATTCACTAAAAAATCACTATAGATATTATATAGTCAATTATATAATGTTTTTATCAGTACCACTTTAAATGAAACCATAGTTTTAACTATAAAAGCCTAATACAATTAAAAAGTACTATAAAAGCCTAATACAATTAAAAAAATGGAAGGAAAAAGTTATTTTTTCATACAAAGTAAATTTTAGGTATTATCGTTGATATTAAAATAAAACGCTATTTGTCATTAAAGACGCAAACATACGAGTCGTAGGTATTGGCGGCAAAGTTCAAAGTTGCTTAACTTTTAGTAATATTTTGTAGTAGTATGTGATTGCGTTATTGGTATCTGCATAGATGCGTAACTGCGTCACAGGAAATACAGGTTTAGATCCTACGTGTAAACTGCTGAGGTATCTTGATTAATTTCTTTAGGTATGGGTTTAATAAACTATTATATTTTTAATTATTTTTATATAATAATAGTTTATCCTATATACTCCCCGTAAAGGGTGCGCTGAAGCTTCCATTCTGTATGAATATTAAAGACCGTCGCGGCGTAGGGGCACAAAATTGTGCCAGTGACGTGACGTTATGGGTTCGATTCCCACTTGGAGGATTGAATTGAAATTTAATCATATATTCATTTCACGTCAGTCATATATCATACGCAGTATCTTAACACTTAAGTTCCCTCTATCTTCCCTGCTATAGGCTGGATACAGCGTGAATCTGGTTTTAATTTTGTGTGAACCGATTAAAATAAAACTAATACTAAATATTTAAAGGAAGTTAGCCAAATTACAAAACTGCACTTAAATCGGTTAAGCATCGCATCGATTATCGTGAACGCAGAGATAAACAAACAAACTGATCAAGTTCTATTAAATATTTAAATGTCCATAATAATATTTTTTCTAATATATCTTCCACGTACAGACACCGATGAGTTAGGATTTTATTGTAAGTATCGATATAACTATAACTATATAGTTATAACTACAATTTATCCTAAAGACTCCATAAGGCAAAAGTTTAAAGATATTAATATATTGACAGTTGCATCTCTCTTATGGGAGGTACGAAAATGCCACCTAAGGTTTTAATAATTTTCACATTAGAAATCTCAAGTTCATTGCAAGCATACATTATAGGTATATTGAAACATAAATATAATTTTAGTGTATTAAGTAAATCATTCTGTGGTTAAAGCGTGCGAAGCCGCGAGCGGGTCGCTAGTATTGGAATAAAACAGCAGCATGACCAAAAACCCACTATATACATGTCTTAAAAGAATACATTTCAATTTGCATAAGTAACGAGTCATCACGTGTGATATTGTGGCGTGATCTGGCATCGAAATACTCAAAATGCACTCAGTTTCATAATTTTGATCATGATTCAGCTCTTGGAAATACTTTAATAATTGCAAAACATTCAACGCTTCTCATAATGCCAACAGCTTGGTTTTCAATTTGTTAACCTTTTATTTTTAAATCTGTGCTATAAGATAGTTTTAAATATAAATAGATCATAAATATATATTTCTTATGCCGTCTACATATATCTACATATTATATGAAAATGCCTTAAGGTATTATTGTATTAGGTTAAGTAATATGTTATTAAAAGTACAACAATACTAAGATACTATATCATTAAAATTACACAGACTATGATTATAATTATGACCGTGCACATAATATTTAAGTGTATTTTTAACAATTGTTTTACTTATTACAATTTAATTAACTAAAGAAATTCAAATTTATCTATTTATCAGCATCATTTCGATTAAGATTCATTTTTGTTAAACAACATAAAATTGAGAGAAGAGGAGACAATTATCTTTTAGCTTCAGTACGTAAAAAATAAGTAATTTTAAATATTATAAACATGTATATTTGCTAGTACTCAAACATATGAAACATGTATTCCATTTCCGTCTCTTTACAATGAAGCGGAGCATTTGGCTTTTAGGTCACAATGAAAATAAAATTATATAAAACATGTTCAAAAATAAAATAGACCATTTAATAACACACGTCCATGTCCTTTTATTTGCATAGCACTGTCAAGATGCCCTGGTGAGTAGAGTGAGCTTAAGTTAGGTATCTTGTATTACCGTTACCGACAAAGCGGCGCCACCGACACACAAAGTTTATGTCGCTAGTTCACGTGTACTCGCAGTACGAGCAGTTGAGCACTCATATTCCGAGTCGTAAGTGATATTTGATATCCACACCTGAATATTTCACAGCGTAAAACTCCACACGGTCAAAGGTTACGTACGGTCCGCCGCATGTAACGCCTACAGTTTATCGCCTCATGTTGTTTGTTATGTAAAATAGAAATGTGTTTATGTCATTTTATTTTATCTGTGGTTATTTTATTTTTATTTTTTTTATTTTATTACGTTTTATTGTTTACTTTTCAAGTAATAAAGTTCTGTAAATTCCTATTTTAAACTGCCTTTTGTTTAACGCGAAAGCGAACTAGATTCTTTATACCACGCCTATTTTGTAATCTAATTATATTACTGTTTTTTTTATATAAAACATTAACTCTTTATTACATTTTTAGAGAAAAATAGAAATAAAAAATAGAAACATTAAGAATATTCTTATTAGTAATCATTATTTTATAAAAAAGTTAGACCAAATTTATCATGTAATAATTAATTATAAATCACTGGGACGTTTGCGCATACAGTTTGCTGAAAAATGCTAATTACTTTTTTATGACATACAATTGTAGACTACAAATAATTAATTGCTTTATCGCAAAACACTTAAAAAAATGTTATATTTATTCTAATACTTTAATTTAATCGCCGTAGTGACGTCATTGGAGAAATAAAAATAACAAATTCGTAATCATGTGAAATCAATAACTAGATTTTATGTTATAGTTTTTTCAAGCACTAATTGATTTTTACAAGCACATTTTGTTCTTATCGAATTGCATTTAAATATTAAATAAAGGCAAAAGGCAAAAAATCTAGTTAGAATGACATTTCATGTTGGCATTCTCGGTGATTGTTGGAGCGTTCATAGTAGTAATCAGAGACGGTGGCGGCGCTCAATGCAATCATGCGTTACATACCGTTGGAATCACTTACTTTTTCATTAAAAGGTAACTTATTTTCAAGAACTATTCACTCAATACCCAATAAGTCTCAATTCTAGACTCATAAGTCTAAAGATCAACTTTAGACTTATAGACGATATTTAGTTTTTGGTAATTTTTTTAATTTAATAAATACTAAAATAATTTATAAAAATAAATAATATTTAGCAAATATAATTAAGCTTAATCTGGGTGTAACTGTTATGTACCGTGACATGTATTTGTAAGAACATTTTGGAATTATGTTATAAAGGAACAATGAAGCCTAAATAGCGTGCGCCCCAATTCTCTATAAGGAATAAATGTAAATTTTGTAAATGTAAATGACATCTAAATGTTACTAATGCAATGTCTATATACTTGTAGAATATTTATTGCTTCACTCGTAATGCTTTTTAATTCTTAGTTTGTCCGTTGTCGCAATGATTACTTTAGGTTCTAATGTTATAAATAATTATTTCTTATATTATGTACAGGAACAACAAGTTTTTTTTTATTCTACCACTGCATGCCAATCTCTGCCAGTTTTTTCGTATTATATTAATTATATTTTGTATCTGAACGAAATTTATTTAAAAATATTTAGCAATTTCAATATATCAAGTGTTATTTTGTCACCTAAGTTGTATCGATGAACCCATTGTTTTCATTCCAGTGAAGTAATGCGAGTCGTGCGCACTTGCGGCTTAAGTCTAAACCAGTGCGATATCAAAGTACCTAGCGCGATATTTCCTCTCTCGTATCAAACAAACATGTAATATTAGCTAACACTCGGTTTCTGTAACGTACCTATATCAATTTCAACTTCAGCGATTTCACTTCACGTCTACGGTTATTTAAATTGAAAAAAATGCAAGGTAGCACTCGTATGTTTATATCAATTACCACTTTAACTTAGTTATTTCATAAGTTACCTAATGTTGACGTTCTCTTTATTTAATTTAGGCAACACATGTTATGCAAGTCCACACACAGAGTTAGACAACCAAATGCAATTCTTAGTTGCATTAGCTATAACTGTATATAATAAATATTTTATTTCAATTTAATATTGGGTAACATTGTTACGTATAATTAAGATTGAATAATCTCTATTCCTATAATTCTAAGCATCCGGCACACATTCACGGGGTTTTTCATGTAGATGGGCGTGCTCTCTCCATAAACGTCGCCCGCAGCATTGAATTAAGATAACAGTTTTATTGGATTCTCATTCTATTTGTAAAATATTTTTCTCTATCTCTGCTACTTATGCGCGCTTTCTCCATCGAGGCGCAGTTAAGAATATATCGTTTTTTATATATTGCTTTAATTATCTTGTGAATGTGTTTTATTAGCTTGTATCCATTATAGTACGTACATGGGACTTATGCCGACGAGTGATAAAGTGTATAAAATCGAATAGTAAAATTTTGAGTTAATTAAAATGTAAAAACTCGCTTTAGGTACCTACATATATTTAAAGCTTTACATACTGTCCCACTAGGAATACTAGACTGTTTTATTAAATCAGAAAATTTTAATATATTCATCATTAATATAACACGTGCAAATAAAGTAGCTCAGATTTATATAGTATTATTTCTGGAATGCTGTAATCAATTGTTTCAATCTAATAAAATATGTTATTTATTTATGAACGTCACATTTTTAAGTAAATATATTTACTTATGTCGGTGTAAAAAAAATAGATTTAATATTAATGATAAACTAGCACATGAACTTGGCCTTGGAGCACGCGAGATTGGGTCGTGCAGATATTGCAGATATCGCAGAGTATGGGTTGCTCTGAGGACGGTATTCATTAGAACAATTAATATTATAGCGTAAATAAATGTGTGATAACACATTTTCCACATACTTCATCTATATCTATAATGTTCATCGTGAGCACTTGTAATAACAATTGCTTAGGACGTACTCTATAAATTATTACAATCAGAATTGTAAAAACTTAATGAAACTGTTAAAAATTGAGAATATAGAATTAGAAAAATATATGAATGATATTTACTAATGGTTTAAAAAATCATTTAAAAAGAAGTCAATCTACTATTTAATAAAAAAATAAGAAGACTCTAAAGAATATTGGTAATGTAATTTAAAAAATATAGTCTCTAAAGATTATTTTTAAAGCTCATTTATTTTTACGTATTTTTAACAATATGTATAACATTAATCTGCTCGAAAATTTGCCTTAGAAATTCAATATTATATTGTTTGGGGGAAGCAACACCTTAATAACTGCAAAATGAAGAGAGCCGTGCCACATGTTAATTATGAAGTTACACTCTAACTCACTTAGATCATATGCTCTATTCACTATCATAACGACAATTTTCATTACATGAGACTGATATCCTTACCAGGAAGATAACGATGGACGAGAAAATGTTGCAACTGTATTTTTATAGTTTAACTTTTTTGTTTTTATTACATATTAAATATCTGTCAAGGATAATGAAGTAAATGATTTTTTAATGTCAAGGTAAATGTTAAGATAGGACTTTAATTATATGCAGATTTTTGCGCCTCTACAGTATTAATTATTTATTTATTCAAATACCGCTTCAATAATTGTTTCATATAACAAATAAAGTACTTAAGTAGTACTTACATATACTTTCATATCAAAACGTCTACTATATCTATGTATTTAATTGTTTATGTAATATTAAATATACGACATATCATGTAAAAACTACTCAAACAAACGTAAGGTTTCACAGAAATAAATTTTCGAGTTTTAAGAATTTTAAATTTAAACTAAACAAGCAATAAAATTGTTCTTTATCGCCAATAATATATAGATAATTGCAGGTACGACGAGTATTCAGTTTTATCATATTACATGTATATTGCATGTATTAATGTTAATGTTGTTATTTTTAAATTTATTATCATTATATTTTGTAATCTACAGAATAATAATAATAAAAAAAGAATTTCATGATAAAAATATCATCTTCTGAAAACGGATTATAGAATTCATCGTGAATTACTACGTTTTTTCATTTGGTATCTAATGAAAACTTCCCACGTTTAGAAATATAAATAGTAAGTAACCATATGCATTTATATTTAAACGAAAATTGTGTAAAGAACCGTAATCTAAAGAGAAATCGATTCAATATGGTTATAAAATTAAATCGATGTCATCGTTACTTATAAATACATTGAAGAGGACTAGAGCAGCGCGGGTCTAGTTCATGATTAACTTCTTCCGTATACAGGGTCAATAATCAGGGGTCACGTTGTACTATGGGACAAAGGAATGTTTCGAATACCGTTAATATTAATTGTATATACGTAATTGTATATATGAATTTTATTATACCGTGTATATTATATTGTGTCAATAATATTCTCTATTTAAAACATAAGAGAATTGCTAGTATCCTTATAAAATGTAAGCATTTTAAAATATAAAATAATATTATATAAAATTATAGTTTACGGATAAACTTAAAAAACACATGTTTTTAATAACGTTTCTCTGTTCAGTTAAACGTATATTTTCTTTTATAGCGCACGTAATTAAAGTAGTTCAAAATGTACCTATCTAAAAGCAATTTACAGTATACATACCTATATATTTGTAGATGTATCGTTAAAAACTTAAATTGTAACAATTGTAATTTCTATTTCTTTTGCGAATTTCAGATTATTATTTTGTTAACATGCCGCGCGACTACTTAAATATACTTTAAAAACTGAAAGTTATTTTAAAATGTTCGGCAAAAATAGAGCAAAGAGATGGCCCGGTTCTGACAGGGCTATGGAGGGCCATATTTATAATTTGTTACGCCTGTCCGCACATCTATTCGCTTATAGGCTGAAAGCCGCTTAAGGAATTTTAAAAGGCTCGTATTTGTAAGATGTTCTTTTGTTTAAATTATCAATGTAGCGCAAAATTAAGAATTATACTTAAATACAATTTATTTGAAATATTTTATAAATTTCAAATAAACGTTGTAACAAGTTTATGTGTTAATTCAAGTTCAAATATATTCTGTGACGAGAAGGTTCTGCAAGTCAACAACGTCATTATGCAATAAAACATTTCATTGATCAATAGAGCAGAGTGGGTCCTGCTTCTACAGTGTGTTAACGATTCTCTTCCTTCACCTTTATTGGCACTGGTCTTTGTACTTTTAACGTACTATCGAAATTTATACGCTTACTGTTTATTGCATAGAAATATACATATTAATATAATTATTTTGTATTTAAAACGATTCGAAAAACGATATGTTAAACGCGAATATTGTATATAGTACATACTCCCAGCATGTCAGGCAACATATATAACCTAATTTGGGGTACGAGTTGTTCTTGATGAATTTACGTACCTATAATTTAATTTTTACACGAAATCTATTTTTTCATATTATAAAGAAAATACTGAGTTCATATATTTAATTGCTTTGCGCTTACAACTGTGGCTTAATAATTGTAACTCGCTATATGTTGATTCTGAATGTATTGTTAACTCCAACCATAACATTATTAACAAATCTCACCTAGACTGCATTGGCAAATGTTATTCTCAACCTGGACGCATTTAACTCGGACTTCTCGTACGAGGACGCTACCTAACGTTAACGATGTTTACAAAATATTGCGTTTACATATACTGTTTTTCTATTCTAATCGAACTACTAAATGTAATAAAAAATCTTCAGACATACATTTTTTTACATTCAAAATTTATAAGACTCATATAAAAACAAATAATAATAAATTAATTAATGTGCAATAAGTATATATGTTAGTAAACACATTTTAGTAACAGTAAATAGCAATATGTTATATATATATATATATATATATATATATATATATATATATATATATATATATATATATATATATATATATATATATATATATATATATATATATATATATATATATATATATATATATATATATATATATATATATATATATATATATAACAAGTAAACATTGCACCTGCACTCGTTGATATTTCAGTTTCACTTTCAGTTTTTGCCAGTTCTGTCATCCAATACTGTGGAGCATACACTGTCTGTGTCTTGCGAATCACTTTTGAAGGTTCGATTGGTTCAAAACATATATTTATAAAGTGCTGCACTGTTTATCGTGTGTGCTCTCGCGCAACACCGGCTTCGCATCGACGACGACACGCGCTCCCCGTAGCGAGCAATCAGTGACTGAGCGCTCCGTAGAGCCGGACCAGTTATTATGCGCCCACCGTTGCCATCAATAACTTCTGTAGCACGTGGGACTCGGTATGCTGAGGGATTCGCCGTGATATCGCACACGCAGGATATGCTATGTATGTCTCTTATCGGTGCATCGTTGTAAAAGCCGATGAATCATCACAATTAGATTTCGCGCATGACATCAGCGGTACGCGTCTTTGTAAACAAGAGGTTCTGAACGAGTCAGCACTTCGACGCACAAGCTTTTAAGTCAGTATTCACCGGTGCCGATGGCTATCAGCATAAGCCAATTTGCAACTATAATTCATGTGAAACATTCCAGTATGGTATTGCGAACTTGTTTGATGAATGATTTAAGATGATGAGACAAAAAATTGTCTAAATCTATAAATATATTAAAGCTTTCGATTGATATTTTAATACTAAAATATGGATATTTGTACAACATAACTCTTAGGTACTTACGTTGTTATTAATTTAGATTTTCATTGCGTATGAATTTAAACTGTTAACGCAACGGGTAAACCCTGGGAAATTTTGTTTTATATTTAATATAACATGCTCGATGTTGCATATGCATAATGATAAAAAAATAGATGATCTTTTAAAGTACTTAATAGGCCATACCTACGTGTAGTAATAATACTGTTTGAGAATACCTCGTATTCTTATCAATTTAGGTCATACTGGTGCAATATTGTCTTCATACACTTTAAAAACATACTTCCAGTAATATACTATAACACTTTAGATGCTATGTCAGCTACAACACCGTCAAGGCTTATATTTCATGTCGCTCTCGGAAGTCGTCAGGCATGTTTAGCATGTCTGTCTCACTCAAAGATTGCATTCTTGTACAGGTAGATTAAGAATTTACTACAATGATGGGTACATAGGAGCCTACTATGTGTGCACATAGTATATTTTTTATTATGCCTTAATATTGTTATGTCATACACAAGTATTGACATCTAGTTTTGACGTTCATAATATATTTTTATGCACGGAACGATAAACAGTTGGCGAGGACTAAGCTGAGCTTTGAATTTGTGTGAGTCATTTGTGTTAAGTGAGAAACAACTATTAAAAATAAAGTTTATAATTAGTTATCAATACTGTTTTACTTTGAAAATGAAATATATATTTTTAATGACATAGAACGTCAGATATTGCATCCTCGCATTTTTACTTTCGTCTGATGACTATCGCTTGAGTTAACAGAAAGATTAGTTATCTTTCTGTTATATAAAATACCAATATAAAATTACCAATTCCAACTACCTAAAATTCAGAAATTTGTACGGAACCCTCAGTAGGTGAGTACAAATCACACTTGACCGATTTTTAAATCCAAAATGATACATGATAAATTATTATTCTTGTACAATGTTAGTACCAACTTGATCTTTTACTCTTAATAAATCACACACAAAAATAAAATATTAGGAAACAATAATTGTCGACGGTTGTCAAAAAGTAGAATCAAAGCAAAAACCAGATTAGGCCAAGCAAGTGACGTTACACCTACACTGTATATGTTGACTCATACAAATGCAAAGCTCGGCTTAGACCTCGCGGACTGTAATTAGTAGTTAAAGTTTTATCGCTAACATTTTTCTAATTAAATTGAAAGAATAGCAATTACAAAACTAATTTTACACAGCATAAAAATCATCTTCACGCTGTATCCCGTAAACAGCAGGGTAGCCTAGTGTTAAGACACACCGTTCCCACACATCATATTTATGCAATAATTATTATATTGATAATAGAAGACAATTTTTCTTAGAATAATGGCTTCTTTATTATTAATTCAACCGAAAGGAGCCGCAGGCAATATAATTTTTTATGCATATAAATCAGACCACCTGCAATGTGCGCAGATATTTTTGGATTGGAAAAAAATTTATATTTGCTACTGTCGTAAAAATTGTTAACTTATCTAATTTTAATAATAATATTGCTTAATGTAAACTCCATTAATTATATGCTATATCGGCTATCATAAAAAGCTAGCTGTTGAAAACATTTACTTAACACAACAATAAGGAGGACGTGGAGAAAGAAAGAGTTCTATCATTCATGTCGACTCTACTTTATACACTTACTAAGAAAAAACATTTTTTCAATGTTTCGTTTTTACTTTTGAAATTCGAGAAGTCCTATGTTAACGGCAGATGTAAATCTTATATATCACATAAACATGCCACTACTATGTTACAAGTAACTCTAGTAGAGTTTCTATTTTTTTTTATTTTCAGTCACCTAGTCTCTTTCACATAACATAAGATTTTAATGAGAAGACAATAAATTTAGAAAATTAACTACTATCTTATACTTTACAGAGAATTATTTATAATTATTAATTAGACTTGAAATAGCTCCAGGCTTTCGCCGGCCATGACAAATTCAAAGCTGGCATAACATGTTAAACATTATTCATATAAAAAAAATTAAGTGGGTAACATATCGATAGTAACCTCTTCTTTAGTCTATAAAATATATATAACGATAAGTCACTTATTTAACTGTTTTAACGGTAAAATTCGTAGTAAACTTTTGGAAATTTCTATTATAAAAAGAAACAGTGGCGATTAAAATTTTTATACCTTAAAATGTTATATTTGGATTTATTTGAATCTGGGAATTAACTCTGATCACCAACAAAAATTAATAAAAAATACTTTGAATTTTAATTATGACTCGAACCTTCTACTATGGCGTTATTTCAGGAACGCTTTAACGACCCAGCTGGATGGTGGATTTTGTCATACTAACTAAACTCCCTAAAGTAATTGATGGCGATAAAAAAAATAGAATATGAATCAATGATTTTCGATTTGAAATCATTGCCATCGGGGCGCCACCACAGTACAGAGTTTTGCACGCGTAGGTTTTGGGTACACTTGGAGAAATGATATTATTTTATTAATAGTAAACATGAAACAGCTGATTCTTTTTCCATAAAATATATGTAATAGTGACCTATTATTATGGTATTACAATTGTTATATCACACTAGATCTCCTTTTTTGGTACCAGCTTATTAGCAGTTAAAATGATTCTGTAACTATCATGGCGCCAAGAGCTAATAGCTTTAATGTGAGCAATGAACACACCTACCACGTCATTTATGAATTGGAAATGTAAACGAAATGGATGTGTTAATTCCGTCGATGAACATACCACTTACCTTGAGTAAGGTCAATAGCAGTATTAAGCACACATAATATACAAACACAACTCATTTTAATTTTAACCATTGGATAGCACTCAACCAATAGAGACTGATGTCAATTTATAATTGTGCGCTCTTATATCAGTAGGTATAGCGGAATGATAACATCAAAGGCAGTCATTATAGTGATAAATGACAATTGTCTTGTGTTTTGTGAACAATATATGCCATCGAGACTTGTGCAATACTATTCTGCGCCTGCTTTTAGTCATTAAGAATTATTGTCAGCGACGGTATTGATATTTGAATTGAATGCTTCCATAGACGCCGCAAAGTTATCATATAGATCGATCAGCAGATAAGTATTCTTGTTATGGTGCAAATTATGGCTAGAGTGCACAGTGGCGCCAGGATAATTGGTAATTAGTTATTTGAACAATACAAGATGTCATTTATTTATTCTTAACTTTTAATAAAAATATAATAAAATCTGTTTTATTTCATTATATAAATGTCTAAGTAAACCTCTTTCATTTGGTTTTCATCAGGCTATACGCAAAACATGTATAGCAAAACAAAACGTATATACAACGCTTCGCTCATTTCAATAGGTACTGTTGACACGTGCACGTGACACGTACTAGTGCGTACACAAAACGCAAAAAATATTAATAGTGAAGAGACTACGTTTAATCACTATTGATGTCCGTACAGACGTGTGGCGCACCATAAATAGTAATATACACAGTGATGTCTGTTTCACGAAGTTGACAAGCGTTGATGCGTCACAATCACAAGCTGTCACACGCTGTGAGCTTAGTGTTATAAAGTCAATACTTATTGCAGAGCCACCCACGGATACGCCCCCATAGGAATACACTATAGACAAGAGTATAGCCTCCATACAAAACAAGAGACAAATCAAAGTGGGTACCTGTGATAAATTACAAATAACAGTAATTTCTAAGCTATGAATTGTGAATAAGCAATCATGTTTTTAATATTATACGTACTTACATATAAACAATAAAGATACCCAAAAAGACTCCAACAAGAATAAAGATGTAAATAAGATAAAAAATACTTACATTTAAATTTACCACATAGATATATTTTTTACATTCCGTATTTTTTTAAAGATATACAGTTTGTCATGTTTTCTCTGGCTTATTAATTAGCGAAGAATACCATTTTGACACGCTTGTTTTATTGAATAGCTTTTCTATATTTAGTCTATTAAGTGATACTTTTTGTACATTTATTCAAGGAAGCTAAGATCAATTTGCAATACTTTACATTAGTACTGCACCCAATGCGTGAAACGCAATAAGAACAGTACTATATCTTGATAAATTGTTCATGGTTTTATTTGTAACAACGTGTTCCATCTACGATGAATTCATCCATGCAATCGATTAGCAAAATCATATCGTCATGAGTTATTTACATAGTCTGTAAATAAGTATTGGTTGTGTAAAACATTACGTCAGTTTTTGCGTTGCTATTAATATAATATGTTTTAAAATGAAGCAATACATTTGCATCGCTTTCTTTAAATATACAACACACATTTAACACAAATAGTAAGAGAAACACAATTCACTCATAAATATTTTACTTCAAAGTCTAGATAATGCAACGTTGTAAAATATTTTTCAAGATGCTAATATTTAATATTACCAATTCTTAGTACCTATACTATATTGAATATTTAGAAAGACTTTTAAAATGAAATACAACATTTTTGTTATACTTCATTTTAAAGTTTTTTATATAGTATTATATATGAAATCATATGGTGACAAAAGTTACAAAAGTGTGACAAAAGTTTTAAACTTAATTAATCTGTCTCTAAAATCAGCCTCATGCTATATCCCGCAAACAACATGGGTCAATAGAAGGAACTTAGTGTTAAGACACTCTGTTTCCCACTGTCCTCCGAATTTTTCAACGCCGCGCTTTTGCCTTTGTGCCAAAACTATGAGTGAAAATATTAATGGGTTATATAAATAAGGCAATAAGGTAATTATAAAACCATTTTGATACATATAAGTATTTATCACCTGTGTATAAAATTATTAAAATCAATCAATTCATTTCATATTAATGTATTTTACTTCAAGCAGTAGTAAATAATATACGTAATATTTAAATTTAATATAACCTATAGTTTACCAATATGTTATTTGCATTTCTGTGTTCAGTCTGTCCAAATTTTAAAACGAAGTCAAGTGTCGAAAGCATGCAATTTTCACGAGCACATATTAAAGTATTCAATAAAAGATTTAGTATTTCATAAATAATTTTATTTGACAAATCTGCTTCAGTAATAAAATATATGCTACTTTAAGAGAAACATTTTACAATTTAACGTTTTATGATGTAATGTGAAGCATTTTTGTCTATGTGTTGTAAATAAAAAATATTTATTAAGATTGTCTTTAAAATTACTACACTTTTACATAGAAACTAAGCTTTAAAAAACTTTTGGCTCTTCGTCCGCTCCTATGTTCTTTGGATCCACTTAGACGTTGAGGACGGAGATAGGATGCACAGATTTCTCTTCATAAGACTAAGGATATGTTCAGAGAGCTCTTGAGGGCTTACCACTGATAGAGGTTTTGCAGAACTTAGACCCCACCACGTGAACTAACACCGGCACACGCGTAATCCTAACGTGTTACACTCCTCTCTCCTACTCCTCCTCGACCTGCGAAACCATTCCGTCACTCTAGATTTTTTGAGAGAGAGTTTTGAAAGGTGTTGATGTTGATATTTAATGTGATTTTTACCACCTGACAATTTCTAAAAGTTTTAACCCTGTTTGAGTTTGCTCGCAAGAATGCAGATTACCTATGTGTTAAAAAATAAATTACATCCTGTAAGTCATAATTATTGATCGCCAAAAGCCTAGATTTAGGAAATGATAAATACTGTTTATTGAAACAGTGCCAATATCTCTAAACCCCCAAACATATGCACGCATACGAAATTCTTTAAAAACGATTGTTATGACTTCTTTATAACCGTCCACTCATAAGTATTTAAGATATTGCCTATTTAATTCTTAAAACATTCCTGAATTCTTGTGAAATGCATACGTATGTACATACTTTTTAATGGATTATTATTTCATACGATTGTTTTATTTTAAATTATAAAACAGGGTACGATAGACACCATTGTTGTAATTAGGAAATTGAAATTGGGAAAGATATATTGTAATCGTTGGATCCTCGGTCTGATCTTATTGTTTTTGTATATGATATTCTCATACAAGAATATTTTTAAAAACGGAGATCGGATCGAGTACGAACCGAGACTGGCACTATAATGTCAATCCTCCCTTAACATTAGCTTTTACCGGCTAAAGCTGGAAAGAGGATAAATTATGAGTGTGTGTGAAGATACTTCACACATAAAAATCATATCACCGGCGTGATATGTTCTGGTTTGTTGTGGAGTAAACAAAAACACATTAAATTTATAAGTTCATATAGATATATATTTATAGATAGATGTTTGTGTAATAAGTTTTAGATTTTCACGATTATAACACATTTTAAATGAAACTAACTTAACCGGATTAATCGTGTATATTTAAGATTTTACATTTTGGAAACCCGACGTTTCGAACACTTTGCAGTAGTCCGTGGTCACGAAATGTACAATTTTAAATATACGCGATTAATCCGGTTAAATTAGTTTCATTTAAAAATATGTGTATGTATCGTTCTCTTTTTATATTGAGCAATAGCAGAATGTTACTAAATAATTAAGCTCACTTTGTATATTTCGCTTTACATAACGCTATATAATATATACGTGGATTCTAAGTATATCTAACATTTCTGTTTCTATTAGAAAGTAGAGTGTTATTACGCTAAAAGTTAAAACTACAATTCACGCAACATTTGCAACTTATATATAAAATATAAATTTTGTATCGTTTTATATTTACGATACTATTGTTGAAAATTTTCTTTTTTCGATTTCAATGGACAATACAATATTTTTTATCATTCCGCGATGTAGGCGGCCGAGAGTCGCCGTGTGAGTCTACTAATGATTTATATCGAGATTAAAGCCACTGATGACCTTTCGTCTTAACAATAAGTGGAAATAGTAAAGGGGAATCTGATTGTCGAGCAGGTAACGGCGCCGAAGTTCCCAGTGGTGATCAAGATCGGGCACGCGCACAGCGGCGTGGCCAAGGTGAAAGTGGACTCTTTGGCCGACTTCCAGGTACTGTACGCTTACGTCCATTATCTGCACATTGCAGTTTCAGTTGCAGTACACAATCGACTGATAATGTTCTATAGTTGCTTTGTTCTGCAGTCACGTTTAAGATTAGATACAGTATAAGAACATAATATTACGTATATATCATTATGTTAAGATTTCTTGTTATCAATGTTGGTTTTATTGTTCATATTCTATTCTTTAATCAAATATTGACTTATAATTTCTTCGAAATTTTACTACATTTTGTAAAGTTAATAATTTGCGTCCCGTTATCTAGTAAATATATAAGAAAAGATAAATGCATGTATTGTTACAAAATTTATAGATAAAGAAATGTATTTCTTATATTATTATTGTGTTTTCCCAGTCCCTTTAAATTAATTTTGTTTTACTGTATTATGAAACTAAACTCAAGAAATGAAACTCAATCAATCTATATAGTAATATTAGGTATACAGGATTTTTAATAGACCTTTATAGTAAAATGCGTTTATCAACATTATGCAATATTTTTTTTCTTTAATTTCGTTTTCAGGATATAGCTGGTGTAGTTGCCATGCTGGGTACTTATTGTACCGTGGAACCATACATCGATGCTAAATATGACATCCATATTCAAAAAATTGGTACTAACTACAAGGCGTTCATGTAAGTTTTGTTTACTATAATTATATTATTATTAGCTACAAGTTGCATTACGTATAGAGTAGGATATTCGGAAGTAAGATATTATGTTCCCCACTTACTGCCCAGTTGCACTTTGTTTTTTTATCAGAGCAAAATGAAAATAATTCATTCCTCTGAGACAATTGAAACCACAACCGTCGTGTTTACAATAAGACGCTGTGCCGCTCCGCCAGGACGGTCACAATATTTTTTTCCATTTAATCTTTATTTATTACAAAAAAAAATCTTTTATCTAACAAACCTGTAAAGTAAATTAATAAGATCTTTGATTTAAGTGATTAAATATTTTAAATGAACCACTGTGACCACAGACTACTGTAAAATGTTTCAAACGTCTTGTTTCCAAAAATGTATAATACTAAATGTACGCGATTAATCCGATTAAAGAGTTTCATTTAATATCTTTTAAATATTGTTTACCATATAATATTGTTTACCATAGCAAATCGCCTGTTAAAAATATATATTGGCGCATCTAAATTATAATCATATATTCCACGCAGGCGTTTACAATTATATATTTTTCCTACAAATATACATACATTCCTAGTAAATATATGAGTTATTGTTTTATATTTTAACTAAATATTTTTAGGCGCAAGTCTATATCTGGGAACTGGAAGACCAATCAAGGATCCGCAATGCTCGAAGCTATCGGCATGAACGACAGATACAAAATGTGGATTGATGAGGTAAAATATGTGATAAAATATGCATAGGATATACAAAAAGCATACAATATAAATTATAGAAGAATATCCAAGAAGCTATAAAATGATTAGATAGACAACAACACTAAACAGTCATTCACTTAATAACTTCTTTTAATTGTACAAACAACTCATTATTCAAACAACCTATGACTATTTAACTTGCTTTCATAATTGAGTTTAATAATGGATATGATGTAAAATATTGAAATGTTTTGTATATGTAAATGTGCACATAATGTATGGAAGTCTTCCATGGATTATTTTAGAGTATGTTTCTGTATTCTTGTAAGATTATTTATGGAAAAAGGGTTCAGTTTATTATTACTGGTAAATAGTTCTAAGCGAGTTGAAGTAACAAGAAAGGGGCACCAAGCGGCAAAGTAGGACATTAAATTTTGGGTCGTGTTCCATTTTCAGTTAATATTCTTGCTATATATGTACATATATGTATGGTATATTTATATTAAAATATTTTTTTACTTAGGTGAGCGAAATATTTGGGGGCTTAGAAGTTTGCGCTCTGGAACTGGTAGTAGGAAAGGATGGCCGCGAACACATTATCGAACTTAACGATTCTGCCACTTCATTTATGGGAGACTCGCAGGAAGAGGATCGTCGTTATCTCGCAGAGCTTGTGTTCCAACGTATGCAGGTAATGCAGAAATTTTATATAAAAATATTATAGTTAGTATAACAAACATATTTTACTAAATACTACATAGTATTAATATTATATTTGCGAAAATTTTAAAATATCGTCGTTCATAAATGGAAATTGAACACAAAAACCATTCAAGTTTGAAAATAGTAAAGTAGACAGAAAGATTGTTCTTATCAATTAATAAAATTCACTATGGAGTATGGATGTCAGGGATATTTATTCGCGTAGTAGCACCATTTTTTTTAACGTCCACATGAAAGGATTCAATAACCTTATAGTAACCATAAGCTTTATCCACCTCCTTCCAACAAGCATCAGTTTTCAATCATCAGAATTTCAAGAATTGTGTTGTCTATATTGCAGTCCGTATGCCGCCCCGGCATCACGAAGACGACGTCCCGGACCTCGGTGTCAGGCAGCGGCGCGGCGTCGCCGGAGGAGCGCGGGGGCCCAGGGGGCCCGGGGGGCGTGGGAGGAGGCGCGGGGGGCCCGCCGAGCGCGCCGCCACCGGCGCCGCTGGCCGCCGCCGCCAGCATCGACCGGCCGCTGCCGCCCATCCCCGCCGAGCCCGCGCAGCCGCCGCCGCCGCCGCTGGCAAGGAGGGACTCTCAAGGTTAATTCCATGTTAAATAACTATCATTTACAAAATTATACCCCATACATTTACCAGTTAAATGTCATCATTTTGTAAAAGAGCTTATACTCTTGAAACTGTTACACGGATTTTTAAAAAAATTACCTAAGAACCATTTCAACGAAATGAAAACTGCTTCGAAATCGGTCTTTGTGTTTGAAACCTATGAAGCCATAGACAAACGGGCTCCGACGTCAAATTTATAACAAAAATCCCTCTTTTTTTGCATTGCCAGTAAAAGTACGTATTGTGAGACGGTTCTCTCAATAAGTAATCAAACAAACCCGTCGCCCCCTATAGCTGCCTCTTTTGGCACGATGAAATTCTCAGGGTTGTTAAAAATTATATAATATGATTTTATACCCAAAGAGAGCTAGTTTTAAAAAAATAGGTTACAATATCTGATCAATATTAAAGAAAAAAATATGTTTGTATATCATCAGATACTTCCAGAACCGCGATATATATATGAAAATTTTAATAATATCTTATCTTGACTTGAAGACACTACAATCTTACCGAAATAAACAGAAGCACAAAGAACTTAGTAGCAAGTCACTTGGTTTTCCATTTTCCGCTCGATATTTTAAGCATTGCGTGTTGAGTAGCGAGTTAGTTAAGTTGCCAATGGACTTTGTGGTAGACAAAGGTAGAGAATGAAAATAAATTTAAATATAATCATTTTTCCTAGTGAGGATCGAACTAGATGGATGGTCCACTTCGACACAACAGCATGTTGATTTCAATATTCTTATATCAGAATTTTTATATTTTATTCCTCTGTACGTGTGTTTATCATCCAATCCCTCTTAAATTATTGAAACGAATTGGAATCAAATAGAAAATTTGATCTTAATCGGTCAGACAATTCGAACATTTAAAATTGCATTGGTACATCATATAAATTATGTAAATTCAATATATGATACTTATTATGACAACAAATATAACATTCAACAGCTTCACAATCGTCGACGGTGTCGTCGGCGTCGGCGGCGCCGAGCACGACTGGCGCCGCGCCGCCGCCCGCCGGCGCCAGCACGGCGCGCGGCGGGTTCGCGCGCCAGGGCTCCCTCAGCGCCACCCTCACGGAGGACGCCGAGGACACCATGAAGAACTTACGCAAAACCTTCGCAGGCATCTTTGGGGACATGTAACAATGTAAACGCCATTCCTTACAAAATGTTCAAGACAACAAATCATTTTGTTAACTTAATCGCTGACACTACAATCGGCTAGCCTCTGTATTGTTGTTATTTTTTAATAACTATATTGTTTTTTCATATGTTACAGTATATTATATAAAATTATAGCAAATAAACTTTAACATTGTTATAAATAATACGTGCAAACAATATATTTTTTGTTTCTATTCCAGTAAAGAGTAATCGCAACTTTCAAACTTTTTTTAGGTGCAATACGACCAAGTTCGAAATCAAATAAGTCTTGTCACATATAATATTTTAAACTATAAAAGTATAAAACAATAAACTGAAACTTAAACAATTTATAATAATTGAACAGAGGCTATTATTACTTTTGTAATTAACAGCACAGATTTTTATTTTTACAGGACACACACATTGATGCCTTTCTTAAAAATTCAAGGTCAACCTTGTTCGTTTTAATTATTTTGACCGCTTAATGAACTAATTTTGATAACCGCTGTGACCGTCAATTTACTTAACTTCCAGCTACAATACCAAAATATTAGTATACAATATACCTACCTAAGTTAACATTTAAAATCTTATAAGCGTTTCTTTATGTTCTGGTTTTTAATGATTATTTTAAAACAATTCAACATTTATTTTCTTAAAATACATAATATGTACATGCACCACACATGTATGTGACGTAACATGTAACTATAAACGTTATAAGTACTATTTCTTTTGTTTTGCGTTCTTTAATAAATATTATTTGATTTAGATCCAGAAACGAATAGCAATTCTATAAGAATAG
The DNA here is from genome assembly GCA_917862395.2 of Heliconius sara. Classification (NCBI taxonomy): domain Eukaryota; kingdom Metazoa; phylum Arthropoda; class Insecta; order Lepidoptera; family Nymphalidae; genus Heliconius; species Heliconius sara. Next base: position 5,881,471 of record OU860792.2, read on the forward strand.
GATTAATGTTAAATAATGATAGATTTTTTACAATAAGTTTATAATAAAAGTACGAATCAACTGAGCTACATTGTGATCGAGTCCGTTCTGTGCGTGACGCTTTGCGTCCTGCACTAGAAATTAATAGAAATTTCCTCTGTAGCGATCTATTTACTGACTTTTATAGTATCTTTAATGTTGTGCTGTTCACTTCTTACTCGAAGCTATTGTAGCGAAAAAATCTACGGTAGAGCGTGTTTTTATTCTACAAATATGAATAATGAAATCAATTACCTTTACTGTTATTCTCTGGCTTACTATTCTAATGCTAAAATAATAAGGTAATATATAATCAAATGGTAAAATCTGAAATTCCTTATTAAATTTACAACAAGAACGATAATTTTGGTTTAATTTAACGAAAATAACATGATAACTGTGTAGCAAATAAACATTTTATATAATTTATTAATCTCAGAAGTAATCATAGAAATCAATCAAATGTTATTATGGAAGCGATCGTGAGAACTATGTTAGCCCAAATCTGGAATCTGGTGTGAGAGAATGATACATAAGACAATATTGTTGAATGCAAAATTTATCCACATTTTATATATCTTATTGCTAGTTGTATCTTGTAGGTGATAGGATTAGTATTGTTGTATTTGTGTGTTTCCTCGCGCAATCTAGTCATGCTTAGACGTTAATTTATGTATTTATCTAAATATTCTCTTTACAGCAATATGTTATTATTAACAAGAATGTTATATATTACAAGTATCAGTTCAATGTAGATGTTCTTTTAATACCAGACAAATTGTGAGGTAATTTAAGAATGAATGCGAATAAATTAATGACTTCAGTGTCAACATTGTCGGATTTTTTTAAATAAGAAGGGTTATTTTTTTATTGGGTTTTAACAGAAATATAACATCAAGCAAGCTAGTAAGCTTTTTTTTAAGTCGTTAGTTTAAACAGTCACAATGCAATATAACGTATTCGTTGTCATATTCCTAGTTTAGTATCTTAATATTTCTTATGAAACCCTGGAAGTTAGTTTGAATGTTACTGCTATACCCAATACCATTATAATCGGTAAACGCTAATTAACGTTCGATAATTTTTGCTTATTTTACGGCGCACCTTTTCGCAACCTGATACCTGAGCATATTATAATTAATAACCAAAAGAATATTCCGTAAGTTACGACGAAGAATTCATGAAAGTTTAAGAAGTTTACGGTTAGTGCTTTAGCTATAGTATTTCTACATATTACCTCACGTTGTCATATTAAAGATAATATTTGCTTTTAAATATTTTTTATTGTATATCAAAGCATCAAAGCAAAATCTGGACGAGACAGGGATGGATCCCTAGCTTATTAACCGACTTCTGTAAGAAAATGAGGTTACAATTGGAATGTATTCTTATTAAGATATTTTTTTTACTTCATAAAATTATAATATCAAACATATTTAGAGTCGACGCGTTGTTTATATCGTTTACGTTATGTACCTATCACTCGTTATCACAGTATGTTTACAACGAATATAGTATACATAGCGATGTACAATGCAAGGGCCAGAATTTTAGATAATCGTTTATCTTGAGAACTGTTCCAAACTATTTAATCAGTTATTATCCTATCCTACACGGATACTCCTCAAATAACTGGTAATGAGGCCTTCATAATACCTATTGTGCATCCTATATAATATACTTAGATTATATTTATACATACATACGTGCACTTGTAGCTAAATTTTGACACAATTTAGATATTAATAATAAGTGTCTATGAAATGCGCAATTAGATGACTATAATTAACATATATCGTGGTACGTTAAATGATTGTATGTCGTTGAGTTTGATGTCGATAAATTAATTTTATATTAGACTGTTCTGCGTTTATGATAAATAGGATAAATAATATTAACAATAAATATAATGCTGTTGTTGTTGTTGCTAAACAAGTTATACAATGTACCTACTAATATGGGCGCGCTGGATGATTTGTCACGATCGAAATGTTTTGCCACTACAAAATCAAGAGGGCGGTTACATGACACAACCATTTTTATCGTGACACGATCCTTAGCGATTATAAAAGAGATATGAACTGTCATGGGCTTATGAAATATTTGTCTGACAATGTATTGTTGCAGTTGATATTTTGGAGGCGAGCAATTACAAGTTTTAATTATAGAACCTTTGGTATTGAAGCAATAATATTTATTTAATTTAATAATCGTGACACTCATATCTCTTAATAATAAAATATTATAATGGAATTTGAATGCATGTTAATCTATATTATAATAAATATATATTAAATAAATACCTCTTTTGGTAACTCAATAATAAATATGCGTTTTATTCATAGTTTTTATTTTAATAAAAATAAATATAAATTGTATAACAAGAAAACATTTGAAATATATCAAAAATAATTCAACGGTATCCGACAGGATCCATGCCAGTGTTCAGGCTGTAGTTACGATACATGCCCGCGGCCGCGAGGCGGTTCGTGAAGGTTTGGCCAGCAGGAAAGAACGCAGACGGCACTGAGTGGTAACCTATAAACATTTGTTTTAATCATGGAAATCGGCAAAAATTAAAAACCATATACATATCCCGCATATAGCAAGATAGGCAGAGGAAATCTATTGTTAACTAACTCTGTTTCCCACTTTCAGCCGAATTTTTCGGGGTATTGCGTTTTGAGTGACGAAACTTAACGCCGGGCTTTTAGCCTTGGTGCGAGAGCTAAGAGATGAAAATATTAATTAATAATAATTAATTCGTTGGCCTTTAATTCTTGGTTTAATTGGTCAGTTTAGAGTCCCACTACATTCAAATTTTTTACGTTTTCTACATAAGTCATAATTAATTCCCCCTAGTGATGATCGAGCCCACAAGCGTCGCATTGTAGTCACACTCTTCTGCTTCTGCGCTACCCCGACGAGGACGGACAGACCAATTACATCATAAATTTACTTTCAGTAGTTTCAAAGTCAGTCTTACCGAGACATTCTTGTCTGAATTAGAATTGAAGAGAATTGAATGTATATATAAAACTCCCCGATTGAGATCCGAATTCATTACCATTATTTAACAGTAACAGGATAGGATAGAACACTACGACCACACCATAGAATAAGTAAATAAAAATCACCTGCATACACGTATCTCTTACTTTTATTTAAACAAATCACATAAATTCCTTAAATTAAAACAACACTTGACTTGTGTACTTAAAACACAAATGATTACTTAAAAAGGACTAAAACAACAAACTATAAATAAAACAATCGCACGAATAACATTTATTTGAGCGGTGGCGGGTCCATGGCGGTGTTTAGTGAGTAATTACGGTACATTCCCGCACTTGCCAGATGGTTTGAGAAGTTCTGGTTCTTGGGGAAAAATGTGGATGGAACGGAATGCCAGCCTATAATACAATAATATAAAAAAACATTCTATAATATTTAGTAACTTACAGGATGCAAAATGTATTTTTATTTAATATAATAAGAGCTAAACATCTAGCTTCTTATCTAATATGTAACAACTATAATTAGTAGATTTTTTTTTAAATATTGCCATTACCTGGTGGATACCATCCATACTCGCTTGCTGAAGTTCTGTAGAAGGGATGCTGTTTGCTGACTTGAGATCCATAACCGTTAAACCAATCTGGTGAAGTAAATTAATATATAAAAATGTAAATTTACATAATATAAATATTTTTTCTTCGTTTAGGTAAAAAAATAAGAACTTCAACATAACAAGTACCTAATAGGTACCTAATATGTCGTTACAAGACTATACAGGGTCAATTATTTTTGACTAATTATATTAAATGAAACTAATACAGTGCTTAATGTAACATACTTTAATTTTATTTTCCCGAATTCATTAAAAAGCTTATTGCCCCTAGATGTCAATATTCTCTACCCGCATAGACTGCGTTGTACCAACATTTAAAATACCTACCTCCTTATTGATAAGTATGGACTATGTATTACGACTATGATTAATTCATGTTACAAACAATATAATATATGAATTTTCTCCACTTTGAAAATCTGTCTTTTAGTATAGATCGGAATTTGGATTTATTTTGGATTGATTTTGGATGAATTTTGATTTTTTTTGTTTAGATAGGAGACTATTAAGTAGTGTTAAGAAACTTCATTTTCCACTTTTCTCTTGAATTCGAAATATTGCGTTTTGAGGGCGGAACTACATTCGATCTGAATTATTCTAAAATATACTAGTTTATACGTACGAGGGTGCTCAAATCTTTTCGGTAGATTACAAGTGACAAACAAATCAGAAGTCTTCAACTCGGGCTTGGCGATTTCATCCTGCAAGCACGCTCTATCTGTACATGTAGCAGAGCAATAGCCAGGCTCCATCTCACGTTGAGCAGTATTCTCAGACTTTCCTGCATTACTCATTATCAAAAATAAATGGAATTATTAAAAACTAACGTAGCGAAGTTTTACTCCTCAATATATATCAAAATTCTAAGCTAAACATCTCGTTTCCTTGGAAACGTATTACGTGGCATGACATTTCCAATTTAACCTTCAAATTTTCTTATTGACTACTTTGTAGTTGAAGCGTTTAAAATTTTTAATCCAACTTTTTATAAAATAATTAAATACATCTACCTATATTTAAAAATGAAGACTTACTTCAAGTGATTTAATTTTTGGTAGTAAGTTACTTATAAGTTTAATATAGGTATTTTATTCTCATTTACAGGTACGGCTGATATACAGTCGACGAGTCGGGCCGTTCTGAAACTAGCTGCATGTATATGCACAGATTTCATTATCAGATATTTCTTATTTTTGAATATATTCTTCCCGAGTGAACAATTGCAATAGTTGAGGAAACCTAACTTCAGTGAGGCCACGACTTCTCGACCATACTGCACGCAACAGGTCGAGATCCCAGTGCTTAAGTTTTACATAGTTTTCTGTATGTACTTAATATGATTAAAATCACCATGTAACAGGTAACAATTTGAATAAAAATTGATTTTAAGATTGACCTTCTATAATATAATATTTTACTTTAAAACAAGGCAGACCGCGCATTTCATCGTGTATCTAATAGTCAAACGGAACCGGAATAAAATATTTCATATGAATGCAATTCTCCCTAAAAACGCCTTACCGTAAATTTAATTAAAGGTGATTGCGGCAGGATTCTTCTAGACAATCCTAGTTATTCTATTCTACTATCATGTATAGTTCTTAAATACAAGTTTTATTAAAAAGACACAGACCTCTCACAGATACCTCCAGATTTAAGAAATGAGATCTTAGGCTATGAAGACACCGCCGACCGCCGCCACTCTACTCATAAAAAATTCGGGCAGAAAAGAGATAAAGGAGTATGATGACAGTTAACATTAGGTTCTCTCTGTCTACCTTACCATGCGAAAAAAGTAAGTCAGAAGAAAATGTACGATGATAACAGTGACTTAAAAAGAGAACAGTGGCTTAAGAAGGGCAAAATATTATCTATGATTTAATTTAAAGTAGCAAGACTAACGACGTTGTAAAACTACAGAAACTTAGGAGTTATCTAATGACAAACGTATACTAAAAAAATATATTTACATAAACAAAAACCCCGACTGCATAAAACCAAAAAGAAAATAAACAAGCCCAATAGTTTATTAGGATTAACAGTCTGGACCTCTTTAAACTATGCGGGGTCCTGGTAAAGATTTTATTGACTGAAGATTTACTTATAGGTCCCAACTTTTAATCCTAATTACTATTTTCTTTTTAGTTTTATGCAGTCGGGATTTTTGTTTATGTAAATAATTATTTTTTATTTTTCCATTTTTTGCTAGGATTCATTATGGTAATGATAATCATGATATATCTTTTTGAAATCCTCGTATTGACCTCTTCATGTTGTGGTATTCGAAACGAAAAATGTATTTCTCACTAAGTCTAATGGCGTCCCACAGCCGCCTTGATTGTTTTTTTAACGTCACCTATCTAAGAACATTTGGGCTGCTAATACAAATCTAACGATACCTCTATTATGTAAATCCGTTCAGTGGTTCTGGAGATATGAGGTAATGAAGAATATCACATACATACATATATACAAGATACGCGTGAAAAACATAACTCTTCCTTAGCAGTCGGAAATTATTTTATGGACTCAAATAATTGTTTTTTGTTATTAAATAACACATTCACTTGATTTTATTGTTAAATTTAACGTTAATAGCTTGAAATTACTTATTTTCTCAGTATCTTACTGATTATTATTATATTACCAATTTAAACTATTAAGTTTTTAAAATGTTACTCAGAATAAGAAAACAATACATATAGACATATAGATTTTACAATATTAGATTATATTTATGACATTTATTGTAGCTTAATCAGTGTACGTTTTCACTGAGTATATTCGGTATGCATTCAAATGAATATATTAACTCTTATCACCAGTATCGTGACGAACGGACGACAATTGAGTGGGAGCATATCAAGAGCCCTATAAGCATTATAACGCAATTGGTTTTGTAACTTACTATAGGCTCACAAAACGTGGATTTAAAATTGAGTACTTTTTCACAATTTACTTGTAATATTTTTAAAAATAATACAATCTATGCGTTACGTCACTGTGACAATTTAATTAATAATTATGAAAACTATCACAATTGATCAATCGATAAACTTACAAGTTGTGAAATTTGAATTGGATTTCTCTTCTTTATTTGTACCAAAACCGAAGCGTGAAAAGAAATATAAGAAGATTCAAGTACCTCATATAAACTGGAACAAGCAACAAAAACATATTCCTCCTCCACCAATAATAATCCAACAGGTAAAGTTGAATAATATCCTAAATAAAATGATGATTCTAGGCAATAAAAATTAAGAAAACGAAATAATAGTAAAAATGACAATTTTTTTCATATATTATGTATTTGGCTCCTAGAAAAGGGATGTGAAAGACCTAATAGAAGACTTATTAAATGAAATATATGTAGATCAACGTGACTGGGGTAGTAACAGTGCCGGTGAATATAGCCAAGGGTGAGTAGAGATCTTTATTTAAAATTGGTCACCTGCTCGTGTATTCGTCCGTTTGAATGTAATTTAATTTTTGTATTTATGGACTGATTAAAATAAAACTAACACTAAATGTTAATGGAAGTTCACTACAAAATATTAAAAACTGACTTTAAATTGGTTAAGCCGTTTCTGAGTTTAGCAAACACACAAACAAAAACAACAAAATCATTGTTTTGGATTCTATTACGTTAATAAAAACTCCTATAATTAGAATTTTTCTCTTATATCGTTCATGGGCAGACAACGATCAGTTAAATTTTTATTAAATGTAGGAAGAGAAGAGGGAGAAATATATTATAATTTTGAATTGCTTATTGTTGTCTAAAAAGGTACCTATTTGCAAAAACAGGTCTACAGCAGGATCTTGTACATCATCACGTTGTGGAGAGCAAACAGACGTTATTGAACGTAGCTATTTAGAATCTTTAGGTAACTAGCCAAAAATAATATAGACATATCTAAAGTAAAATATTAAGCTGTTGTATAATTTGAAAAGTCATGTTATATTTTCATGATTCTTAGAATTACAAGATCTCCAGCAGCAACACATTGAATGGAATAATAATTTGCGAACAACAGGGGAACGATTAGCAAAATGTCTACGGATCCGAGACCGATTGTATCGACAACAAAAGAAACTTTGCGCAGCATTCACAGTGCTTCTTCATCATATAAGTATGGACAATATTTCTTATTCACTTTGGTCATAATATATTGTGTTATTTTGTTTTTATAATGACATCATTTGCACAGACGTATGTACACGTACAAAACAAAAATGCTTGTATGTAGGCTATATGTATTTTTGTTTGTCACGGAAACTAAAAACGTATTTATAGAGGTAATTTTCTTATATATTTACATAAACCAAATAACAAAATTACTTTATCTTAAATAAAACTTTAATATAATATAAAACAAAAATAATAATTGTGTATGAATACTCTAGTAATGTTTATGAATAACAGATCAGGCACGGTTATTCCATTGAGAGGCTTAAAATAATACTACGCACATTAAAGTATGTGGACCTAGAGTGCCTTTTACAATAGCCCCCAGTCTGTAACCGACGTACACTACTGTGAAATCGATAGACAACACACACAGATAAAGTCCTCGTGGTTGATTGCGCATGCTCCAATCAGGCATCTACCACGACACGCTATATCTGGATTCTAACCAATTTGGTCACTACTGCTATCCGGGCATCGATTTCAAACGAAACTCATAGCGATGAATTAGTAGAGGGTGAGCAGCCCCACTACTCAGGCTCGCGACTTTCTCAGTAAACATCGTATCAGCTGGTCGACGACGCAGTCATGTTTTGAAGAAATGACAGTCCTAAAATATTTTATTGTTTCTTTGCCTTTATTGAGTGTAACAAAAAGTGTCAAGTTGAATAAGCTTTAACACAAAACATAAATATGTGTTGACATAATGATTTCATTCAATCACAAGTCTGTGTATGGTGCAGTTTAAAATTATGCATTTGTTATCAAATGTACACTTTCTACAAGACCGATGAGTGCAATTTTGAACTCTCTCAGGAACTTGGCAAGTTCTGCAAGGACTGCCCCAGGTACATTCAGAGAAAAAATGCTTAATTTACATAACGATACATGTAAGGCTAATGCGTTTTACTTGTTGTAACAATTCGGTATACTTGGATATTTATGTTTCTTATCGATTTATTCACTTCCTATAAATAAATTAAATTAGTGACGGGACAGAGAAATTGATACTAATTACGCAATATCGTATCACGATATCTTTGTTAGATAGGAAAAATAATAAAGATTTTTTTAAGCCCTCTTGAAAGAAAAATAAAAATAAATTATTAAAATATTTAATTTAAAATATGTGTACTACGATAGCTGGAGATACAAGTGCGCGTTTCGGAGTGACTCCTGGCAACGAGGGCCCCGGCGAGGGTGGTTTCGCAGAGTGGCTGCACGCGATGCGCCTTGTCGCACGCCTTCCCGCCGGGGTACCACAACATTTTCGCAGAAAGGTACGCATTATTGAATTGTCTTCATTATTAGTAGGTAATCAGGTTTGAAACTTGTTACATTTAATTGTTTATACATTTTTCGTTAGGATATTAAAATTTTTAAGATTGTTTCTCTTTGGCATGTAGACAAAATTTGAGATCTGGATTATATTGAATGTAAATGAATTGTTTACATTTTAATGGCGTAATGGCAAAATTAAAAAAAAAATAGTAGATCACACATACCCGAATGTTACATCTTTATATATGTGCTATAATTCTTTTGTAATAATATTGACGACAATTATAACGTATGTCTTTTACCCTGTATTCATTAAATATTAAGATTATTGAATTATTTTAGAGTTACGAAAATTGTCTATTTAATGATTAATACTAATCATTATATAGACAATTTTCGTAACTCTCGTCAATTTTGATAATTTGAAACCATTCCGCATTGACAGATTAGTATTGCAGGTAAACGCAATTAGCATTTAGCAAGTATAGGTAGTCCTACTCGTCATATTTATATTTATATACGTCTATTAATATTAAATATTAATAAACGTATATAAATATAAATATATTAATAGACGTATATAAATATAAATATGGCGAGTAGGACTTCCTATACTTAGATAGATTTAGGTTTATTTCGAATATTGACAAATTTTATTACGATCTAGAACTTAAAATTTTGCAAATCTATTTAATAAGTTAATAAACTGTGTAAAGCCATTGCCATGGCACCTCTCGCTAATAAGAATTACAATGGCCTTTCCAGCTATGGCTGACGTTAGCAGATCGACACTTGACCGCGCGGGGCATCGACTGGCCGGTCGCCGAACGTGCTTGTTTTCGAGGGACAGCCCAGCCCGATGATACTGAACTCAGCGCTCAGATTCTCAAGGTATAATATTGTCTAATTATAAAATAGCAACATCAACTTGTAACTTTAGAAACTTAGGTTGCTACATTTCTTTATTTTAAAATTTTACAGGATTTACATCGGACGGGTTGTTCTCTATTTTGTGGTGCGGAAGGTCGGGAAAATCAAGCAATGTTACGCAGAGTATTATTAGCTTATGCTAGGTAAGTTGTATATTATTTTTATGTAATTAAAATAAATCTTTTGCAATATATTTATTGTAATAGTACATTTTATTTTCAGGTGGAATAAGGACGTTGGTTATTGTCAAGGTTTTAATATGCTAGCTGCTATCATATTAGAAGTAATGGATAAATCTGAATCAGATTCGTTAAAGGTACATATAACTTCTCACATAAATTTATAAGAGAAATATTTTTGTTTTTCCTAATGGTAAATGTCATTCATTATAACATACCCTTCCTATAGGTGATGATATACCTAGTGGAAGCTGTGCTACCTGAAGGTTATTTCGCTGATGATCTTAGGGGCTTATCGGCGGATATGGCAGCCTTTAGAGACCTTCTTCGTTTAAGGCTTCCACGATTAGCTCAACACATGGATCATTTACAAAAAATATCTGATGGTTTGTGGATATATAATTTGCTTGAATACGCTTGCTTTGCGTCTGTAATTTCAAAATATGTAATTCATTTAACATTTGACAAGAAACTATCGTGAGCGTACATTCGTTATAGGTGGCGGAGTTGAACCACCTTTACCAGATGTGTTCACAATGCAATGGTTCCTTACACTGTATGCAACATGGTTACCTCGAGATTCATTGCTGAGAATCTGGGACCTAATTTTATTAGATGGTAATGAAATCCTGTTATTAACAGCATTAGCCATCTGGGATATGCTGCAAGAGTAAGTATAGTTGGTCCTCTTTAATTTTTTTTTATTTTATGTGAACGTCGTCTTTTTTCAAATAAAGAGTTTCATTTGGGAAAAATTGTTAAATTTAAATTCCAAGAGAAATATGAAAGTACTAATTTATTAACTTTACAACTGCATTTTTTACAAAGATTCTACTATTTCCATAGTCGCATTTTATCAGCAAGATCTGCCGATGAATTCTATAGTTGTATGGGCGGTGGTGTCGGTGCAGTATGGGAAGCAGGTGAAGCGCTAGTTGCTAGAGTTGTCGCTTTCAACTCTGCACCTGAGCTTCCTCGTCTCCGAAGCCTACACAGATATAGAGTTGCACCACCTGTTCCACCAAACACTCCTCCAGTACATCATCCTCCTTTACAATCAGCGGTATGTTTATTTGTTGGTTTATCACTATAATATCGAGAATGTATGTAGTATGAATGTAGTATGTGCCGTGTGATCCCGGCCTAGAATAGGATCATCCTGGTACTGGTGGTGTCGTAAGAGGCGACTAAAGTACGTGTGGTAGAGTCACGTCGCCAGCAATGGCAACACGCATGGGCAGACTCGACCGGATCATTACCACCCCCGGCATTTAAGACCGGCGTGAAGTAGTGGCTTTATGCCACTGCGTTTCGCATCAGGTAATGCCGTGCCCCGGCGCCCAACCCACCTTGTCGGCCGGCAACGCACCTGTAGCTCCTCTGGGCGCACGCTCGTTTACCGTGTCTTTTCCATAAAAAAAAAGAAAAAAAAAAACAAATTTTGGATAGAAGTAAATTTCTGAAATAAACAAAATTTCTAGGTGCAGTCTATGACTAAACGAGGTCTACGACTATTCTACTCTGAAGATGAAGGTGACTCCAGCGATGATGGCAATAAAATGGCTTTAGCTACGGTAATACTATTAATTTTCTTTTATATTTCTTAAATTGGCTTTATTTAGTATGATTTGCAAATGATTTTTCTTATTTATTATTTCAACTAAGATTTATGTATGACACATTTAGGTTATACCGAGACGTGAAGATCGTTCAGGTGCCGGGGATAGGTTATCCTTAGATATTGGAGCGCTGAAGAGACAATATGCTCGGTTGCGAGAACGCCAACGACAAGCCCATGTCATCTTGGCAGCAGCGTGTGCTCGACATGCTGCAGGTATAATAATAATTTAAACGTCACCTAATATAAATTTAAGTCGCTGATGGAATATTAGTGATTACATCATTATAATCGAAAAAAAAATTGTTTCTAATTTAATCATATATTATGCATAATATGAGCTATGATTTGTATTTTTTTACAGTTGGTGTTCCTACTTCGCCGACATCACTTACAGTGAATAATTTACTTTTGGGTAAAAGCGCTATTGTAAGTTCAAGAGGTCGGAGACTTGGCCCTCCACCAGGAGCTATTCCTCCATCTCGCCAGGTACCAGTAAATAATAATAAAAGGGAACAACGTCCACGTAGAGCTGCGAATGACACTATCAGTTGGGAAGAAGAAAAATGTCGAAAGTACCAAAATAGAAGAAACTCCGTAAAATGGAAAGATATAAAAAAAGAAAAAGCTCTTGACCTCACGAGAAAAGCTTCAATTGACTTGGATGAAAAGGGAGATGGTATTATTGTTTCTGAGCTAGAAGCCAACGCAATGATAGCTTCAATGCGGTCTCGCAGCTCCAGTGAAACTTCTTCTTATTCTTCTCGTTCTGAATCTAGTACTGATACAAGTCTATGTGACGATAATGAAAAAAATAGTGATTCAGAACACGACTTACCCACCGATGAAAATGTTAAAAATGTAAAAAATATTCAACCTAAATCTATTTCTCATAAAGATGTAGGCTACAGTTCACCAAATGCGAAACTAAGAAAAGAGCCTTCTCCTATTGAAAGATCTATGTCGCCTAGTAAAAAAAAAACCTCGAATGATGTTAAAGTGGACATTTCTGAGTACCTTGACTCAGCTGCCGGTGAATCATTACGTGTATATATAGATGGTTTTGAGCTTAAACTAAAAGAACGTCAAGACAAGAACGTAGACAACAGTATATTTAGTTCTGCAAACTTACAAAAGAGCGTGACCCGTTCTTCTCTACAGTGCAATAAAAAATACGTATTTTCACCTTCCGATCCAGAAAAATTAAGAAACCAAAAAAATTCAAAAGCGACTCCTAAATTGTCTAATTTTAATACTCTTAAAACATCTCCTTGCCATCATGTATTAGACTTCGAACCATCACTTAAAGATATCCCTGTAAGACGATCATCAACATCTCTGTTAGAGAGAAGATCATTTGATATTATTGACAGTCTTACAATGAATCCTAATTTTATTCCGGACATTGATTTATCTGAAAGATACGAAAGTCCATTAAGAAGTCCTGGATCGGATAGCGTTATTATAAGCGAAGATGAACCACCCATACCTCTAAAAATTGACAAATATTTTGAGCACAGCCCGGAATTTTTCGGAGCTAGATTATCCGACCCAAATAATTTAGAAATTCCTAGTCGAAGGCCAACAAAAAGAAACTCAAGAATACCAAAAAAACCAGATTCATTAACACTCCAAAGCAATAACAACGAAAAATATTTAAAAAGTGATGTTGAAAGGGCCTCTTCTCTTCCACAAAGTCATAGTTTCATATGTGTAAAATCTGAAAGTCCGATTGATTTAGTTAAAAAAAATAACGAAAATTATAGTCCTAAAGACAATAAATGTATAAAAAATATAATGAAATTTGAAAGTACAGAAAATAAAAGCTTAGAGGAATTATTAACGGAAAACGATTCTTCTACTGGTAAAGACTATGTGCTACGATCTGGGCGCAAAAATAGCGAAAGAGCCTTGCAAATAATTCAAGAAAATTCTCAAATACTAAGTCGAATTTTAACAAAACAGAATATTTCATTTTCCAATAACAACAGTCAAGAAGATAAAAATTTCGATGGTAATATTTTATTAGATACAAAGTTAAAAGATAAAACGACTCCTCCAAAACTGCCAGAAGCAAAGTTGCTTAACTCTCCTTTACTAAAAGAATCTACATCAGATTCTTTGATTGGCTGCTTAAAAAGAGCACCAAGAGATGTAGTATTAGACAAAAGCGATATTCTCAGGGCTAGACCAATTTCTATTGATGATCCCTTTTCCTTAGATCCCCGTAACTCTTCATTAGGAGGTGAAGAGTTCTCCTTGAAAAGTATGAAAACACCGAGTATCGAATGCCTCGGTAACAAAACAGATTTATATGGTTGGGAAAATAAGGGATTTTTAGCAAAATGTGATTTTAAAAGCGATTTGATAAGTCACAGTGACCACTGTAAAGATGTTAAAAACAAAGGTAATAATGATATGTCAATCCTAACTGATTTGCAATCTAAAAGTCGCCGACCAACTTCAGATGAGTGGTCGCGGTACTCAATTTCAAGTGAGTCAAAAGTTTCTGTCACCTTACCTTCCTCAGAATTAAAAGACACTTCGACGTATGAACGGCGATTTACTTCAGATGATTATAATTATCCACTGTCAGGTTCAACAAAATACAATGACTTGGTATTACCAAAACCAAGCGATTTATGTAACAAGGTAATGGATCAAAGCCCAAAACATTATGACAGCTCTATAAAAACTGAAAACAGTTCATTTAGTGACTTTTCTCATAGAGTGACTTCGTCTATAAGTTTTACGTGTGAACCATCTGTAGATGATGATTCTCCATTGGGGGCAAAAAGTAATTCTAGTGATACATTATGCCAAATTACTTCGTTAGATCAAATTTCTACACCAATATCGCCAAAACTATTTCCAAATCGGGAGACACCTACATTATCGAGAGACTCTATTGAAATAAGTGATAAAGCTAAAATTGAATCAGACGATACATGCAGTGCGATTACATCTCTTTTAGAAACAGATACGCTCTCGTCACTATCATATCCACGAAGTCCATCCACGGGTTCATACCATCCGTTCCCTACCAGACCGGCGATGCGATTACCTAAAGATCTGGGAGTCCGACTAGGTATGTATCCAAAAGAAACAATTCATTCTCCCCAAAAATGAATGACATGTTAAATTTAATTTAATTTTAAATTTAATAATGTTCAAAGTATAATTTAATCTACACGTACTTAGTGTCGTATATAATATGTTTGTTGTATTTTGGCTTAGTAAATATTTAGATTTAATTTTTTGATGTATTTATTTATATCAATTAATAATGTATTGGAATGGCCAACCAGTTCGCATGTGAAAAATATTATTTCGTCAAATTCTATATATTGCGACTAAATTGTTAAATGACATAACAATGTGCTTCTTTAATTAAAATTAATATATAATACCTAATTGTTATACATCTAAAGCAACTTGAGCTTTATCAAGTAATGTAGAAAATTGAAATGAACACGATGCCTTGATTCCACTTTAAACGTATGAAAAATTTGCGCATAATAAATATTTACAAGTAAATTAATAAATATATGAAATTATTTGAGGTCAATAATGAAAGCAATTATAATTCATACGAGATTAGAAAGATTATTAAAATTATATCCATTAAAATAAAAAAGAAACTATTATTTAAAAATAATATTTATTCTACGACAATATTGAGAAATTAAATACATTATGTGATCGCAGTAAATGTCTTTTATTAATTACATACAAGTTATAGACATATCTATATAGGTACGTATGAATATCAAAAATCGTCCAACACAGGTGGACAAGTGCAAACTAAATGCTTGTCTCCGTACATGTCATCAATGCGGCTTACTGTTGGCCAAATCTTGGTCTGTCCTTTAACGAAGGGCTACAAAAAACATATATAAATCACAACATATATATTAATAAAAAAATACTTATACAATTGAAAATAGTTTTTATAATATCTTACCGCTGGAAACGCCGCTTGTTGCCTAGTATAGGGACGATTCCAATCCTCAGTTATTACTTCTTCCTGTGGATGTGGTGCCATCTGAAGCAAAATTAAGCCGTATTGACATATAATTTTTAGAAGAGTGTGAAATAACATTTTAAAAATGTAAAAAATACCATACAGGTTTTTAAATTGAAATATTATAAAACCTTACAATTGATTATGGTATATAAAATGTTGTGTACATCTCAGGACACAATTCTGAAGTCCACACTGATGGAATCGTAGGAGTAAAATATGTACGAGTATATAGTAACGTAAATTTTACCTTTAGTGGATTAAGTCTTTTATCAATAACGCCATCTTCGATGTCTTTAATTTCTTTTCTAATAGCAATAAGTGCTTCACAAAACCGATCTAATTCCTGAAGGTCTTCCGACTCTGTGGGTTCTATCATCAGTGTTCCGGGCACCGGCCAGGACATTGTAGGAGCGTGGAATCCTAATAAAATGTTAATATTTATTCAATTGATAACTCTCATATTAAAGTATAAAAGACATTCGTGTATTATGTAAAAGATAAATGTTTTGAAATTGTTACTACTCTACTTTACTTAAAATGTATGAATGTAACTGTATAATTTTATAATAAAATTATTTGAATACAAACCAAAGTCCATAAGCCGCTTAGCTATATCACCAGGTTCAATATTAGCTGTTTTCTTAAGATCTCTTACATCTATTATAAATTCGTGTGCGACCAATCCCCTTTCGCCTTTGTACAATGTTTTATAATGACCATCTAACCTCCTAGACATATAATTAGCATTCAAAATTGCCACTTGAGTCGCTCGTTTCAAGCCTTTGGGTCCCATCATCTGCATAAAATATTGCTAGGTTAAAGGTCTATAGCGGTATTTCAAAGAAGAAATGTATAAAGTATTTTGATATAGTACTAAAATATGTTTGTTATAGTACTAAATATCAGAAAATTATGGCCAATAAATTGAAATTAAAAATCCTCTACCTTGTTACGATTCCTAATCAAATAAAAAATAGGCATCACTTAAAATGTGGCATATTCCATGTCGCAATTAGAGTTGGATTTATTTACAAAAAAATATAACATATTGTTACAAAAATGAAGATAATTTGAACTCACTTTTATATAAGCCCAAGAAATTGGTAAAATAGCAGATGATCCAAAAGGCGCCGCGCTGACGGAACCAAAACTGTGCGCCTCGTCACCGAGATCGGCTAAAGGGTTTATAACTGGATGCGATGGCAGGAATGGCGCTAGATGGGCTTTACTAGATAATAAAATATATAAAAACTAAATTAAATTACATATAATAAAATCGTATTTACGCTACTCTTGCTAAGAAACAAGCACGTATAATTTATATCGATATTAATAAAAGTTGTCATTAACACATATAAAGTTAATTATATACATATTTTGCAAGATTAAAACACGAAAATGCTTAAAACAAAATACTTACACTCCAATTGGTCCCATACCCGGGCCGCCTCCACCATGTGGTATACAGAATGTCTTGTGCAAGTTCAAATGTGACACATCACTGCCATAATCACCTGGACGGCAGAGACCGACCTAAATAAAATAATTATTATCATTTGTGAAAGAATAAAATACATTAATGTTAAAACTTTTCTTTTAATTTTTATTTACACACAACTACATTTTAAACCTGCATAAAAAAAATATATTACTAAAAAATGTAATGCCTGACTTGTAAAAGTATACCTGAGCATTCATATTGGCTCCATCCAAGTAGACCTGCCCGCCGTGCGCGTGCACTAGCGCGCACACGTCCGCTGCACGCTCTTCGAATACTCCGAACGTGCTCGGGTAAGTAAGCATGAGACATGAGATGTTCTTACTATGCTCCTCAACCTGTCAGAAGTTTCCACTTTTTAACATAACTGATAGGTCTATTATTATAAGCATATTTTTTGTTATCTATGTTAAATGACTAGGAATAATAAGGTAACTTTAGACATTGTAAGATTTACATCAATTTTATTATAAACAGATTATCAAAAGCATTTCATAAAAGTTTCCCTAATGTTCACTTTGAAATAAAATAAATATATATTTAACCTTATCTTTAAGATGCTCCATGTCAATTTCTCCAGAGGGTGACACTCGTATCGCGCAGACGCGCATGCCGGCCATGTGCGCGGACGCGGGGTTAGTGCCGTGCGCGCTCACGGGGATCAGGCAAATGTTCCTGCCGGTGTCACCTCGGAACTCGTGGTAGCGCTTGATTGTCCTCAGCCCGGCGTACTCCCCTTGAGCTCCACTGTAAAGCATGAACACATGAGACTGCCGATTTGGAAATAAAATAATCGAATTTATCGTTTGATCTACTAATTAATTTAGTTAAGGAATCCGTCAGTATACGTCAAATCGAATCATTTTTAAATACGTCAATTGCGGGCTTTAATTCTCGCTCAAAATTTGGTAGACTTAATGAACGGTAGACTAAATATTTTTTTATATGGATCATCTTTGCCTTTATTTAAATGCTTATGTACTCACAAACATACACAAACTAAAGCGTATCTAACTGTTATGGTTTTTAAAATATTACCTGTTAGGTTGAAATGAAACACGGTCGTATCCAGTAATAGCACAGAGGTCGCTAGCTAGTTCTTCGAATAAGGTATGATAGCCTTGGCATTGATCGAGCGGAGCGAACGGATGGATATCGGTAAAGTGCTTAAAAGAACATGGCATCATCTCTGTGGTTGAATTCAATTTCATGGTACAAGATCCCTAAAATTTTAAACTTAATTTAAATTACAAATAATGGACACGAAAAGTTACCGCTTTATTACATTTTTTTATAATATAAGAGCGTTAGTAACAAGACTGTTCACATACCAGCTCGCAGTATTTCAACCTAGTAAACAATACAAAATAATATTAGCGATGCATAATTTTGCCATTACTCACCAAAGGTATCATGGAGTGGACTAGAGAAATATCCTTGTTTTCTAGTCTTTTCATGTATCTTACTATACTTGTTTCAGAATGGTGCATATTGAATACGGGATGTGTTAAATACGGTGATGTTCGACGGAACGATCCTTTCAATACGCTTCGTGATCTGACATCACCACTTTCCATTACCTATATAAAATATTTATTTTAGTGATCACTTACTCAATCTAAGTGTAATTTCATGCCATTATTTAGTGTGAATATGCTCTGAGCCCTCTACGACTTTGACAGTTTGCATTCAAATTAGATAGATATAGTTTGTATAATGATAAGAGACCATCCATATAGGTAGGTACTTATAAGAACACGTATGTAACTACTGAATATGTCTATTTTTAAATATAAATGTTATAAGTGGACATCGACCGACCTCTTTTGGATTAGCAGTTTTACTCAAAATATTCTATCTATTAAAACTATTTAAGGGTTAATCTACCTTTTTGACAAACATCATACTATTTCAATTCTCAACCACAACATAAGTAGGAATCTTACTTCATTAACTTTATCACAATCAAATATCCATAATAAATCATCGACATCTTCCTTAGTCGTTGTTTCATCTAAAGCTACTCCGACTGCTCCATCATCAAAATATCTTAAATTAATCTTCTTTTCTTGCGCACGGGCTTTTATTGAAGATGCGTCGTGCTCCGAGACAGGTATTATATGAAGTGTATCAAAATAAATATCATTAGACTGCTTGTGGCCACGTTTTCTTATTCCTAATAAATTATATTTAATTTAATCAATATTTTTGTAAGTAATTTCTTTAAAAAAAATAACGACGATTTTATATTTTTTAACAATCTAATAAAATCTCAAAAAATCCTACCAGAGTTTAGCAAAGTCTCATTGAAAATTAAAACTATTTTAAGCCTCCAAAATTTAAATTTATCTACCATGATCTAGCACCAAAGTTGCATTGTGGACTCGGGTAGCTATATCTCTTAAGCCCTGGGGGCCATGGTATGCCGCGTACATGGCGGACATATTTGCCAAAAGTGCCTGAGCCGTGCAAATATTTGAGGTGGCTTTATCCCGACGTATGTGCTGTTCTCTTGTTTGAAGTGCTAATCTGCAAATTAAATAGAAATAACGTTGACTTCTAAAATCTCTAATAACATTAAAAGCTAAGTACTAGATGTTTTGCGCACCTATAAGCATCTCGCCCAGCTGCATCTCTAGTGACACCAACCATACGGCCTGGCATCAATCTTACTAATTGATGCTCAGCTGCAAAAAATCCAGCATGCGGTCCCCCGTAGCCTAAAGGTACTCCAAATCTTTGAGAAGTTCCCACAGCCAAAGCCGCACCACATTCCGCTGGTGGACGAAGTAGAGCTAGAGCTAAAAGATCTGTAGCAACTACTACTAGCGTCTAAAACAAAAACGAAAATTTTGTTATTCCTATATCACACCTTTTACTTAAAAACATTTTTAAAAGTAAGTTAACGCACCCCATGTTCCTGAGCAGCAGCAGCCAATCCCGAGTAGTCATACACTAATCCTCTCGTATCTGGACATTGTAATAAAACAGCTGATATGTCTCTCTGTGCAAAGTCTGCTTGCCGCACGTCCGGAACCACATTCACTTCTAATCCCAATGCATCTAATCGCGTTTGGACTACTGCCAAAGTTTGGGGATGTAATCTTTCTGATACTACAAATTTTATCCGTTTATTATGTCTGAAATCAAATAACATAGGAATTAGCTATATTTATATATTTTTTAAAAACTTGTTATAATAGTAAAGGTACGGACTCATGTTTACCTGTGACATAGTGATAGGGCTTCTGCTGCCGCCGTGCCTTCATCCAGGAGGGATGCATTCGCTACATCCAATCCTGTTAGATCACTAACCATTGTCTGATAATTCAAGAGACCTTCTAGCCGGCCTTGTGCCACTTCTGGTTGATAAGGAGTATATTGTGTTGTCCTAAAGCAATTTATATATTAATAAAACAATCGTAAATGTGATGTTATATAAACCATCTCAAAAAAATACATTATTATTGTTTTTTTAATTACAATTAAGAACCATACCATCCAGGGTTTTCAAACATATTTCTCATTATAGAATGTGGCACACAACAGTTATGGTAGCCCATGCCAATATACGAACGCCATATCTGATTCTTTTCTGCTATTTTGCGCACTCTCTCAATAAGGTCGTACTCACCTAAAAATAAAGTTTTGACATGTTTTATAATTTTGATTTTCAAATTCGCGCTTTATTCCCGCATATGTGTTCATACATTTTTTAAAGTTATTACATAAGTAGGAAAGAAAAATAATTATTTAGAAACCGTATAAAATTTAAATTTAGCGGAATTTGAATTTGCCTCTCTTGGAAACCATCCAAGCGCTCTGGCCACTAGGCCATACGTTCTCGTCAAGTCGAAGAATAATAATAATAATTTAAAAAATCTTAAATGTGGAATAACATTTAAAAAAAAATTCAAACTATTTAATAAATAGCATTCCCTCTTGCCAAGTGGTAATTCGAAGCAATTATCTTCGAGTAGTGAAAATTTATAAAAAAATTCTTATAAATGCTTACAACATAATTTAAAGCATAACATATTAATCGTGTGAAGATCAAGCCCACAACCCTTTCGTCTGACACTATCCCACTTTGCCACAATGTACTTAATAGCGCGGCGACCGATCTTTATGTTATATTACAATATAAAATATATTAATCGATACTTACTTATGGGCTCGCCAATTTCCATAAGGCTATTGAACTGAATTTGCTTTGGAACAGCATCATCCGTTAGTTGATCTAAACTCTAAAATTAAAAGTTAATCCGTATTAATTTAATTATAAAACTAACTTAATTCTTTATTTTATTTTGTAATTTATTATTATATATAATTATTTGATTTTGGGTACCATCTAATGAGGATTAATAATAAAAGCTTGTAACGAATCATTAAGTACAAACGTAAAGGTCAGTTATAAAATTATCTTAAATAATTATATTTTCTTTTCAATTTTTTTATTCAAATTCCTATTTATGGATACTTATATATAAATAAAAAAGTCGCACAAGTAAAATAAAAAGAAATACCTTATAGCCCAATAAATCTAGCATAGTCACAATGTCCTGATCCCTCGGCCCTATGTGGCGTTGAGGAAAATCAACTCTTTCGGGAAATAAATTATCCGATTTTGAACTTTGTGTAGTAACACATCGTATTTCGCATTTAAGAATCTTTTTATATACATTTTGTTGGGCATTTTTATAATTTTTTAAACAACCTCCGCGTTGAAGTAATCGTAACATTTTTATAATTTAATTATTCATATCACAGCCCAACGAACAAAAGAGACGAATAAAGACTGATAGAAAGGTCAGATCTGTTGCAAGAATACTCTTTCAACGATAAGAGAGTTCAATAACAAAATAATATTAAGCTTATACATATAGTTAATTAGGTACTATGTAAACAATTTTCAACTTTGATCTTTTATCATTATATAGTAAAATTCACTTTCATTATGTAATTATTTATTAATATGTTATATGTACTTAAGTAATACACACCTATTAACTATATTACTTGCGTATTCTTAATGTTATATTTCTTAAAATGGAATAAGAAACAACAAAATATTTTGAGTTGTGATGATAAACCGTCCAAGTGCAAATCAGACTCCTGATCACAAAAACGATGCATAAATGCTCGTATTTTTAAATTTGTGGTGAAGCTAGATTTTTTCTGTCCTTCAATCGTCGCATACCTAAATACTTACGTAATAATATATAATAATTTGTACGTCTGTCAAGGACATTTATCTCGAGATCGCGTCTAGGTATCATAATGTGGTATTTCAACATTGTTTTCGCTGCATTTTGTATGAAATTCGCCGCATAATCAATACCTACAGTTGTGAAATTTGGCACGAAAGTAGAATTTATAATATAAAAAATAAGTGAAAAATTATAAATATTTCGCAGAAAAAAAATATTTCAAAATTATACTTGTAGTTCATTTAATACAAATTAAGTGCATATACCCTCATCTTAAGTTTTTAAATTTTTATAAGCTGTACTTTTCGTGAACCTATAATACATAGTAATAATCCCGAAATTGTTACAGAACCTTTGGTGGGGTCTTGCCCTTCATTGAATTTTTCTATGCTTTAAGCAATAATTTACTTTTTTTCGTTTGGAGTACAAAATCCTGAAAATAAGTGTATAAAACTTTTTTATAAAGAAACATATATGTTATATACATATACCTGAATCATACTAAGACATGCGACGGCGGCCAGGAGTTCAAAGTGAAACGTCATATGTAGAAACCTCAAAAAAAGACGTTAGCAGAATCAACGGTGAATGTAAAATGTAGTTAAAACTGTCCATCAAACAACCTAGTTGATAATTCTTCTTATTGGTTTAAATAACAATTTTCAATTTTGATCGAGGTTAAAAGTTTTGCAGAATACGAGCAGTATTATCAACAATAAAATAATCTATTTGAACCACTAAGTATGCTTATATATTCTGTTAAGAAAAATAACACAAATATGTTATTAACCATAGAGTCCATAGATACCATTGTTTTTAAATGTCCTTGTTCCATTCGTTTGATTGAGGGTATTTACCCATCATAGTAAAATAATTTAACCACTGGCAACTCTATAATCAGTATTTAGTAATGACATTAAGTTACAGTCACACAAGGAAAACAATATCGGTCTTATTCATAAAAAGTTATGGAACAGATAAAGTGTTCTATAAGCCCACTATAAGGAAAACGTCAAAAAATGGTATTCATAACAGCATTTTAGCGCTAAACAGTTCTATAAGCCTATTATAAAGTTATAGACGCCGAGACCCTACTATAGCGGTGCTATAAGATAAAAAATGGCCGATTCTCAACAGCTGATCATCGAAAATGACATTTGATGTAAACAAAATATTGTAAATATTCAATTCCTGTCAATTTAGTTAATACTCAAGTTGTGTTAATTTGCCACTTTTATGATTAAAATGGAAGCGTTACAAAGCAGAGATGCTTCGGAAACGATGGTAGGAATTGAAAACACAACAGTTCACATCGAAGAAGGATGTATAGAAGGCTAATCCATTACCAAGTAATCCATTTTCCTTGAACAAAGAAATCTACTGTGAATTTTATAATAAACTTGGTGTGTGATCTCTGATTAGATTATAGAGGTTCTAGTACCTTACATGAAATCAAACTAATAGCTACTTGAAGATGATGGAGTCGTCGAGAGGTAAGTATTTTTATCTTACTTGACTTGAATATACTATTCATACAACACATACTCATAAAGTGACACGTATTCGTGTACAAGTACTTAATTATCTTTTATTACAAAATTATCTTTTTCCTTACAGTATTAAGAGGATGCTGAAGAACACCATGGGTTGTCTCAAACAACCACTAGCCGGAGGTGCCTGAGTTGCATGTGCACTTGCTCAATACTCAGTTTCTCTTATTAAAATGTCCAGTACTTTTTCTAAAGAAGAGCATATTATGACAGAATTTAGTTCGTTTTATTCTGTACCCTCAAAACCAAAGCGAGAAAAAAATATAATGCAGCACATATGGCAAACAGAAATACTGTAGAAAAATGCTTTGGAGTGACATTCCATAGTTCTTAGGGGTACAGTAGTATAAATGCATATATGCTGTTTTACAAAATTTTTTTAGGATGAATTTTTGTAAGTCAATAAAAAGAAAATATACATTTCTATAATTTTTATTTGGTCTTCTAATATAATTTTATTTTTAAAGATTTCTTCTAAAAGTGTTTTGTTTTTCATTGTCCATCTGGGCCTCATACAGCTCTTTTCTGTAGGCAATTTCATTGTCTGCAATTTGCTGAGCAGCACTGTTTTTATTGTCATGCTGTAACCAAAAATGTAATATATATATTATTCTTTTTAATATAAGTTTTCTAAACCAGTATGTATTACTTATGTCAAAATATATCTTATTTACAAATCTGTTATACAAATTATAATATAGCTTGTAGATTGTACTGATTGATTTTTGAAAATTTGTTTCAACTTATTAATATGTTATATTATTACATTATTATAATTAGTTATTGTAGTTATAGTAATAATAATAAAACTGAATGCATTCAACATCCATGTTTCTTTTTTAATCTAAAAAGTTTCTTGTTTGCTGGTGTGGTATACGGGGTATGTAAGTGCTAGTATCTAAAAAATATAATCAGAATTTCTTTCTGAGCATTGTTTAGGTAGTGTAAGTTATTTAATGTATTATGATGCAAAATAAAGTCAAATAAGACTCGTACAAGAATAACTGGTTGATAAATATACTAACAAATTATTTGTTTTTGACATTTTTAAAGTGTTATTCCACACTTAGATATTAACAAAATTGTGGCTGAGTTGCTTTGTATAGATTGTACAGAAGGGCTTGGCTGCAAAATCTTAAATAATTAAATTGAAATTAATTTCTGGGTATTGTGGTATATATACAGTTATTTTATTCATGCAGCACAGTTAATTATGTTTAATATGTCTAATAAGTATGAATAAAACACATAAAATAAGATAGGATGGGATAGTATTTGTGTGCATGATTTCAATACATCTTTAATACAATACACATACCATTTCTTTTTCTGCTCCGGAATTGTCATATGGAAGCGATGAATTTTGTGGTATATAACATTTTATTTGTGGTTTTTTTTCTATCCTGTAATATTCCTATATCATACTTTGTTATATACTGAAACAAGAAATAATATAATTACATAATTATTTATTTACTCAAAATGAAATACTATTTGACAAAATATTCATATTTTTATGTAAATCAGATTCAAATTAATTTGAGTCTCACATGAGGGAGCCACACCGCAAGGTCACCATCACTATTTGCTGGTAGGTGGTGGACCACCATCTGTTTTTAACATCTGCTTTCTCTCAATGTACTTGTACTTCTTTAGATATTTTTCATTTTAATAATACCCCCCATTGGGCTTAAAATTGTAGCAGTTCCGAGTGTGAACTGAAACATTAATTGCTTTGATAAAATAAGTAACTATATACACGAAATACTCAATTATATTATTCAAATTTATCTCATTAAGTAGCTTTAGTGTAAATCTTGCCATGCGGCCAGCTTTTCGCGTTTTATTTTCATTAATTGAAAACTCTGTTTCTGACCAAATCATTCAAGATCATCTATGGAATAAAAGCATAAGCATTAAAGTATAATAAGCGTATGAATGTCTCCAAAACAAAACTTACGTGGTCCAATCAGCTGTATCAGTAAAACCAACTTTATCATCCTCCAACCAATTCTCACTCATTTGCCTTTTTTACTTTCTACAATTTTCGATTCTGATGCTATTTTACAATAATAATTATGTAATATTTAAAATAAAATAAACGAGGGGCACAGAACACAATGTAAACAAATATCACTGAGCGGTAACTTGTCATACCACAAACAACAAAATATGATTATAATCCGTAATAATGTCTATGATTAGACGTATTTGGTAAATTGATACACATTATCTGTAATCAATTCGGTACAATTGACAAGCTTACTTGCCGATTTCATCGTAGTGGCAACATTTTAGCTTATTAACCGCATATTAGTTATAGGAGGTTAATAGAACTGTTATGAATACGCAAAGTTATCGAACGTTTCATAAACTTATAGAGCATTTTAACTAATGAACGTTTTAAGCGTTCTATAAGGGTTTTTTATGAATAAGACCGTATATAAATAAACGATTTTCCACATACTGCATAATATTAGCCTTTTTTTACATTTTTCATATTATTTCCGTTTAAATGTGGTGAATAATATATTGTAATTTAACATTTTTAAGTACATTTTGCTGTCTAATTATTATGACTCTATCAGAATATACAAGAATAAAAGATCAAGTAATTCGTAGTGTAGCAAACAATGAGAAGTACGGTAATTTGTTAAAAAAATTAAAAGCCTTTTATCGTGCTGATATAGATTCAGACAGAAAATTTGAGAAGATAACTTCCATAGGTCAATTATTAAATGTTCTTGAAAAAAGAGATGTAGTGTCGGAAGACAACCTGGGCCCCTTAAAGGATATATGTTGGAGACTTCAAGATCAGGAATTAATAAAACAAATTAGTGATTTTGAAAATAGACATATTCCTAGAGAATACACAAATTTTTATGGTAAGTGAATTCAATTTACTAAATATTCTGTTTTAGTGACAGTATCTAATTTTACTCATATTATTGCAGCAAAAAATGATGAAGAAATTCCAAAACTGGTAAAGAAAGTGGACGAAACAAACAACCAAAGTCAAAATTATCATCCACTTTCCTTACATACTGTAAACAAAACAGAAAGGAAGGATAGGATGATAGAAACAATCAAAGAAGAAATTGGTTGTTTTTGGAGAGACCTTGGCAGAAATCTTAACATACAGGAATGTAAAATTCAAGAGATTGATGAAAAATATAACAATACTCCTGATAAAGTTGAAGAATTGATGACTGTTTTTGAGAAAAAAGTAGACCGACAGAGATGGTTTTTGATATTGTGTAATGCATTAGAAAAATCTCGCAGAAAGGATTTAAGCAAATCTCTTAATGAAATTATGACAATGAACTTATAATCTAATTTAAACTTGTGATATTGAATATCTCTTAATAAGCAACAACCACTACTAATGTGAAATAATATTCTTCAATAAAGTTTATGGTATTATGTTTATAGCCTATTTTTTTAGTGCCAGACTTTGTGTTTTTTCTTTGTGTAGAAGTGGAAAGGCTCTATCTGTATTAAAATAGGAAAGCCCACTCACAAGCTCTTTGCGGTGGTGAAAATATGCATACATTTCAATATCCTTAGCTGACAATGCTGCTTTGTACACACATTTAGTAAGTGACAAATTACCATTTGCCAATTATTAAATTTGCAATTTTTAAAATATTTGTTAGTCTCATTTAATTGTCAAGTTCATACTTTATCCACTTCTTCCTACTTTTTTTTATAGTTGCTACACATAATTGACCATCTTGGGAAAAATAAATGGCCTTTATTTACTTAAAGTTGGCAGTAATTACAGTAAATAACTATATTTTTGAAGAGGCTTTTACTTGTTGAACCACCTAAACCTTCCTAAGGCCTAGATACTTTTGAACCTGTTTTCTAAATAAATTGTTATAATGCATAAATATCCTTTGTAAAATATATTTTCTTCTCAGCCAAACTACTTTGTGTTCATCCAATGAAACAATTCCAAAACTTCTTGGAAGTCTACTTAGTAGTCAATTTTCAAAAGAAAATTTTCTTTTGTTTGTTCTGTTATATGCTATTTATTAAAAAAAGAAATCCTCAGTTCATTTAATTAACCTATAACAAATAATTACGTTTATACATTTTGTTATTGACCCCTCGACAAATCTGTTGTATTTTAATATCCATCCCATTATTCACTAACCTATTATTGCTTTAAACTCGATGGCCGGGAAACGATTCCCGCTCATGGTGATCTAACCCAAAAACAGTCTTATTTAATTTTCTAGCTTTAGTTTTGGAACGAAGCGCAGCGTTTAGTTCCGGTACTCAACACGCAATGTTTCGAAAATAGCCACCTCACATCACCTCACATAGTCTTTACACCAGGTACAATAAAACTTCAATATTAAACGAAAATTATATTGTTAAATTCCTACCAAAAGAAATGTTATCTATTACTTCTGAAATTCTCAGTTCTGAATTATACATATTAGAGCATCATATACATATGATTAAAATTTAAGTTTCTGTCTGTGATTTTAAAATATCTATATCTTGTGCATGTAATTGATACTAATACACAAACAATCTATTTTAAAATGTTTGTCTAATTGTATTTCTGTTTGTCTGTGCAAATCTCCGGAACAGCTCAACCAATTTTTATGGGACTTTTACTGGAAGATAAGAAGAGATTGTAAAGCAACATGTTGAAAGTTTCAATATTTTTTTTTAAATAATAATGAATAAATTAAATAATAGTATATTTTTAGACGGTGAAGCTGTTAAAGCCTTGACAAATTAGACAAAAATTACATACATCATGAAAATATTTTTTTTATAACCAATGTTTATAAATCCCTATCAAGACAAATCAAGTCAGTAGATAAATACATTCACAGACATACATATATTATTGGAATGTACTAATTACATGGTCCCCCAAAAAGGAAAATCTGTTATAATATGTGTAAAATGTACATTTCATAATTTTACTTACAATATAAATGCATTATAAAATAATTATAATTAATTATTTAAAAATAAACATAGACAATTAAAAAATCTATATGACTATAAAAAAATAAGTAGTTCTATATTTTAACTTGAGATTTACTTCATTGTTGAGATGCCCAAATATAAATATTCTGGTCTGGATTAATCTGTCACAGGAAGCGACACTTAAGGAAGATAAAATTATGAATAATGTCACTGAGTTTTCTTAATGAAAACTACAATTAATTATAAAAAAATAGCGTAAAAATTAAACAATATAATAAAATGTAAACAATTGAAATATAAATCTAAAAAAAAAACAAATTTCCATATTACACATAAAATGTAAATATTAAAAAAAAACAATTTAAGGTAAGTAAGTATATCTTATTATTGTTGAGATGCCCAAACATAAGCATTCTGGAAGAGTCGAAGCCACGGGGAAGCAACACTTGAGGGTGAAGATGACACAATAGGAACAGGGCTCTGCCAGCGCAACACGCATCGTTCAGGATGCGGCATCATGGCTAGATGACGTCCGTCTACAGAACGCAGTCCGGCTATACCATCTGTTGATAAAACATATTACATATTATTTATGTATTTGAAGAAACTAACCGAAATGTAGACACATAGATTTTTTTTAGCAGGATACAACGTAAAGCTTACGTTTCCCAGTTTCCGCCAAATTCTGAAGGTATTGCATCTTAAGTGGTAAAACTCTACGCCGCGCTTTGCCTCGTTAAAAGAGCGAAGAAATAAAAATATTAAATATTTTCCTTCCTCGAGTGGGAATCGAACCTTCAGTCTGTTACGTATACAGCCGCACGACCGGGCTCCTGGCTGAACTGGCCTTTTTATTGTAATTAATGCAAAAAATAACATAATGTATCATTTGATATATAAGAACTGGTAAGATAAATGGTTAAAGGATTTTTTTTATTTTCTCCATGAAACTAAGCTCAAAAATGCATAGTACCGACATGAAAGGAATACTCTTTAATAATATGCCTAGTAAAGATATTCTTGTTGAATAATGTTTCTTTTAATCTACTATGGAATATCGTAGATTAAATTAGTAATAATTTTAGTGTCCATGGAATCCATGGATACTAAAATTAACGTACAATTTGGCACAAACATGTAACGTTTAACAATATGATTGATGTGTCGTGGCCGCACTCGCTAGGGAAGAAATAATTAAAAGTAAAAAAATCCTATAATCAAAACTGTTTTATGTTAAGTATATATGTTATATGCTAAGGTCATGCTAAATTCAGCGCTCACCGGGACTGCCGTTGGGGTTCATCGGGTAGGCCTCAGTGGGCGCGCCGTCGTCGTCGACATATTGCATCGCCACCTGCCTGTTGGCGTGCAGCTGCGCGAGGACCTGTGGCTTGGACGTTGTAAACCGTCCTTCTCCGTGAGCCACCCATATTCCGAGCACGCTACCGCCCATGCCTCGGAACCATATGTCTTGTGGACGCTCATTAATTGATACAGCGCTCCAGCGACATTCAAATCTATTATAGACATCAAACATTATTTATTTTAAAAGAATACATGTTCACAATATGCGGCAAGGTAGGCAGAGGGAACCTAGTGTAAAGAGAGTCCAGACAAACGTTTATTGGCTCGCAGAATGCAACGCAGCGTTTAGTCCTATTACCAGAACAAGGAAATGAAAATAAAAATAATTTGACGTCACATTCTTACTTATACTTACTTTTAAGTTGTATTGTAATTAAAAAAAATACCTTTCCGAAAGATTATGATCAAGAACGACTTCCGGATTATCAGCTTTGTTAGGATCGATCCAGCCTAGAAGCGCCATTAACTGGCATCCATTACACACTCCCAAGGAGAATGTGTCACTACGGTTCTTGAAATGAGTGAACTGAGAACTAAGGGCATTATTGAACAATATACCCGCTGCCCAACCTTTGGCCGATCCGAGAGTATCTGCAAAATTTATATTACATTTAGTTTAACGCGACATTAGTTTACACCCAAAATAGAAAATTAATAACATTTTATTATCAGCGATTGTACCCAAACATGGTGACGCTAAAAGTGTTAAGACATCTTTCTTTCAAGAAACCATAACGCTTTAAAGATGGACACAAAAAATCTTATAGAATATAAATACGCAAAGATATTTTAGCTTTATGGTCCCATTATAGTATGGTACTATAGTGTGGTAAAGAAAGTCTAGTGTAGTCTCAAGTCAATGTTTCCTATTTTCCACTCTTGGAATTATACGCCATATTTTGTGTTACCAGAACGAAAAAAATAATTACTCAAAAGGTACAAACTCAGATAGGTACATCTCTATATACCTAATTGAATTTTATAAAGTAATATATATTCACATTAATAAAATAATATACAATTTAACATGTTATAATTTAATATTATACCAGCATAACTAAATCCACCGGGGAATACTAAGCCCTGGAAGGCATCGAGTGTTATTTTCTTAGCTTGCAAATCACTCATGGTAACATCGAAGACGTCGAAGTTGGCCATCATTAGGGACGCGATCATTTCACGATCACCGTTTGTACCTATGAAATAAAAATAAAGTAATTAAAAAATTAAGGTACAAAAATAAATATTCGCTGTTGTGTCAAATGGCGACGAGTGTGGCGTTGAAGACTCCCACCCAGCACGCCATGTCCGGAACGGCGGGAGGTAGAGGACGTAACTACAAATGTAGCTATTTGTAGTCAAGTGTGTCAAAGGACTTGGAAGGAGGAGGAGGGATGGAATGAAAGATGAATAAATTTTCAGAAATGTTGGATGAGAGAGATTTGTATGTTATTTGTGTGACTGAGACCAAGCAAAGTGCAATGGCACGACCGATTTACCGGGCAGTCAGGTCGCTTTCTGGGCCGGCATAATAGAGAGCGAGCGGGGCTGCCAAGGTGTAGGTGCGTTAATGTCCTCTCGGTTGTCAGAATACAAGGCGAGAGTGCTTTGGGTTCGCTTCATACTGGAGATAACAAGAGTATTCTTGTTAGCGGCGTAGAAGATATCAGCTTCATTAGGCGAATCAGTAATAAGTCACTGCTGGTCGTTATATTCGTTTGTTCGGTCGTTATTTCGATCACATTGTTGTCTTCGTCGTCAAGTTTGTCTCGCTCTCGGTTTGTCTGTTTGTCTCTTTGTTGTGCGGATTGTCGTCGATTGGTATGTGTGTATTTGTATTAAAGTTATTAAAAAAACAAAAGTACTCTTACTTTGATAGTTAACCAGAAATTTAGAAAACTAGTCAAAATTAAATTCGAAATCTTTTTTTTTTTTATGGAAAAGACACGGCAGGCGAGCGTGCGGGTCACCTGATGGTAAGTGATTACCGCCGCCCACGGCCCCGTGCAACCCCAGCTGCAGAGCAGAGCTACAGGTGCGTTGCCGGCCTTTAAGATGTTGGGCGCCGGGGCCCGGCATTACCTGATGCGAAACGCAGTGGCACAAAGCCACTACTTCACGCCGGTTTTAAATGCCGGGAGTGGTAATGATCCGGTCGAGTCTGCCCATGCGTGTTGCCATTGCTGGCGACGTAACCACACGTAAAAATTCAAACAATCGTCATATTTTCTAAATTTAATAAATAAATAAAAACATTGGACACATAGTCTCCGATCACGGCGGAGGGACGAAAAGTAAAGCTCAAAAGCTTTACATAAAAAAAAACATCCAATGGGGTGGTAAACAAGGATGCGCTATGTCAGCTTGGTTGTTCAATTTGTATTAAGATAGCTATCTCCAACGAGTGAAACAAAGTAACATGTGAAAGCAGGTGACTTTAGAACAGGTGACTGTAAATTGCCTGCTGTACGCAAATGATGCAGTGCTCAAAGCATCGTTAGAATGCGAGTTATAGGCTGTAATAATATTGAAAAAAATGAAGAAAAGACAGAATGCAAGATCAGTGTAAATAGTAAGATATTAGAACAATGAACGAAAGTATTAGAGTATATTTGGGAGAGTATATTAGGAAGTATGAGAGATGGAAAATACGAGATTTTTTAGACTTGCATCTTGAGTGGCGGAGCTCAACGCCGCGCTTTGTCTTGTAATCGAAGAAATTAAAATATTTAATATTTCATCCAGGAAATCGAACTAGCAACAGTCCCGTTTACAGTCGGACCGTTGTGCTACAGGGATTAACTCATTATTATGATTAGCATACCTTCTTCACGCAGTACAGCTACTCTGATAGATTTACTCTTAATAACAGCTGCCGAAGGATCAAATGTCACTTTGTATGATACACCTTTGCGCCTTTCCAGTCCTGGAAACATATTTTTTTTATTAATTTGATAGACATGAGACCATTTTTTGTTATTTTTTTTTAGTTTCACAGTGTACCCCACATGTGTATATGTAAAGCAGGGTAGGCAGAGAGAACTCTCCTATTTGCCTTACCAGAATAAAAATAATTAACTCCCCCCGAGTGATAATTAATAAACCACAACCGTCGTTTTTGCAGACAGACGGTGCTACAAGAGCTTTTCTTTTTCGAATGGACTTTAATGCTGTTGACCTGGGCTGGTCTTGACAGCGTCACCGGGCTGGAAGTTACAACAGCCACAATATTTTAGTTATATAAGAAATTAAACAAAAATGGATGCTTACCTTCCCATTCTTGTTTTACACAAGAGGAATTAGCTTGGCGTAGCTCTAATTGGTAGCTAGTTTCTTCCCACATTCTGAAGACCTTAATGAGTTTTGAATCGAGAACCAAGTTGCCATTTACTTTAACTTTTACCTACAACGCATAAAAATATGTTTAAACAAAATTACATAAAATAATTTAGTACAATGGTAAATCAATACACTATAAATATCGTATATAATAAAAATGTGTATGGTTGAAATCGATATACCAATTTCATTTATCTACTTCTGTATATGGGAAAAATTTACTTGTTTAAGCGTCCTAGATAACTGACACTGTATATCTTACGACAGAAATTGAAT
The DNA here is from genome assembly GCA_917862395.2 of Heliconius sara. NCBI lineage: Eukaryota > Metazoa > Arthropoda > Insecta > Lepidoptera > Nymphalidae > Heliconius > Heliconius sara. The sequence goes on from OU860792.2 coordinate 5,915,541, forward strand.
AACAATGCAACTATCGTTCGAAAAAAAAACACGAATAATGCAGATATAGAAATAAAAATTGCCTTTTTATCCCATTTTCCGTTTTTGCAACATTGCATGTTGAATGGCAGAATTTAACGTTGCTCTTTGTTTTGTTACAAAAGCGAGGAAATTAGAATATTAAATAAGTTATCCCCCAGAGTGGGAATTGAACCCACAACTCCACAACATCACAACGACCTGAAATAATTATATTAATAGATAGTTTACAATGATCTTACTTCAGAGTTCATTCCGTATTTTCCACTTTTGCCTACCACCTTGGCCTTAACACCTTGTTTTTTATATTCGCTAAGGACATATTCCACATTATTTTGAGCAACTTCTACTATAATACCCAATTCTTCATTGAATAGCGCTTCAATGGCGGATACATTGTTTTCAACTTGCAAATCTAGTTCGAGACCCCGTAAACCGCCTATACCCATTTCTAGGGCTGTAGTTATAAATCCTCCTTCGCTTACATCATGACCGGAGAGAAGTTTTTTGTCTACAATAAAATAAATTGTTTATAAAGTTGAAAATTATGATATATGTATGTAAATATGATATAATTAATATAAATGTGTATAAGAAATAACAAAATCGATCTTTATGTTATTTCATTTAGTAGAGAATAAAAATCTAAATTTCGAAATTGTAAATCGATTCTTATAGTTTTTTAAAAACTTATTTAGTCTATGCTGAGAATTTTCTAAGTAAACTTTTAGCTTTTAGGTTTTTACTCTAAGACGAAGATAATGCTTACCCTTAAGAAGTTTCTGTGTCACGTTGAACAAAGCTTTGAGCACATCAGGGTCATCCAAGTCTGGTGGATTGTCTCCGAGCTGCTTGTAGCATTGCGCTAAAGATGTTCCACCAACCCTTTCATAACAAGTAGACATTTTTGTAATCACCCATTTTATTATAAGGCAGTATTGCTTACATATAAAATTATTAAATAATCGATAATTAAATTAAATTTATATCTTGATAAAAACAACCCTCAACACTAAATAAACGACCAATAAGAAATCAAATGACTGGAAAGAATGATAATATTCAATCGGCTGAATATATTTTCTTGAATCATGGCTGAGAATACTCTAGAAAAAAAAAACTAAATCCAAATCCACCGATTTTATCTATCCGTTTAGGAGGTATAATGCCACAGACATACAAACAGATACACATATATTCAGACACATAAAACATAACAATTTACAATGTTTTAATATATAATAATAATAAAATACCTGTATTTCCCTGGACAAACTGGTACGTGAATAAGGGCTGATCCTTCTTCAAGCAATGCCGGTTCAATCTTAACAGTAATATCAGGGCAAGGAGCGTATGTTGATATCACTAGAGTTCCCGGTGACTTAACTGTAATATAAAAAATAAATTACCTGAATGAGAATAATTTTGATATACAGGGAAATCTGGTTAGCGAGGATTTCAAAAAACCGATCTTGATTGTGATATTTTCATTTATTCAAATTTTCAATTACATATATGGTTTAAATTTATAGTTGCCCTGTTATGAGAGGCGCATGTTTACGTTTTTACGTTTTATATCTTTTGTAAATAAACGAGTTAAAACTTGTTCCAAACAAATAAAATTTTCATATTTGCGCAGGGAATGAAGCAACTGAGTCCCAATTATAAATGTAAGCTAAGCTAAGTGCCACGCACCCGGCGCGCCCGCCACGTTGGCGCACATGGACAGCGAGTCCTTGCCGCCGTCGACGGCGACGCCGAGGCGGCGCATGGCGGCCGCCAGCGCGCCGCACGCCGCCACCAGCGCCGCGCCCTCCGCGCCCGTCTTGCCCGCCCACATCCAGTTGCCCGAGCACTTCACGTCCGCCAGCTCCGTTATACCGGCGAACACCTGCACGATTACATTTGCATATATATTTGTGAGAAAGAGCACCCGGAGTTCAACGCCGCGCTTTGTCTTTTTACCAGAGCAAGAAAGACTCTCTCACTGTTGCATATACGCACGACGAAGACTAGAACATAAATTAAAACTAAAAAGTGAAAAAAAATGATTAAATATTATTAAAAAACTTAAGGCCGAAAAATTTCTTAACCCCATTACAAAAGTCTGACTTGAACACGTTTATAAAATAGAATTCAGTGTTTAATAAGAACAAACACGAATACACACATTGGAAGTATGTTCTACAGAAAGATAATGATGAGATGAGATATAATACATTATTTATGTCACAATTATTTTTCATTATCTATGAATAATAATTTATAGTCATCACAATTTAAAAACGTGCACACTTATATCAAACTTAATATCACGTGAATATAATTTTCTTTTTGATAACTTTTAATTTAGCCAAGTAGATTTTAAATAGGCACATAGCAAAGTAGGCAGACGGAACTTAGGGACTTGGGGTTGAGATTATTAATACTAGACTATTACGCCAATTCCGTTCATAATTAATCCGCCGAATATGGAAGTATTGCGTGTTGAGTGGCGCTCAATGAAACTCAGCGCCGCAATGTATTATAAAATTAGATAGATTACATCATTAAATAAAATTATTACATAATTACCTTTGGCTTACCTATTTTTAGATTATTTTAATATAGATTTTAAACATATCTAGTATTTAAAATATTATTTATGCATATGCCAACATAAAATTTTTATAGCTACGTATTATTAATGTCAATTATTACAAACTACTATCATAAAATTACATCACTAGAAACTAGATAACCTGTCACCTTATTTCTTTTTTGTCTTTAAACAATCACAGTATTCGGTTTTTTTTCAGAGTACATAATTGATGTTTCACTAACATTATTACTTAAATTGTAAACGTTTAAAATCGTAATTAGGTATCTGTTTTCAATGTCTCTTAACATAAAACAAATGAAATGATGAGTACGCGTGGTGCAGGGTCAAATTAAACTCGGGGGATTGAAATATGTAATATTTTAATTTCCTTGCTCCGCTAACGAAGCTGAGCGCGGTGTTGAGTTCCACCACTCAACACACTAGTTGTGCTTACCCTGCTAGGGTGACGGTAAAAAAAAATTACAACAGTAAAAAAGAAATACTTAAATCGCTATTACTACTACATAGACAAAAAAAAGCTCACCAAATTAGTCAACGCTTCGCCCAACGACAACCTCGCCCCCGCCTCAGGATCCAGTAGTCCTTTAACATTTTGTGTGCCTACGGACGTCGCGGCGCCCACCAGCTCGTGGAACGACAGCGCCACCAGCGCGCAGTCCGCCAGCGGCGTGTGCAGCGGCCCCACGCACTGCTGCTGCGCCACCAGCCCCGACACGCACCGGTCCACCTGCGGAGACAGGCACGGCGTCTGATTGCAACCGCACAGTTGCGGGTACCGAGGCATAGCACGGCGTTCAGTTCAAGCACTCGACACGCACTCTGCCTACGCTGCTGTATACGAGATACAGTGTGAAGCTAAAAAGATCCATGCTATCCAACTCATGGTATGATCGGCCAACGACCACAACATGGCGATTAACTTGTATCGTGACCTTACGCTTTGTTATTGAGTCTAGTGACTCAACCTGAAAAAAAACTTGAAGTTGTATTAAGCTAAATGCAGTATTTAGTTATGTAAATCTGAAAAGAAATCTGTCAGCAGAAACTGAAGAATATTATACATACCTCTATTAAGGATAGCCAAATCATGCAGGAGATGCGTGAAATTAAAAAAAAGATGAAAAAATATAGTATTCATGTATTTGTAAAAGAATATAAAGCTTTAATATTGTTATAATTGTGTAATGTATTAATGAACAAATGATACATGGTTTTGCTGAGATTGATTTGTTGAGTAATAACAAAAGTCAATAATAATCATTGAATCTGGCAATATACATTTTTAAATGTATATGTTTTGTTGTATAAATGTAATTTTATAAATATATATGGAAATGTTTATGTTTTTTTCAATTATTAAAAATCAATTATTAACCGCTAATAAAGTTCTAGGTTTTTCAATAGAATGGTTTATAATCCTTGAAGTATCAATAAGACTAAAACATAAAACTAAAATCAAAGATTTTTTTAGTTTGTAAAATTTTATGTTAAATATTAAGAAATTGATTAATAATATAATAAATATAATGTGTTGTAATTTGGAGTTTACTTTATTGTTTATAAATAAAACATGGTCAATTACCTTATTAGTCAAATACCTCTTGCTGGCAACATTAACAAGTCTCAGTACTCTATCTAAGGCCTTTTCCACAGTAACATCGCTGGGCAGCGACAAGGGCAGTCTAGTTCGTTTTTCCAGTTTAAAATCAAATGTTTTCCGTGGCATATTACCTGAAATCATAATAATCAATCAGCTTCACGCTGTAGGGAACCTAGTGTTAAGACACTCCGTTCCCCACTTTCCGCCGAGTTCTGGAGGCATTGCGTGTTGAATCTCTGCCTCGACACCAGAGCAAAGAAATGAAAATGTAAATAAATATTTCACTTCCTCGAGTGGGGATCCAACCCACAACCAGTCGCCCCTACGCCGCGACTGGCCTCAATACTTGTAATAAAATATTATTAAAACGGAAGAAAATACAAATAATAATAATAATAATCTAATTCAGCCTTATCAGCCTTATTATAAATCAAATATTTTTTAGTAATACAAAACTACAATATTTGAAAAGCATCTTCAGAAAATAAACTTAATTAATTGGAATTGGAATTAGAACAAATATAGAGTATCACCATTTTATTGAAGTGTCTTAATTCTATCCTACAATCCTATATAAATTACTATAAAATATGAAACATTTTTATTTAATCAATAAGCAATCAATCAATAATATATCAAATCAATAATAATATTTTCAAATTTGTGATAAAAATCCAGTAAGCCATGTTGTTATGCTGTAACATCAGTTGGTCTTGTAAGAAAATTCACTGATATTTTTTATAAATAATTTCAACTTCAATTACTTATAAATAAGTTTAAGCCAACTTACCAAGTACTGCTTCCAAATGTAAATCATAAGGCAACCTTGACTGGACTTCGGGTTTTAATCTATCAGATCTGCTTAAATAGGAATCTTTATAACTATCTTCAACTAAACTCATAAATCCATCCCCCGTTACTTCGCCTACAAATGATACCGGGCATCTCTCACGGCGACAAATTTCTGAAGAAATGGGAATATAGTGTTATATTAATATGATTGAGATTACTTAATCAATACCTGATTATCTACCAGATCAAATAAATGAAAATTATTTAAATATAATCGTTTATCCTCCACTCCCCACGGGGGACCCACACCCACTACATTTGTACCACATTTGCTTCAAATATACAATCAATCATAACTAAGCTAACCTTCCAAAATATTCCTATTCTCTTTAGAACATAGTAATGCATCATTTTCCTGGTATTCAGCCCCCCATAGTTCTAAAGTCGTGATAGTTGGATCTCCCAATTGGAACTCCTTAGTGAAGACAACCGCTCCCTCAGGTTCCACAAGCTCTTTAAGTACATTGCCATTACCACCTGCACCTTGGTCGTGGATGGCTGTAAAAATATTATTATATATAGTAACATTCAATTTATTTTTCTAAAGTGTCCATATAATATCGTAAAATTTAAAGATTATAACTTATTAATATTTTACATACAAATAGAAATAATTTACTTACATTCAATTGGATTATGATCTGATTCTAAACACGCCCTGACAACTCTATTCAAGCGGTTGCCCATTTCAGCATCACCTATAAAAACAAAAAGAGTGTATTACAATTTGCTTGTTTCATATAAATAAATATTAAATATTGACTTGGTTCTATAATATTTTTTGTTATATTTTGAAGGTTTTCCTGCACAATGCAGGGTAAGCAGGGGAAACCTGGGAACCCCTGTTTATTCTGCATGCATTGCGCATTGAGTGGTGAACTCAACGGCGCGCTTCTTCGTGGTTCCTATAGCGAGGACCTAAAAATTATAAATATTTCGTTCCTCCGAGTGGAAATCCAATCCATAACCTAAGCTTTAACAGTCACACGTTTGTGTCTCTACGCCACAAAGTCTTCAATTTATTTATTTTAATAAAATAAATCTGTATACCTCTTTGTACAGCTCCAAAGTCGAGTGCGTTGTCTCTAGAGTCATCTCCCTGGACGGCTACGGATGACGCTGCGCCTCCACCCACACCAATACGGTAAACGGGACCACCAACTTTTACTAATAACATTCCTGAATAAACAAATAAATAATTAGTAAAGTAAAAGTAAAGAAAAAATACCCTTTGTTATACAAATTATATATATGGAACATTAAAATATAATACATTGGATAGCAGTGTAAGTGAGCGATCTCTTCCAGGCAACCTTGGGGTGAGGAGAGAATAAATTAGTTACTGAGTGCTAGATAATAATTGTTTTTTGCAAAAATACACATATATACAATATCCATAGATACTTGGACATATACATACTCATATAAACATTATACATATATACATAATTAAACCTAATTAGTTTTCTATTAAACCAATGTTTTCATCTAAATTTCATTTTGTGGTTATTTATAAACTGAAAATTTTATCTTCACACTGTAAATAGAGGGAACCTAGTGTTAATATACGTAAGGCAACATTCTAGACAGTGTGTTGAGTAACGGAACTTAACGCCGCGTATTGTTTTCTTATCAGTGCAACATGAAAATAATTAATTTCCTCGAGTAAAATCAAACCGACGACAGTTATTCTTACAATCAGACGCTGTGCCGCTACGCCACGACGGACTCATGGTTCATATATAAACAATAGTTGTCTAATAAATTTAATATATATACATGCGCATTACATATGACTAAACAAGGGAACTAAGATGTTGATTTTTTTTTCATTTTCAGTGACAATACCTGAAGTATTATTGTTATATTTTTGTCTAATAAAAATAAAAATATCTTCTTTATGCTTATCATGGTCTTACGTTGAAATCACAGACAAATACTTGAATTTTATAGGTTTAGATACAGTGAAGCTATTAAGTGTGTTAATATAATACCTTCACTGGGTTTATTCTTTTTAATCATACTATGAGGCATATATCCAATTCCACCGCTAAACATAATTGGCTTCACAAATTCCTCTCTCACATTATCAGCGTTCTTGAGACCATATGATTGCACAAAACCTGTTCAAAAAGTGAAATTAAATTTAATTAAAAGCTCATAAATATAAAAGTATTATATGCAAAGGTGGGAATGGCAATCTTATAGTAAAATTGTAATCATGTAAACTTTTTATGGTATAATTAACAAAACCTCTGTCCCTCTTTAAAAAGAGAAAAGAGAAAAAACAAGGCTCATAAAAATATGTCTTTGAAGGATAATGATGTACTATTTTATATATTACAGTATTTATAACAATGCAATGCAACAATATATATGTTTAAAATAGAACAAATATATTCTTTTAACATACCTGTAATGACTGGTTCTCCAAATTTATTACCATAATCTGATGCACCATTGCTGGCATCTATGATTATTTGAAGTGGACTGGCAAAATTGTTTGGATACTGCCAGTTTTTGTCTTCCCAAGGTAAATCATAACCTGTGATAAAAATTATGCATATGAAATGTTTTGTACAATCAAATGTTAAATTACTTTTTTATTTTATCCTTCGTTAAGAGGTATCTATAACTCTATTTCTATATAATATGGTAGTACACACTATCAAAAAGTGTGGACCATTATGATTGAAATAAAAAATTATATAATTTAAAATGTTATAACTTACTTAGTAAAAGTACATTTAGTAATCTTATGTATATACTTACTAAGTAATAAAATCTTCATTTAAAAACTAACCTGGAATGTGTAAGTTGCCAACACTGTATCCAGCAGTTCCACCAACAGTATGGCCACCGCGACCAACACCCTGCACATCCCTTATACGACCACCTGTTCCTGTTGTAGCACCACTGAATGGGGCTACAGCTGTGGGCATGTTATGTGTTTCAGCTGTAAATATTATATCAGATTCAGTGATTTCTTCAATCATCTGGGATGGCACTTTTATGTTGCTTGGCTTCAGTTTTGTATGCTTAAAACCTTTTATTGCACTGAAAGGAAACATTTTGTTAACTATAATTACTATTTTTTACTAATTTTGAATACATCACAAATATGAATATGAAAATCATATACCTGCTGTTGTCACCAAATTTAATAACATTATTATCATTAGAAGTTTTTTGTGTTGAAGCAACCATGTCAATTAGAGACTCATTTATTTCTTTGCCATCTAAAATTATTTTGCCCTAAAAGCAATAATTTATACAATATAAAAATATATTCAGTCATTGAGGATAACCACTTCTTAAAGTACATAATTTTTACTTTACCTTAAAGAACCAATGTCTTGAATGTTCACTATTACTCTGTGCCAGATCAAATAATTCGACACTTGTAGGATCCCTTTTCAGTTTATTAACAAATAAATCCATATAAAACTCCATATCCCATGAATCAAAAGCCAAGCCTAAAAATATATAAAGTCGTAGAATTGGAATAAAGTAAATGAATACCATTGTCAAATAAATAGTTTGTAATAAATAAATACATTTTTACATTTAATATACTATTATAATAAATAACACTGGCCACTGCAAAAAGAACAGTATGTAGTGTTATATGAGAAATACAGTAAAAATATTTGCCACCACATATGAATAGATAAATTCTCAAAAAATATATTAATTCAACCTAATTCTTATTAATTCTATAGTAGTTATAGTGCTAAAAGTATAGTACTTTTTGCTATAATGCAATGAATGAGAGAAGTCTTAGATTGATTAATAAAATATTACCTAATTTTTTATTAACCCTTTCCATAGCCGCCATTCCTTCTAATTGTAAAGGTACTACAAACCAGGGCTCCAAATCTCTTGGCAGACCTTCATTAAAGCTTTGACGTGGCAGATTCTCTTTAGTATAAACACATTGGGTCATCCTATCATGTAATGGTGCAGCCAAATCCTCATATAGTTTTTTGCTGACATTTTTGGACTTGTTAAATGTAATGAGGTACCGAGTAGAGGTTTCAAGACGGACAACATCATATAGCCCAACACTTTGGCAGATCTGAACTGAATTACTTGAATCAGCTGTTGAAAAGTTAAACCTACAATATACAAAGAAATTTATTACTTGAAGGTCTAACTTATTTTTATTTTTCAAATTTTTTCATTGCTCACCTGGGCCCAATTTCAATTATGGCTTGGTTCTCATTCAAAAATTTAAAAACGGATTCATTTTTTAATCCATGTGGCTGAAGAGGGGAACTAAGAAGCCACTGTAATATTTTTATTTGATTTATGTTTAAATAATTACAACCTTCGGCAAGTTCCACATGGTAGCAAAACTCTGTTGACAACTCTTGCACGTCTGAATCAACTAATTGTAGTTTTGAAAGAATTTCTTTAGTTTTATTAGCACTGAAAACTTCATGACTAAAAAATCTTAAAATACACATTGTCACTACAATATGAACCTAGCGGAGTTCATTCACGAATCAAGAAGATCTCAAGACAAGTATCAAACTTAATGAGGTATTTCATCAATTGATATCTTGCATCAATGTCAAAGTTCAGGCCATATCACTTGTAGCTAGACGAAAATAAGTCAATAGCATAACATAAGCTTACGCAATTGTATATTTAAATAATTCTAAATAACTGGGTGAAAACAACAAGCAAACACTACGTTAGCGTTATACTAATACTTAAGACAACTTTATAAGTAAGTAGTTGTCTGAGACAAAACATTTTGTAAGATACGTATTTTCGTGTGGAATAACACTATAAACATGATAAAAATATTTTGTAAGATATTTTTAACAATTACATACTAAGTAGCTACGTGGTTAACATTCTTATGTTTGATTTTTAAAGAATTATAATTTGTAAATATAAAGCTATCAACAATTCAAAATTGTAATCAACAATGCAATGTAGGGTATGATAAATTATTAACTCTTTAAAAATGATCATGTGTAGAAGTGCTTTCAAAAACATCGACAAGACACGATAGGCAATTCATTATTTAAAATTGAAATCATCAAAGTAAACAATAGCGTATATGTCGTTCAATGATAAAGAATATCGATGAAAAAAGAATAATATCCTTAAAACTGAAAATATTTGTGATGTCGACCAACTTTGACCAAATAACAGTAAACAGCAGTTCAGCAGCTATTAGTAAAATAAAAATATCGATAAAACGGATCTAAGGCTTGTTAAATGACTCTTCATTTTTAGACCTCCGTACCTCTAAACGAAAAACGGAACCCTTATATGGTATGATAGTATGACTCTTTGATTATGACGTTCCGAGCGTGCCAGTTGAGCACATCAACGTGATAGGTATGGGGAAGACACGAAGGAGGTTGTACGGTGAACCGTTACATGATCATGTTGTCTATCAATACCATTTATCACGACATCGCAGAGGGGTATTAAACTGAAATTAATGTCAAATATTCTTGACCGTAGTCACTTCGAGCACACAAGAATATCAAGCTTCTAAGTCAATGCAATCAAAAGATACAAGCGTTTATGCATCGTTATTACTGAAAAAATCAAATCAGCTTCACGCCGCCGAAATCTGGAGCGGCGCTTTTCCTTGGCACCAGAGCGAAGGAATAGACATATAAATTTAAATAATAATTTAATTACCTTGGGTGGGGGTTGAACCCACGAGCAGTCTGAGAGAGTGACTGTGATCACTTACAGTCACAGTTTGAGCCCTTGCGCCACAACTCCTACTTAAAACCGTAAACTAGCAACTTTTATGTATTTCCTGTAATTGATATGAAGCCCTTGGTATACGAATCTGGCTTGCATTTGACCGGTTTTATTTCCTTGTGGCGATGACCTGTCAATGTGATTGGAAAATCACTGATGGAACCCTGGAAAGCCTATTGAAAAATCTCTGAAGTTTTAATTGGATTTATCTTAAAGAAAATAGTGTATTTTTAGTTTTTAGCCTCGACGCAATAGTTATGTGTTGTGAATTTGACGTCTGTTCGTCCCAACGTAGATGGACAGATGGACATGGTATAGAATATTTAATCGAAAGCCAGTTTCCTTGCAGTAGTGTTTAGCTATGATTGGGAAAATATGGTCTAGATCATTTCCGTGAATGAAGCTCCTGAATGTGCTCCTGAGCTCCTGAGTTAGTTACCCTACCCATATGACCTGGACTGGTCAATAAGTAGTTAATTTGAGTTGAGTGGGACCCCCTCTTTTACGTGATAAAGTGCTGAGTTCTTTTGAAAGAACGCATTTACGACACCCAGATCTCAGAATATTTTCTCCCTCTGTATTACGAAGATCGTGTCCAAAATCCCCGTGAGCACGTTTATACGGCTCGACATTCAAAACCACTTCGGTAGACGGTATAGCAAGTAGGGCCATTTCACACTGCTCACAGAATGACTCCTTTTCGGACTCGCTACAGCCCGTCTGGAGAGCCCGATGCCCCCTAAGTGAGCTGTAGCGCGTCTATTACACTGATTAAGTTTGTGGTAGTGCCCTCAATCAGCAGATCAAGCGATCGCAGTGACGATCAACTTCAAGAAGGTCTTCAGGAAGAACTACTGCCACACAGTTTTTACCTAAAGGTGGCCCAGTTTATATAAGCCGGTAACTCTGTTCCATGTACAGGACTTATTACCCTTCCAGCGAGTTTCCTAGAGAAAAGCACACTGGACCCGACGTTGCATGCGTACATTTGCGAGTTCTCTGCATCGTCCGGTTACAGAACCAATATTCCACGTTGCAAAGCGGAGTTTATGACTGGCTAGCCTTCGCCCACTTATCGCAGGTGCAGTGCGATGTGTATCAGTCCTATTTCAAACTAATGTAAGGTATTTTTGCATACTCACTTAGTGGTGGTCAAAAATTCGGATCAACAATTATTATGAGACTGTTTCGGTAAGCAAATAAGTCCGAAACAACACACTCGTCAAGTAATGTATTATTAAGTTTTGAGAGAAGTAAAAATAATAATGTAAAAAGTTTCAGTCGGGCTTTTTCTAGAATAGTTAGTCAAGGGGAATTCAGTATAATATCGCTATTCAGAGAATATATAACCAGAAAGCAATCGAGTTGCAACAGAGAAATTCTAGAAAATAGAAATTTGCAGTTCGAGTGGCCATTTGTGCTAGCATTTTATCAGAGATGAAAATTCTTCAATGTAGTTTCATATTCCGTTGAATAATTCAGCTTCCGCTTCACGCATATTCCTGTGTTCCGAGAAGTTAAGTAAAGTAAGTTTACCATTCTGTCACACTGTTCAATCGATTTGGATTTAGAACGCAATTCTACTAGAGATACTAAATTTAAATTTTGAATTCCGTATTTAGTAGTAGTAACATATATACTATTGAATATTTGTAACGATATTTAATATTCGTTTATTTTACTACAACTTCATGTAAGATGATTTTTATTAATTTAATTATTATATTACATATTTTCATTGTTACTAGTATTACATCGTAAGTCATTTAATTGTCAACGTTATTCATTTAATTAGTTTTCTTTAGTAATCTTATATAACTAAAAAACATTATTTTAGGAGAGATTTTTAAAATCATCACATTGCAATTTTTTTACAGAAATTGCAGATAATTTTTAATTCCAATTCCGACTATATTTTTTTATTATCATTTAATAATATTTTTTTAAACTTTTGAGTAATATATACATAGTTATTTTGGAGTTAATTAAATAAAAATAAATGTATATCTGACATATATATATAATAAACACATATTTTTTTATATATAAATTTATTTCAATATCTACAAAGTCGATTCTAATCTATGTGAACAATCGATTTCAATGTCATTTTCAAGCTTCATTATTCATCGTATCGCCATCTTGTTTTAGACATGGCGGTTGATCACGTTGATTCGTAAATTGTAGATAGCGTCGTGGTAAACTAAATATTCATCTAAAATGGATAGTGAATTACCTTCTATACATTACACTTTTTAAATATTTCGAAGTGTTATATTTTCTGAAACATTAATTTTGTTCTTTGTTGTGTATTGTTCATATATATAGAGTAGGCGTTTATACGCCTATACGGGCTTAACCCAAGCCGCTTACTTTATTATATTGATTTTTATCGTTCAATGCTCAAATATGATGATGTATACGGTAAGATGATTCTTCTATATAATATTAACATTACCAATGATATTTTATCAGTAACTTAATAGAGTATGATGTTTCTTGGTCAACAGATTGCAATTTATTAAATTAAAAATGCCATTTTTATTTGAACATACAGGTACATATTACTAACGCTTATGTATTATATGTTCCATAAAAGGTTTTCAATAGTATTTTTTTAATTTGAATTAATAATATATATTTAATATTAACTGCAAACTTATATAAAATTTTTTAGAGGTTATTTTTATTGATAAATCATGTATGTTTTATTTATTGCTTTATGCAACTGCAGCCAAAACTTTATTTTGATACCTATAAGCTCCGTAAGATTTGCATTTAATATATATTAATACAAAATGTATTGTTAAGTAGAAAAACAGAATAGCAACAGCATAGCCTAATTAAAGCTATATTTTCACAGACAATAAGCTTGATATTAATATTATATTCACAGCATTAATTTAAATGTATTAATTATCTTTTTTAAATATTTCATAACTAGGGTACAAGCACGGAGCAGGACACTCGCTTCAGTGACAAAGAGAAAAAGCTAATGAAACAAATGAAGTTCGGAGATTGTTTGACACAACAGGTGAAATACTCTTAGAAATCTATGTGTGTTTTTTTATTTTTAGGTGACTAATTGAATTGCATAGTCGACACTCCTGGCAATAGAAATATGATCTGTTAGCTGTTTTCTGCTGGTATTTAAGAGACAATCCTTGATAAGTGTTAAAAGTAAAGGCCCATTTGTAACTGATGCTCTGGTCTGGTAAGATCAGAGTGAAGCAAAGAAAACTATTCTCTTTAGTGAGGATTGTATTGCAACCATTGTATTTATGATCCTGATACTGTACCACTGAGCTATAAATGGCCTCTGGTGGCAATTGCCATATGCTATGTACATTATTGTTTTGTCTTGTTGTTAATCAATAGTTAGTTATTTAGATAAAAACTGGTCCATTTTTATTTGCCTGTGCTTTACTGGTACCAACTATATAGAAAATTTATTTAAACTATATCACTTCACAACTGATGAGTTCAATGACACATATGTAAATTACACTTAAAAACATTATTTTAAGCTTGCAATTGGTTAAAAAAACTTCTATTTTTTTATTTTAAATAACTATAGACTTTCGAATTTAACTTTATATATATCATATTCTTTACAGGAGGAAAATAAAACTGAAATATTATATTATATATAAAATTATTTTTATTTAAATTACTAATTTAGGTTAAATATTAACCATATTTATATTTAAGGTGGACATGTCAAAGGTGAAACTGGATGTACTGAAGCCATGGATCACCCAAAAAATCACCGAGATCTTGAAGATGGAAGATGATGTGGTCATCGATTATGTGAACAATCAGCTTGAAGAAAAGGTGACTAATATTTCTACACTGTTACATAAATATTTCTAAAACAATGTAATCATTGCAGTTTCCTTTCATAAAAATAAAAAAAAACATGATGGTGCAGTCATTTTTATAAATAATATAAAAAGGAAACTGCAATTGAAGTATATAATTAATAAATGTATATTGATTGGCTATGGCTATTTTTATGGTCCCCATCGGTTAGCGCGCCGCCATCGCCGCCAGCCGCAGCCGCCCGCCGTCGCCGCGCGTCCCGCTCTTCTTATGGAGGCCCTTAGCATTCTGAATCGGTATTTACGGGGAAATTAAATACTTAAATGCTACTTCAATAATGAGTTCATATATGATGACTCCGAGGTGCTCAGAGATAGATTTGACTCGGGGTATGGAAGTTTCGTTGTTAGGCTTTGCGGTCAACATAATGTGGTTGTGTTCGCAACACAGTTACAGATGCAAGAAGATTGGGTATGGCGTCCGCCGAGCGTCGTATCGGCGGCGGTGGCGGCGAGGCGCTCCGCACCCGGCGGGCTGCGCGACAGCACTGTGCGTCTCGCCTGGAAACCGAAGCCGCGCCGTCTTCAAATTTTAATATGTACCTAATGTAATTATTTTCGCTTCCCTACCCGAGTCACTTCTGTCGTTCATATGTTTGCGCGTGCAGTAAGACACTCTGAACGCCTCCTCGAGTCCAATTTTTTCTCCGAACCGACTTGTAACGTAACTACTGGTAAAGCGCTCTACTGAACGGTGTTTACTGCGCTCGTGTCAATAGATGATTAATTATGTGATATTTTCTTCCCGCTCCGCTTCCTTCGTCTCCCAGTTCCCTTGTCCAAAGAAAATGCAGATCAACTTGACTGGATTTCTGAATGGAAAGAACGCGAGGCTGTTTATGGGTGAACTTTGGGAGCTGTTGCTGAGCGCACAGGCCAGCGAGAACGGCATCCCTGAGTCCTTCACACAACAGAAGAAAGAGGAAATTAAGAAACGCATGGTACGTTTTTATTTGTTTACTTTAAAATCTTAGTGTTATAAATAGAATAATAGAGATTATTGTGACGCAGTTGCGGAGTGTCCGGTAACCTGCAATGGTTATGGGTTCATTTCTCAGGCAAGGCAATTAATAATTTCCTGGCTAAAAGCAATGAATTATTTACAAGGTCCTAGCTCTGGCAAGGAGAATGCATTCTTGAGTTCTGCTATTTAACAATTGAGACATTATTAAATATACGGGCAAGAAGCGAAAAAAGAAGTGTCTTAATGTGTTATAAGATTATTTGTGTTAATTTTATTTCTGAGTTTGTCAACTGAAATAGTTTAAATACTCTAAGCGATCTATTTTATTTTATAAATGTTGTAATTTTAATAATACTAGTCGTAATTATATTGTAACTATATAGGAAGAACAGCAAAAGGACAAGGACAAAGACAAGGACAGGCGCAGGTCCCGGTCGCGCTCGAGGCGGCGCTCGCGTGAACGTCGCCGGTCTCGCACCAGGTCACGTGATAGATCTTCTGACAGGAAGTAAGTATTGAAATATTATATTTAGTATTATTGTGCATTACATACATAACCTATGTAATGAATATAAAATAAAAATAAATAAATTAGCTTCACGCTATATCCCGCACACAGCAGGGTAGGCAGAGGGAACCTAGTGTTAAGACAATCCATTCCCCACTTTCTGCCGAATTTTTGGGGGCAGAACTCAACGCCGCGCTGTGCCTCTACACCAGAGCGAAGAAATGGAAATATAAATTTTAGTAAATATTTCATGTCCTTGAGTGAAGATCGAACCCACAACCAGTCAGTTTTACAGTGCCACTGCGCCACGAGTGGCCTCACATATGAATATATTCATTACATATTGTATAGAGCCCCTAAATCTAATAAATATGTTGGTAATGTATGAAATATGTAGATTATGTATTTAATGCTTTGAATAGATTTTCTATACAATACCGAATGCATATACCAGATAATTCAGAGTGCCAGGCAGAGTGCACCTAGTGCAACGACACTCCATTCAACATGCAGCGAAATTTTCGAGACATTCAAGGTTGTCATTGGGCAGCGGCACAGCTGATCGTAAACGCCGTCGCGTCGATCGATCGATCGATCGACGATGGCAGTGAGTTCAATTTCCACGAAAATTGACCAGAGAGTAGAAATTGACCTTTAGTTAAGGTTCACTCACTTCACTCTGTCCACTGAAGCTAAAATATATAGTGTTTTGAATAGCCGTCGTCGCAGCGGTGGCAGCCCGCGCCGGTCGCGGCGTCGCAGCCGGGACAAGGTGAGCCAGCCGAAGCCTCACGTAGATGACATCAAGCTACCTGAACCTAAAGGTTAGTATAGTAAAAGTTATTTATGTTTTAGCTTATTTTCTTTTTACCAGAATAAGGAAATACAAATTATTCATTTTCCGGAGTGGGAATTGAATCCAAAACCGATCTATGTACATTCAGAGGCTGTGCTGCTGATTATTGTGTATTATGTCATAATTAATAGAAAAACGTTAGTTGCCTAAATTATTTGCTAACATTTCGGGTATTTTTCTTCTTAACAAAGTCCTTTTTTAGGTTTCTTTATCCAACGGTAAGACTAAGACTTCGCTGTCTGTTTGTCCATCTATCACCAGGCTATATCTCCAGAACTGACAGTATGACAGACAAATTTTTTACAGATATTTCTGTTGGCACTATAACAACAAATACTAAAAACAGAAAAAATAAATATTCAAGGGGGCTCTTATACAACAAACGTTCAATTCCGTGTAAACACGATTAGTTTCTATGTAATAAGATAAAACATTTTTATTTATATAATTGTAAAAAAAACAACTTCCACCGGATCCCATAATCAGGACTTTACCAAACTAACAGACTTGTCCACTTTATCCCTTCCCTTAGCAGTAAAATATACATTATTTTATTATAATTATGCCTTAAGCAGAAAATGGAAAATCACCTGAGAATAAAGAAGAAAAGGATGTTGAAGTAAAGGAAGAAGAAAATCACATCTCAGTTGAGTCCATCAAAGAAGATGATAATCCAGAGACCGTTGAGAAGGAAGAGAAGAATGAACCAGAACCAAAATCAAGATCTGCTTCACCTAACATGTAAGTCCATTAGCAGGGTACAAAGAGGGAACATAGTGCTAAAATATTCAATTCCCTACTTATGTTTATTAAATGGCAGAACTCCATGCATGGGGCATTGTTTTTTTCTTTGTGTTATTGCCAGAGTGAAAATATGAAAATAATACATTACCCCAGTGGGAATCGTCGAACCTACTACCACTGCGCTTTCAGTCAGGCCCGGTTTCGTTGCGTCACAACGGCTTTAAAAATTCAAATTTAATTAATATTTTCAATTTCTGCAAAGATTTCTATCTTAGTATTCAGTAAACTTTATCATAAAACAACTTCACTTGCTGTGGTTAAACATAGCAGCGTCCAGTTCCGTCACTCAGGCCACACACCAGGCTAAAATGTCCTTAACAATGATAAAGTGAAGAGTCAATATTAATATATATACATATATATTTATATATGTGTGTGTTATAATTATTTAATTTGATTGTCGTGTCAGATCTGCTGTTGAGAAAGAAGAGGAAAAACCTGTGGAAAAAGTACGCCACTCATCCAGTGAACGTCGGTCCTCATCTGCTTCTTCTCGTAAGTTAATTAATGCTTTAATTTAATATTTTTAAATTATAATGATATATCGTTTTTATATATTGTTTTGTTTAAATAACAGAATAAATATAGAGTGGATAACTATTATACCTGATAGAAAGAAGAATTAACAAGAACTGATTAGGAATATTTTTAAATTTGTATCTATACTAGGTGCGAAAGGTATAACTGAAATCTCTAGCACTAGTAGAATCATTTCGAATTTGGTGTTGGTAAAGCGAGAAATTCGGACAGCGGAGGTGCGCGTTAATACGCAAAGGCAGTTAAGCCTAGACTTGCATCACAAGTCCCAAGCACTTGCCGCACTTTGTGCCGTGTGATCCCGGCCTAGAATAGGATCATCCTGGTACTGGTGGTGTCGTAAGAGGCGACTAAAGTACGTGTGGTAGAGTCACGTCGCCAGCAATGGCAACACGCATGGGCAGACTCGACCGGATCATTACCACCCCCGGCATTTGAAACCGGCGTGAAGTAGTGGCTTTATGCCACTGCGTTTCGCATCAGGTAATGCCGGGCCCCGGCGCCCAACCCAGCTTAAAGGCCGGCAACGCACCTGTAACTCCTCTGGGGTTGCACGGGGTCGTGGGCGGCGGTAATCACTTACCATCAGGTGACCCGCACGCTCGTCTGAAAAAAAAACTGAGCTACTCATTCTGCTAGCGAAGGGCTCGTGCGGCGAATTCTTTATTTTTTAGCTTCACGCTGTATCCCGCAAATAGCACTTTGCATACGCATGGGGGTCATAGTGCTAAGACATTTAATTTTCAGGCATTGCGCGTAGAGTCCGCGAAACTTACCACTTTTTGTTTACCAGAGCGAGAAGATGAAATTATTATATATTTCATTCACCTAAGCAGGAATTAAACCCACAACCGTTGCATTTATAATTGAACACTTGTTTCCTTGTGCAACGGCGTCCTCTACGGCGGTGAATTCAAGAAGTGCCATGTAGTATCTTCTACAAGTATATTTTATTTCATTTATATAGATGGCAGTGCCAAGAAGAGGTCGTCTCATAAAAAACGTCAGTATCGTTCAAATCGTGACTCTTCAACAAGTGTCAGTCCAAGGCGGAGTTCGCGTCGAGAAAGGTAAAACTAGTTTTTTTTACAGAATATATCTAAAAAAAATCATGAATATTCTATATTCATAATTGACACTAAATTGAATCTTAACTTGTGGTCAAGGCAAAAGTCTCAGAACACTTCATCATTGTCGTCATTCTATGTTTATCTTTATTATGTCTTATTATTTTCACAGTATTTTTGCTGGTCAGCAGTATTGAGACTAGAGACAAATCTTAAAAAAAAAATGCTGTCTGTAGTAAACAAAAAAAAAACAAAAACAATAGCAATAAAACTTAGGCTAATGTAAATCTTGCAAATGTTGATCTTTGTCCGATTCCTTTTCGGAGGAATGGGTTATTTTCATTTCTTTACTCTGGTAAGACAATTCGCGTTGTTGAGATCCGCCACTTAATACGCAATGTCACGAAAACTGGGCTGTACGTGGCAAGGGATTTTATTAAACCACTGTTCCCTCTACCTACCCTGCAATGCAGGATGCGGCAGATAATGTTAATAATAATATTTTTTTATTTGTAGAAGCAAGTCCCGTCGCCGCAGCAGCCGCCGCCGCTCCGTGGAGCGTCGTGACCGCGAGCGGGAGCGCGAGAGGGAGAGGGAGAGAGAACGCGAGCGGGAGCGCCGTCGCCGCGAGAGGGAGAGGAGGGAGAGGTACGCTAACTAAGGGCCACCACATTAATTACGGCACACGAATTTCAGTTCTTGACCTTTCCCCGTCCTTTTTATGTCTGGACACATTTGTCTGGGACTGTAATTAACTAGTGAACTGCTGGTAAATTATTTAATGTTCAAAAATTTATCAAGTATCTTCTTATTTTGAATATAATTATTTGACTTTGATTTTCACACAAGGAAATGAAATATTTAATATTTTCATTTCCTTGCTCTTGCAAGGAGTCAACATTCCCCTACTTGATATGCAACACCCATGACTACAATGAACAATCTTAAAGAGAGCAGACAGGTCTGAGTGACACTAGGTTCCCAGATTCCCTCTACCTACCCTGCATGCGGGCGGGTACAACGTGAATTAAAAAAAACAAGATATTTTAAAATATGTCAAATAAAAAACTCATCGAAACGAATGAAACTAGTAAAGCAAAAATGCAAAATCATTAGAAAATGTTTAATCTCAATCAGCTGTCAAATTTGTCATTTAGAAGAAATTCGGCTTGAACCGATTAAAATCAAACATATTTAATTTTAAAATGGGTTTCTTCTTGTTTTTAGTAATTTATTGACATTTTCTTTGTTTATCCTATAATTCATTAAGTAATGTACTAATAAGTGCGTTTATATTCTTAGACTTTCCACACTGAATTGACAATTAGAATGAACAAATATTTCATTTACATACTACTGTAGTCGATTATTTATATCGATTAATGGTCTTAAATTTAACTTCTAATCCGCTTCCAGATTGTCAGTTGAGCCGATTTTTGGTATTTAGGCTATATTTCAACTCTACGTTTGGGCCCACGATTTTCCGTCTCCTTTCATAATTAGGCAGTGGACCTGTATACTTTTTTTTTAAAGCAATTTGTGTTTTTTTGTAGTTGATAATATCTTTAAAGTAGTTATTATATTTATTATTTATTTATTCGTATATATGATTTTTCTTTGTATTTTTTAATGTTTCTTGTTGTTTTAAATTAAGTTAATCATTTATGTATTTTGTCCCATGTATAATAAATTATTTTTTACTTACTTAGCTAATTTAGAAGAAACTGTTTAACTGGATTAATTGGGTATAGTTTGTATTTATTGTACATTTTTGTTAAACCAATATTTGGAAAACTTTATACTAGTCCCATGTCTAATCACGGACCACGGAGTGTTCCAACGTCGGGTTTTCAAAACAATATATATATATATATATGCGATTAATCTGGTTAGATATTTCCATATAAAATGTACAATGATCGCGAAATTCAAATATCTAATTAACTAGCTTAGAAGTTTTCATCTTGCTGGTTTGTATGCTTTATTAGATTTGTGTAGATAAATTGTTATATTAATATACACAAAGAAAATAGAATACTTAAAATTCGCTACTAAGGTACTTTATAAACTAAAAAAAACTATTCGGAACCTTTGAAATGTTTGTTATTTAATGACATTATTCAATAAAAAATCAATATTAAAATTATAGATATGTTAACCAATGTTTATTAACAAAAGTTAATTTACATAAAATATAAAATAAAATACCTAAAACAAAAAGAAAACGTTAAAAAATATTTCCATGAGTACTGACTATTATTAAGAAAATTAATATGTAGACCAACTTGATAAATTAAAATAAGAAATAATTATGATGATAATACTCACAAGCAAGAGAATCTATGGAGCTTGCACTGTAAATTTGGACATATTTTAGCTTCACGCAATATCACGCATACAAGGGTAGGCAAAGAAAATGTAGTGTTAAGATACTCCCCACGTTGAAAACTCAACGTCGCACTAAAGCAAGTTTTTGTCTTGTCTCTAAAGAGAGCCAATGAAAATAATTTATTCTCTTGAGTGGGAATCGAACCCAATCCATTTGTTTTTATTATAAACTTTTTTAACATATAAAGTTATGCATGCCAGGTCGCGTGAACGTCGCCGATCGCTTGAAAGACGTACTAGACGCACGCGTTCACGCTCTCGACGACGTTCAAAGGAAAGGTAATTTTTATTTTTGTTATTTTCGCTTCATATATTATTTTGTTTATTTGTTGTGTTTATTTTATTATATTTTTATTTATTTTGTATTGTGCTTTACTGTTCTTAGCGCATTTGCTTAGATTTTTTTTAAATCAGTTGTGGTGGGTTTATTTTTCGAATATTTAAATTTGGTCATAAAATGTTCATGATTACTTTGTATGATATGAGTCACTTTTATAATAATTACGCGTTAAGTTACCATATAGTTAATATTTTTTGAACACTAGGTCTCGTGACCGTCGACGGTCGCGATCCCGCCGCCGCTCGCGCTCGCAGCGCCGCTCCGGCCGGCGATCCCGCGACCGCCGCTCCAGAGACCGCCGGTCTAGAGAACGCCGGTCCAGGGAGAGATCTAGGTATTGTATAGTTTTGTTATTTTTTTTTTTGAGGCCGGCGCAGCGCGGTGGCAAAGTGTTTTATTGTAAACGTGACAGTTGTGGGGTCGTTTCTCATTTGGGCGAATGAATTATATTTTTTTCATTTCCTTGGTTGATATCATGTTGAGCTCCGCCAATGTCTTGAAAATTCGGCGGGAAGTTGAGGACGGAGTGTCTTAACCTATTACATGGGATACAGCGTAAAGCTTTATTGTTAACTTAATGATGATGAATATTTTGAAACTTTTACTAACTGAATTTTTTCATAGGGAGAAGAGATCGAGGGACAGATCGGGCAAAGATAGAAGGTCTAGAGAAAGAAAATCGCGTGAAAGAAGATCCAGCGACTTGATTAAAGAACGTTTGGAAAAATCTGTATCCATACCACGTAAAGGTGAGGCTTTAGTCTTAACATATAAGTGTAATTTATTTCCATATGGTTATTTGTAACACATTTTTAATTTGTTACAGAAAACGTAGAAAAACTGAGTAAAAAGTCACTTGAACGAGTGTCACTACCAAGGGAGAGGTCTAAGGGGCATGCGTCGAGTACAAGCAGAGAATCGTCCGTGGTAAATGAAACTAGAGATAAACCTGTTCCACAAAATGATAGTCAGGTTAAGACAGTGCAATCATCAGACGATGAAGATAGAGATGACTTCATCACAGTACCTGTTTTGCGTGAATATTCTAAGAGCCTCTCCCGCACTCCTTCACCTTTCTTAAGAAAACATGAGATGGAAAGTAAGAAATCAGAAAAATCGGGTGACGACGCGTCAGGGAAAGAACATAATGAAGAAAACAATAGTAAGGTTCAAGAGACTAAGAAAAACAAACGTAAAAGCAAGCAGTCTGAATCAGAAAGTGAGAGTAGTGAGGAGGTGTCTAAATCAAAGAGCAAATCAAAACTTAAACGTAAAGAGAAACCAAGCTCTAAGAGATCGAAAAAGGCTAAGAAAGAGAGTTCCTCTAGTGAAAGTGATTCTGAAGATTCTTCTTCAAGCGATTCGGAGGAAGATAGGAAAAAGAAGAGCAAGAAGAATGCCAAGAAAAAACTGGCAAAGAAAGCACGTAAGAAGAGGACACGTTCATCCAGTTCCGAGTCCAGTTCTGAGGAGGAAGTGAAACATAAGAGTTCCAAAAGCAAACAAAAGAACATTCCAGAGGAATCTGATAACGATAAAAAGCCAAAAAAACGAGGAAAAGAAACAAACGTTGACCGCGCTAAGATAGAAAAGGCTGAGAAACAAATCAAGCCAAAGAAAGTTGATTCGGAAGACTCGCGTGAAGATAGTTCAGATAGTGATGAGAAGTCGAACAAGAAGAAAACAAAACATGATTCAACTTCCTCAGAAAAAGAAGTGAAGCGTAAAAAAGGAGATGCTATAAAAGAGAAAATTGCTTCGCCAGAAACTGTAAAATCTAAAAAGGATGAAAAACCATCCAAAGTCAAGCACACTGATGAAATAAAGTCCAAAGTACGGGAAGATGGTGAAAAAAAGGCAAAGAAAAGAGAAAAAGAAGAGTCGTCTTCAGACAGCGACCAGGTTTCGAAGAAGAAAGCTAGAAAGAAGATATCAGAATCCGATTCTGATTCCGACAGCGATGAACCCAAAAAATCAAAAAAAGCAAAAAAGCACAAGAAACATTCGAAAAAACATAAGAAACACAAAAAACACAAGAAAGCATCCAAACGAAAAGATGATTCTTCGGACAGCGATGATGCAGAGGAAGAGGAAGAGGACAGCAAAGTAAATAATGAGGACTTGGAAAAAAAACTCCGGGAGAGGGCGTTAAAGTCCATGAAAAAACAAACTAGCGCTTCCGGCTCCGATTAGCAGTCACTTAATAGGGATTCGAGGAAGTCACGCTTGAACAAAAGGAAGACAAAAAAAACATGTGAAATGAAATAAGTCCTTAATTTGTGTCCTTGTGGTGATTTTCAATGAGTCTCTAATTTAGTACTTTGCAGTAACTTTGTCTAATTTTACGCTATGTAACTACAATTTTAATGACGTAGGAAAAATGATTTAAGATTACATGTATGTCCTTTGTTAGTAATAAAATTTGCTAAATATACTGTATTGTTTTATTATTTAATTATTTCTTAATTAAAGGTTGCGAACATTAAAATGTTTCTATAATTTATTCTATAATATTTTATATAATCATAATTTAAAATAATATGAAAGTTCCTTTAAAAAATGTGTTATTTCTTTGGTATACTTAAACATTTTTACATATTCCTATCGTGAACATTATTGTTGGGATAATTTCAGACTGTAGACTTAACATTTTTGGTAATCTGTGACGACACTTAAATAATTAAAAACTATAATAAAATGGTGCCATATTTCTAATTACAATCATTTGTCTATATGTAAATATTTCCCGCATTTAGCCTCGGTAGCTTAAACCTAACAATACATAAAAATTTGCTTATAGCATATCTAATCGTAACAAAGGTAACCTTATCGCCTTGTATATCCTCTGTAACCAGTTACTAAGTTTGGTGTGACACCATTATTATATATATTTCCCTTGTAATACCCATATCCCAGATGTCCCCCGCCTACATAATTAGGGTTATTGTAACCATAGTAAGAGTCTAGACCGCCGTTGCCACCAAAACCACCGTATCCGCCATTACCGTGACTGTGGTCGAATCCTTTTTGTACAGGACCCAAACTATTTGGAATATATCCGGTGTTGCCATATCCGGAGTCATATCCACTGCTGGGGTAACCTCTGGCTTCGTATCCATTCCCGCCATAACCACTACCGCCATAGCTATTATATCCGCCTGCACCATGTGCACCAGGACCTATATTATTAGAACCATAATATCCCTTATATCCGGCTCCTTCGTAGCCTATGGCATTATGAGCGCTATAACCTGTACTTTTTAAAGAGTTGTCATAACCACTAAATCCTTTATAATTAGGCTTATTTGAATAATCATCTATAATTCCAAATCCTGTCACTGAAAACCCATATCCTCCAGGGTAACTTCCTCCCCAATCAGCGTATTGACTAGAATCTGCAAAATAAAGAAACATCAACAGAGTTCTAAAATTGCGAAATTCTTCATATATACATTATACCACTCAATATACGATACATACATATTACCATAGGCGTAGGAAGGAGGGGAGCCGAGTGCGCCGTGCACACCCAGAAATTTTACTTACAACTAAAGTGTATTCAAATTATTGTAATATGAATTAATAATATCTTTTAATTTTTTTTCAAAAAAAATAAAGAACTCAATATGTGTAGTGTTATTGATGAGTTGTTGCTGCAGATTTCCTTACTTTGATGTTTTTCTAATCGAATGTACAACGCGCAGAAATTTAAAAAGCCCAATTACAAGGCGGCTACTAGCAGGCAAAGCATCAGCCGTACTGTTTGTAATATTGTAATAAAGCAGCAACTATTTTGTGATAATACATGTCACCTAATCCATCTTATGCTAAATAACAGAACTATACTCTGTACTTACAAGAACTGCTTGCAGTTTTGAGATCACCAGTAGTTAATATTGCTTTTTTGAGATCATTTTCTTTTTCCCTAGACGCTGGCGCTGCATATGTCGACACCGAAATGAGTACAATAAAAAAGAATTTGCCGATTGCCATCTGTAAGCACAAAAAATATATACAAAATAAGAAATAAATACACACTATGTTCTTTATACACAAATTTGCGTAATATAATGTTTTAATTACGATATTTTAATTAATTGTTTGTATAATATTGAAAATATGCATTGTTATGTAAATTTTACAAACGGTAATGTATAATAATACATCGGCTCGCGGCTGACTTTACTTCCTTGCTGGCTCAAGGTATTAACTGCTGAGATAATGACATACTTAGTGAACATTTATATAGTAAATTAACATGAGTAGGTAATAATTACAACACGAAGGTAACGTTTAATATTCTGACCCTCGACACAATAATGGAATAACTGTTGGAGAATATTCGCACTTAACATTAACCTATTCACTATTAAAGGTTATGCCTAAAGTTGTGTATTTTTTCCTACTCGACCTAAAATATCGTTATTTTGATACTAAGAACTGTTGAGTGGTGAAGTAAATTTGCTGTCGTGTTATTATGTTCCGAAATGATAGGAACAAACGTTTTTTGTTCTTATTAATATTGATAAAATAAATCAGGTTCACGCTGCATCGCACACAGCAAGATAGTGTTAAGACTTTGCGTTGCCCACTTTGCACCGAATTGTGGAGGCATTGAATCTTAACGCCGCGCTTTGCCACTACACCAGAGCGAGGAAAAAGAAACATAAATTTAAATAAATATTAAATTTTAAAAATAACTTAAATTGTTTTGAAATCTTTCTGTAAATGCCGGCCACTGTGATTAAAATATAATCTTGAGACTCTATTGTCTTCTCTATTTGGTATGCGTCGTTAAATAAATCGTACTCAACTAGTTACTACGTTTAAAAAATAAAAATATAATAAACAAAGCTGATTTCCGAGAAACAACGCAGTGACGGTTGTGAGTTTGACTCCCACTTGGGAAAATTAATTATTTATTTATTCAAAAAAAACAACTTCACGCTGTATCACGCATATACAAATGTAGGCCAACCTAGGGTTAAGACACTCCGTTCTCCATTTTCCGCCGAATTTTTCGAGGCATTGTGTTGAGTAGCGGAACTTAACAATGATCTTTTGTGTTGGTGTCACAGTGAAGAAATGAAAATATTAATAGATAATAACTCCCCCAAGTGGAAATTGAACCCGGAACCGTCGCTTTACATTCATCCTTGCAGGCCTGCAAGGCCTTGTGGTTGTTACTAATCCAACGGCGTCCGATCTACCGGACTAATTTAATATTTTCTTTTTCTCGTTTTATCATCAAGATAAAGTGCTGAGTTGAGTTACGCCACTCAACTCGCAATGTATTTACAATTAGCTGAGAGTGGGGAACGCAGTTTATACAAGGTAACCTTTCCTGCCTTTCCTACTATATGCGAGATACAGCGGAAATGTAAAAAAAAACAAAAGCATTAAATGTTTTATATTTGTATGTTTTAATTTCAAAAATGTTATAACTTTTTTTTTGGTTAAAATTACTGGGTGCGTGTGTGTAAATGCGTTTAGGTTTTTTCCAGACTAATATAAAAAAAAAACTATTATTTTCCAAGTGAAGCGTACTAATTTACTACTGCACCCACTGCCTATCTAGTAAGGTGGAGGAGATGCGTGCTTAATAAATCTATTTTATTTTTATTTTTTTATTATAAAAAAATAATACTGCCAATAAATAATGTATGTAAAACTCACTTGAATGCTACATAAAAAAATCATAATAATCAAACCAAAACCCATAATAATTTATCAAAAAAAAAATGTTACATTTAAATTTGACTTACATTGTAATGTAATATTCCTCGATTTCGTAACACAGAGCACTAGTATTGCGGATGAGCTTAGACGCTCTGAGTGCGTACGCATACGTACATACCTTTATAAACCGTGGGAGTTTTTTGTCTTATAATTGACAATGGTCACTGAGAGGTAATGAGTTCGTTTGTAGTCAGTCCGTCCTTCTGCAGAGATGCAATGACGCAGACTAAATTTAGCATGACACAATGTGTCATTCCTCACGAGCCATAAAATCTCCGGAACGTACCTGTAATAGCTGAGGTGGATACTATATTTGCATAGTTTATTACTTGATTTTTTTCCGGACTAAGTCAATTTATTAGGTACTTCAATACCGTTGCATATACTTGTAATTTAAGTATCTAGAGCAGTGGTTCCCAACAAGTGGTCCGCGTCCACCAGTGATTTTAATTAATTAAAACTCAAACTAAAAAAAAAAAAAATAATTAACACCAGATTTTAATTTTATGACTGGGGATGGTGACGCGAAGTTTCTGTTTAATTATCACAGTTAATTTTTACTCTTTTTAATATTAATTATACCTACATGCATAGTGGTCCCTGCTACAAAGAATGATATAAAAGTGGTCCTTGATCAAGAAAAGGTTGGGAACCCCTGATCTAGAGTAATTGAGAAAGCAATTAATAAAATAAAAATAGGAAAAAGGTGATTCTCTTAATTTAATTATGAAGATTTATTTAATACCCGGAGACCCACTGGCGCTGTGGCGTACTGTGTGGTAGACCGCGGTACTCTGTTATTGTTAGATGCATATTAAATATAATTTTCAGAAAAAATAAATATGAGAAAAATATCTTAAAATTTGTATTGATAATTTATAAAGTTTGTTTGTGTACTTAGGTAAACCAATCAAAGTATTTATTGATTTTAAAAATTATAGGATAAAATTGATTTCTACATTGTCAGCTAGAGCAGGAGATGATAGTAAATATAATAAGGAATCATATGTTATTGATCAAGAAAATGGTAATGAGACTACTGATCGCTTAATGTATTTAAGTACATTACAATAATATATTTCATTTAACACCAAGTGTTTCATATTGAAGTTCCGACATACACTATATACTTAACATATGTTCCCTAACATAAATATATAGTAGGATGGTAAACACTAAACACTAGATAATACTAGGTGCCTGGGTACACTAGGTACCTGGGTACCTAGTATTACCTAGTCTTTAGAGGCTCGCCCAATTATTGATATAATATAGTGCAACTCAACGCCGGCAATGCTCAAATGCTAATTTACGATGTATCCAGCTCAAATTGATGAAATGTCGAATAACGTTTTGTTCTTACGCTTGGCTGCGTAGAGGATGTCGTCACAAGGCCGCCAATAGTGATTGCATTCAATTTTAAGAATAGATTATAATTAAATGTGTAAGAACGTTGTCGTCTTAAGTTTTGAAGATCTTAATATAAGTATATGACATTGTGCAGCATATCTTTTACTCTTTAATAGTTGAAAGTATAAATAATTATAAGCCTTCTTCATTTCACCTTTACTTAGGTCCTCCTTTTTTTATAGAAATGAACCTTTTCCTATACTATATATTAAGTCAAAATTTAAAAGTAAACGTATTACTGTTTTGAAAGTTTATTATATTAAAACATTAAATATAAATATAATACTTTATAATTTTGTTTTTCGAATGTAGCCTTAGATCACTGTATGTTCGAAGACACCTTAAGATTATTGTAGGAATTTATAAAACAACAATTTATTATTAAATATGTATTTCATTCTATTAAATATAAAACAGTATACAAGATTTAATATGATGTATACAAAGAGTATGACTAAAAATTTGAATACCATTATGAATACAAGTTACAAATGTAAATATTACATACTCGTGGCGGGAGTTGATGATTCGATAGATGTATATACTAAAATTATTTATATATTTATAATTACATATATAAATATATAAATTTCTGATTTAATCAGAAAATAAATATTAAACATCAACTATAAAAATTTCGAAATCGTCTAAGATAACGTCAGACGTTTTCAAAATTATTTTCCCTTTAACACTTACACTGAATACTTAAAATTATGACATATTTTACGCTTTCGTTTGTTTTTTCGCCTTTTTATCAATAGTAACATCGTCGAGGACCCTTGGGTGAACCGCTATTCTTCTCAAGCTTTTTCTTGGAGGCTTTATTTGATCTTTTAATAAACTTTCTAGTTCCGATAAGGACTTAATTTCCTTCAAATCCTTAAGATCTACACTACGGCCACCGTTTACTCTGCCAAAGTATCGATAGATATCTCTGCTTGCTTGGCATTGAGCGCAATTATATGGCACTGGTACTGCGTTCGGGAAACTCTGTTGAGCAGTTTGCATCTCAGAGTCGTTTCCTGGGCAATTAGGTACAAATACAACGGGAATAAATCCAATAATACCATACGGACTATAAGCTTGATTGTAATTGCTTTGAATATTTTGTGTTTGGGATACAGCGGTCGAGGTATTTTGACCGGGATTTAAAAGATAGCACGGACACGATCCCGGGCTTGGCACTATTGGCAAAGGATACGGAATGACATAAATGGGGAAAGGTGGCATTTGACTCGAAGGCGGATACATTGGAGGCTGGACACCAGTTCCTGTTGGCTGCCCAAGTGAATCTCCACCTGTACAAGAAACAAAAAAGGAATTATTTTCTAATAGTGTAAATGGATCCTTTGAAGCCGTCGTGAAGCAGCCGCACAATGAAAACATAAACATAACATGGTTATATGCTCGATTCCTCCTTGAGTAAAAGGAATTATTTCAATTTCGCGTGCAATGCACGTTGTACGTGTTGTGTTGTTGTAAAAATTGTTTTTTTAAAAATATCATAGTTTAAGTAATACACGTACCATTACCTGGGTATCCTGGCTGGTCTGGCTGTCCTGGGTATCCGGGTTGGCCTGGCTGTCCTGGGTATCCTGGCTGGCCTGGCTGTCCTGGGTATCCTGGCTGCCCTGGTTGACCTTGTTGTCCTGGGTAACCTGGCTGGCCTGGCTGTCCTGGGTATCCTGGCTGCCCTGCCTGACCTTGTTGTCCTGGCTGGCCGGGCTTGCCTGATTGACCGGGTTGTCCTGGTTGTCCAGGTTGACCTGGCTGTCCTGGGTATCCTGGTTGGCCTTGTTCACCTGGACCACCTTGTTGTCCTGGTTGGCCTGGCTGTCCAGGTTGACCTGGTTGCCCTGGGTATCCTGGCTGTCCAGGTTGACCTTGTTGTCCTAGTTGTCCTGGTTTGCCTGGTTGTCCGAGTTGGCCTGGCTGCCCTGGGTATCCTGGTTGGCCTTGTTCACCAGGACCACCTGGTTGTCCTGGCTGGCCTGGTTGGCCAGGCTTGCCTGGTTGACCGGGTTGTCCTGGCTGGCCTGGGTATCCAGGTTGGCCTGGCTGTCCTGGTTGGCCGGGCTCGCCTGGTTGACCGGGTTGACCTGGCTGTCCTGGATATCCTGGCTGGCCGGGTTCACCTGGTTGGCCTGGCTGTCCTGGGTATCCTGGCTGTCCAGGTTGACCTTGTTGTCCTGGGTGTCCTGGCTGTCCTGGTTGGCCTGGTTGTCCAGGTTGACCGGGCTGTCCTGGGTGTCCTGGTTGGCCTTGTTCACCAGGACCACCTGGTTGTCCTGGCTGTCCTGGGTATCCTGGCCTTCCGGGTTGTCCTGGCTGTCCTGCTTGTCCTGGCTGGCCTGGCTGTCCTGGGTATCCTGGCTGGCCTTGTTCACCAGGACCACCTTGTTGTCCTGGCTGTCCTAGGTGTCCTGGGTAGCCTGGCTGTCCTGGTTGTCCTGGTTGTCCTGGGTATCCGGGTTGACCTGGCTGTCCTGGATGTCCTGGCTGTCCAGGTTGACCTTGTGGTCCTGGGTATTGACCTTGTTGTCCTGGGTATCCTGGCTGTCCTGGCTGTCCTGGCTGGCCGGGTTGACCTGGTTGACCGGGTTGACCTGGCTGTCCTGGGTATCCTGGCTGTCCTGGTTGGCCAGGCTTGCCTGGTTGACCGGGTTGACCGGACTGTCCTGGGTATCCTGGCTGGCCGGGTTGAGCTGGTTGGCCTGGCTGTCCTGGGTATCCTGGCTGCCCTGGTTGTCCTGGCTGGCCGTGTTCACCAGGACCACCTTGTTGTCCTGGCTGGCCTGGTTGGCCGGGCTTGCCCGGTTGACCGGGTTGACCTGGCTGTCCTGGGTATCCTGGCTGTCCAGGTTGACCTTGTTGTCCTGGGTATCCTGGGTATCCTGGCTGTCCAGGTTGACCTTGTTGTCCTGGGTATTCTGGCTGTCCTGGCTGGCCGGGTTGACCTGGTTGGCCTGGCTGTCCTGGGTATCCTGGCTGGCCTGGTTGGCCAGGCTTGCCTGGTTGACCGGGTTGTCCTGGCTGTCCAGGTTGACCTTGTTGTCCTGGGTATCCTGGTTGACCGGGTTGACCGGACTGTCCTGGGTATCCTGGCTGGCCGGGTTGACCTGGTTGGCCTGGCTGTCCTGGGTATCCTGGCTGCCCTGGTTGTCCTGGCTGGCCGTGTTCACCAGGACCACCTTGTTGTCCAGGCTGGCCTGGTTGGCCGGGCTTGCCTGGTTGACCGGGTTGACCTGGCTGTCCTGGGTATCCTGGCTGTCCAGGTTGACCTTGTTGTCCTGGGTATCCTGGGTATCCTGGCTGTCCAGGTTGACCTTGTTGTCCTGGGTATCCTGGTTGACCGGGTTGACCGGACTGTCCTGGGTATCCTGGCTGGCCGGGTTGACCTGGTTGGCCTGGCTGTCCTGGGTATCCTGGCTGCCCTGGTTGTCCTGGCTGGCCGTGTTCACCAGGACCACCTTGTTGTCCAGGCTGGCCTGGTTGGCCGGGCTTGCCTGGTTGACCGGGTTGACCTGGCTGTCCTGGGTATCCTGGCTGTCCAGGTTGACCTTGTTGTCCTGGGTATCCTGGGTATCCTGGCTGTCCAGGTTGACCTTGTTGTCCTGGGTATTCTGGCTGTCCTGGCTGGCCTGGTTTGCCTGGTTGACTGGGTTCACCGGGCTGTCCTGGGTATATTGGCTGGCCGGGTTGACCTGGTTGGCCTGGCTGTCCTGGGTATCCTGGCTGTCCCGGTTGTCCAGGTTGACCGGGCTGTCCTGGGTATCCTGGCTGTCCCGGTTGTCCAGGTTGACCGGGCTGTCCTGGGTATCCTGGCTGTCCTGGTAGTCCTGGCTGCCCTGGTTGTCCTGGCTGGCCATGTTCACCAGGACCACCTTGTTGTTGTCCTGGCTGGCCTGGTTGGCCGGGCTTGCCTGGTTGACCAGGTTGACCTGGCTGTCCTGGGTATCCGGGTTGACCGGGCTGTCCTGGGTATCCTGGCTGGCCTGGTTGGCCAGGCTTGCCTGGTTGGCCAGGTTGACCGGGCTGTCCTGGGTATCCTGGCTGTCCTGGCTGGCCTGGTTTGCCTGGTTGACCAGGGTGACCGGGCTGACCTGGGTGTCCTGGTTGACCTTGTTCACCAGGACCACCTTGTTGTCCTGGCTGGCCTGGTTGACCTTGTTGTCCTGGCTGTCCTGGATATCCTGGCTGTCCAGGTTGACCTTGTTGTCCTGGCTGTCCTGGTTGGCCTGGTTTGCCAGGTTGACCGGGCTGTCCTGGGTATCCTGGCTGGCCTGGTTTGCCTGGTTGACTAGGTTGACCAGGCTGTCCTGGGTATCCTGGTTGGCCTTGTTCACCAGGACCACCTTGTTGTCCTGGGTATCCTGGCTGTCCTGGCTGGCCTGGTTGACCGGGTTGACCTGGCTGTCCTGGATAGCCTGGCTGTCCAGGTTGACCTTGTTGTCCTGGCTGTCCTGGATATCCTGGCTGTCCAGGTTGACCTTGTCCTGGCTGGCCTGGTTTGCCTGGTTGACCAGGTTGACCGGGCTGTCCTGGGTATCCTGGCTGGCCGGGCTTGCCTGGTTGACCGGGTTGACCTGGCTGTCCTGGGTATCCTGGTTGGCCTTGTTCACCAGGACCACCTTGTTGTCCTGGCTGGCCTGGCTGTCCTGGGTAGCCTGTCTGTCCTGGTTGTCCTGGCTGTCCGGGCTGGCCTGGATGTCCTGGGTATCCGGGTTGGCCTGGCTGTCCTGGGTATCCTGGCTGTCCAGGTTGACCTTGTTGTCCTGGGTATCCTGGCTGTCCTGGTTTGCCTTGTTCACCAGGACCACCTTGTTGTCCTGGTTGGCCGGGCTTGCCTGGTTGACCGGGTTGACCTGGCTGTCCTGGGTATCCTGGCTGTCCAGGTTGACCTTGTTGTCCTGGGTATCCTGGCTGTCCTGGTTTGCCTGGCTGTCCAGGTTGACCTTGTTGTCCTGGGTATCCTGGCTGTCCTGGTTTGCCTGGTTGTCCAGGTTGACCGGGCTGTCCTGGGTATCCTGGCTGGCCGGGTTGACCTGGTTGTCCAGGTATACCTGGTTGTCCGGGGTATCCGGGTTGACCGGGCTGTCCTGGGTATCCAGGCTGTCCTGGCTGACCTGGGTATCCTGGCTGTCCTGGTTGTCCTGGCTGTCCTGGGTATCCTGGCTGTCCTGGTTTGCCTGGTTGGCCAGGTTGACCGGGCTGTCCTGGGTATCCTGGTTTGCCTGGTTGTCCTGGCTGTCCTGGCTGTCCTGGGTTTCCTGGCTGGCCTTGTTCACCAGGACCACCTTGTTGTCCTGGTTGGCCGGGCTTGCCTGGTTGACCTGGTTGGCCTGGCTGTCCTGGGTATCCTGGCTGTCCAGGTTGACCTTGTTGTCCTGGGTATCCTGGCTGTCCTGGTTTGCCTGGTTGTCCAGGTTGACCGGGCTGTCCTGGGTATCCTGGCTGGCCGGGTTGACCTGGTTGTCCAGGTATACCTGGTTGTCCGGGGTATCCGGGTTGACCGGGCTGTCCTGGGTATCCAGGCTGTCCTGGCTGACCTGGGTATCCTGGTTGGCCTGGCTGTCCAAGTTGACCCTGCTGTCCTGGGTATCCTGGCTGTCCTGGTTGTCCTGGCTGTCCTGGGTATCCTGGCTGGCCTTGTTCACCAGGACCACCTTGTTGTCCTGGTTGGCCGGGCTTGCCTGGTTGACCGGGTTGACCTGGCGGTCCTGGGTATCCTGCTGACCGGGTTGACCTGGTTTGACCTGGTTGTCCAGGTATACCTGGTTGTCCGGGGTATCCGGGTTGACCGGGCTGTCCTGGGTATCCAGGCTGTCCTGGCTGACCTGGGTATCCTGGCTGTCCTGGTTGTCCTGGCTGTCCTGGGTATCCTGGCTGTCCTGGTTTGCCTGGTTGGCCAGGTTGACCGGGCTGTCCTGGGTATCCTGGTTTGCCTGGTTGT
The DNA here is from genome assembly GCA_917862395.2 of Heliconius sara. Taxonomy (NCBI): domain Eukaryota; kingdom Metazoa; phylum Arthropoda; class Insecta; order Lepidoptera; family Nymphalidae; genus Heliconius; species Heliconius sara. Next base: position 5,950,799 of record OU860792.2, read on the forward strand.
CCTGGCTGTCCTGGCTGTCCTGGGTTTCCTGGCTGGCCTTGTTCACCAGGACCACCTTGTTGTCCTGGTTGGCCGGGCTTGCCTGGTTGACCTGGTTGGCCTGGCTGTCCTGGGTATCCTGGCTGTCCAGGTTGACCTTGTTGTCCTGGGTATCCTGGCTGTCCTGGTTTGCCTGGTTGTCCAGGTTGACCGGGCTGTCCTGGGTATCCTGGCTGGCCGGGTTGACCTGGTTGTCCAGGTATACCTGGTTGTCCGGGGTATCCGGGTTGACCGGGCTGTCCTGGGTATCCAGGCTGTCCTGGCTGACCTGGGTATCCTGGTTGGCCTGGCTGTCCAAGTTGACCCTGCTGTCCTGGGTATCCTGGCTGTCCTGGTTGTCCTGGCTGTCCTGGGTATCCTGGCTGGCCTTGTTCACCAGGACCACCTTGTTGTCCTGGTTGGCCGGGCTTGCCTGGTTGACCGGGTTGACCTGGCTGTCCTGGGTATCCTGGCTGACCGGGTTGACCTGGTTTACCTGGCTGTCCAGGTTGACCTTGTTGTCCTGGTTTGCCTGGTTGTCCTGGGTATCCAGGTTGACCGGGCTGTCCTGGGTATCCTGGCTGGCCTGGTTGGCTGGGCTGACCTGGTTGACCGGGTTGACCGGGTTGACCGGGCTGTCCTGGGTATCCTGGCTGTCCTGGTTTGCCTGGTTGTCCAGGTTGACCGGGCTGTCCTGGGTATCCTGGCTGGCCGGGTTGACCTGGTTGTCCAGGTTGACCTGGTTGTCCGGGGTATCCGGTTTGACCGGGCTGTCCTGGGTATCCAGGCTGTCCTGGCTGACCTGGGTATCCTGGTTGACCTGGTTGTCCAGGTTGACCTGGTTGTCCAGGGTATCCGGGTTGACCGGGCTGTCCTGGGTATCCAGGCTGTCCTGGCTGTCCTGGGTATCCAGGCTGTCCTGGGTATCCAGGCTGTCCTGGCTGTCCTGGGTATCCTGGTTGGCCGGGTTGACCTGGTTGGCCTGGCTGTCCAGGTTGACCCTGCTGTCCTGGGTATCCTGGCTGTCCTGGTTGTCCTGGCTGTCCTGGGTATCCTGGCTGTCCTGGTGTGCCTGGTTGGCCAGGTTGACCGGGCTGTCCTGGGTATCCTGGCTGTCCTGGTTGTCCTGGCTGTCCTGGGTATCCTGGCTGTCCTGGTTTGCCTGGTTGGCCAGGTTGACCGGGCTGTCCTGGGTATCCTGGTTTGCCTGGTTGTCCTGGCTGTCCTGGCTGTCCTGGGTTTCCTGGCTGGCCTTGTTCACCAGGACCACCTTGTTGTCCTGGTTGGCCGGGCTTGCCTGGTTGACCGGGTTGACCTGGCTGTCCTGGGTATCCTGGCTGGCCGGGTTGACCTGGCTTGCCTGGTTGACCGGGTTGACCTGGCTGTCCTGGTTGTCCTGGCTGTCCAGGCTGGCCTGGGTGTCCTGGGTATCCGGGTTGGCCGGGTTGACCTGGCTTGCCTGGTTGTCCAGGATGTCCTGGGTATCCGGGTTGGCCTAGCTGTCCTGGGTATCCTGGTTGGCCTTGTTCACCAGGACCACCTTGTTGTCCTGGTTGGCCGGGCTTGCCTGGTTGACCGGGTTGACCTGGCTGTCCTGGGTATCCTGGCTGGCCGGGTTGACCTGGCTCTCCTGGGTATCCTGGCTGTCCTGGTGTGCCTGGTTGGCCAGGTTGACCGGGCTGTCCTGGGTATCCTGGCTGTCCTGGTTGTCCTGGCTGTCCTGGGTATCCTGGCTGTCCTGGTTTGCCTGGTTGGCCAGGTTGACCGGGCTGTCCTGGGTATCCTGGTTTGCCTGGTTGTCCTGGCTGTCCTGGCTGTCCTGGGTATCCTGGCTGGCCTTGTTCACCAGGACCACCTTGTTGTCCTGGTTGGCCGGGCTTGCCTGGTTGACCGGGTTGACCTGGCTGTCCTGGGTATCCTGGCTGGCCGGGTTGACCTGGCTTGCCTGGTTGACCGGGTTGACCTGGCTGTCCTGGGTATCCTGGTTGGCCTTGTTCACCAGGACCACCTAGTTGTCCTGGCTGGCCTGGCTGTCCTGGGTGTCCTGGGTAGCCTGGTTGTCCTGGTTGTCCTGGCTGTCCAGGCTGGCCTGGGTGTCCTGGGTATCCGGGTTGGCCGGGTTGACCTGGCTTGCCTGGTTGTCCGGGATGTCCTGGGTATCCGGGTTGGCCTAGCTGTCCTGGGTATCCTGGTTGGCCTTGTTCACCAGGACCACCTTGTTGTCCTGGCTGTCCTAGTTGTTCTGGGTAGCCTGGCTGTCCTGGTTGTCCTGGCTGTCCTGGGTATCCGGGTTGATCTGGCTGTCCTGGGTATCCGGGTTGACCTGGCTGTCCTGGATGTCCGGGCTGTCCAGGTTGACCTTGTTGTCCTGGTTGTCCTGGGTATCCTGGCTGTCCAGGTAGACCTTGTTGTCCTGGGTATCCTGGCTGTCCTGGCTGGCCGGGTTGACCTGGTTGACCGGGTTGACCTGGCTGTCCTGGGTATCCTGGCTGGCTGGGTTGACCTGGTTGGCCTGGCTGTCCTGGGTATCCTGGCTGTCCAGGTTTCCCTTGTTGTCCTGGGTATCCAGGTTGACCTGGCTGTCCTGGGTATCCTGATTGTCCAGGTTGACCTTGTGGTCCTGGTTGTCCTGGGTATCCTGATTGTTCAGGTTGACCTTGTTGTCCTGGTTGTCCTGGGTATCCGTCAGAATTGACATTTTATTATTGTTAAACACACATAACTAATTATATTATTTTGTTATTGCACTAACAACTATATGATCAATCAATCCATTATGGTAGTATCGTTATATATGACAACATAATAAGTTTTCTAGTTTTCCTATTAAGATCATCAAAGCTCAAAGTTTTTTGTAAATGCATAGAATAAATTCATTAATATACGCTCTTTTTTCTCCAAAAGAATTTCAATCATGAAATATCGCGATAATTTTATCAATTATGTATTTTTTTATATTTAATAACAATAACAATAGTTTTATGTACCTGGGTAATATTCTCCATTAGACCCTTGGTCGGGACTTCCGTTACTGCCAGGACCACCAGGACCGCCAGGACCACCAGGTCCACCAGGTCCACCTGGTCCTCCTGGGCCACCTGGAGATCCAGGACTACCTGGCGCCCCAGGTATGCCTGGATAGTAACCACCTGAAATGTATGTATAAGTTTAGTAAAAAATTATCTTAGAAGTTGCTCAATAATTAGTAAACAAAAAAGGAAAAATATTAATTTCTTAAAATAAAAAATTAAATTCCTTCATGCTGTATCCCGCACACAGCAGGGTAGGCAGAGGGAACCTAGTGTTAAGACACTCCGTTTCCCACTTTCTGCCGAATTCTGGTGGCATTGCGTGTTGAGTGGCAAAAATCAACGCTGCGCTTAGCCTCGGCACCAGAGCGAAGAAATGGAAATATAAATTTAAGTAAATATTTCATCTCCTCGAGTAGGAATCGAACCCACAACCAGCCGGTTTTACAGTCACACTTCGTGCCGCTGCGCCACTACTGAGCTCAATAATAATTAATTACTTAATTTTATTTAAAATGTGATCATGTCAATTATAAATTTACCTGGTCCATTGGGTCCACTAGGTCCATTAGGTCCACTAGGTCCATTAGATCCATTAGGTTTATTAGGCCCATTAGCTCCATTTGGTTCATATCCTGCGTTTGAAGTTTATGTGAAACAATAAGTTTAGAAGTAATTTTCCTGTATACATAACGTAAGCATTTTTGGTTTGGCTGAAAACTGGGCTCTGGAGACTATATTGTTTTTTTAGAGATGTGCTTTCGTGGTTTTAGAGTTTTTGTTTGGTGGCTTTTGTTTTTAGAGAAATGTATTCGTTTGTTTAAAGTATAATTGACACTTCAATAAATACTTTAATACTTTCGCTTTTTGAAAATAAGCGTACTGTGATAATCACGGAGAAACTGTTCCAATCGACCAAATCTACATAGCATTCCAAGTCTCGTTTTTTTTAATGGAAACTTACTACGTCCCAGTAGCACGTTACGGGGCACCGAAACACACCAACGAAAAACGGGACAGTCTCATTTAAAACGGCATGTCTTGTTCTTGTCTTGTCAACGTTATACATGAGGTTTTATTTTAAGGAAATTGTTTTGTTTTGCTTGGCCTCATTTTCCCTGCTTTGTTACACATGATATTTAATTTCATCTTTAAAAGGTTTATCGATACTAAAGTGCAGACTTCTACTACATGCATATATGTTATATTTATAAGTGATTTACGTATTTAAAAACAAGCACATGAAATGTTTATATTTAAATGATTCTCATCTTTCTAATAAGCATTCTATAAATATTATTTTTATATAAAAAGTATTTCATTACTGTATGTCAAAATATATTTCTGATGGTAAATAATGTTTCGTTGTGTTCACCTTGTCCGGGATAATTTCCTCCATTTCCTACTTGAGGACCACCAGGGCTGCCGGGACCACCAGGCCCACCGGGACCGCCAGGACCACCAGGCCCCCCTGGGCCACCCGGAGATCCGGGGGTGCCTGGAGATCCAGGTGCACCAGGGTAGTAACCACCTTAAAATTTTAATAATTTTAATTATAATAACTAATGTGCGGCAAGAAACAACTAAACTTATTTAGAGAACATATTTTACCTGATTCATTAGGCCCATTTGGACCATTGGGTCCATTAGGTCCATAGGGTCCATTGGGTCCATAGGGACCATTAGGCCCATTAGGTATACTCGGCTTATAACCTATATATGAAAAAATATTCATTAATAAGATCCAATTTTTTGAGATATAATATATTTATACTAATGAAATGTACATAAAAACACTCCATCGTAAGTAATTATTAACTACTTATTTTATAATTTGAATTTTATAGATCTAAATTGTACTTATAGCTTTTATTATACTAGAATTGTAATTTAGGTTGCAGGTCAAAAAATGTATGCCTCATATAAATCATTTTATGTAATTTTCTTTTACTGACGGATGCTTTTATTTAAAGTTGTATTTTAAGTTTCAATCACAATAGATACCCTTATGAATGCGGACTGAATATAAGTCACGTGCAATGGAGACGACTTAGTATTGTAATCAAACTTAATTGATTTTTATATATTTATATACCTTGACTAGGATAATTTTCTCCAATTGAACCTGAAGGCCCAACAGAGCCGCCAGGGCCACCATGTCCACCAGGTCCTCCGGGCCCACTTGGCCCTCCTGGGCTACCTGGAGATCCAGGTGCACCTGGATAATAACCAACTGAAGTTTAATAATAATAATTTATTGTATACACAAGAAAAGATACAGAAATACATTACAGATAATTATTCTATATAAGGCGGTCTAATGCTTGATATCAATCTCTACTATACAAGGGAAGTAGCAAATTAAGAAATATATAATTTGGTACATAAGGTAATAAAATAAATAAAAACGATTACTACTCATACTACATGGTACGAAAGTACTATAACATTATAGTACCAAACTCCAGCTAGCAATAATCGAAATCCAAAATTCTATCGGTGCGATATTCAGGTATGATTTTACTATAAAAATAAATAAACACTCTGACAACGTTATACTTCAAAAGAGTCACCCGCGACGACGAAGTTAATTTCTATTAACGCGCTTTTATTACTTTTTGTTGGTGTTGTTACGTATTTCTGTAATTGAAACTTTGAAAGTGATTTTGAATAACTCTGAAACGTCCGATTAATTTGAAACTTTGTATACTTATCAAGAACTAATGACAACGCAATAATATATATAAAGGAATAATAATTAAAAATAAATAATATAAAAAAAAACTTTTTTATAATGAAAAATCTAACAAAAAAATAAAAAAATATGTTTAAAATCCAGGTTTTATGAGAAAAATAACTAAAAGGTAAAAACTAACAAGTTATTTCTTATTAGTAATAGAGCTCTACGTAAACTTAATCTAGTGTAAACGTAAACGTATATAGTTATATACTCGTACATACCTTGGCCAGGGTAATATTGTCCATCTGATCCTGAAAGACTAACAGAACCGCCAGGGCTGCCAGGACCACCAGGACCACCAGGTCCTCCTGGACCACCAGGTCCTCCTGGACCACCAGGAGAGCCAGGACTACCGGGAGATCCAGGTTTACCAGGGTAATATCCACCTGGGATTTAATTTTATATTTTTATTATGTAATTAACATATTGTTAGCTCTAAGCATGACATGTAAGATTACTTATCGTTTATTATGAATATACAATTTTATATGCAGTTAAAATACCTGATTCAATAGGACCATTAGGTGTGTGGGGTCCACTGGGTCCACCAGGTCCATTGGGTCCACTAGGTCCATTGGGCCCACTAGGCCCATTAGGTCCATTTGGTCCATTGGGGCCATTCTGTCCATTAGGGCCACCTGGTTTATATCCTACGTAGCAATAACCACAACCAAGAAATAAATTATTAATATGACAATAATAGAATATATATTTACGTAGAAGCAACATTACTTACATTAAAAAAAATGAAAATTTATTAAAAGTATGCCTATTATGTCACAGTAAGTGCATTTAATGCTCGTGCAAATAATAATATTTTTTGTTTCATCAAAATTGGGTCAGGATTTCCAAAGTTCCGTTGTAAAGTTTTGCAGCTTTTTAAAATTTGAGTTCCATCGCAAGCTACTAAGAGACGTCACGCGGTGACTGTTATGTCCGATTACGGGTGATACGGAGTGTTTACGTGCAAGCAATTTTATCTGTAAACTGGTTTGCATTCAATATTTTAAGCCTTTGTTGTTGTGTTTGTGTTCGCAATTTCATTAGATATCATTCTTATTCAATTAACATCTCATCGTCTCAAGTTGCAGCACGATTTAGACAGGTTATGTAATTGGTGTCGTGTTAATAGAATGGAACTAAATGTAGATAAATGTTTCTTTATAAAATTTACACGCACACACATCGCACAATTAGATCAAAATGTTATATTGACGGCAAGGCACTTTAAGAAGTAAACAACATTAGCCACGATAGGAATAGGAATGATATTGGACAGAAAATTAACTTTAGTGCCTCATTTAGATAATATTGTTAAGCATTCATCTAAAATGTTAGGATTTGTCACCAGAAAAAGCAAAATTTTTAAAAGACCACAGACACGTATTAACTTGTATAACGCCTTAGTTCGCAGCCTATTAGAATATTGTACTGTTGTATGGAGACCTCACTACGCTACCGTACATAAGAGTTGAAAAACGTTTTTATGGCACTTATCATGTTTTGAAAAAATAGCAAAGACAAAATTGTCATACCATGAAAAGCTAAAACATTTTAAACTATTTCCTTTGAGTAAGCCTAGAACATTTTTGGACCATATATTTGATGTATAAAATCTTATTGTCTGCCCTCAGCTTCTCAAACTTTTTAAATTTAAGATACCATAATCCCCGTCACGCTAGTCCTATGATTCAACCACCCTTCCGTTGCACTGCATCTGGTAATAATTCGAAGATACTTCGCATGTGTAGCACATTTAACACTTATGGCTCACTAATGATCCTAAAGATATTTTCTTCTTAAAACTGTCAGTTTTGTGCACTCTTGATTGACAAAATTCCCAATTAGATGTGTGTGTGTGTCGTAATTGTTTTTCTCTATTGTTTATTGTATAATTATTAATTAAACTACACTAGTTTTATATAATAAATATATACATATCTTACACATAGATTTGGAGCATGTTGTGCACGCCTGTAAGTGGCATACGTATTAGTTTTTCCCGACTGCTAAGGAATGGTAATGTTTTTCGCGCGTAGCTTGTATGGATGTATGTTAACGTAACGGATTTACATCATTGAGGTGTCGTTAAATTTGTATTGGCAGCCCAAGTAGTCTTAGATAGGTGACGTTAAAAAAAACAATCATAGTGACTGTGGGACGCCATTTGACTTAGTAGAAAAAAATCGTTTCGAATACCACAATACGGGTATTAAATTCAAGAGTAAGCTCTTACGATACGAGGATTTCAAAAAGGTATATATCATAATTATCATTACCATAATGAATCCTAACAAAAAAAGTAAAAAATAAAAATATTTATAACAAAAACTCCGAGTGTATAAAACTAAACACAAAATAAAAACCCAATAGTTTATTAGGATTAACAGTAATGAGTTAACTCTTTAAATTATGCGGGGTTCCTGGTAGAGACTTTATTGATTGGAGAATTACTTATAGGTCTCGATCCCCGAGTCCCCGGTGTGTCTAAATAAATAAATAAATAAATAGTGATGGAAGAAACTTTCATAAAAGAACAGCAAATATTTTCAAATTTTTTTTTTATGAATATTAAATAATTCATTAACTAATAGATTTTTTTATCAATATTTTTAACATGTAACGTAATTTTTTAATACGTACAATAACTTTGTACAAAAAGTTTATCTCATTCTTTTGCTATAAAGAATAATATATAAGTATTATTAATCGTGTTTTCAGTCACACGCTTGTGCCTCTGCGCTACGACTGGCCCCAATTATATACTGGCCCTATATGGCCATAAAAAATAGACGTTTTTATACTGAAATTGGTACATATAGTGAATATTTTTTTTTTCACGTTGTATCCCGCATGTAGGATAGGCAGACGGACCCTAGTGAGCATAAGGCACTTAACTCCACACTTTTCGCCGGATTCTGGATTCATTGTGTGCTTAGTGGCGGAACTTGCGCTCTTGTTACGACAATTAACTGCATTTAAATAGATTTTATTAGGTTTATTGGTAGATTTGTTTTGATTTTTTATAGTATTTAATAGATTGACGTAAGTATTTGCATTTCTCACCAGTCTAATATAATCAGACAATGTTTGTAGAGTACAAATGATTTGACATTGTAAAACTATCCTAGCACGGGCCGTGAATTTGATAATACTCTTCGGTGGTGGATAATATTAACTTTCGCATGCTGAAAAAAGGATATTGACGAAAAAATAACAATAATACCGCTTGTATTAAGAACTATAGATAAACAAGCATACAAAGCACAAAAAAATAATCACTAAGTGTTACTGTATATACATGTTTAACTCGATCAACGGAACAACGGTGGTCACTGTGTAGGACACCTCAGTACCTATTCATTTATGAACAGCGATTTTCAGTGGTTAAGCAGATATTTAGAAATTTCAATCGGATTCTTGAAGAAATAAATCAATTGGCAAATACAGCCAACTGTTGGGTGTGCACTCAATAATAGGCCTAGGCCTTTATAAATTTTCGAAATTACATTAAAATAATAACAACAATATTTTACCTGATCCTTGGTTTACTGGGCCTCCCGGGCCACCAGGACTCCCAGGACTGCCTGGGCTACCGGGACTACCTGGACTTCCGGGGCTGCCGGGACTACCAGGGCTACCAGGGCTACCAGGAGTACCTGGAGATCCTGGATAATATCCTCCTTGTCCTGAAAAATAAAATATATGTTTTGTGTAATATCTGCGGGAAACAGCTTCAAAATAAAAAAAATCATAGATTCGATGGTCTCTACATAGAGCACCGAAAATGAAAACTCCCAAATGTTTTTATCGCTTTTTTATACTACTAAGAAAAAACTAAATTTCAAAAATGATTTATATATTTTTTAAACGTGTATGCAAAAGAAAATAATCCATATTAGTATTTCAAAGGTGCAATAAAAGATACTTGCAGAGTTTATCACTTTTGATACTTTACCTAGGGACCGTAGGAGTATAATAACAGATCTACGAACCTGGATAAATAACAGGCTTGGGATTGCTGGTCTGGCTAGCGCTGTCCACGGGAGGGCGGGGTGGTTTCGGTTTAGGTTTTGGTAGTGGAGGTGGCTTTGGAGGGACTCCACCTGGCGTTCTTCCACATCCATTTGGTAGATATAGTTTGTTCCAGGGTACTAATTTACCTGGTATGTTATTTGGCGCTAACGAACTAGAAATAAAAAATGCTTATGGTTTTTAACTGCCTTCATATTTTTTGACCTTACTTTTTGTAAATAAAAAAATATATATATTTATGATGTCCGACACGCAAGGGGTTCTTAAAATTAATTTTACATGGTTTCTATCGGAAAGTGGGGAAAAAAGTACTCGTGTTGGTTAAGTGTATGATTTTTTGTTAAATGTCGCCGCAATTCCAGAAATTAATGACACGACCATACATTGCTAAATTTTAATTTTAGAAATGTGTAAAGTCTCCTTTCAAACTGGTATATATCTTATTTTATTTTAAGTCACAATAAATGATAAGTTTAAGTATTGTTAATAAAAATATATAACATAAAACATCTACTCATTTTTGTCCGCTTAATACAATTTTCGTCTAAGACACGATTTTTAGCTGGGTTTTTACGAAGTCGTCTTAAAGGAATTTTGCTATACTTACTTTTCATCATATTCGTGATTTTCATCGGGGAATACTTCTACCGCTTTTCCAGGTTCAATAACTCTATATCCGTGAGTATCAGCTACGTAGTGTGTCACCCGCAGGTATCCATCGGGGTCGACGTAGCCGTAACATCCGTAAGTTACACCGTCGGGACCTCTATTTTCATGGTGAAACTGACCATTTGGACCGACATCGTAACCAAAACCATATGCATCTGTAATTATAAAAAATTGCATAACAATAAACTTTTGATAAAATGTTACATAATTAATATTCATAATTTTTAAACTATTATTTTAATTTACATTTAAACTGATTTTATCAGCGTTGCCAGAAGCCCCTATTTTGGCGGCACGTCCCGATTTTAAGTCTAAAAATTAAAGGTACCGATTGGGATAGGTTTTGTCCGGCTTTTCATGGATTATTCCACATATTGTAGGAAATCTTATTTTTTTAATCGCAAGTTACTTATAATTCAAAACACTTAAATGCCTTACATATGATAAAACAAAACTATATCGTTTAATAGTGACGTTTGGCAATTAAAAATTTATTTTAATAGCTTATGTTTATTTAGTTCGTTAAACTGATGTTAACATAAGGAGTTAAGAACATAGACATATTCAATTCACAAATAATAGTTGCATGCAATATGAAAAAGGTTATAATATATGATTATAAAAAGTATGTTTTAACGTTTTTTTATTATAATTTTATTATCAAGGACGTGCTTAGAACTCTAAGAAATATGAACTAGCACATTACTTGTATCATAATTGGTTTCATAGTATTGTTTCTTCTCATCATCTTCGATGTCGACGACAGTTTCTTTGTTGTCATCACCATAGCCGTATTGTCGAGCTTCTTGAGCTTCAGCCTGGATTAACGCCCTCGTCTCACTCGCATCTTCACTAGCCTTTGATAAGACTAGTAAAGCCTATAAAAATACATAATAAACTGAATGAATGGTTTTATGGATGGATACCTAGTAAACAATCATTTACAGCTTTATAAATTTGGGGCATCTTTGTCTTCTAAATACAAAATTATTACGACCGACGCGGTACGTAAAATAATTACTAATAATTTGTATTATTAGGTAGTATTACGTAGTATCAACTAATGTAAAACTAATATTGTAGTGAAAAATGTATATTACTTTAATAGCGACCCGCTCGGGGTTTCGCCCACCTGTACTGTTTACACGATTATTAACAATTAGACAAGGCAGTATCTATACATTGAAAGCTAAAGATTTAGCCAATTCAATAAAAAATCTATTTTGTAGCAATATTGTCGCCTGCAATAGTTTATATTGACATAACTGTTTTATTTATGAAATGATCTTAATAAAACAAAAACTAACTGTTAAGGGAAGTTTGGTGAAAATTGAGAACTGAATTTATATCGGTTAAGTCGCTTCTGAGATTAACGTGCACAAACGTACAAATAAACAGACAAATAAACAAAAAATTAAAAAATCATTGTATTTTAATAAATGCCCTCAATAATAAATTTTCTCGAATATCTTCCACGTACGGATAACGACCACTTAGTTTTATTATACATAACACGTAGGTATAGATGTCATAAACAAAAAAGTTTGCTTTTATATTTTTTACTGTCGTGATGGATCTTTTTAAGGAACAGGTATTAAAATATGTTGTCAGCACTTGCGAAATGGATTGCTAAACGATGTCTTCAGGCACTTCTAAACGACGTTATAAATTTTCAACTACGTTGCAACTGAAGACGCTAATCATTTTATTTGATGCCTAAATGTCAACGATTTACTACTGATTCTAATGTAATTTCCTCGTATATGCATTGTGCATACAATTTTGGTAGCGATTTTTAAGCAGTTTCATGTGTTTATCGTGTGATATACGAGTACTTCTATGACCCACCAGATATTAAAATAAAAATATTTTTTTTGAGTTCAATATAAAACTATCAATATATTTTATTATAAATAGTCACAAGCAATAATGATCAGCATACATATAAGATTATTAAAAGACATCAATTCTTGAATACCAAATACTCAAACTTGTCCTTGGGGTTTTGCATATAGTAATGGGAAACAAACTTAAACATATTTCCCAAGACGTAAAATTTTCATCAAATCTACGACGTTATATTGATCTTGCTAAAATGTGATGAGGCTATGCCATTTTTAAGTATCTTTATTGGGATAAGGCCGATTGAATATTGTTTATTTATGAGAAATATCCAGGTAGGATATTAAATTATAGCGTTCATTTTTAACTAATTCGCCATATTTTTACTCACGTAATATTAAAATGTAGAAAATTTTGAAAAGGTGAATCTAAAATTTATAAAAAATCCTGTCCTGCTTATGTTTACACGAAAACTGTAAAAACGTATTATCTATAGAGGTTTCGGTCAGGTCAATCACGATAATAGCGATTCGTGTCATATACATATATCTTTTTAAAAATCCGGCCACGCGCGGCTTATATTTTAGCAATGTCCATGGTGTTCGTGACCGTAACCTTACCAGACGATGTCAACTTATCGCCTTAAGTTTAGGCGCACGTACAACAGACAAGGATCAAGAAATGGTTTATAATTCGCAAAATAATCCATTCCAAAGGCGTTTCCAACCATGATATACAAGTACACGAAAAATATATCTTTGACATAGTTGTGAACATGTTTAAATAACAGTCAAATGGCACAAATACTTGGCATGTAATGCACACTGTACTTTCGCAATTCTTAAAAAGATTAAGGCCTTTGTTTTATGTTTGCGGAGACACTGACACGAAGGCACGCTGCGAAGATAAATCGATGCCGTAATAATAATCAATATAAATACGTTTTATTCTTGAACGCTCATCATTCGCTCTACTGGATTGGATTTAATGTTATCAATGATATTCTTCTCAAGGGTTCTATAATGTATCCGGTAGTAAAATATGAGACATACATTATATATATATATATATATATATATATATATATATATATATATATATATATATATATATATATATATATATATATATATATATATATATATATATATATATATATATATATATATATATATATATATATATAATTTAACCGTATATTTGACTGTTGAAAATACAATTCAAATATTAAGCTAATTAAAATTCTTAACTTGTATAAATAACTGTAATATTTGATATAAATAAAAAAACATATTAACAAATTGTTTGTCATAAATATTTTATTTTATATTTCATAATATATGAATATATTATGAATATTATGAGATCCGGTTGAATAATAGCATCATAATACATTATATTGTGTGTGCGTTGTCGCATTATTTCTACGTTTTATGGGTAACAGCTTAGTCATGTGTGGCTTCATCAAAGGTTCTGGTTTGACTTGGATGCCCTTGCCCATTGCTATTTAACGTTTATTCAATTGTAAGATTGACGATATGGCTAACCTACTTTGTGTTTATCTACTGCATATAGTGAATAACAATAAAATAATTGAAAAATGTATTTGTTTACTTTTTCACATACATTTCTTCACGCTGTATCTCGCACACAGAAGGGTGAGCCTAACTCAACGCCGCTTAATATTTGGCATATTTTTACATATATACAGCGGAGGGAATATAATGTTATGACACTCCGTTGACCACTTTCCGCCGCATTTTTCGGGGCATTGAGCCTTGGTGCCATAGCGCAGAAATGAAAATATTGATAAATAATAGTTTACTTCCTAGAATGGGGATCGAACCCACTCCCGTCACGTTACAGTCACAGCCTTGTGCCCCCGAGCCACGACGACGGCCTAAGCATCTAAACTTAATAACATGTCTCTTTATAAGATAAACAACATTCATATTTCAATGGTATCCATTATTTTTTAATGTTACACGATAGCTCCTAATAGTCAAGGTCTGGTTAACATTTAGACGCTACATAAATTTAATCGAATACTTAAATCCTATTTCCGTAAAAAAATATTGATAGAACCTTCATGAAGTATTGTTTCTTCATGTTCCGCTTTTATAGATTTACAAACAAATTGTTTTAATATTTTTTGTCAAAAAATATTTAACGGCTACATAAGCTTGAACATAACACAAACATATTATGAATGCAAAAGACCACAATTATTAATGTCATAATAAACAATTTTAAAATTCATATTCTTACTGTCGCGTTCCTTTGTCATAATTTTGAAGATTTTCGTGTCTAGTTTTGTAAAAAAAAATATGCACGCTATAAACTCCTGGTAGTGTTTTTAAAATTTTATAAAATAAAAAAATATTATTGTGTCAAGGTAAATTGATGACGCCAGTGTGTTATGTCATGCGTTCTCCTATGTTTGGACGGCAATTTAGGCGCTAAGTGGCTGTATAAACTGTTGAAGGTCGCTTGCATCCGGCACTCACTAGGAATCAATCAGACTACGAACTAGTGAAAGTGAACTTTCTAGAGCTTTTTTCCAATAAAAATAAGACAAGATGTATAAATTTAAAACATGCTAACTCTAATTTATTAAACTTAACATCATAATTATTAATACAAAAAACCAGTTTCACTCTGTATCCCGCACACAGCAGGGTAGGCAGAGGGAACCTCGTGTTAATACACTCTGTTAATAAATGTAAATAAATATTTCACTTCCTCGAGTGAGGATCGAACCCACAACCAGTCGATTTTACAGTCACACTTTGTGCCTCTGCGCCACGACCGGCCTCAAGTATTAATACTAACATTATTCAATAAACAATTTGTTTTCCTTATTATAAAATGATTAGAATCAACACATTATGAGACACTATATACGTTAATAATACTTAAATAACATTTTTGAGTATCTGATAAGCATTTAGTTCCTGGGATGCTATTGCTAGTATTTACGCTAGCCAATGTCGTTAGCACACTAAATACTAACGTACTCACTACTTATGTATTGACAGTAAGTTGGTAATGAATAAAGAGGTATGTTGGGACATCAATATGTCGAGGTTGACTAGAATTTTGATTGCATTAAAATGGTAAATTCAATAAGACAAAAATATGAATGTATGATGTTTATGTTATTATAAAATATAATTTCTTTTTGTTATTTTTAATTTAAATATTTTCGTGATGTGTGTAACACAATACCGATCTTAAGTCTTCAAGAAAAATATGGCTTAATAAATGCTGAATTTAATATCTGACAACATTATTGTTCAATGGTCCTTAGGTTTGGTGACCTCAATATAATATTTATTTAAAATTTGTGTTCATGTTTTTCTATTTCAAAAATGAGCAAGCGTTTTTTTTGGTTTTACGTACGCGTTTACTTTTATTATATATTTTTACAATTTCAATACACAACAATATTGTGTAAACATATACATAGTAATTATTAGGCCGTATGTTGGAAACAGCAGGATGTAAAACCTCGCCACCTTGGATATTTTATTCAACTAAGTGTTAACTTGTATATTAGTTATTAAAATATAAATGAGATGTTCACTGTATACATTAATTGTTTGAATAATATTTGTCATTGAGTAAAAATTCTTTAAAAATATAATGGTCAACATTAGATTATGTGATAAAACACAATGCGACAAAGTTAGATAGTGGAAATATTTCAAAGTCTTAGCAAAGGTAAATTTAACAATTTTGTTAGCAGTCTTAGCAGATTATAGTTTTAGTTAAAAAAAACTAGAAAATTTGAATCCTAACTCAAATTTTCTATTTACATTTTAAATTTTAATTTTTTACCTACTCGTATACTTGTTTGAAAAGTAGCATGGTGGCTTCTTGAGCTTACGTCATTGTATAGACCGCGGTACCGTGCTTATGCCTGTCAGAGGCGAGCTAGTCGCACCCTCAACCTTTAAACTATTCTAATCTCAAATTTACGTGCCGTTACCAAATAATGAGTTCGACTCATACGTACAACCGGAATATTGTGCAAATCGACAGCTTTATAAAGATAAATAAAGAAATGATTCATTTAACTTATTTAAAAATTTTATTTCATGTCATCGTCACTTGGAAATTGAAAATTTCTAAATATTTAATAATATATTTTCTTTAAACAAGTGAGTCGGTTCTTGCAGAGTGTATTTCCTCTATAATAATGGGAAAATGTATTAAAATCACATTGACAACTACAATTGAGTGGCACTAACTATTTCGCTATAATCAAAGGTCAGAACAGTGCCACTATTTCTTTGTTTTGCGTCGTAAGAGAAAGTGTATAAGATAAAAAAAATATTTATTTATTTATGCTTGCAAAACCAACAACGGGTCAGTAAGTTATTGTTAAGCTCTCGGAAGATATTTCAAAAGAATATCCGAATAATATTAAAATTTACCCAATTACAAAACTTAATGTAGTTTACCGATATAGTAAAGAATAATAAATATCTTATAAAATATTTGGCCAAAAGCTGGTTAGGTAATCCACCAAAATATAGTCACAGGTCATATTAAAGTCTAACTCTATGTATACCTTTTATATTTATTATTATTTGTTAGATTTAAAAAAATAAGAAATGCTTGAACATGACATTTAAAGAAAATCTAGTTTAGTCATATTTTGTTTTTACTAAAAGGGACATAAAAAATCTATACACGTATCTTTGACAATGTACAGAACGGACAACGGACTCTTAACTGTGAGTTTTGAGCTGAGATAGTTCATTGTCAAGTTCGGCAAATTTTATTTTTCCCGCCTACTATATTTCCGATTCAACATCACTGGCGAGATGAAATGGTTGATTGACAGTACAATGAGCGAAAGAACCAAAGGCTCGTCCGTCAAACCCATTGAAAGATTCGATGTCATTGTCCTATTATGTTCATCCTTGCATCACGAATGGTCACAACAGGTTGCAATATTAATACACAAACGGTGTCGATAAGAAAGATTAAAAGTTTCATAATTCACAATTGCTGTTCCAACTTTAATAAGTTGACTATTGTTACCTTTCTTAATGAGGCGTCCATTGGTGCGTTATATAACTGCGCTATAAGTTATGAAAATAAACACGAACAACTTTTATTATGTCATAAATCGGCCGCTCAATATTACTCAATAATTATTTCATTTTCATAACTTTCTTAAAAAATATTTTGCCACCAATACATTGGTATTTTGTGATTTGATCTTATGACATTGTTTTAAAATATTCAATTGTTTTATTGAAATTATTATAAAAAAATGCGATCTGGCCTTCTTTAATAGTTGCTCTCGGAGACATGGTTCTAACGGTCTTAGTGTATTCTAAACTGTATTATGCTTCGAAACAATGTATGAATTGGTTTTATTTATTATGTCTCTATTGTAAAGACGACCTGGGTTTTTTCATCAACTAATTTACTATCCATCAATGTTTGTATCATTGCAAAGACAAAAAGATCTCCCCTCTCTTTAAGATGAGAAACGATTGTTTTAAGTTATTATATTTTTTCCGGATTTATTTAAATATATTTATAACGTTTATAAATGCGTGGGAAGCTTTAGCCTTTTTTGGATTCATCAAAACTGTTATAACAGTATTTATATACCTTTTGATAATAAACGAGGTCGTTCAACTTTAAATTAATACAATAATAAACTATAATGCTATGTTATGCACAATTAAATATTGGGTTGACTTAAAAATCTTTTATGTATTAGTTTTTTTTTTATTTTATTTATTACTGTCAGGAAATATAACACCGCGGTTTAACCTTTGACAATATGCTTAAATTAGTTCATAACTTAGTTAACATTTAAAATGTATACTTAGAAATCAAGAAGCCATAATTAATAGTCAAGTCCAAGGATGTCGTGTCTTTACGTTATTGAAATACTTTTAGATTCTTATTCAGAATGTATCACTATATTTCTTAAACAACTCTTATTCTTGTTATTTAATACATTACTTAGAGAAGGGAGATTTTTTTCTTTTAATATTTTAATGTTAAGATAAAACATTTTAGTAATACTTCCTATTATCATTTTTACGATAACTTTTTTATTATGAAAGAGTCGACTCCTTACTATAATTATTTATCGAGCGTGATTAATAGCTTTTATGATATTTATCATATGCTGTAACTGAGACTAAGCCTTATACTTTACTTATTATTAAATACGATCATTGAATAGATTTTTTTTTATTTCTTCGCTCTGGCACCAAGGCCTGGCGTTAAGTTCCGCCGCTCAACATGCAATGCCTCGACACAAAGGTTCCCTAACACAAAGGTTCCCTATGTTTATCCTAATATAAACGGGATACAGCGTAAAGTTGATAAATGGAATATGCTTTGCTTTAAGTATATGTCAAATAGAAGTTCGATATTCAAGTTCTAAATATTCTCTAATCAAAAGGAATTTTGCAAGCACTCTAGACGAAAACTATCACCAGTTTGGAGGGCAGTTATTGAGAAGAGCTAGCAATAAATTCAACAGTACAAATAGATCTTTATTTTTATATTAAGTTTAGTTGAATATATTTTTCGGCTACCTAAATTATATACTTATAGGTTAACCTTAATTAACATGAATAACATTATTTAACAAGATTACAAAACAACCACAAGGCGTTGTGAATAGTAAACCGAACAGGGGACAATTTAATTTTATAACGTCTAATAACTGTAGATTGATGTAGATAGATTTATAAAAAACTTATATTGAGAAAATGTAAGAATTTGTTTTACGAATTTATAAATAATTTTGTTGTTTGAAGCTTTCACAAGCTTTGGTTATATCAAAAGTCATAAGAAGTTTTAAATGTAATCGTAATGATATATATGCGCAAATAATATATTTTTATAGCATTCCAAAGTTAAAATTATTAACTTAGTATGTATCTTCACGTGTTATTTTTTGACACACTGGTATAACAGGCTTTCGGTCCATTAAAAATATTATCTTGTATACTCTTATTACCTTGTTAAGTAAGAAATAACTAACGACTATTTCTTGAAATCTCTTGAATATTGTTATAAATTATTTATTTGCACGAATTTAAATACTAGTCTAGTTGATTAGTAAAGTAACAAATTAAAAATAACTGATAAATTTAATAATCAACGCAAGTATGACTCACCCGACGTGAAGCGTCAAGAAAAGGTCAAGGTTATTATAGGTAATATCACATTTTTCCATCATATAAATATTTAAAATAACGTATAAACGTAGGTATAGTACATCTAGTTATAGCAATTCAATAAATTAAGTTTAATAGTAATAGAAAAAAATAAGGATATTTTGCATGTATGTTAACATATTTACATACGTATTTTTAAAATCGATTTTAACTTTTTTATCGATTAAAATATATTTTAATAAAAACATGGGAAAACCTCAAATGTAGAAGACATACGATTACCTACAGTTAATATTAATGTGTATGTTATTAAATATATTTTTTTTAATAAAATATTACAGATAAAACTTACCAAAAGGTAAAAAAGTATTCCCGGCGCCATGGCACGGGGGATGGCCAGCCGGCCTCTCCTCTGGGTCCGGTCCAATTATACAACACAAGCCTTACGATACAGCCTCACGCCGGCTAACCCCCAGCTTAATTCGCTAACATGTCCCGCTCTCCAGCGGTCGGCTTTTAAAACTAAATTGTGCAAACTCGAAGATGCGCCTCTTATATTACCTCTTACGTTAACGTCGAACACCGCAACGTATTTGGCATATAGGTGGTTTGGCATGTGTGGGTGTATTTTGGAGACGGTTTTGCAGGTATGTGTGACTTTGACATGTGATCGTCTCTGCGTGTGTGTCAAACGTTATCTGTGTCCTTTTACCATATATCTTTCTAAGCTTTATAAATCTTTATCAAGAATATATTTTAAAAAATCATTTCAGAATATAATTCATCACCAATTCCCATTAAATTAATCAAAGCAATTTTTTAAGTGAATCTTTTATTTTGTTTCGGTCTTTCAAATGAAAACTGATTGAATATTTATTAATATAATGTACATAACATAATAATTTATTGGGATTTTTTTAAATTATATTTACTTGACTCAGATATATTAATTCGAAAGCGTAAGTTAAGACTTTATATTTTTTTACTCTACTATTTAGCAGAAAATTGGGGAACAGGTTCCCTTTGCCTATCCTGCAATGCTATACGCGGGATATAGCGAGCAGCTTGAAAACAATAATATTATAAGGTATAAATTATTCGATTTCGTAGAAAATATTAATTAATGCATTCACAAATATTTTAAAAGTAATAAAATTATAAGATAACTTCAATTAATATAATATTTTTAAATTTAATGTAAATTGTTAAATAACATATAATATATTTAAGTTTCTTGTTTTAGAGTTATTTTGCTTATAAAGTAATATGAAGAGTAAAAAAAAGCCCTTTTTTGTTTTCAAAAATAATATAGAATGTATGTATTGTACAATGGAGTGAATAAAGTGGAGAGTGGAGCGGTGTATGAATATGAAAGTTTTACGTGTATTATTTATCACTAAGCTAGCTTAAGTATATTTTAAAAATCTTCATAAGTCATCTTCACATATAGTAGACAGACAAAACATATTGTGTAGAATACTCTGACATTGCCTTATTTCGCGACGTTTTAGGTTGAGCGGCGTAGCTTAACGCCGTGCTATATATTATTATTGGGAAAAAAATATATTAAAGTTTGTCATTTCAGGGGTGGAAATTGAATCCACAACTAATTCACTTTCAGTCAGATACTGTATTCTGCGCCTCAACGGCGTCACATGTTTTTGTCTCCTATATTAATTCCGTATAAAAGCTATTTCAATAATTATTATTACATTAAAATATTTAAAAAAATATTTTAGATAAATTCTAATGGTGTGCCATGAGTAGGTTAATGGACCCATTATAATATATTTCGATGGTTTATTTGGTGTTTGGGGTTAATGTTATTAAAATTCAAATGATACTCGTGATTTTCGCGAGCTTTGCGAATTAAATCATGAAACCAGTTCAACCGTTCATTGTACGCATATGGTAAAGAGTTTCGTAGCCTTGATTTAAAAGAAATTAACTTTGTTTTTTAATTGTAATATTACTAAAATTAATACATTACATGAGACCGTCGTGGTATTTTTTTCATTTTGCATCTTTTAGGTAACGAATAAAACGTTGCGTTGCATCTGAGGAGTAATCTTATTAACGCAAGTAAAAGCTTTTTAACTTTTATTATAACTTTTATATAACGTGTTAGATATCAATACATTCTTTATTTTACTTTTTAATCGACTGCTGTAAAAGGAGAAGGTTATCAATTCGGCTGTTTTTTATGTTTGTTACATTTAACTGGGTGAATTAAGTTTGATTATTCTTTTTTATTAGAAACTAAGGAGAGCGCTACCTTTCCGTGTAGTCTTTTGGTCAATGTGAAAAAATCACAAGTCTTAAGTATAAGAAATTAATTCCTCCGAACAGTTGTCCGGGGAATGACATTTTTTTTAGCTTAACGCTGTTATAAAATTTGTTACATATAAACATTTCAAAGTAAACATTATGATGATAATGTATGACTTAGTGGTCAGATGTTTCCAAGAAGCGAAAAATATTTTTTCCTTTTCTAGTGTACAATAACTAACATTTTAGGGTTCCCTACAACCGCTTACAGTAAGATTCTATCACATTACGACACAAGAGCCACAATACATACATATGTATGTATATAGTTACAAAAATTGTTGAAATAATTCAAAAATCTACGTTTTGCACATTACTAAACGGAACTCTAATATTAAAACAATATTATGTAAGTTGTCAAACACGGCGCCAGATTAATGTTTTCTATGAAAAATGGAAAGCATTTTATTTTCTATGCTATTTATTTTTTGTGTGTTATTTAGAATTTATTATATTTTTACAGAATAATTAGTATGAATAAAAAAAACTATAAGATTTAATACATTATTTCCTTTTTGCCTAGTGCTTACATAGCTATCTTGTTGTTTATACAATATTTAAATTGATTTATAAATAATTTGCATAGAAATTTTATTTTTTTAGAGTCCCGCATAAGAAATTGATAATGTCAACCTGGTAATATTTGTATATATTTCCTGCTCATCTTATTTTAGTTTATATTGGAATTTTCATATAGCGCGTAGTAATAACATTTACCATCATATTGTAATGAAAAACCATAAATCTTCTCTTTCACGACGTAAAATTCTTTTATGAAATTCATTATATTAGAGTTGTTCGGGAACCCTGTATTAGAAGTTGTTTCGTTTGTTTTAAATTTTTAATTTTGATCGAGGTGTATGTAGGTACAATAAAAGTCGTCATTGTATAAATTAATAACAATTTCTTAAAAAAAAAAGAATTATTATATATTGTTTTTTAATCCATACCCATGGAATAGTGCTAAACTTCATATTTTTTCATACATATATTGATAGGGCGCTATGGAATATTGGAGAGACGAATGATGTTAATACCAAGAGTTTTCTCATTAAATCTACTCTTCCTTCTCATTAAATCAAATGTATACAACATATAGTTTTTGTAAAAAATATATAATTCAAAATTACTTTGTATTTGATTTGCAACCTAATTAATAAGTGAAATAAAAATGTTGTTCCTCTTTTTTTTTAAATGAAACTTGGCACAGGTATAGTTTATATAGAGAAGGAGTGAAGAATACTAATATTTTTAAAAATAATGCATAGTAAATATAATAAATTAATAAAATAAACACCATTATACACCTTTATACAAAGTGGCGTACACGTTGCTAATGCAATGCTTATTTTACGCTTTAATAATTGATTCTTTTGTTATGTATTTAAATCTAGTCTTTTAAGTAAAAAATAAAACACGAGGAGCAATGCTACTTACCTACTGGGCCTAAATTAGCATAGAGGAATAGAAGAAAACTGAGGACATTTCGCCACACGCACGAGGTACATAAAATATCCACGGTCTTATCTGAACGGGAACACTCGTAAGGGGTTTGTAGCATTCACTCATTTGGCATATATTAGAGTGCTCTATGTAGCCGATGGAACTTCTAATAAAAAGAATTTTAGATAGACAATGTACAGAATTTTTGGTAGAAGCACTCACGTCTAGCAAAAATTCTGTATATTGTATAGTAGTGTTTGGATTCATATATTATTTTCATCTAATTATAATCTAGCTCCTAGTGGTGACACCTGCTACCTGCCACCTACGTAGACGTCATTCGTAGTAGATAATTGTAGATAATATGATCTTACCAAAACATGACCTTAAAATATTTTTATATGATGATATCTATTTTTTTTTATAACAGATACAAAAATATAAGGAATAAGGAATTGCTAGTGAGAAACCTCAATAAAATCTAAAGTATAAACTTTATAGCAAACTAAAATAAATTACAATTTTATAACATTGTTCTTTATACCATTATTGAAATGTTGAGCTATAAAAAAATAAAAATAAAAACATTTGTGTGTACTTAAGTACGCATGCACGTTAGAGATAATACTTCCTTGGCATATCTACAAGATTAAATATTAAAAGAAAGTTGTATAATAACGCATTATCTACTTAAATATTTTTTATTAAAATGACATAAAAATCTAAAATATTGACACATTTCATGGAGTCGGTTGTTCATGATGGTATCACCGGTTCATCGTAAAAATTTACTCTCATCATATATACTAAACGCGCCAAAAGAAGTATAACTTGAATAAATTAAAGTGTCCAATGCAAGCAGCTTTGTAATAGAGACGCAAATTTAATTTTGAGTAGTTACGAGTTGGTGACTTGTTTTGGTAGCTTCATTAATTCCTAAATTGAAGGATTATACATCCAGTGCTAAGAAATTCAATTTTATCTATAATATTATCAGTGTTTCGTAAGTATGGTGCAAATTTTTTCCTATTTAGACAAGAAGAATGAAATATAATTTCTTGCCTTAAAATAAATTAATATTAAATACTTAAAAATTGAGATTAAATAACATTTATTATTGTATTTATCAAATTAATTAGTATGTAATACATAAATATGTATAATTTTAATATTATAAATATAAAAGTTAGTGAGGATGAATGCTTATCCCACTTTCAAGCAAAAACTACTGAACGGATTTGGGTGACATTAAAAAATTAAATCTAATTAAATTAACTTATTTGGGTGAAACTTAAGAGTAATATTGCTTATATATTAGAATAACATATATGCTACTAATTATGGACAGATTTTATAATTTGGCTATATAAGCGGGCGAAGCCGCGTTTGAGTGGCTAGTATACATATATGAACGTACATTCACATATATATTTAGTGACGAATTGTTCTGATCACAATTAATAGATATTTTTAAGTGGACATTCACCTCGATGAAATGGTCGACGTTTTTTCAATTTGGCGATAACAGGATTATAATAAATAGTTATATTGAACTTGGAACGAATGAAAAAGGTAGTTCGTGTCATTGTGAATTTACATCCACTATATAATAACATGTTTAATAAGCTTAGAGCGCTTGTTGCCCACCTCGTTCAGGATATCGATAAAATATTTTTTAGAAGTAACAATTAAGGCTATAAATTATGTGATAAAATTTATATATTTTAAGTTGTTCTTGCAGGTTTGTGGTATTCTTTTTAGACGTAATTCAGAATGTATTTTAAGTATACACTTATGTCACTTTATATTTATTAAGAAATAAACTTTTAAGAGTTATGCTTAAATTAAAAGTTAAACGAATGCCACTCAAGTTCTTTTTCTATATCTTCATAAGAGGTTTATTTTGTGTCTTTCTTTATAAAACATATTTTTTAATATAATTTTACGCATTGATGTAATAATATATTGGGTTAAAATATTTTTTTATATGAATAATTTATTTTTAACGGAAAAGTATTGAAATATTTAATGTTTTTATTTCTTCGTACTGGTGGCGACACAAAAGGCGTGGTTTTGACTTGACCACTCAACACGCAATGCCTCCAGAATTCAGCGTCTCAAAAATTGGTTCCCTCTATCTACCCTGTTGTGTGTATTTTTAGCCAACTTCTGTAAAAGAAGAAGGTTATCAATTCGACCGTTTTTTTTTGTTTTTGTTACCCCGGAACTTTCACTGAGTAAACCGATTTTGATGATTCTTTTTTGATTAGCTTCCCGTGTAATCTCGTTTCGGTTTCGTCCATGTTTAGCAATGGTATTTATCGAAAAATCACGTAAGTCTTAAATTTGCATTAAATAAGTGCACGACAAATGGATGAATAACTCAATATTCCGCTGACTTATAACTAATGGATGAATAATCAACTTATTTCAAGGGTAATTTGATGAAAATTTGGTTAGGTTTTGATCCTCAATTTTAATGAAACCAGAGAAGAAAATGAACCAGATGTCATAGATCTGGTCGACATTGAAGAAGTTCGTTTTTTTGTGTAAAATTATAATTAGGATGCTTCACGCTGTATCCCGCACACAGCAGGATAGGCAAAGAGAACCTAGTGTTAATACACTCCGTTCCTCACTTTCTGCCGAATTTTGGAGGCATTGCGTATTAAGTGGCAGAAGTCAACGCCGCGCTTTACCTCGACACCAGAGCGAAGAATTGGAAATATAAATTTAAGTAAATATTTCATCTCCTCGAGTGGGGATCGAACCCACAACCAGTCGGTTTTACAGTCACACTTTGTACCACTGCGCCACGAGTGGCCTCAATAATTATGATGCGATACGTTAATTTCCCACTAATTCTAGTGTAGCCAGAGTCCATTAGTGACATCGAGGTAAAGTTATAAAAAAGGATTTATCCGTACTTTTTATTCAGGTATTCATTAAAATTAAAGTTATATTATATCCTAACATATATATTATATAATACGATTCTTGGGAATCTTGCCCAGTGACAAAGGTCCAACATGAAAGGATTTTTTAGAGATAATAATTTGTGTTAAGGTGACACACTTCTTCTGACCACAGGTAACTGAATGCGCAGGGATAGTAGCCGGTTATGGAAAATTGAATTAGGGTTACTTAAGTAAATTTATTTGGCGTTAGGTTAAACTGAAACTTAGTCATTGAAACCGTATATCCGATACTAACAGCCTCAAGTGATGATAGCATCTTTCAGGAGCTGCATCTGAAATCCGTCTTGGGAGCAGCAATGTTGTGAGTGAATTTTTCCAGTATTAGATTTGATAACGTCTATCGGCAGATCCAGTCACCAATATCGGAATGCTTCTATATAAATTTAGGTCCTTGAGGTTGAAACTGTACAACAGCCCTTCACAAATTGCCTTGTGAGCTTATAGCATACTATTTACTAGTAAACTAGTCTCCTGCAACTTCGCTGGCAAGGATCCGTTGTCTATAAATAGTGCCAAAAAGAACAACAACAAAATTAGTTTTAAAATTGGAACGTTGACTTTCTAAGCTAACATTTTTAATATTTCCATAGTATTTTATTTATTAGATAGCGTCTGCATAATCTCACTTACTTAATTTACTTCGAGGTCCTACTTTATGGTATCACATTAAGATGTTCCAGGAAGTGCTCATCGCGCTGAACAACTTTTTTTTTATTTTTATATTCAGTTTAAGCTGAACTGCTATGGTTCCTCATTAGACTTTTGCTTTTGTGTCAACACAAATTTTTCATCATAGGACAAACTCTTGCAGATTAGACGGGCGGCTAGGGTTTTACTTTAAGCCTTTGAAATAAATTATAGGCTATATGTTGTAGCACATAGACAGACAGAAGATTTATAAATATATATTTCTAGCTTTGTTATTTGTAAATACAAGACTCCTAGACATATATATTTTTATTTTATATTAAATGTACAGAGTTGACCTCATTTAGAGTATTATTACATTTTTATAGATTATTACTAACGTAATTGTTTATTTGTAAAGGAACTTTAGGTACATTTTAAGTGATTTAAAAAAAAACTGCTTTGCTTTAACGGAATGGGCAAAGTATTTATTTACCTTCATATATAGTAATTGGATGCATACAACATTCCTGATAAGGAAGATCTTTTTCGTGTGCAGATTTTTCTTTTATTACATTCACTTAATTATCGAAACAATGTTTTAAGTATATATATTTATATTTGCGGGGACAGAGATGTGTATTTTCGGCGCAAGTGATAAAGATAGCGGTATTGGAAAAAGTCGATTCGTGTTGCTTTCCATTCTTTGAAGGCAACGGGAGGCAGGAATCGCAAAGAGCGTGGATATTAAGCGGATTTTTTTTCCTTGTAATCCGTGGGTTCATTGACCGTGCTACCGAGCAAGCTCGATCGCTTTACTGCTTACAAACTGACGTTAACATGATATATATTTGTATCTTGTGCTAAAAATATATTTATTTTCCATTGGATATTTAAAATTTTGTTTTTAAGAATTAAGAGTAGGTTACATTCGATTAAATGCTAACAGGCTGTTTATGGCTTCGTTTCTGCCATTTTATGTTAGCAACTCGGGATTAAGCTTAGTGCTTTATGAAACAAGTTTTTACTAAACTTCAATGTAGATTATACTTAAATTTGCTGCATAATTTTAATTAAGTCACCAAAGTGTTTTATTTAACGCCGGGTAGGCAAAATTTTCGAAGTTTTATTGTGCAAAGTATACTTACAAATGTAAATTTAAACTTTAATAAATACGCCGACTTCTTGATTTTTCCGTCACTCATTTTTTGGCAGACACACCACCCGCAGTTGAAACTACAAAGCGTAGAAACCTGAAATTTCATAAAAAGGAGTTCTCGAGTAGTGTAAAAGAGTGTTTCTGAAATTTCTATGGAAATGGGAAGTTATGGGTAAATAAGGTTATAAAATAAAGCTAAAAGCTAAAAGCTTTATTTTATAACAGAATATATTTTTCTGTATTTTGAAGTAAATAAGTATAATTTAAAATTTATTTCTTCTTTCTTCTGGAAAAATATATTTTTTAAGAATAATTTAGATATTTTTAGTAGTTATTAAAGGAAAAAACAATTACGGCTTACTGACCTAACGCAGTATCAATAAGAGTAGCAAAAATGTGGTTCAAGCGTTTCAACTTGTAAAAGCGGCGTTGAGTGCTGCCACTCAACACGCAATGCCTCCAGAATTCGGCAGAAAGTGGGGAACGGAGTGTTTTAACACAAGGTTTCATAAATATTTTTCAATTAAATAAAAAAAAAATTAGCAGGATGAACCGATGATGAACCGATAGGATACTTAACTTATATAATTATAAGATTTAATACTTCGATAACTTCTTAATAAAATTAAGTACAATAGCATATGTCTGTATTATTCTCTGAGTTCGCTTAAATAGCTCCATTTTTTTTTTAATATTAGTACTAACCCAACTCTTGTTCAATCTCTATCTGTAACTTTTAGAATACGCTGATGTTTTCTGTCCTGGTCCTAAATTCTGTTTCTCTTTGTATGCGTGGTAGTCTGCCTCTTACAATTTTTTTATATATTTACAAGTGATCCTCCCTTTATTGTTTGAAAAAGCATTTAATTTGCTCTTTTAAGGAGCGTCCTTCATTTAACATCTATCTCTATGACAAATTTTTATGACAAATCACTTCTAAGTTACTAGTTACCAATCCATCTCTAAGCACCTTTAGAAAGTCGTTATATGCTCGAATATTATTAAACACTTATCCTTCTTTTAGTTTTTTTGCGATTTACATAATGTGTTTTAAATAAACATAAGAAAACGTTACAGTAATGTAATATACGAGGAACTGAATGAAATATTACTCATATGTTTAGGTTAAGGATCTTATGTAAAAAAAATCTACCTAATCATACCCGGATGAAGCTAGGGAAGGTAAGTTGTATATTTAGTTCTTCAAACATAGCAGAATGATGACTCACAGGGTTATGATGTCAATTAAATATTTAAATAAAGAAGTAGAATTTATTTTATTACATTAGTAAAGACATTTTCAATCATTCGCTTGTAACAGTGCCTATAATGTGCAGAAAATATGGATAATAACAACAAGAATTGTTTAATATTGTTATGGGTTTGCGTTTTCTCATTTCGGGTATAATTTGGCTATCGATATTGTGCAGGTAATCAAACTGTCAAATCAATAGTTAGCTATTTGCATACAAATACAAATAGAAATATTGCACAAGCTGTCGCATATCCTTACGATGACATTTTAATTGATGTGAAGGCTAGTCTAACATAACGGTTTTAGGTTTCTGATGAATTTAAAAAGACTAGAGGACCGTTGACGTATACATAATGCAATAATACACGTTGCCATAGTAACGTGTATGTCAATTTATAAATACTAAAGTGTATATTATATTGTCAAATGTACGTATTTATTATTTATTTAAGTATTTATTACACCAACAAGGTTTAAGACAAAAGAACAAAAACAATCATACAGAAAAGCATTGGTGTAAGGGCGGCTTTATCACCGCAGGTGATTTCTTCCAGGCAATCCCTACAGTAAAAGGATCATAGAACACAGGATTTTAGGTTGGTGTAAAAAAAAGAAAATAAATAAATAATTAAAATATAAACTTACATAAACGATAATAACATATAATACATACAAGTAAATATGTAAAATGTAAATATGTAGTTTGTTTTATTCCTCACTTTATGAAATTTTATTGGTACTTCAGATTAGCAAAGTTAATTAAAAAAAATATTTATAAAAACAAAACCCCGACTGCGTAGAACTAAAAAGAAAATAAACTTATAATAGTTTATTAGGATTAACAGTCGGGACCTCTTTAAACGATGCGGGGTTTCTGGTAAAGATTTTATTGATTGAAGAATTACTTATAGAGGTAGAGAAGAGACAAAAAAGTACTTTTGGTATAAATTAAGTAAACAATAAGTTTAAATTTAAAAATTATAATATATAATATCTATAATTAGGCCAGTCGTGGCGCAGGGGCACAAAGTGTGACTGTAAATTAGCACGAGTCCCACTTGAGGAAATTAAATATTTAATAATTAAATTCAACTCAACGCCGCTGCAAACGGCGGCGTTGAGTTCAGCCACTCAACACGCAATGCCTCTAGAATTTGGCAAAAAATGGGGAACAGAGTATCTTAACACTTGATTTTCTCTGCCTAGTCTGCTGTGTGAGGAATACAACATGACGCTGAAAAAGATGTTCATTTTCATTATTTTTCTTGAATACCTACTTCAAAATTCTTCAATTCCATAAGATTTTATATAAAATATTAATATTAATTTTGTAAATATCTAACTATCTTTGCTATATATCTCTTTCACCTGTAATATTTGCTTTTTTCCTATATTTTATGGGAGTCGGCATGTCAAAACACGTTGCCTGTATTTTATAGTTTATCCAGCCTTACCGGGTAGGGACGTGTCATAAAAAAAGTAAATATTATCACCATACGTTATATGTTCCGTTATATTGTGCATGTACTGTAAGTTTATATAAAAAAGACATAATTTTAGAGAGTGTACAAACTTGATTGAATTTTAATAAGTTCCATATTGGTATTTTATAGGTATTATAAAGCTCCACAAGAATTTCACGAAAATTCTGCTCTAAAGGAGGTAAATTGGAATTCTGCGAAAGTCTACGTCATATTAAAGCCTATGTTAATAAAGTGTGAATTCTTTATATTGAGACTAAAATATCAGAGCAGAAAAGTCCAAAAAATTTAATGTCAAATGTAATATATAATACCCACATTGAGACTAGAAAACTATCAAATGTAGGAAAATCGAACCTGAAATTCTCATCAGAGTCACCAAGTTCAGGTCCGATTTTCCTACATTTCATAATTTTGTCTGTTGTCATTTCATAGTTCATACATTTGAAGTATTTATGTGGGTATTAGACCCTTAAAGTACCGTGTACCAAATTTCATCTCTCTAGGACTATGGAAAGTACTAGTTCTATATCGATCAGTGAATGAGTACGTGTGTAAATCCATTTTGAAATAGTGAAAATTTCCTTTCGCATGACTTCGGAAATATATCACCTATAATTTGAAATAAGAATTGTATAGGATAACAAAAGGTACGAACCATAAGTTTGTAGTGTAAGAAATAATAACAAAAAAAAACTGGACAAGTGCGAGTCGGGCTCGCTCACCGAGGGTTCCGTAAAATTTGGAGGAGAATTTTTTTTTAGGAAATCGTAGGGCCGTAGATCTAGGTATAGATATGGCTTGAAATTAACCTCGATATCTCTAAGCGTTCCTGATATAAAGGCTTTTAACAGACAGACATACAGAAAGACAGACAGACGGACAAATACAGAACAGATCTTATAAGAGTTCCTTTTTTTCTTAAATACCTTTTATTTGGGTATTACAGAAGAAGAATGAAAGAAAGATGAATGCTGTGGAGATGCGATCTCTTCGTAGAATATGCGGAGTCAGCCTAGCTGATCGAATCCGCAATGAAGAGGTACACAGAATGGCAGGTACCAGCGAGGATGTCACGGTGAGAATGAAGAAGAACGTGCTCAGCTGTTTTGGGCACGTCGAACGAATGAGCGAGGAAAGAATGGCAAAAAAGATTTATGATGGAAAAGTGAGTGGTAAGAGAGGTAGGGGGAGACCTCGGTTGACCTTCGAAAACACAGTATCAAAGATACTGGAGGAAGGTCACGTAAAAAGCATGAGGATCCCCCGGAGGGCATGTATGAAGAGGTTGATGACAGTGGACGAGGCGAAAGAGGTATGTAGAGACCGTAGCGTTTGGCGCTCCATTCTCTCTGACTACCCCGCTAGGGATAAAGCGTGAAGTTAAGTTAAGTTAAGTTAAGTTATACCTTTTAAGAACCGGAACCTGAACCCTAAAAAGCAATATAACGAGTTTTTCTATACCAGGGTTCCTGAGATTAACGTTTAACCAAAAAGGCTTCAATTTTATAATATTAGTATAGACTATGTAAATTACTCTTGCATCTCTTGGAATTTAATTTTGAAGTGAAATTGTATTGCCATGTGATCTTATTACGAATGGCCGTTATAAACGGTGGTACTTAAGATAAACTAACTACGTTAAACTAGATCGATTCAAAATAAGAGGAAAATGAAAAAATGATTAAGAGAATGATATTATGCAGTCACATATAATAATTAATAACCTTGTTGCGTGATCGCCACGCTTTTTATTGTTTTGTTAATTTTATTTTGTGATTCTGTGCGCAAATATAGTTTTTTTTTATTTTAAATTTGTTTTTATTATTATGTTATGTGGATAAGTGCTATTCAATCATATATGCCATACCATAAACACAAAACATTTCTGACCATTAGTTTAAGTTCGCAGTTGTTTATATCGAAATTAAATTCCTCTACGAATACTAAAAGCTTTCAATTTCATTAATAAATCTTGTTCGATGTTTAGATAACCTATGTTTTTAACAATAAAGAAAAACTTTTTTTTATTTTGTGCTTAATTTGCCAAGTTCTGATAACCATGATAATGCACCTATTATAGCATAAATGAAGTGGTAAAAATTTTAATTATAGGTATATAAAATGTCTATATGGTCTTTAGTGTCTATAACGTCAAGAGACCAATTAGAGTTAATGGATATTTATATATTATTATTTTAAAACACAAAGATTTTTAATCAAAGTAGATATATATTTATTTATTAGTATGATTCACACGAAAAACATATTTAGCATAAAAATATAGATGGAGATGATTTTTTTAGCTATAGATTGATCTAGATTATTCTAGATAGATAAAACAAAGAGAAGAGAAGAGAACGGCTAGATCGATATTCATAATTTCGAAATAAAAAAAATTACATCAAAAATATATTTAAAAAAATGGTACTTAAATTACAATGAACTTTATATTTTTGTATGAATTCATTTTATTACACAAATTAAATCATAATTGAGTTTGGTTAGAAATGAACTCGACAAACCAGTACGTTGACTGTCAGGCGGTAAGAACTTTTGTAGGAAGTAACTTATGAAGCATATTATTTTCAACTTTACACTGTGTCCTTTATAACGCCATATACGCAATTTTTCGCCATTTTTCGGCCGTAATTAAGTTATTGAGTGTTAAGTAGCGAAACTCAATGCTGCGCTTTGAGTTGACTGGCAGAAGTCGGAACTTAACTCCACCCTTTATCATAAATAAATGTAAAGTAAATAAGAGAAATGAAAATACTTTAATTTTATTTTATTTCTTTGAATTTCATCGAACACATAATCAGCACGTTGATAGTTTGTTCACTATGTCGCTGTCGCACTATGCCACAGCGGTTAACATTAATTAATAAAAAAATAAAAAAAAGATTTGCTTAATTTCTTAAAATATTCTTATTTCATTCGTATTTTAAGCTCAATTAAAAATAGTTACATTAACACTCATTTTATACCTAGAGTTTGTTATCTTGTTATTCTTATTGATAATTTAAATGTATTTGGTTTAGTCTAACGAGCTTTTTATTTAAAAATATGTATGATCCTGTTTAATTGAAAATAAAAATAAAACTCTTACCGGCATTCAATTCATTAATTCAATCACCAGTTTCAAGGTCATTAAAATCTGAGTTCGTGTATTAATTGTAATTTATAAGTTCAGCTCTTCACGTAATTTTTCAGTTTATAAATAGAGATAACAAAATCATGGATGTATATTTAAATTAGAATAATATATATATATATATATATATATATATATATATATATATATATATATATATGCCCACTTAAACTACATGATTATTGAATTAATAAAGAGAATTTATTGACAGCTATAATGAATTCTAATATTATTTTTTTACTACATTATCGTAATTTTTGATTTTTTTGCATTAAAAAATTAAATATAAAAATATTTTTATGTTAAACGGTTTTATTACAATAAAAATAATGTAGATAATGCACTAAAAGCTAAAAAATAATTCGGTAAGTCCTAGCTACAATCGCAACAATCTCCTCATCAGTCTGGTCTGATAATAGACATACGTCTGATAAGAGATACGTTCAAAATAGGTACTCTTACACGTATGATTTCAATAGTAAAGTCGTTAGTGTAGTCTTTGTTTTTCCTGTAGAGTTAGGCTTATAAAAATATTTCAAGCTCCTTGAAAATTGAGATATATTTTCTTATGGGTTTCTCATAAAGTTCCTTATTTTTGCACATAATAGTAAAATACAACAAAGTTTATGTACGCCTATGTTACATTTTGTCCGCATAAATTTTGTCTAACAAAATCTCCTGAGAAATTTTATGTTTTTACGTATAGATTTATAGGAAATATAACGTCTCCGTAAATGTAACTTTTTATATGCACGGCAAAAAGACAACGAAATACATTAAATACTTTACATTAGGTTATGAAGGTAAGATGAGATTAAATTTATCTAAAAATCCCTTTTAAAATGAGGCTTCATAAAACTTTAAAAATTGGTTTCTCTCAATAAAACCTCTTGGTTTGTTTTATATCATTTTTTATACAATTCGTGACTAAGCGTAAGCCTTTATAAGCATAATATGATAATTAACAAAACGAGTTTGTCTACTGTTCGTCAGTAATTTTATATATTAAATGATTACAATAACGACTTCGTTGCCGTGGATGCAATATCAATAAAAATAACTCGAATGACAAATTCATGACGTAACAACGTGAACAATTTAATAATTTTTTTTAAATATATAAAGGGACCTGTACCAAAAGATAATATTTTTATTTTAAAAATGGAATATTTATTTAAGATTTATATGTATGGTGTTTGCTTTAGAAAAAAGTTTAGGGAGTTAAATATCATTAAGTTGAATTTTGAATACAATAAATATTCCAGTCCTTTGCGGAACCAGTAAGAATAATTCACAGTTATTTATTTCATTTTATTTTAAAAATATATTTTTGTGTGTGTGCAAAACAGGATTTGCCAAACTTCGGCAATATATGCAACAGTTAAGATAAGACAACACGAAGAAACAAGATGCCGTAAATATACTGAGTGGAGAACTCCGATATTCTTATTTTTTTTGTTTTTATATTGTTTTCATCATTGGAATATATATTTATATACCTGATAAGTATGTATATAGCTAGAATATCTATAATACTTTTTTTATGTTTATAAATTAGATTGGTGAGTTATAGTAATTTCTATAATAAACAATTTGTTGCTTTAGAATTGAGTCATCAAACAAACCTTTAAATAACCTCACTAAAATAAGAAATTAACCAAAAAGTGGTTTTAGTCCTTAAGTGGCTTTTCCTTTTTTGGCGACTTTATTTGCAAAGGTTTCGCATGAATAAGGAAATCATAAATTTCATTGCGATCATTTGGATCCGTTGTAATAAAAATATATGCGATTATATCTATTCATAGGTAAAACAAATGAAGGACATTTTAATTAAAGTTCTGTAATTTAAATGTCAAACGGATCGAAGGTGTCTTTCTTTTTTCATAAATTATGTATCTGTCCCAAGTAACAGTAACAAAATTGGTTTTCTTAAAGATTATTTACTTTAAAAGAGATTTGTTTGAATTTGTTATTTTTTAGGATTTAGAGAAATTTATCTTATACTTTATATGCAAATTCTTTAATGCGACTTTAAGTAAGTACTTATTTGAAATTTCATGGTCTTCATCCGCCCAATTCTTTTCTCTTCTATTTTGTTTTTCTACAAATTATTGTATGATTCGACCTGAAGGAATTGAAATTACTTTTTATTATACATATATCTTGCAGTGCTCATTGCTCTATCAGATGCGAATATTAATAGGTTAATAGGTCTTAGTCACTAGTCTGAAATAAGGGAGTGAAAATAATGCTTCAAGGCTGTATACTACTAACACAAAGTGTCTACTGGTAACGGAATTTACGGTGCCTTTGCTGTATTGATGTGAAAGAGAAACATTAGGATAAGTGGATTTGGCCGTAAAAATAGCAGTCAACTGATGTTGTTAATCAGCGAAACGTGAGTAATACAGAAGAAGAATCAAAGAAATGTGATGGCTATGAAGATGTAATCTCTTCGTATTATATACAGAATCAGTTTAACTGATTGATTCTGCAGAATAGCCGGTACAAGCGAAGATATCACAGTCAGTTCTCGAAGTGCAGTGAAATAATGGTGTTCAGCATTGCATATCACATGAATACTGTAGGGTTGTAAGAATAAAGTAGAATGAATTTTAGTTCCAAAAATAAGACAAGAATTAACCACGCTCATGTGCCCCTATTTTATTATTTACAGTTCACACTATTTTATTTTCTAATCTCGGTGGACACATAAATCAATTTTAAATTATTTTTGAGACGTAGAAATTCCACCACAAAAATCCCTTCAAGCTAGTTTTACTCGTGCTTAAAACATGAACGGAACATGGAACGCTGTTATGTATTTTTTTATAATGTTATAAATATGTGTTTAAAACCGAAAGTTTTATTTTATAGAAGAGTGAGAAAAATCTACAAACCTAAATCTTACCAAAGAAAAGAATGAGCCAAAAAATTATAAATTGAGGTAAACGACCTGAAATGTGACAATCATAAAGAGGTTAGTCCACCCACATTAAATTTTGCATTTTAAAACTAGTTAGTAGTTTTTCTATGGATATCCTTATTTATGATAGTGTTACAATATAACGAAAATTCAAATTAAATTATATACTGGATTAGATTTCTCCATTTACTAATACAACCACAATGAAACCTTTAACCCGTTTTTGTTATACAGTACAAAAGTAAACGTAAATTCAATGCGCATATTAAAAATTGTGTACTCAGTCTAGACAGTATTTTTTTCATAATATTTATAGTCGTGATAAAATTTTCATATTACATTAATAATTAAATATTTTTTTTGATCACTTGATTTTAATAAAAATTTTAATAAGACATAATAGAAGTTACTGTCGTAAATTTTTGTTCTAAGAAATAAAGTCTAAGAAAGATAGAGCTTAATATATTTCTATCATAATTGAATAAAGTTAATCAATTAAGAGTAAAATGTATTAAATTCTGAAGGTATTGCGTGCTAAGTTGCCAGAACGAGGAAATGGAAATATGAAATATTCCATACCCTCGAGTGGGAATCGAACCCATAACCCGTCACATATTTGTGCTCCTGGGTGCTGCCTTTTATTACGGCGTTGAGTTCCACTAACGCGCGGTGTTTCGGATTGTAAATGTTATGATAATCAAAGAAAATATTACCATTTTATCTGTTTTTACATAAATCTTAAAAAAAAACGTTATCTTTCTAAAATGACAAATAATGTTCTGCTATTTTGAATATTTAGCATATATATCTAGTCATTTCAAATTATGGTCACTTTTTTAAATGAAATTCACGTGAAATTCTTAATATAATAAAATCATTGAATACAATATTTTATTTGTATTTGTACTATGTTACCAAAAATATTATTAAGGATTTTTCTATAATAATAATGCATTTATTATTATAGAAAAATCCTTAATCCTAGTCTTGTTTGGCATTTATTAAAACTCCAAGTATATGTAGATTACTATATTAAATATAAATTTAAATAGATATGCCATCTCTTCGAGTGGGGATCAAACCCACAACACACACACACTTTGTGCCTCTGCGCCACGATTGGTCTTATCAAAAATAAATTACTAAAATTAAATTATGCAAGGATAAATTGAAAAATAATTCTTCAATATTTTTTGTCATTAAAATGAGAAAAATTGTAGTCCTTTAATTAACAACAATGCATTGCAACAGGACATACTCTTAAAATAACTAAGCGGAACTATGATGCCATAATATTTATTTATTAATATTGCGTGGCCTCGACTATACAGATGTGGCAATTTAATTATCACATTTTCGTCATTTCCATGTCAAAATTTTAGTGTTACCTTTATATTATATGTAGAGTGCAAATTTGTTTATTAGGATTTTATTTTTGTTATCTTCTTACCTACTTGCTAACTTGAAAACATAAACTTTAAACGTCATTTTATGCACTAGAATGTATTTTTTTTTAATAGTATTATATATACCCAAGACAAAGCGCGGCGTTGAGTTCCACCACTCCACGCAATGCCTCCAGAAATAAGAGTAAAGTGGGAAGCAGAGTGTTTTAACACTAGGTTCAATCTGCCTACTATGCGGCATACAGGGTGAAGCTGTAAAAAAAATAATTGCCTAATATTCTTGAAAACCTGACGTTTGTAATTAGTCCAGTATAGTGAGGTTCGTAAATTTAATACAAGTTGGAATTTTACGACAAGCAAAATAAAATCAGTTGTAAATTACGTCAGATGCGTCACTATTAATATTTTATATGAGCATATTTGTTATTTAGTTGTTATTTAGTGGTCCGATTTGATTTTTGCAAATCATGCGAAGCAATTTTGATTTTGTATTTGGTCTGGAGAGGTGGATTTAATATTATGTGCTTTTGAGGAATTTTCTACGTTAAGATTAACGACGTTGCCTAAAATATCTAAAAGAATGATTAGTGGAGACGTTTTTTACGAATATTCAATTTTATATGAACCCAGTGAGCTTGAATAATCATATTAGGCAAAATTGTCTTTAAAATATTTTATATTTTTAGAGAACCTAGCGAAAACAAGTCGCAAGGGGATTGTGCAGGCAAATCTTATTTCGGTCCTAATGTTTATGTAAAAGAACATCGCGGCACTCATATTCATTACATTGATTTGACAATGAACGTCTCGCCGTACTAAAAATAGTATACAATAACATATTAAAATTCTCTTTATGCTTAAATTGTGCATTCGTTCGAATAAATAATGTAAATAAAGAATTGAATTCACGCTGTTTATATCCCCGTTAGAGTAATTTATGACTATTAATGGTTAAATTACATTATTTTCTTTTTATCGGCTTTATCTGTTTATAAAACTTAATTTTAACTTAGAAAAAAGATATCTAATATTCTATTTTTTAACTATTTTTTATAAATATGTAAGGTAGAAAAAGTCGACTGATAACTTTCATATATCTTTCTACTATACACTCAAATCCACGACACTTGCAAGGTGTCCAAACATAATTATTACAATATTATTCTTGCTGGTCAAAAGTGGTGTTTCGTCGTAACGTTACTCCTCCTAGACCTTTACTCCTGCAGCTCTGACATTTTGCAGGAACGTTGTGGACGACACGGTGATCCCGGCGAACTTAGTAGGCGGTAAGTAGTTGGTGATAATTGCAATTGTAGTTTTGGAGTAAACGATCGAAATGTGTTCCATAGAGTTAAGTTGGGAAACCTTTAGAAATTCACGCGCACAGATTGAACTTTGACTAACCTAACTCAGCGCGTGTGGACAACACAGAAAATTTTGCGCAACATAGCACCGTGCACAGCACGTGGCTGATCATAGTATTAGACAATCATATCAGTATTCACTTTAGTAAAAAAAGTTTAAGCTTTATAATTATATTTTATTTCAATGACGACTATTTTATTTTAAATGCTTGTAAAATAATAAAAATATATATTTTTAATAATCAATTGTAATTATAGCTGAAAACAAAGTCGGTACATCGACGAGCATGCCTTGTATTATGACAGTTCGGTACGCGGGGCACGTTTTTTTCTCCGCTGTCTTGTCTTGAAAGTCTTCATTGTAAGATGTGGATGAGTACTGAATTATAAATGTGGCACCAAGAGATGCTAGCGATGTTAGCTTTCACATATTTGCTCTCCCACACGAAGGTACATAAAAGTAGTTACTATATGTAGGTATATAATTATGTGTTACATGTTATACACATTCAAAACATTGTATAATAAGGTTAAATATATGTTATATGTGATTAGTAGGTATATTTAAAAAAGACTATTTTATGGTATTTTGTTTTGTTCTCAACAACCAATATAAATTCAACTTTCAAGATTTTATGTATTGTTAAAATATCCTATATTTTTTATAAAACTAATGTAATTTTGAGAGAAAAACGAGTTTAGTCTCTTAACACCTATTGCCATCAGAATTCTGCGAAAAATAGAGAAGGAAATGTTTTATCACCTGATTGATTCCTGCTACCCTGTGAGGGATGCGTGAGGCTGTAAAAAAATATTTTATATTACCGAGTACATACCACACACTTGTGATTTTTTGTTACTGCCGAAGTTGACATATATTATCGTTATTAATATTTTTCGTTTTTTCGGTTTGGTAACGAGGCAAGCGCGGGAGGTGGAGTACGTAAGTGTCTTAATGGAAACGGAGTGTCTTGACACTAGGTTCCCATCTGTCAACCCTGCTGTGTGCGAGATACAGCGTGAAGCCATAAAAAAATAATATTATATTATCGAGTGCATACCACACACTTGTGATTTTTTGTTATTGCTGGAGATAAAATTTATTAACGAGTGAATCCGGACAGTTAAGTGCTTACGTTCTGCTTTCGGTCATAATCACACCATTTATTTTTTTATATGCATCAGGTAAAAAATATAAGTTAATTATTTGAATTAAATTGTGTGCGTGCGTCTAATAGCGCGACAGGTGTTGGGATTGATTCCCATCCGATAAAATTAAATATTTAATATTCTCATTTCTTTGCTCTGGTAATGAGACAAAGCATAGCGTTGAGTTCCGCCTCTCAACACGCAATGCTTCCCAAATTCAGCGGAAAGTGAGAAACGAAAGTGTCTTAATGGGAATATATTGTCTAAACACTAGGTTATCAGGTTCCCTCTGCCTACTATGCTATGGATACCGGATACGGCCCAAAAATTCATTAATTTCTCTTCCATTCTACAGATCACTTTTATTTTCTAAAGTCGATATGCTTAATATAGACAGCTGATACAAATACCATCGTCGATGCTTATACGAGTGCTAAGTAATTCTTTTAATATCTTTGAAGCTTTGTATGATTTTTAATTAATATTAAAAATGACTATACATAAAATATAGAGATACTAGATATTATGATTATACTGTTTCACATTTAATTTAAATATTAATTATATTTTACAAAAATATATTTAATAATAAGATTAATTTACACAATGTAGAATAAAATATATTTTTAGCTTTACGCTGTGGGCAGGCACGCAGAGGGGATCTGGGAACGTTGAAACGGTGTTGGCGGTGAACGGTGGTGTCCTCACTTTTCAGCTGAATTCGGGAGGCATTGCGAGTTGAGCGGTGGAACACAACGTCGCTTACTCTCGTTACTACAGCGAAGAAATAAAAATATTAAACACTTCATTTCCTCAGTTGGAAATCGAACCCACAACCTGTCGCGTTTACAGTCGCACGCTTGTACCCCTACGCCACAACTAGCTAAATAAATCTAAATATATTACATTAATTCAATTTATACTTCTGAAGCAAGAATTACAAATAATAAGCAACCAAGAAAGTTACTCACATTGTTTCATATAATCTTTCTAAATTTTGGTGTTTGCTTTGATGTAACTTATTTACACCCGCGAAGCCAAAGCGGGTCGCTGGCGTATAACAAAAGTTTTAATCACAGTCATAATAAAAGTCACATTATTAAGCTAAGTGTTACATACATACAATGGTATGTTAAAGAAAAAAGTTTTATTTAGTTTTTTTAATAAAACCAGCTTCACGGTGTATTCCGCATACAGCAGGGTAGGCAGAGGGAACCTAGTGTTAATACACTCCGTTCCCTTACTTTCTGCCGAATTTTGGAGGCATTGCGTGTTAAGTGGCCGAACTCAACGCCGCGCTTTGCCTCGACACCAGAGCGAAGAAATGGAAAGTAAATATTTCATCTCCTCGAATGGGGATCGAATCCACAACCAGACAGTTGTACAGTCACATTTCGTGCCGCTGCGCCACGACTGGCCTCAATATAAAATGTTCTTGGTTTGTTGATAATAACGGAAGCACAGCTTAAAAGTTATTTTAAATAAAGAAATAAGAATGAAAGGAAACGTAGCTCAACTTTATAATCCTTTACTTTTTATTTTTAATTTGGATGTGAAAATATTTGATAGTTCACGATGCTATTTAAGTATATTACGTTATTTTATTTACATTTAAGTCACCGTAAGATGGATAGGTGAATTCTAGTAAAACTTGCAAATTTAAAAAACTTGC
Organism: Heliconius sara; assembly: GCA_917862395.2. Taxonomy (NCBI): domain Eukaryota; kingdom Metazoa; phylum Arthropoda; class Insecta; order Lepidoptera; family Nymphalidae; genus Heliconius; species Heliconius sara. Next base: position 5,993,240 of record OU860792.2, read on the forward strand.
AGGTATAAAAATAATTTACTCAGTTAATAAATTAATTATAAATAATAAATTAATTATAACTATAATCTTTTTACAGGCGCCTTCATGCAGCAACAATTGACAATTTGTAACTGATAGCGACATGATCAGTTTAAGTTGAGTTTGAAATTAAGTTAGAAACAGCGCACATCCGACAACGGAAGGCACTGTGTTGTAATAAGGTTTCACGTTAGATTATCAAAGCGGAACAGGATCTCAGTTGCAGTTATTATAATATAAACATCATTTGTAATAATATATACTTTCTACCAATATAGCTACTTAATCTGCAAAGGTACTAGAAATCATTTGGTACATATATGGGACTTGGTATTAGTATAATTTAAAGTAAATACTTATTTCCTAAGAGTGGAATAACACTTAAAAATTTTTAAAAATAATTTAAAGTAATTACGAGGATAACTCTTTTTTCTAATTTGTAATTGTGGATTTAATGTAATTCTGATGTATGAACAGTATCATGATCATCACGAGACACTGCGTGTTAGGTGGCGGGATATATCGCCGTAATTTATTTTACCAGATCGAGGAAAAGATTGAAACCAGGACCATCACTTTTAAACGTTGTTAAACACAGCTAAACGTTGGACCACTCCGCTGCGCTGGGCAAAAAAATATATTTAAACAGCTTCACGCTGTATCCCGCACACAACAGGGTAGGCAGAGGGAACCTAGTGTTTTTAGATACTCCGTTCCCCACTTTCTGCCGAATTCTGGAGGCATTGCGTGTTGAGTGGCAGAACTCAACGCCGCGCTTAGCCTCGACACCAGAGCGAAGAAATGGGACTATAAATTTAAGTAAATATTTCATCTCCTCGAGTGGAGATCGAACCCAAAACCAGTCGGTTTTACAGTCACACTTCGTGCCGCTGCGCTACGACTGGCTTTAATTATATAATAAAATAAAATGGAAAAAATTATATAATATTACAAAAAGAACAATTGGTTCATCATTCTTATGAATCTACTTTGTAATTATAAATTTCAACAGTACTATGCTATTTTATCTGAAATCCAATTGGTGTATATGATCGATCATAAAAAAAAAACAAATAAGTTTTTATATTTGCAAAATCTTTGCGTAGGCGTCGTATATGAGATCGTCAGTATCAAGAATGACATTTAATGTTATCTCCTGCCAAATTGATGTTAATATCTCATTGCTACATTACGAATATATCACTAAGAAGTGTAAAGAATTGTCTATTTCTATATCTAATTATGAAAGTTTCTAAATATCATTCACAAGAATAGTACAAAAAAGCTAAGTTAAGCTCATACACATTTTTTTAAGGTTATTTTTGCTGAAATTTAAAGATATCTTAATACAGCCACAAAATAACCGTAAAAAAACCAATGTGGTCATAACATTTGCATTTTCCGTGCTATAACGGTATTTATGAAAATTTTAAACAGTAATAATGTCTTTTTAATATATTTTTTAAAGTAGTACAAATTTAAAATACGATATGTGTAGAAACAAAGACATTTTTATGTCACATTCATAAATTTTGACGGATTCATCGAGAATTTTAACGAAGTAACATTGTGTTTGACATGAATGTAAACAAATTTTACAAGGTGTAACGTCTTAGTTTTTTAAATAAATATTTGTATCTATGGTTTAATGTTCTATAAAAAATTCCTATACGTATTTGAAATTTAGTTATTTAGCTTTCTACGCCCACCTTTACTGTTTCGCAAAGTATTAGGTGGACCTAATTTTTTTTTGAATACTTGATCTTATCTTAGGGACGTTCATAAAGAGGACAATGACTTGGAAATCTTACTCATGTGTGCTTAAGATTTTATTGACATAATGTAACTGTCTTAAGCAAAATGATTACATTTACATTGTTGAGTATAATGGAATATTCATGTACGGTTGGAAATATTTGATAATTCAAAATTTAAAAATTTCGTATTCTGGATCGGGGCTGTCTTCAATACCATCTTCTAAATGTATAATTTTTTCCACGTTTTCATTGAATGTTACAACGGATTTTCTTGGCTTTTGTTTTTGTTCTCCAAATTCATCATTGTCATCTGATTCGTCAGTATTGTCCTTTAGTTTATCGATGGACTGTATAACTATAGGCATTTCAGGTGTAGAAATGTTTACTATTGTTGAGCTTGGAGCGGGCGGTGGTTCTTTTTGAATGTTTTTATCGTTTTCGGGTTCCGCTCTAACATCTTGAATCGGTACATCGAGCATTTCTTGCAGTCTTCTTTCGCTTCTCTTCAGTTCATCGATATTTAGTCTTGGTTTTGTGATACTTTCAATTTTAGGAAATTCACTTATGTCACGTGATGCTAAGCTATTACGATCACTAAATTGTTCATAGTTTTGTGTTTTCCTCCTATAATCAAATAATATATAATTACAAAATAGCAACAAAATTTAAACAAACACATTTAAAAGTATTTTTTACCGACTTAAGAAAAAGGGGATCGACTGGATTTTTTTAAAAAGGAGGTTGTCGTCTGTATTTTTGATGCTTGTCACCTAAGAACTTTTGAATGGGTGAATCGATTCTGATGATTCTTTTTTATTTGAAAGCTTTTAGTATATTAATATTGTCTATTTCAGACAATGGTATCAATTAGAAAATCCCATAAATCTTGTATTTTGCTCTAAGTATGTGCGTGAGAAATAGACGAATAACTTAATATCCCGTTAACCAATTTCGAATATTCTTTTTTTATCGGAAAGGATAGATTTAAAGGGTTGTTTGATGAAAGTTTGGTAAGGCTTTGATTTTCGAATTTGGTTAAAAGTAAAGAAGTCGGTTTTTTGTGTCTTGCAGTGTTTCTAATACTGTAGGACAAGAGTGAAGACAAAAAAATAATACACAGCATAACCAAACAAAAAACTATCTTACCATTTCAAGAAGAACCATAAAGGTATGGCTAAAAATACAAGAAATAATAAAACTGCAAGGACTATGGTAGCAGCTAAAAGGCCGGTGTGTGCATCACATACTTCAATGTTTTCAAGATGTTCTTGTAGCGTTTGCGCCCTTGCTATATCAACGGTTGCTGGATTACTATTGGTTATATCACTGTAAATAGTAATATATAATTTTTAACAATGTGATTGTACTTAATATTAAAAAAATATAAATATAATAAGAAATAAATCTGGTAAAATAAATATGATATTGATTTAAGAAAGTCCAGTCGTGGCGTAGGGGTAAGGGTGTGACTGTAAACCGGACTGGTTGTCCAGCGATTTCCATTGCAGGAAATGAAATATTTAATAGTTTCCTTTCTTCGCTCCGATATCTAGGGAAAGCGCGGTGTTGAGTTCAACTGATTGAGTTGAGTCGCCACTCAACACGCAATACTTCCAGAATTCAGCGGAAACTCAGGAGCGGAGTGTCTTAACACTAGTTCTGTCTACCTACCCTGTTGCATGCGGGACACAGCGTAAAGATGACAATAAATAGATTTAATAATTTGTTTATGTCGTACTTAGTTAACTTAGTGACATCAACAGGCTCATTCTCCAACAATCCATAAACATAGAGCTGCAACGATGCGCCAGGTTCGCTTGTTGCACGTTTTTTTCTTGCTGATTCTTCATCGCTGTCAGAAATTACCACAGCTCTTAATACTTTCAAGTTATATCCTATAGCATTACTAATGTCAGTCATAACAACATTTTCATCATCTAAGAATGAGTTTCGAACAGTCAATACAGCTATTTGATGTTTATCAAGTAGTTTTATCTGGAAGTTACAAAAACAAAATTACAATTCTAGAATATTCTGCATGTAAAAAAGTACATAACGTATATTTCTTTTTACTATACAATATTATAATGACTGAAATAGCACAATAATAAATACATATATATTCAGTGACATATTGAAATTATTTGAATTTTTCTGGTAAAACAAAGCGCAGAAGTGACTTTCACCATCAAACCAACTTTACCTCTACCCCTACCTATACTCGGGAAGCAACAAAAAAATATACATAAATAATATTTATTTTAAGAACAGTGGGTGTCAAACAACCTGTTAACTCGACAGTAAATAAATATGATATGTAAACAGAGGTCAACCACGTAAAAGTTCGTAAACAATATTTTATTCTTTATTTTGGTTTTACTAAAAATTAAAGCTTAGTTAAATTTTCTTCATTTTTTTAAATATATTTTTTTATAATATTAAAAATATCTCTTTAAGACTGCACGAATAATTTAGCCGTAAGACTTATAAAACATTTGACAAAAGCTATTTGTATAGTATGTAAATAAAATATATAATTTTTAGAAATATTTATGAATGAAATATTTATTTAAATTTATATTTCCATTTCTTCGCTCCGGTGTCGAAACCTAGAGCGGCGTTGAGTTCCGCCACTCAACACGCAATACCTCCCATTTTCGGCGGAAAGTGGGGAACGGAGTGTCTTAACACTAGGTTCCCTCTGCCTGCCCTGCTGTGTGCGGGATACAACGTGAAGCTGATTTATTTTGTTCATTTATTTATTTTTTTATGTTTATAGAATTGGATTTTTTCTAATTTTTATATTAAACTAATTAACTATAAATAAAAATATGTAATATGGACTCTCATGTCATTTATAAGCTTAAAATTGCAAAATTTCATTGTGTACCTTATAAGATATTTTCCAGCCATATTTGAGTTATCACGGCCAAAAACCTTAAAACAACAGATGCTCAACAAATACATTTTGTGGTTCATATAGAATGCAAGACGCAGTAGCACTTGATAAGTGAAAGATAAGATTATTCACGGCTTGATTTAACCTTGCATATATTATTCATTAATTATTTTATTTATTTTATTAAAGTTACCTAAGTATATAACAATATCCTTCAACAATTGATTAATGCAGTTTTGATAAATTATTAAAATATGCATTCTTAGCCGTCATATTTATAAATTACAAAGACCTCGGTGTTTATTATGATTTAATGTTTTAACAGTAAATATTTTTTATCGTGATGAACAGGATACAAAACAATGGTATCTGGCACACCCATTTAGATCTCATACGACTTAGTTACATATTATCTTTTTTTTATGACTATGGTGACATCCATTGTCCACTCCCACAGAAGACGGCGGTTGTTTTGTACCTAATCACATTTAAGGGGCACAGCCGTGTGGGGTCAAGCTGACGTTCGTGGTTAGTCTCTTTTGGCACAAAAACAAGTTTGCTCAACATTTAAAAATTTATAATATTGTCGGTTTAACTGGCTTTACCGCTATTAGAACTGGTTTAGGTTAATGTTGATACAAAATTTGCACGTTGTTAAAGGAAACGTTAAGCCGGTAAAATTTATTTATTTTATTAACTTTAGTTAGGTACTTAATTATATGTATGCTACCTGTACATTTCGTTACAAGTAAGGTAATATTTATAATTTATCTGATAAGAACTAATGTCCGATATATAATAACCTACGCTTTATCATAGAAGGTATATATACAATGAAATATAGAAAATATTATATTGTTAGCGAACTGAGAAAGAAGAGGGTAATGTCGATGAAAAAGCAGTGGAATTGTTTCAATCGGGGGCAGTTGCTTGTAGGCAACGGCCCTTATTGAAAAAAACTCCTGTGAAGTATTGTTATTAGGTGATATATATCACTTATTGCAATCACACAGAATCTCTTTCCGAATAGTTTAGAAAAATATAGACGATATGTGTTTTTATAAGTATTTTTTTAAAAACGTTAACCGCTTCCGATTTCTAACAATATTTTAATCTCACGCATCTTAAATTTTGCCATGACGAAAAAAGTGTTAGTTAAAAAAAAAGTTAGAGTTAGTTGATGAGCAGAATTCGTATATCGAAGTGTGTGACTTACTTTAAAGGTGCAATGATCACATCTTGAAATGAATTTGAGCTTTTTAGAACAATTAATAAATAAAAACAATATTTTTTTTAATAATAAAACAAAATCTATTTATAGCTTTTATAAAATTAACAACGTGCAATGCATTATTGTTGTTATAAAATAAAACTGAAGTTATTGTTCTGCGACGATTGCTTGTTCAAGCATGCAGTTGAATTCTACCAATATAAAATCAGCTTTACGCTATACCTCGCTCATAGCAGGGTAGGCAGAGACCTAGCATCAAGATACTCTGCTCTATTCCTCACTTTTTGTCGAATTCTGCAGGCACTGCGTATTTATCACTACACCAGAGCTAAGAAATGAGAATATAAATTTGAATAAATATTTCATTTTCTCGAGTGTGGATCGAACCCAAAACCATTCGATCGATTCGCTCGAATGGTTTTGGGCGCAGCACTCCGACTGGCCTGGACCAATATATCATTGTGTATTAATAGAATCTCTTCATGTTTTTTTAAATGTCATTTCTATGCATCTCGCAATGTACCAAAAGTGTGGAATGATAAAAATATGTACATTAAATATTATGAATTACTACATTCTATTTAATTAATAACTAGACAGCTAGATAAAAAATAATATTTTTATTAATAAGCTTTTATTAATAAACTCTTTGAATTATATAATAAATAGATACTTATATGCAACTTTTTATAAAGCATTCATATTCCAGGAGGTGCAAAACAGTGTTGCTTGATATAAAAATATAATTAAAAATTTTACATTACCGCAATTAAAAATCGCAATCGCAAAATTTGAATAAAATAGATTCCCGTAGAAAATAATAATGAATCGTTGGTATACTTACCACAATATCCAAAGAACCATTTCGGCCTTTCCCATTCTGGTCGGTGGCATACACAGTGAGGCGCGAGTTATTTTGCAATTTCGCGTTGTTACGTACATGCACCAAGCCCGTGTGAGGTGCAACAGCGAGAACGTCTTCCGCGCTCGAATAGACGAGTGCTGCATTCTCACCAATATCAGCGTCGGTTGCCTGTACATTTATTATTTTAGCCAATTTTTTTGTATTTTAAAGTATATTCTTTAATAATTATTATATTTGAATTATAATTTTTTTTTAAATTCATGATTGTTAAAAAAAATCTGATGTTAAATAAAACTAACCTACTTTTTAATGTATTGAGATTAATTAAACAAAGTGTTGTTTAATGATACGTTAACTATATTTTATTTTGTTGAGGCCGTCGTAGCGTGGCACAAGTTTATGACTGTTAACGCGAAGATTGTGGGTTCGATCCCACTCGGAGGAATGTGTTATAATATGTTAATATTTTCGTTTCTTCGTTCTGGTAAAAAGGCAAAGCGCGGCAATGAGTTCCGCCACTTAACGCCCAGAGTGTCTTAACATAAGGTTCCCTCTGCCTACCTACCATATGAAAGATACAGTGCAAAATGAAAAAAAAATTGTGCTTAATTTTTTCATACATTGTTTAAGTAAACCTAAGCGATACTTCGCTGGAGTTTATCACTTCATAAAATAACTTAAGCGTGAAAGTTACCTTGACGATTCTTTGTATATAAATTTTTAAATTAAATATTTGGATGACTTCATCCTAACTTTATGATTATTTATTTATTTATTTATAAATGAGACAAAAAAATCCTACTTTCTTATAAATAAAAAATATTATTAAAAATAAGGCCAGTTGTGGCGCAGGGGCACAAGTGCATGACTGCACACGCGATTGGTTGTGATTCGACTCACAGGCGAGAAAATAAAATACTTATTTAATAATAAAAAAATAATTGATTTGGCGGAAAAAGGAAAACGGAGTGTCTTGACACTAGGCCCCTCTACTACAGACACTAGGTCTGATAAATATATTGTTAAAAATAATCCTATAATACCTTTAATTCTGTAAGTGCACGCGGTAGTACAGCATCTTCAAGTTCCGGTATGGGATATCCGATGTAAATAGGCTCTTCTTCTTTTCCTATAAATATAGGCGAGTTATCATTGATATCGATGACGATTAGATTCACAAAGCTACGTCTTTCATTGTAGACAATAGTATCGGCCAAGATCCATTTATTAGAGCCATAGTAATCGGTCCCCGGTTCGAGACTCTCTGCAGTTAATGAACGTCTTGTGGCCGGTACTTCATCACTGTCGCAGTGTAGTCTTAATTCTACTTGGATCTGAGATAAAGTCATGAACGCGATTGATTTGTCTTCCCGGTCGATGGCCGTCGCGTGTAGGCCGTCCTCGTCCACATACAGCCATGATTGGTCCTCTGGCCAAATGTTAGATAACGTGTAACGGCAGTCTTGATACTCAGTTCGATTTAAAATAACAAGATTTCGATGAGGCTCCTCTTCGAGTCGTTCTAATACTATTAATGGTGATAAACCTTTTCCGACTTTGCATTCTGGTAAAGCGTCAACTCTTATTAATACCTGTTTTAAAAGAAAACATATTTTTTTTAAACATTTTAGGTCACTGAAAATTTGTTTTTAGTTTACATATAAAATATTTTTGTTACAAAACTACCAGAGCACTTAATCTCTTCATTGTCAGAGACCAAAGCAAAGCACAAAATTTCGAAAACAGACACAAAATTCAACAGTTTTCATTTATTTTATGTTAAAAGTAATTTCCTAATGGTTTTGGCTTAAATGATATTTTTTTTATTTTAGTCCATATCTTGGACAAATGTTAGTTTATGAGCTTAGTTTGCTGAGAAAGTACCCATATGTAAAAGTATTTCTTTCTTGTTTCGCTTATACCAGTGTGGGCAGAGACACTTAGAGTCAAGGAACTTCTCTCTCTACTGTACGTACACTCCAATTCCAAACATAACCTGGTGAGTCATGAAACTCATAGCCGATCTTTGTCTTATAAAAACGTGTAACTGTGTCATGATGGCAATACTAATATATTAATTTTGTCATGTTCTACAATGAATACTATTTCGGAATACGCACATAATGAGATAAATAACACAGATTTTTATCACAAATATTTTTAAAAAACATGTTTATCCCTAAAAATTTACTGAGACTGATTTTTTGGTACTTGAACTTTGCTAAAATTGAATTGCAGCAAACGTAAAGAGTGATTTTGCCCGTAGCAAAAGGGCATTTATTTGTTTAGGCTGGAGCTTTAACAATTAAATTATTACAAGTTTACGTCTGGGACAATCCCCTGTCACATATTACTATCCTCGTACATAACATGACTGCGTGTGATTTACACTGACATTTATATAAGTAACAGGTTCAGTTGTAATGTACTTTGATTGAAGTTACATACTTCAAAGTATATTACTATTGGTATTATGTAACATCATTTATTTTTTATAAATCAAAATAAATAAATCAGCTTCACGCTGCAACCCGCACACAGCAGGGTAGGCAGGGGGAAGTGTTAAGGCACTCCGTTCCACACTTTCTGCCGAATTCTGGAGGCATTGCGTGTTGAGTGGCAGAACTCAACGCCGCGCTTAGCCTCGACACCAGAGGGAAGAAATGGAAATATAAATTTTAGTAAATATTTCATCTCGTCGAGTGTGGATCGAACCCACAACCAGCCGGTGAGACCACGCAAAAACTGAATTCAATATGAATTGTAACTGTGATAGATGGAAGCTTCGAACGATGTTAAATTTAATTACTTATAGTACTATAACACAAATGAGGCCGTCGCGGCAGTGTACCTTGTGACTAAGCACGACGATTGTGTGTTCGATTCCCACTCTGAGAAATATAAAATTAAATAATTTTTATTTCCTCCCTCTGGTAACAACGCAGGGCGCGGCGTGGAGTTATGTCATAACTTACTATCTCGAAAATTCGGCGGAAAGTGGGCAACGGAGTGATTTAATTCTAGTTTCGCTCTGTCTACTCTGTTATATGTGGTAAGAAAAAAAAACTTTAATAAAAAACATATTAAAGAAAGGTTTAACTTACCGGAACACTTGCACTAGCTTGACTATTCTGTGCAGTGGCTACAACACTAAAACTGTGAACACCCTTTGCGATCACTTCTGATAGTATTATATTCCCCTCATTACTTACAGAAATACGATCCTTTAGGAAATCTGGAAAAGTTTGTATAATTTTATATTATTATATAAAAAAAAACGAATTATTTTATAATAATAAAATTGAATTACATAGATTTAGATTTCATTTAATTTAGATAATTATATAATCTCTCTTCTCACATAACTGGAGGTGGCGCAGTGGCACAAAGTGTGACTGTAAACGTGACTGGTTGTGGGTTCGATCTCCACTAGAGGAAATTAAGTATTTATTTAAATTTATATTTCCATTTCTTCACTCCGGTGTCGACGCAAAGTGTGGCGTTGAGTTCCACCACTCAACACGCAATGCCTCCAGAATTCGGCGGTAAGCCGTACGGAACGGCAAAGGGAACGGAGTGTAACACTAGATTCCCTCTGCCTACCCTGCTATGTGCGAGATACAGCGTGAAGCTGATTTTTTTTATCTCACATAACACAATTTAAAATCACGTTTCAAGAAAAATATCCTCAATTAAAATACATGCATATATAATTATTAAAATTTAATCAAAGAGGCAATGTTTTTAATTAGATTATTTATGGTTTCAAAACAAGTTTGGGACAATTTTTTTACGCGAATTTTATACGAATATAATATTATACGAATATGTATAACCTAAGTGAATGTTGTTTTCTTCTTTTTTTTTACTTATACATATTTGCAATTCCTGTCTTTCGTTCAACAAAAAGGCTAATTTCACGTAAACAATTTTTTTTGCGAAGTGTTTTGATATATTTTCGAACACAATTATTTGTTGTCGTGGTAAGTGTTATATACAATTTATACTCTCTGTATACTAATTTTCAACAAAATTCGTATATAATAGTTATGAATGTATACTAAATATTAATATGTTAATCACTTTTGATACTATTTGTATAGTACCTTTGTTCGTAACTGTTTATATTTAGCATTAAAATAAATACATATATTTTGAAATAGGAAAATTTGGTCTATTTGCTAATTAATACCTTTAACGCTTTTGAAGGATTATTTCCAGGAGGATTATATTGATTTATATGTGAAAAGGTTACATGTAGTACGAAGAAGACCTAATTTAAATTTTTATTTTAATATTTAAACATAAACGGAGTGTCTTGACACTAGGTTCCCTCTGCCTACCCTGCTGTGTGCGGGATAAAGCTTGAAGCTGACTTTGCAGGGTTCCGTATTTTATAATTAACGGTATCCTATAAATAGTTTAAGAAAATTCAGACAGACAACAAATAGACACTATAAGAAAGTGATCCTATGAAAAGAACAAAGTGGTACTCTCCCTGTTCCAACAGTTAAGAAAATCTGGGAAAACATCAAATCTTACAGTAGAAATAAAGAAAAATTTATAGGTCAGCCATTATAAATTTATATTTCATGTTCATTTCATACAAAATGTAACAAATACTAAATATTTTAATATATTAATATTTAATGTAAGTTTTTATAGTTACCGTCACTTATGTTAAGGGAATATACGATTGTTTTTCCATTGGTTTCAGTAGCTTGGACTCGTCCCACGACACCCACTTGGTTAACATCCGCCCAAAAGAAGTACGAAGGTGAGTTGAATGTAACGGAAGGCCGATCCTCATCTTCTGAAAAAAAAATGTTATGTATAAACCGCCTGTGCAATTATAAAAGCAAATGTTTCTACAGGTGCTTTTATTTTGATTAACGAAGGGATTTCAATAATAATTACACATTAAAAAAAAATTGTATATAATTGCTTAAACAATACAATATTTGTGGTAACATGTATATAATAAGCAAAGTACTTAGTTCTTTCTTATATTTTTACTTCTGAAATTCAAATGTTGCATAATAAAGCTCCTGCGGTTTGTGCCATTTTGCTCATTCAAGTTGAAATAAAATTATTCGCTTCATGGACCGTGAAATTTAGTAGGTTCATATGAAAGCTTAAACGATGTTTGACGTAATGTTGCGTATTTGCGTTATTTTTTTTTTTATTTTCTGAACAATTGTTTATTTTTTTAATAAATATTTATATAAAAAGTGATAATATTAATTTTTTGGTGAGATTTTTTGGCTGTATGTGATTTTATATGAAAAAAAAACATTTTCACACAAAATAAATATTTATTTTTTTCTAATTTTTTATCACTGATCTTAAATTCAATATCCCTTTCTTATCTACATATACACATAAATTATATATAAATGTGACTGTGTACCTAAAAGATAAAGGGGTTTCTTTCTTGAACAATGAAACTTTATCTAAAACTGATAAGCAAGGGAAGTGTTATTGATAATAAACAACTGCATACCGTGAAACACAGATAATGTTGTAAACAACAATTTTCATATTCTAAGTTCAATAATTCTTAAATCTCTTAAAGAGTACGGATTTTTTTCATATCTTTAATTATTGAGCCCGGCGTAGCGCAGGGTATAAGAGTGTGACTGTAACGCGACAGTTGTGGGTTCGATCCCCACCCGAGGGAATGAATTGTTATTTATTTATATTTTCATTTCTTCGCTCTGCTCGCACCGAGGCAAAAGCCGGGCGTCGAGTTCCGCCACTCAACACTCAGTGACACTGTGAGGAACGGAGTGTCTTAACACTATGTTCTCTCTGCCTACGCTGTTGTGTGCGGGATACAGCAGGAAGCAGATTTTTTCAAATTATTATATATATATTTTTTATTATATTGCAATATAAATTTGATTATTCATTTAAATAAAGTTATTATTTTGCATACAATACAATTTAATCACTTCATTAAATTGTACTATGACTAGACATAATAAATAAGTATTGATTTCACGCTTAAATTTATTCGTTATTCATAATAAATTATGTTAGATACAATGAATATATTAAAAAATGGTGTCATCGTCTTATATAACTCATATACACATGTATATAGGGGCAAATCATTGTGTAGTGTTATTATTGTTTAGAAAATATTTAATATTAAATATACTAACTGAAATTGATATTTAAATAATTGTCTGTAGGTAATCCCAAAAATATAGATAAAAATGTATTTTTTTATAATGAATACTGTAATGTTTAACTATTCAAATTTAATTATTAAATATTCAAAGTAACGTGAATAAAAATCAATAAATATAATTATTATGACTTTAATTTAATTGTTAATATAATTATTATGACTTTAATGTAATCAATAAATGCAGTTAATTTAATTTGTATCCTGTTAGTGCTGCCATCTTTTAAAATATAAAATTTGTTGAAATTATGAGGCAGAGTAAAAGTAAAATTAACTGGTTGTGGGTTCGATCCCCACTCGAGGAGTTTAAATATTTACTTAAATTTATACTTTCATTTCTTAGCTCTGGTGTCGAGGCTAAGCGTGGTTGAGTTGAGTTCTGCCACGCAACACGCAATGCCTCCAGAATTCGGCAGAAAGTGGGGAACGGAGTGTCTTAACACTAGGTTCCCTCAGCCGTGTGCTGTGTACAGTGGTGTGTGCGGGATGCAGCGTGAAGCTTATATATTGAAATTATTATTAATTGCGTAAAATATTATTTAGAGTAATCTAAAATTCTTTATATTTAATTTCGAATATTGAATATTGAGTGTATTATCATTGTGGAGATGGACCCTGACCAACAATACACCGGCGTATGGTCGACATGTGGTTTGTTGTCATTTTTTTGTTAAATATGTTATGAGTTATATATGTAAGTATGTATTAAATAGTTTTTATTTCTTTATATTGTAAATATATGTTAAAAATGGTTTATGAGGTAAAAAAACGGTAATATTTTACCAAAACCTAAACAATTAGTATAAGAATAACTTTAGACTCAAAGAAACCACAGTTTTATTAGGGGTATAATAACAATATTTACAATAGAAAAAATATTGAAACTGGACCGGGGAAACATTTTTCCCCGGTCTAAGCTATAAATAGTAATTGCCGAGAGTTATATAAATAACAAACGGAAATGAGAAAGATTCTTATTGTAGTTTCTTTTTTGATTAAACATACGGAAAATCGATACTTGTATAAAGTTATACTTGTTTAAGATAATAGTTAAACAAAAAAATATATAAAATATTAATAAGTTTACTAATATTTCACGCAGTGCAATTTCTTTGAACTTTCCCTTTCCCTTTCCTGAATTCTAGCCACGTTTGAAGCGAAGATTGAGATTGCTCAAGAAACTTGGGCGTGAAAAAATAACAAAGTAACAGACCTCTGTTATATGCCGTTTGCGAATTTATAACATAAAATAAATACAGATTGAATCTATTTCCCAAGTTTCCAAGTTAATCATTTCGTAAAATAAAATATAATCTAACCTACTATCAGCTATGTAAAAGAAGAAACGCAAGGAGAACGATAAATATGCATCACTTTAAGTGTTCTTTGAATTTTAAATGCGCTCGTATAGTATAAAAGAAGATAACCTCATACGATACGATGTAAAAAATCCAAGTTGATATTGATAACATTTATTTAGTAATACTAAGTGATTAATTTATTTTATGTCATTGAATGGAAAACATAAAAGCCTTTAAAGAGAAATATTTGTATACTACAAGTGTATATAAGTATATTTCGAGTGTAGGAACTCAGCTTAACAATTTAATATAATAAGGTCGATATCAACATTTCGAAGTGGTACCTAATACTTATGTACAAATTAATTGATATACGCATTTATATGATGAAAACTTCAAAAATATCGTTTTACTGCCAAATTATCAATTAAAAAATCATATTAAATAATAAACGCCACTCAAAAAGTTGTAATGTATTATCCAAAAGAGTGGGATTCATTTTTCAAAATATTCGTTTTGTAATATAATTTGAATTTGTAAAGATTATTATAGGAAACACATACCTGATGTGATTATATCTATCAGCAGAACGGCTTCAGCTCGCCCTGCCTTCAGCGTGAGAGTTGTATGCGTTAAGTCAACCGGGAAGGCAGGTGATGTTATAGTTTTTATAGACACTATGCCACTAGTAAGAGATGATTCGAAATTTGTGGCATAATCTGAAAAAAAAATGTATTTTTTAAAATTATAACATAATCAATTGACAAGTGCTGATTAACTGTAATAGTTATTAGTTTAAATTTCGTTTTATGGTGCTCTTGTAATTGTAGTAATTGTAATAAAGTCTTATTTGACAAAATGTGCTGTAGGTTCTTCCATAGCGTTAAAATATTAATTTTCTTGAAGATGATAAGAATTTGTTTTGTATTGTTACTTACCTCCTGTTAGTAAAATATTCGTTCCGCTATAATTCGATAGTAAAATAGTGTCATGAGATACCAAACCGTTTTTAAATTTTCCACTATAGAGGATTTCATTGAAAGCTTCTACTTTTTCAATTGTCGATGCTATATGAAAGAAAAAAAAGAAATAGAAAAAAATATGTGCAAAGTACAATATTACTTATTTAAAATTAGAAATAAATTAATAAATAAAGACGAAAACCACAATGTACAATGTAAAACTTTAAACAAAAAATAAAAACAGCAAAAACAATATAGCAATGTATCCTTTTTTACAAAAATTGTGCAAATGGATACTGTTATAGTTTATATAGATAAGAAGCGCAGAACGCTTATATTTTTGCAAAATAATGTATAAAAAATTAAATACAAGACACACATTACTATACATTTTAAAATATATACATTTTTGTGTGTATAGTAACGTATTATGACTAAATACTATCATTTTCATAACTGTTATAGAGAGAAAGCTAATAAGTAGTCAGACCTTCGTTATTTTATTAAGCTAAATTAAGATTTAAAACCCCGTAAAATTTTCACATTGGGGCTTTGAATTGCCATTTACTATTTAAAATCAAAAAATTAAGTCAACTTATTCTTTATACAATTAATCTATTAATTATACAATTAGGCTTTATACAATGTGCTCGACATTTAAATCGCCAAGTTTTATAGAAATGTAAGTAGTGTCAGTCCAACAGGAAGCTTCCACCCGCTCGGAAGGCAGTTTTGTTGAGCAGAGCCGGCAAGAAATTTTGTCCTCCTTTATTTAGTTCTTATTGTAAAAAATGTGGTTAATTTTTAATAAAAAAAATATCATACCCGAAATGACGCCTAGCGACAACACAGACCTGGCTAGTCCTGCTTGCAATATGAGCGTTATGTGAGTGAGCTCAGATGGGATAGATGCAGTCGTCAATAGCTGCACGGTCACTACACCATTTGACAATGACGGCTCAAACGCAGACGCATGATCTGTTACGAATTATGGCTTAATACCAATTACTTTAAACATTCAAATATATTCTTACTATTATTACAATCGTTTGGTGGTTATTAATAAAACACTTTAAAATATTAGAAAGGTTAGATTGGACTTCTTACCTCCTGAAAGAACTATATTAGACCCAGTGAACATCGACAACGTAATAACATCATGGGATACGATACCATTTTCTAATTTTCCTTCGTACAGTACTTTGTCAAAATATTCAACAACCTCAGCTTCGGATCCTATACAAAATGTGATAAAATATTACTACATATTTCGATTGCTTTTTGCTCACTATAATATATTAAAAAAATCTAGATCTTTAAAATTTTATGTGGAATTAATAAAAAACATTAACCTGACATGAATGTAAGTAGTAGTATAGATTGTGATGAATCAGCTTGCAATGTAAGCGCTAGGTGTGTTAGTTCAGTCGGCAGATTTGCTGCGGCCCGGGCTTGCACTCTTACAATACCATTTGTCAAAGATGATTCGAAAAGAGAAGCGTAGTCTATGTAACGAGAAAAAGATAAAAATTCATTAAATATTTAGAAATAAATATGAAATAATTATGAAATTTAGATAATGTGTAACAATTCTCGCCATATTTTATATACGTGAGTAAGCTGTTGCAGACAAAACGTACCTCCTGTAAGTAGTATATTTGATCCCGTAAAATCAGATAACGTTATAGTTTCATGCGATACTATACCATTTTCAATTAGGCCATTATAAAGGATTTTATCAAAATGTTCCTTCTTTTCGATGTGGTCTGTAAGAAAGTGTTTTAAATATACAAAATGAAGAAGATTTTGCGAAGTTTCTTATTTTTAAATTTTTGAATGACTTTTATTATATTTTTTTACCTACCTAAAATGACGTCTAGCGACAACACAGACCTGGCTAGTCCTGCTTGCAATATGAGCGTTACGTGAGTGAGCTCAGATGGGATAGATGCAGTCGTCAATATCTGCACGGTCACCACACCATTTGACAATGACGACTCAAACGCAGACGCATGATCTGTTACGAATTATGGCTTAATAACAATTACTTTAAACATTCAAATATATTCTTACTATTATTACAATCGTTTGGTGGTTATTAATAAAATACTTTAAAATATTAGAAAGGTTAGATTGGACTCCTTACCTCCTGAAAGAACTATATTAGACCCAGTGAACATCGACAGCGTAATAACATCATGGGATACGATACCATTTTCTAATTTTCCTTTGTAAAGTACTTTGTCAAAATATTCAACAACCTCAGCTTCGGATCCTATACAAAATGTGATAAAATATTACTACATATTTCGATTGCTTTTTGCTCACTATAATATATTAAAAAAATCTAGATCTTTAAAATTTTATGTGGAATTAATAAAAAACATTAACCTGACATGAATGTAAGTAGTAGTATAGATTGTGATGAATCAGCTTGCAATGTAAGCGCTAGGTGTGTTAGTTCAGTCGGCAGATTTGCTGCGGCCCGGGCTTGCACTCTTACAATACCATTTGTCAAAGATGATTCGAAAAGAGAAGCGTAGTCTATGTAACGAGAAAAAGATAAAAAATCATTAAATATTTAGAAATAAATATGAAATAATTATGAAATTTAGATATTGTGTAACAATTCTCGCCATATTTTATATACGTGAGTAAGCTATTGCAGACAAAACGTACCTCCTGTAAGTAGTATATTTGATCCCGTAAAATCAGATAACGTTATAGTTTCATGCGATACTATACCATTTTCAATTAGGCCATTATAAAGGATTTTATCAAAATGTTCCTTCTTTTCGATGTGGTCTGTAAGAAAGTGTTATAAATATACAAAATGAAGAAGATTTTGCGAAGTTTCTTATTGTTAAATTTTTGAATAAGTAATTATATTTTTTTACCTACCTAAAATAACGCTTAGCGACAACACAGACCTGGCTAGTCCTGCTTGCAATATGAGCGTTACGTGAGTGAGCTCAGATGGGATAGATGCAGTCGTCAATAGCTGCACGGTCACCACACCATTTGACAATGACGGCTCAAACAAAGGCGAATGATCTGTTACGAATTAATATTTCATTTATTTCAATATAATTACTATAACTATTTATATAAGAATGTATAAACTACTTCTACAAGCTTATATCTCTAAACTCCATTTAATTTTCAAATGAAACATATTATTTTATTTAACAATCAGGATATTCATTTGTGGTGTAGTATTATAATAGAATGTATCAAAAAACAATTATTATACTATCTTTTGATTTTAAAATATTAGAATCGTTAAATACGAAATCAAATAATTTTCTTTATTTTGTTTGAATTTTACTGTACCTAACATATTATGTACTCTTAATTTCAATCATTCGTGTGATGTTTATCAGAGACATGTAAAAATGTAATCGCATAATGAAAATAGATAAAAAAACTTACTATCAATAAATGTTTTGTTGTATTTGTACTATAATGGGCATGAAAACTACTTTATAAACATATGTAGGAGAATACATATTATATATACATATTTAGGAGAAACATTATTTTGTTATTAGTATTAAATCTTATAAGAACAGTGCTTAATTATTGGTTGCCATTTACTCCCTGAAAGTAGTATATTCGAATTTTTCGTAAATAACTCTGTCATAATATTCCTTTCAACACATTATGAGTCCGAATATTAATTATTGAGTATAATACTGACCTCCCAAAAGTAGTATGTTTGATCCGGTAAAGTTGGTTAACGTAATGTTTTCATGTGATACAATGCTATTTTCGATTTGGCCAGTATAAAGGATTTTATCAAATTTTTCTATAACTTCAGTTTGTGATTCTGTAGGACATAAAAATTATTATTAAATAAATTATTATTAAATAATAACATTTTCGATTTAATGCAAACACTCTTTAAAATTAAAAAAATATATATCTTCCAAATTCTTCAAAATGTTTATAATAAAGCATAATTTATTAATTATGAGTAGCACCAAACGGGCTGTACTATCGGAATTATACACGTATATTTTTATATTATGTTCATTTTATAAAGTTAATTATAATATAGAACACTATTTAGTAGCCGATTAGTGCAAAATAAATTTAAAATATATAAATATACTTTGTCTGTGAGCGCCGGGGCACAAAGTGTGACTGTAAACACGACTGGTTGTGGGCTCGATGCCCATTCGAGGAAATTATATTTCCATTTATTTGCTCTGATGTCGAAGCAATAGCGCGGCGGAGCTGATTTAACTTTTTTTTAATATACATCCTTAAGTGTAATAAAAAATATGTATTTACTGTTATTTAAGAAAATAAAATAAAAAAAAAAACAACTCGAGTCAGCTGATAATTATTTATAAACTCAAATCAAAAATCTGTTGTAACGAACCTGAAATGAATTTTAACAGTAAAACAGATCTTGCCCTCCCGGCCTCCAGAGTGACAGCGGTGTGTGATATGTCAGTCGGTAATGTAGCCGCCTCTCTAGGGATAACCGATATTTTATCATCCAATAACGTAGCTTCAAACATAGAAGCGTATTCTAAAAAAATATTTACACATTATTACTGTTTTGTTACTTTTGCTATGCAAATTAATACTATACTATTTATTTTGTGTTTTTAGCTTTGCTTAAAGGTAGTATTTTAAAAATCATTCAACAATTAAATAAGTTTCAAAACGTCTATTATTATAGCTTTCAGATCCCATTAGTGCCATGTCAACACATCTGAATAATTCGCCAGATAATATTTTGGTATGTTATGTTATGGAAACTTTATGATTATTTAGATATTATGATACAACATGATTTTTTGATCAATTTTGTCTATATCAACTTATTTGTTTTTATTAAGTCAAGTAAAAATGTATCCAATGAAGAAGCGAGTCAGTCAAATGTATGTAAAAAAATCTGTTTTTTATTAATAATTTATATAAAGCCGACATCTAGCATAAGCTATTTATAAGTTATTATGCTTTATATAGAGAAAATATATCTCAAATTTCTTAATATAAATATATTATGAGGTTAATATCAATATATTATGAGGCTAGTCGTGGTGCAGGGGCACAAATGCGTGACTATAAGCGCAACTAGTTGTGGGTTCGATCCCCCCTTACCTAAATGAAACATTTATTTAAATTTATATTTTTATTTCTCTGCCCTGCTGTCGAAGCAAAGCGTCCAAAATTCGGTGGAAAATGGAGATCGGAGTACATGAACTTTCTTCTATATAATCTTAGCATTAACTTTTCTCTGCTTACCCTGCTATGTGCGGAATACAGCATCAACCTGATTTAACTTATTTTAATTATTAAAATATAATAAATGTATAATACTTGGAGGGTGGTTTTTTAGTTATACATATTTTTAAAAAAATCTTACCGCCAAAAAGTTGAACATTAGAGCCATTATATCCCGTAACCGTGATAGTTTCATGATTAACAGTTCCATCGTTAACTTCTCCATTATAAAGAGCTTTATCAAAAGACTCTATGACACCTACTGATTCTATAGAATAATAAATAATATATGGCATCTTATAGTTATATAATTAAAATTACGTAAAATTAAAAATTAAATTGAAAGACTGGAACATACATACATTACCTTGTATTAATAATATTTCCTTGAAATAACAGTATGAAATGTCTTCAACATTTTTGTTTGTAACTTGAACTTAAGCTTATATTGACGATCACTATACATTAAGAAAATAAAATTACGTCCTTAAAACACGTATGTTGAAAGTATGGCATAGCGGTCAGAGCGCTTGGACTACTACGTTTATTTTTTTATACATTTATTAAAAAAAGTATTTTTCTTTCCTAGGTGTGGAATAATATTTTAAAATTGTTAAAAATAACATACGTTAGGCCTAAAATATGTGACATTTTAATGGACTCAAAGTTTTATATAAAAGTAAAATTCATAGTCATCCATAATAAGAGTCGAATAATTTTCATAATGGTGTGGAGGGAAATTCAAAATTATTATCAATGTATGACATTTAAAAAGTTACAAAGCAAATTAAATGAATATATATATATATATGTATATATATATATATATATATATATATATATATATATATATATATATATATATATATATATATATATATATATATATATATATATATATATATATATATATATATATATATATATATATATATAATATTTACTGGCTTTGACCGTAATCTTCATTCGAGAGAGTAACTTACTATAAATTATTTATTAATTAATAAATAAGTAAACTCCCCCAACTTTACATAATAGACATATATTTAATTTAAATAATTTGTTCGGTGACTAAGAATAGAAAATCAGCATTTTCATTAAGGCAATTCCTCATTTGCAATGGAGCTCAAGGCGTAACGCGTGCAATCGATATAGGGAATTAAAATGTTAATGAAGGGAATAAATCCCCGAAATCTAGTAACGATATAGCCTTCATCAACGTCAGTCAGGATTAGAAGGAGTCTAATTAAAACAGAGCGGAAAATTTAACGTACTCAAGACTAAATATTTATAAGTCCAAGTAAAATGTAGTTTTTTTACTATTCACCGTTTTCGTTAGAATTATTTGTGTATGTAGCTGTGATTTTTGTAGAAAATAGCAGTGTAATATGGAAATATTATATTTACAATTTATACTATAATCACAGCACATTTATATCCAATATAAAAAATATAATTGTCTAATATTTCCAATTAAATTAATTTTAATTTAATAAAAACTCGAACACTTGTCATAGTATAACAAAAACTTAGTAATTTAAAAAAAAAATGTTATTTTACCTTTACATAGTTTACAAATAAGTTATAACATAATAAGTATTGAGAAAATTGTGGTTTTCGTCCTGTCAATTTGTTTCAAACGACTGTTTCATCTATCTGTTATTTTTAATCATAAATTAGTTAAAGTTTAATGATATATATTTCATTGTCATCACAATTTTGATTGTATAAAATTATTGCTTACCGTATGGTAATTGTAAAATAACAGTTGCAGTAGCGCCACTCGTATGTTCTCTTTCTGCTATAACAACGATATAGATTTGCCGTTGTTCATATAATTCTTCAGGTAATTCTTTTGAACTGAACGAAACATCGTTTTTGTCGATATGTAACTCGAAATACTGTGCATATTCTGAAAAAAGAAACCTTATTTTGAGTACAATTTTTCGTTATATATCTTTCTCTTGATTAATTATTTGTAGGTAAACGTTATATTTTAAAGAAATATAACAAATGAACGTACTATATATGCAATATATAATTATATTCAAGTGTAAATTCAACGTGCTACTAATTGTCCAGCAGGTCCCAAGTTCACTTACTACTTATACGTATAATATAAGAAGGTACTACGAATACGTGTTATGACACTACGAGCCACGATTAAATATACATAAATATATGTTATGTCTTAAATCAACAAATTTAAAAACCGTAATAGGGAAAAATATAAGGAATAAAATAATTACCCGATTGGAAGCTGAAATTGACTTGTGCGTCATATCCTTGGCGTAAGTTGATTTTATCTTGAAGGACAAATCCCTGCTCTCTACTGTAACTGGCCAAATAAAAAGTCTGAGAAAAAATGAGATCATCCGGAAACTCAAACTCGGTATTACCCAAAATTTTCACAGTCGCATTTCTAGTACGTGGAGGATCATTAGTTCTGTCTACATCCTAAAAAAACGGATTTTATAAAAATTAAAATACGGCTTAAGCAAATTAACTTTTCTATTAACGTATACTCGTATATATATATATATAATAGCTTCACGCTGTATCCCGCACACAGCAGGGTAGGCAGAGGGAAGTGTTAAGACACTCCGAATCAATAGTGTTAAGACGCCGAATTCTGGAGGCATATTGAGTGGCAGAACTCAACGCCGCGCTTAACCTCTACACCAGAGCGAAGAAATGGAAATATAATCTAATCAAAATCAGCTTCACGCTGTATCCCGCACACAGCAGGGTAGGCAGAGGGAATCTAGTGTTAAGACACACCGTTCTCCACTTTCTGCCCAATTCTGGAAGCATTGCGTGTTGAGTGGCAGAACTCAACGCCGCGCTTAGCCTCGACACCAGAGCGAAGAAATGGAAATATAAATTTAAGTAAATATTTCATCTCTTCGAATGGGAATCGAACCCACAACCAGTCGGTTTTACAGTCACACTTCGTGCCGCTGCGCCACGACTGGCGTCAATATAATATAAATAATATAAAAGAAAAACATTACCGTAGCACTAATAGTAAAGATTATTGGTTCTGATATTGATCTTATAAACGTATTGGTTTTCAAGATTGCCTTAAATTCTTTTGGGATCGAGGATGATTCGTCGTAGGCTATTTCAAATAATGAACTGCCATGGATAGCAAAATCAATTCTTTCGGTTGTCAGATCTATATCTCTGACTAATATATCGTTAACGCAATCAGTTATCAGGTAGCCTGGTGGCAATGGTGGAGCCACTGTGAATTCATAATTGTCTGCTGGCATAAATTGAGGATCATTATTGTTTGTGTCGTTGACAGATATCGTAAAAACCTAAAAGTGATAAAGAAATCATTTATACGAAATGGAACAGAGAGAGTCATAAAACACATTATTTTGAATAGATTTAAACATAATAACACAGATTTAAATTTAACAGTGAAGTTCATTTAACATTATAATGTTATAAAATTATAATATTATAATGTTAAATAAACTTATAATATATAATCATAATATATTATAATGTTAAGAAGATTTATCTTATGTCATTTTGAGAGAATGCTATAGTAAATGAGAAATCCCATCCACAGTTGCATTTATAATGTGAATGTTCCTCTGACTAGAGCAAAGTGTTCCGTTAAACCCGTTCCCGTTTCCATCACCAAAGAAAATGAGCGAGTAATGCTGAGCGGGGACGGACTCCTTTTAAATAAAATAGGATTATATTACCACCAACAAAGAATTTAGGATTTTGTAATTAGTTTGTTATGATCCATGGAAGTTGCGAGTTCATTTGAACTTTTTGGTTTCCACCTTTAAAAGTTTCCACCGCGAATGCAGCGGGCCTATTAAGTTAGACTACGTTAGGCCTATTAAGGACTACGTTGAACAGTTGAACTCGCAAGAATAAACTGCGTACTTGTATTTCAGATATATACCCAACCAATAAATAAACAGACGAAAAAAAAGAGTTGAAATGAACTCGCTGAGTTCTAGGGAGCGAAGCAAAGTAATAACCAAACTACAGAACTCTTTATTGGTTGAAATGGAAATCTACTCTATTTAGAATATAACCAACTCTATTTAGAAGGAGACAGGAAAGTTTCGCCTAAGCATTACTTGCTCTTTTCTCTTTCGTGGTGGCAACTGGGCTTTAGGCTAGAGTAGAATAGTAAAGTAGTATACACAAGAAATTATAAAAAATACAATATATGAAGTATCGTACCAAAAACTGTGTCGACCCACTTGAACACTTAAATTGTACTGTTAAAGTAAACATTAAAGCAGTTTCATTTTCTTCATAATTTTGGAAGTTATCATTTGTAGAAAGTATAAGATCATAATTAACCAATTCTAATGTAACATACGGCCCGGATTTTAGGCCTTCTCCGGGAGTAATATTTGATATTTCTGTAAATAAAAACAAGTATTAAGTATGTTTCAATAATTTTTTATTTATACATTTTAATCACATATATTCAATATGTGCTCAAACCTTGGATATTTGAAGTTTTTCTGGTAGATATAATCCCTCTGTGTGTGTCGACTATTGATTCACTAACAGGGGCAAACCAATTAGTTACGTCTTCTATGGAGCAGGCTAAAAAAACATTACGTAGAAAATTAAAAACCATTTAAAGTATGCTAGTATCTAATTAAATTATATTTTCTACCATTAGGGTGATTTTCTTGAAATATAATCTTGTAAGATTCACATTTAGAAAAACACATCAGATAGACAACACGATGATATTAAAAATTACCTTATAGCGCCTCATTACACCATTTTGATACCCATATATAGGCAATGTAGAAAAGGACTGAAAATACATACCTATTGCAACATGAAGATATGCTAATAAGACAACACCGAACAGTATATTGAGTTGTTCCATATTGAATATATCACCAAAATCACATTATAATCAATAATAAAGACGCAACAAATTTATTCAATAAAACACAACACAAACTTTTAGAACTAGTACTAGTACAGCAACGTAAATAAAGACGACGATTTTTATGAAAACGTATACAAAACTATCCTTGTAATGACTAAAATCGTCAGCTTATATGTATTTATCAGATAATGTGATGACTATTATTAACTGCCAATCTATCGATTGATATCGTTGCGGGGAAATTTGATAAATACATTATCTTATTTAATAAATAATTATTAGCATATATATACATATCAATTATTCGAGGCCAGTCGTGGCGCAGCGGCACGAAATGTGACTGTAAAACCGACTACTACTTGTGGGATCGATCCCCAATCCAGAATTCGGCAGAAAGTGGGGAACGGAGTGTCTTAACACTAGGGTCCCTTTGCATACCCTGCTGTGTGCGAGATACAGCGTGAAGCTGATTTATTTTTCTATTTTTTATCAATTATGAATTGTGTACAGACTTGTACGAGGTTAAGTTTATAACATTATTTGATCTTATTAATATCAACTTCAAATTGTTTACTCTGGTACTCCACTGTGGATGGAAGGTTGTTTTTTTTATATTTACGGAAAATTTAAAATACTGTTTTAAATACAAAACTTTTTAAGCCAAAACCGTAAAAGGGATTACTGTTGTTGTTGTTTTTTCCATGGTCCTTTTACATTAAACCGTTTTTGTAGGTTAATTTAACTTTTCATGTTGTCTCTACGATTTAAGTTATATATATAAATTTATATATTGCTAGGAATCGAAAGCGAAATACACGATAAATACACACATCGTCGTCTTTTTAAATTCTAATATGTATAAATACATAAATAGTAAATTGCATAAATAGTATCTGCATACATATATTACTAGAATTCCTTGACAACAGAAGTGACTGAATAACGTTTAATTAAAGAAAAGAAAGGATTTCAACACATAAAATAAATAATACGTCACTTTTTCGACACTTAATTGGCAGTTTAATAGTTAATATGATAAGATTAAAGTAAATATTATATTTAGAACACATTAGGTTTTGTTTAAATCTGTGGTGAACCTTAACTATTTTTAAAAGTATGATAAGATAATTCATTTATACATTCCTACGCTTTTTATATTTTCAGGTCATTAATACAAATCTTGACATAATTCAGACAAAAAAATCTTTAAATAAATAGGGAGCAGTTTAATTCCAGTCATCGATATCATCTACTTGCTCCATGCTGCCTTGTGGTTTCCTGTTGACACTAACATTAAGCGACAAAAGCTGTTGCATCGGTAGTCTTGGTGATAAATTTACCATACTGGCCCATTGTCCCGAGCACAGCTCAGGAAATTTTAATTTCTTTAAAAAATGACCTTCCAAATACCACGGCGATACACATGTTGGTGAATAGTCCCAAATCTTCATTTCGTTTAAACGTACCCATCTAAAATTGTTTAACAAATTTAATAGTTCGATAATCGTTTATAACTTGAAAAGAATACAATGACAATGATATGACGTGTTAATAAGTAAATAATGTCATGATTTCAACAATCTTATTTGGGTTTTGTACAACAGCTTCAAAATTTATGTTAAGTATTTGCAACTGTTGATGACGTTACTTACGTAACTGTTAGAGTATTTATTAAACATTTTAGGTTAAGCAGAAAATACATGCTCAAAGGTAATTGTGATAACTAAATTCCAATTACAGCTACAGAGATCATTTCATAAATCTATGCGAAATATTTGGTCACGACTGAATGTTCGGGTAATGAAATAATTGAGGTCGTCGTGGCGCAGGGGCACAAGAGTGTGTCTGTATCGTCGATGGTTGTAGGGTCGATCCCCATTCGAGTGAATTATAATTTATGAATATTTTTATTTCTTCGCTCTGGCAACAAGAGAAAAGCCCGGCGTTGAGTTTGCCACTCAACACACAATACCTCGAAAAATTCGGCGGATAGACGAAAAAAAAAGAGGTTCCCTCTGCCTACCCTGCCGTATAAGGGATACAGCGTTAAGCTCATTTAATATTTAAAATATTGCTAATGTCACAAATCAAAACTTGACTTGACATTTTTGATATAAAAAATATAATTATATCTCTGTTAACGTATCAACGGATCTGACATTTAGAAAATTTTAGGCAGCAACAGATTAAAATATAAAAGTTGTGATGAAAAAAAAACAACAAAGTTTATAAAAACAGATTTTGCAACACATGGGATTTAGGAATAAAAAAATCGAATACATTTTGTTAGTCATGTCACGCAACGACAACGAGGCCAGTCGTGGCGTGACATATTGTGGATTCGATCGCCACTCGAGGATGTTAAATATTTCAATTTCATTGCTCTGGTAACGCAGTGTTAAGCTCCGCCACTCAAGAATTCTGTGGAAAGTGGGGAACGGAAGCGTCCTAATGGGAACGGAGTGTCTTAACACTAGGTTCGCAAGTTCGTTCTGTCTACATTGCTATGTGTGGAATATAGCGTGAAATAAAAAAAAAGCGCTTTAATAACTTCCATTAGCTACTTTTAATGAATGAATCGTATGAAGATATTCACATGAATATACACTTTTTCATCCTTTCCTCAAATTCCTTCTATGGGGGGACGGTAATAAAAACGGGATTTAAGTTAAATTTGAAGCAAGTCTTGCCCACCTAAACAAAATGATGTTCTTATGCAGTTAGCTAATAATAACAAATATATTAGTTTTTTATTTACATTAGGTGATTTAAAAACTTACGCAGAAACATAAAGTGCGTGACAATCGCAATGCCAAGGATTGTTTGAAAGTTTAACATTTGCTAACTTCGGCATGTAGTCCAGAGTGCGTGACGGCAACGAGGGGAACATATTGTTGTCCAAATATCTAAGAGAAATATAGGAAAACGGTTAGTTCGAAGACTTGTTAGATAGAAAATTATAATACATATATCGTATTAAAAATGATTTATAAAATGTTCTTTCTAAATAACTTAAATTTATTTCAAATAACAAATGCAATTTGAACACTATTAAATACTATAAAAATAAAATAGAAAATGTTCTGAAGTAAAGGACGAGCATCTTAACAAAGATTTCCTTTCATTTAATATAAACAAAGACATTGCTTGCTAAGCAGCGAAGCCTAATGCCGTTCGTTTATTCACTATCCAGGTTAGGAAAAAGAAAATAGAAAATAAATACACTCTGTATATATCCAATATAAATGTTAAATTTTAAATTACAATCATCGAGAGTATCGTTCCTCATTTCCCTTTTTATGTAAATCACATTGTTATTTTTGGTAATAAATAAAAAGAAATGTTATATATTATATAAAAATTTAATCTGATGAAATATTACTTATCGTCATACTTATATTATAAATGTGAATGTTAGTCTGTTTATTACACTTTCTCGCCAAAACCATTTAACTGATTATCATGAAACTATTCTATTTAATAGCTCTAAATATTGTTAGAAGTATTAAAAAGGGCATAGGATACTTTTCATTAAAAAAAAAATATAAAAAAGAATATATTATTATCCTTTGGCTATAATATAAATGCAGGCGAAGCCACGGTCTTATTGCTAGTAGTCTTTATAAAAATAATCCGTACTTACAAAGTCGTTAAATTTTTTAAAGTAGAAAACGTTTTAGAGTGCACTTCATATATCTGGTTGTCAGACAGTATGAGCGAAGTGAGATTCCGCAAGCCGTGGAAAGCTGAAATATTCAAGAATCGTAATTTGTTTTTAGACAAATCCAACTTTTCCAAGTTGCTACAGTTGGTGAAAATATCGTCCGGTATGTCGGATATAGTGTTCCCCTTTAAATCCAAATTGCGGAGTTGTCTCAAATTTTGGAACTCCAGACCTGTCAGCTGAAAGAGTTACAATGTTTACACTTATTCACTTATTTTTATTAAGTTCAAACAAAATTATTAAATTATATTAAATAAAAATAAAATCATCTCTTTGTGTATGAATAAGAAGTCTTATAAGGTACTTAATTTTTATATCTTTATGCATATTTATAATATATTGTTCACTTTAATCTTGAGCTATTTTAGATATATTACTTACGAAGCGGCGAAACACTAAGTCTTACAAGTTCGATAAAATTATTATGGTTGAAAATGTAATTTTTTTTAAAAAACTTTCACTGACTTCAAGATTTTAAGATGTGTATCAAAGAGTACGGTGTTTGTTTTACGTATGTATATTAAAAATCTTAATATATTTTGATATAATTACACAATATATATTAATAATATAATTATTTAATTTATTTTAATATACTTACTGTTATCAAATGATTATTTGATAAGTCCAAAAAGGTCAAGCAATGAAGGTTGCAAAATAACTTCGAAGGTATATTTTCTAAATTATTTTTATCCAGTAATAAAGTCTCTAATGACGTTAAGCTTTCAAATGCATTCTCAGTGATATTGCTTATTCTATTATCAGATAACTTTAATATTTGAAGGCCTTTCAATATAAATGTGCCATTTTCAATTTGTGAAATTTTATTTTTTGAAAGATCCAGTATCAACAAAGATTTTAGGCCCACAAAAGTGTAGGAAGGGATGTATATGATCTGGTTATTTGAAATATCGACAGTCTCTAAATAAGAGTTATTCACAAAGAGTCGTTCTGGCAGGGTATATAAAAAATTATTGGATAAATCAACGTGGAATAATTTCTTTGTATATCGAAATGCTTCACTATCGATTTCTTCTAAATAATTTCGTTGTAAACGCCTAAAAGAAATATATTTGTTAGAGAACAGAAGTAGAAGTAGGGACAAACCATAATTTGAAACTATAATTCACATTTTTTTAAAGTATGTATATAAATTGTGGCCGTCGTGCTCCAGGGGGACAAAGATATGACTGTAACGCGACGGTTGTGGGTTCTATCCCCACTCGAGGAAATGAAATATTTATTTCAATTTATATTTTCTTCGCTCTGGTGTCGAGGCAAAGAACTCAACACGCAACGCCTCCAAAATTCTGCGGAAAGTGGGGAACGCAGTGTATTAACACTCTGTTTCCTCTCCCTATCCTGCTGTGTGCAGGATACAACATGAAGCTGATAACTAAAAAACAATGTGACATATAAATAAAAAAAAAACATTTAAAACATAACATATCAATATATGTTTTTATTCTATTACGGAAGTGATTCAGTTACTTTCTTTTTTGTATGTTAGGAATATATGAAGGCTTAATTAGGATACTCACAAAATGCGTAAATTAACAAGGGAATCAAAAATCCCCGAAGGCAGGAATTCGACGTGATTGTCGAACATATCCAATTCCGTTAAAGACCGCATCCCTTTAAATGTCGTTTTGTGCAATGTACGTAGCTTGTTTGTGCCAAGGTCTCTGAAGTAAATTTCAGCAATTAGTATTTATAGAGAAAAAATATATGAATATAATTTAATGTGAACGATTATGTTTTGTCAAGATTTTTTATAAGTAATAAACTAATAACACGATACGATATAATAAACTATTAGTCAACTTTCGATATATAATCAAAAGTTGGTTACTCGTCACCAGGAGGAAGGAATAGAATATGTCAAGATATATCTAGAATCAGACATAGCCTAAACTTTTTAGTTTATTTAATTGGCATCCAAGGGTATCGTCTTCATTCAAGCTTCATCATGAGACCAATTTATTGGCACCACATTGTCTGATCTACATGTAATTGCCAATTTTTATTTAAAAAAATAAAAGTAGGTGAAGCTTCTCAAATTGGATTTTATTTTAATTAAATTTTAATAATTAAATTGTTTTGTATTAGACGGACTGAGATTCAATGTGGCTCTTGAATGAAATATTGATGTACTTTTTAGCGTTCATATTACAAAGTTAAACTGGGGAATCTAAGGGGGGAAGACGTTTCTCTATATGCACGCCATAGCAAGCGTCTAAAAACATATAGTTTGCTACAAATTTGTTATAAAATCAGGTCAAATATTATTATAAGGTCATATATTTTCGATAAATTTGTGTATTTTATACCATTTTTTTTGTAACATAATTTTTTATTTACATTGTATATAAGTCAGCTGGTACAATGAGATCCGGGGAGAGGGTGGTTAGACCGGTCCTCCAGCATTTTAGCGAGCGATGTGTAACGTCACACCTGCACATGCCTTTAGTACATTGACGCCACCGTGATTGTCCAAAGCTTATAGTCCACACTGAAGAATAATATTAAAATATGAAATAATATATTTTCTTTTAGATTTTTCTCTGATAGTGACATATAATGAGTGAAAATGATAAGTTTAATAACTTTATAAATTTTGCCTTTTAAATGTGAACATTTTATGCCAGGTGAAATTTGAATGTACTTAAAACCTATTGTAATAATCAAACACGTCCCAGCTGGGCTAAAATGGCGTCAATAATATATATTAGTAAAATTACAAAAAATTCTAGAACTTTTCAAGATGCGGGGCGAAGATAAGCTGATCAAAGTAAAAACATTTAAAAGAAATCAGCTTTCCTTTTCATCAAATATAGATATTCCGTTCTTTAACCCCCATGTTGTATGTTAATTTCTAAATGTGATGTTTACAAATATGATAATTCAATCAAAAAAATAGTAACAAAAAATATGTCGTTTATTTCTCGACTAATAATAATGATTCCGGTACAGTACGGTCAACCAGTCGTGCCCTGAAGTTAGCTTTTCAGAGCTAATAAGCTTTGTTCACTCGGGAAGAAAATATTCAAAAGTAAGAAAAATCACAAAATCAAATCTGCGCAGCTGTCTATAGCTATATTCTACGTGTTAATCGCTATAATATGATAGCAATTTCTTATTTGTTTATTCGAATACGATTTTCCATAACTGTGAGCTTGCTATTTTTTTCTTAAAGGTACTTATATAGTATAATTGAAAAAACGAATTAAGAATTTTAATTGTCTCATGGCTTTTTAATAAAAAAATGTGCTATTGTATACAATCTTTTATATAATAAATATTTTTATTAATATACTGAGGTAAACAATAAAATAATAATAACTTAAAAGATTTATGTATTGTTTTTTAATATCAGGCAAGGAAAGACTTGCGAGAATATAAGATTTATTACCGTACACCCGTAAACATATGAAGTAATAGGTACCTATTACTAAAATTCACATAGCCATATATTTATAAAACAAAAAATAATAATATTTATAAATGATATTATACGTAATTAAATAAACAAAAAAAAACGTTTACATTGAAATCTATGTATATTTTATGTCAGTCCCTATATTTTATGTCAGCAAGATTAATTAATTTACTTACTTGAATGAGGAGCTTACTTGTGTAGGGTGTTAGTGTACAGAAACTTTCAGGTTTTATAACGTAATTGAAGTCTGGCTGCTTTTGGTTCCCCCTCTATTACATGCACTATGTTCATTACATACATATCCTTAATAGTAGGTAATAGTGACGTAGCTACTTGCCTGGTTGTTCAATGGCTTGTAAACGTCGGTCGAGCTTACGCCAGTGAAGATCGTTAGTGCAGCCTTTGTTAGCCGGTTGACCGGGTCTTTGTCCCGTAGAAAATATCTCCAGCACGTCACAGGGTGACAGATTACATTCAGCTTGTACTGTTCGAAGCACTGAGAGATTCATTAATTAACTATTTTGAGATAGAACCATTTCAATTTTGTAACATTTAAATGAAGCTATGAAATAAGGATGACTAATCCCAAGTCATTAGATCAACCTTTGCAACTAACATATTTAATAAACAAAATAATATTAAATTATGCCAGTCGTGGCGCAGGGGCAAAAGCGTGTAGTAAAGCAGGTTGTGGATTCAATTCCTATTTGAGGAAATAATATATTTCATTTTTTCATTTCATTGCTCGGGTGTCGAGACAAAGCGCGGCGTTGAGTTTCGCCCTTCAACACGCAATGCCCCCAGAACACGATGGAAAGTGGGGAGCGGAATGTCTTATCACTAGGCTCCTTGTGCCTACCTTGCTAAAATACGAGTGCCCTGTGCATTGTTACAGTATCTACGTACAATATCTAATTTATGCCAGAAAAAAAAACGAAAAAAGATAAAAATAAAATTAATAAAAATAATAATTTCACATATTTAAACGTGTTCGTTAATACATTTTCAATAATATGTGTTGTGTGTGAAATGTATAAGCCGAAAACTCATTTTATACTTATCTTTTAAATGTTGTTATACAAAATTTTCATGCGGGCAAGTAAATAAAAATGTGCTGAGTTATCACAACAGGCATTTATATAGAAAAACGTGATATAACAAGGTTCTTACTTTTTCACTCCCGAGGTTAATTATATACATGTACGCATATAAATTCACCTATTTCGTATTTTAGTATTTATTTGCGAAAAAGACTATGGAGACAGTATGCTCCAACTAACTCATGGTGAAAAACGGCTGCTGTGAGCAGCAAGACAAAGTTACAAAATAGTAAGGCAAATGATATTATAAATTTGAAACATTAATTTTATTAGGGTTCCGTACCTCAAAAGGAAAAAACAGAACCACGGATATAGGATATAGGATCACTTTGTTGTCCGTTTGTCCGTCTGTCATAACTATTAAGCAATATCAAATATTGAGATCAATGGTTCTTTGAAGCACAATAAAAATCAATCTTCTAAGTCAACTCAGTCTAAACCTATTGGGTACTTCCTGTGGGTATACCTATAGATATGAGATTTGGCATGAAGTAAAAAAATACAATACAAACGAACAAATCTGAAAAGTGAAAATTGATAGGTTAATTTCATAGAAAAAGTCATTAAAAACTTATATTTGAAGTTTAGGTTAAGCAAAAAGAGTTCATATACTTGCAAACTTTTATAAGTTGTACTTCTCGTACACTACAACCCTGAAATTGAAAGCCTCGGTGGGCGGTGATATTTAATTACAATATAAGCCTTACAAAGCTGTCGTAGCCTGTAAAACGATATTAAACAGTAACATTATTTAGAAGCAATTACAACGAAAGTACTAGAAAATTAATTAAAAATAATGTAAAAATTGTTATTATTGTTTTGGTGCATTAGGATGAAAAAAAGATCAACAAGGCATAACGCTATAGCATATCGGCACGGCACGGAAAAAATAGGTTAAGAACTTGTAAGAGTCCTATACTTCGCATATTTTCTATATATTGTGAATATATATAAAAAAGGGTTTTAATAATATTTACGGTGAAATTTAAATTTTACCTGTTATACCAACAATTTGTATGGCTATCAACATATGTACTAAATTCATGGCGTCGACTCGGACCACTGATCACCTCTGTACAATAATAGTAGATTCAAAAGTCTATACCATTTGTCCTTTTGTTTAACGAGAGCGTGTATTATGCAATATGACGATACGAATACTAATGCGTCATATAAAAATTTTTGTTATCAATATTTGAATGTATATATGTTTTAAGAAACTCTAACTATATATTTTCAGCTTGCTTTCAGAGAGTTCAGACACTGTTTCTGACTTTCTGCCGAATTTTCGAGGTACTGTGTATTGGATTGTTTTCAAAAAGACCAGTACAATATAAGATATTTTCTTAATATTTAATAAAAAACCTAAGAAAAGTACTGGGATATATATGGCTCTAAAACATAAAAGGATGAGTTATACAATAAGATAATTACTTTTTCTTTCTTTATTTACTTAATCATACTATTATTAGGATTGTCTTCAATAAATCATATAATATTTAATAAATTCAAAATTTATGCACAGAGTACTTAACTTTATTAGAATTGTTGTCGGAAGATTCATTACTTTAAAACGGTTAAGTTAGGGACAGTTTAGGGAAATTATTCAACTTCTACGGACATAGCTTTTATAATACCAAAGGTCACAGATGGTAGGCGTGACCTCGAACCTAAAATATGGAAACCGGTCGACTGTTTCGTTAAGAAATCTAGGGGTTCTTTTATCCACATCGACAAATACTAAGCTCTCTGCTCGTAATATCGAAACGAAGTACGTACGTTATATGAAACATAAAAAATTACCCGATCTGATTTCTATATTTGCAATAGATTTCTTAATATATAGTACAAAGAATATTTGTACTTTCTGAGTGATTCTTGCCTTCATGTAGGTATTTACCTAACTAGTGGTCTGTCTGTATGTTTGTTTCTTTTCGTAAATATTATGATAAAATTTCCTTAATAAATATAATAAAAATCAGCAAATAATCTTATAAAAACATTTTGTTAACATTTTATTTTAATATATCAAAAAATACTTGTCACATGCCGTTACTCGCGATCCTCAATTTTAATACCAAGTATTAATTAACCAGTTAACTGAATTGATTGCGTCCGCCCAAGCATGGGCTTAAGCAATTTTCTTGTGTCCATACCGAGAATAGATAGGAAAATAAAATAT
This sequence comes from Heliconius sara, assembly GCA_917862395.2. Taxonomy (NCBI): domain Eukaryota; kingdom Metazoa; phylum Arthropoda; class Insecta; order Lepidoptera; family Nymphalidae; genus Heliconius; species Heliconius sara. The sequence goes on from OU860792.2 coordinate 6,029,046, forward strand.
ACGATACTACTTATGTCCATAGAGTAAACAAATAAATTTTTGTAATTCAAGAAAAACTATTTTGCACATTTTCTAATAAAATATCAGTAAAAAATTTAATCAAATCAATTTAAATATTATTTAATTTTCGTCATGATTAATCAAGAAAATAAAAAAGTAAATCATAATAAGTATTGAGATATATAATATAAAAAAGCAAAAACACAAATTAAAACAGAAAAATGTGAGAGCAAAGCAAAGTTCTGTAAATTCGTTTTTGTTTGTGGTGTTATAAAGTTAAGAATATTTTCTAACACGACGGTTTTTGTTTTGGTCATGGGACTCAGGAGTTTTGTACAATTTTGTGTCAGAACTCAACCTTTATTCATAATATTATTCGGCTTTCGTTATATGTTTTCGTATGTTTTCTTACGGTTTTTTTTGTTAGTATTATACAAGTACAATATAGATGTACGCAGATATGGAAAATTTCAGACTTCAAACCAATTTCAGAATTGAAGGAAGTATAATTTATAAGAGTTTACAAGCTTAAGTTTGGACGTAAGCACTCATTTTGTATGAAACGGACTACAATTATTTTTTCTACAAAATATATATGAATTTTCAAAATCAGCTTCACGCTGTATCTATGCTGTATAGGGTAGGCAGAGGGAACCTAGTGTTAAGATACTCCGTTCCCCACTTTCTGCCGAATTGAGGCATTGCATGCTGAGTAGCAGAGCTCAACGCCGCGCTTAGCCTCGACACCAGAGCGAAGAAATGGAAATATAAATTTAAGTAAATATTTTATCTCCTCGAGTGGGGATCGAACCCACGACCAGTCGACTTTACAGTCACACTTCGTGGACCTGCGATGCGCTGCGACTGGCCTCAATTTCACGTTTGCATTTTTTCTTTTATTTGTAATGTAAGATCTCATTTCTTACCAAATTTCAATACTATAAGTCCAAGAATATAGAGTACCCTATAGGTTATGATTACGCGGCGAATTTAAAATAAAATGCACAAAAACCGATGTGTAAACTCTCGTACCTTTTGATTATTTACGTTGCCTTAGAAGCTCCAAGAGACCGTATATTTGAATATTCGGTATTAATTTCACATTGATAATTCCATGAGATCTTAAGATAAATGCACTTCACAGACGGACAGATCGACAACAAAGTCACCCTATAAGGGTTCTGTTCCGACAAATAACCTATTTCCAGTCAAGAAAAAAAACATTAATAAGTGACTACTAAATACACCGTATAAAAGCTAAAAAAATATATTAAAAGAATATCCTTGTTGTTGGCACTGACTCCCAAAAAAAAACAAATTTTAAATAGTAATAAATAAGTATGTAAGTATCAATAATTTCATTTAGTATATTTCAGTTTTAGATTTTTTTCAGTTTATTTTTTTTTAATATGTTGTTATATCTCTTATATAAGTAATATACAAAAATTAACATACATTCTACAACTTATTTGAGTTTCACGTTGAAGGTCAATTTGTTTAGGAAAATTTATGTAGGTTATAATATATTATAATCCCAAGGTGATGAGGGCAATGTAGTGAAAAAGAATACATTTTGAGTTTAAACGCTATCTAAAGTATCTTATATAAAAATAATGTTTGTATAATGTTTTTTCTGTCGCTAAGACAAATGTAGAAGAAAGAAGAAGAGAAGCAATGGGTGGAGAAAAACGTATTGCTGCCAGTATCAGAGTGATCGGTGCTTTAGGTGCCTTGATGATTTCATCACATGAAGGCATGTATAAACACATTGATGACAGTAGCCAAGGCGCTAGAGGTATGCAGAGGTATAGACTGTAGATTTTTACAGTATTTGTCTTTACCTGTGGCCAGAGTTTCGTGTCTTGTGACCTAAATAGTTATAAAATAATAATATAATATTTAACATTTATTCATGACAAAATTAGTAATAAAACAAAATCAAAACAATTTAAACGATAATCACCCCATTAGTTATAAACTATTTATTAACGTTAGTTACAAGTGCCTACACATAGTTTTCCGTGCTTAAATAATTATGTGGAAAAAGCTTCATTGATAAATTGTCACCTACAGGAGACTTTTTCTATAATAACATTAAACCAGTTTAAGTTAACTGACACATGCCTTAATTGGAAACAACAAGGCATTATTCATTATTATGACCAGCTCGGCAACGTAATATAAAATATTTTCTTTTTTTAGCTTATCGATGCATCCCGCATATGGCAGGTGGAACCTGGGAATCTATTATTACGACAGTCTGTTCCCATTAAGACACTTCTGTTCCCTACTTTTTACCGCATTCCGGAGCCATTGTGTGTCAAGTGGTAGACCTCAACGCCCCTACAGTGAAGAAATGAAAGTATTAAATATTTCATTTCTTCGATTGGGGATTGAACTCACAATCTGTTGGCGTTTACAAGTCACACGCTCATGCCCTTACGCTACGACAGACTTCTGAAATAAAACATATTTACCAATCAATAATAAAATAATATATAATACTTATATATCAAATAATGTAGCACCTACTGAAGTGTTACTGATAAAGGCGTTTAAAATTGTAATCACCTAATTAACGAAATTTGTAAAATATTTAATTTTCTTAGTACATTTTCATTATTTCTCACTCTAGACATGTTTTGCCTATTAATCACAAAGCCTTTGGTAAACTGAATTGACTTTGTAAATGGTTGAATTACCATTTCATTAAAACAAATTCAAAGAAATAAAATTACCTTTTTACCAAATAGCTTTCTTCAACCTATTTATCATCATGTCTCATCACTCTTATATTCGCTACCTTTAAATTGTTCTTTAATTTTCAGCTTATTATGTAAATTTTGTAGGAAATTTAGTTTTTAGGGTTTTGGACCTCATACAGGAACAAAGAAAACTTTATTGGACGACTTTGTTGTTCGTCTGTCCGTTTGTTAAGATAATTTATCTCAAGATAGGGTAGAGGTATCAAGTTGCAATTATTATCAAGTTTGTAGGTTAATGAAATCAAAAGGTACGAGCTTTTATGTATCGTTTTTTTTGCACATTCTGAAAATCTGAAAAATCTTAATTTATAGGTATATCATAGAACAAAATATTAATAATTGTACTTCCCGTTGACCTACAATCTTAAAATTGGTACGAAACCCTTGGTGGGCTAGACGACTCGCACTTGATTTTATTTAATATTTTATTCACGAAAATGTATTCCAATCACATTTTGTTTACGTAACGACTAATATAGATAATACACTGTATACAAATTAATCAACTTTGTGTCGCGTCGGGTAAACTGACATGACAAAAATAACCAAAATAAATGGTACAAATTTTAGCCGCAGTTCAGAACTAGTATTTCGTATAATATAAAGAAACAAACTATAAATACATAGACACATGTTTTTATTCGGAGCACTTAGCTTAATTTTATTACTATTTATGTACATCATTTCATATTCATTAATTGGTGGACTTATAAATAGAATAAATATAAAAATAATTCTTCTACTTTCCGTCTCTCACTAGAACTTTCATTCAAAAAAATTACAAAGAAAGGCAACATGTGTTGGTTATAGGTTCGATTTAAACTCTGGGGGGACGTATTATTTAAATTCACAACTGGCTGATAAAGTCCCGGACAACCTTATCTGCCAGACAAGCTACGAGTATATTTTTTGGTTGCAGAGGTCTCCAATAACAGTATCCAGTAAGATATACATTTGACACATGCATTTTATTTTTACAAATTTTATGAATTGTCACCTACTTTCAAATTGAAAATATATGAAATAATTATTTTGTATTTTCCTCCTCTGTCTGTGTCCTATATTTTTTATGTGTTTTTAAACGTTAGTTACTTAACAACAGTTAGTAGGTTTCCATTGTTCTGATTGTATCATGTTTTATTCCTTTTAGGTTATATAAGAACTTTTCACTTGAACTTTTATTGGATCTATGTACTTATCTTACAAGTTCAGACTTAATGAATTTTTTATGCGTTATTTTAGTATGTAAGACCTATATTGTAGGGATCAGATTTTATACCTAAAGCATTATAAATTTCCTATACGTATTATTCCATTTTTTAATAAAATATCCATGTATAAAATAGCATTCAACTTGAAATAATACTGTCCTTGTCGTTAGTGAACAATTAGCATGAGATCGTTAAATACTGTAACATTCATATTTGATATCGTGTTAGAGTTAAAGTTGTCATGTTAATATAATACATATATATCCATGTTTTATATATATATATATATATATATATATATATATATATTATATATATATAGCGACGTTACAGTCTAGTAAATGTAACTGAACGCCATTGAAACTTAAACCTAGATTTATTAACGTAACAGAGAAGTGCAAGGATGATATAATATGTTTGTGTTGGTATGTCTTCTAAGGCTTATATTTTTATTAAAATCAGGTCCTTTTGTTATTACGCACCCAAGATAGACAGAAAAAACTCAATGATACACTTTGTCTATATGTGTTCAATGATTTACGGTAAAGAAACTGAAATCTAAATTTTAATATTTATCAAGTTAAAAATATACAGTAGTACAGAATATCTCTTTAATTTCAGCGACCAAAATCAAACTCTATAAACATATCATTTGTTACCTTTGTACACATGGAAAATGATACTCCACCTCAACATTGTGATGTCGATGGTCAACTGGGGATTCTTCTTCATCAAATCCTCATATTTGCACAATAAAATGTATAAATAATTAAATATGAAATTAAATATATTTTTTAGTATGCAAGTTAAATCACTGTCAAGTAAGAAAGTTAAATAACAAAACATAGTAACATAAATCTTAAATAATAGTAATCGTATATTAACCAAAAGTTATTATATCCACTAGCTATATACATATGTTTATTAGAGGTTTTGCAAATATATTCCAATAAACAAATACTTATTACTAGGGAGAACATATAACTTGGCATCCACATAGCTCTAGATTTCCATTTCTTTTATAGGTGAAGTCGAGAATGACGCATTATTTAAGATTGAACTTGACTTTGGTTTTATTTTTATGTTTTTAGTTGGAGACATAATAATAGTATATTTGGTCGTTAGATTTTAGAACAAAATTATACAAACGAAAATAAATTATATAAATTAAGAAACTCTAAAGCTATAAAGTTAACTGTTATTATTATATTTTTAAAAATAATTTAGTGAATAAATTATAATTTTAAATTATTAATTTAAGTACTTATTAATGGCACAATCATTGCGAAAAATATTCCAGTTCAGGGTGGGTGCCCGCCGAGCGCGCATTCGTCTATGAACGAGCGTAGCCTCCTTACGTCTGTCGCAATACGCTCCTGAAACTTTCATACGCGGCTTAATATTGTATATAGTATAGAGCGGAAGTGTAGCTATAAATAAATGTTTTTATAGAATAAATTACATTTAATTTATTTACATTTAAAATATGAGTGATATAAAACATTTTTACTTTAATAAACAAAAGTGTTAAAAAGTTTTAGTGTTTCAATTAAATTAATAGTGTCAGTGACAATAAATCCAAAAAATAATTAAAAACATAAACAATATCTTATAAAGAGGCACATCTAATACATTAATTGATTGCTTTTAATATTTCTGAATGCATAATGACAACTTTGGTAACAGGAACAGGCGTGTTAATCGTTTTACAAACAAATGGTAAGGCGAGTGTCGTAATGTGTTTCGTGTGTGCCTAGTCATTAGCAGAATGAAAAAAGATCTCGACCGATAAAGAGTAAAGAAATTTTATTATAAATCACAACCGATTTCCAGATTATACGCAACAAGATGGACACCAGGCAAGTTTTTTTTTATTATTTAGTATAACATTAAATATAGCATGTATGTATACGTACTTAGATAGATATACTATTATATTAAAAGATTAAAATTATATATATAGATATATTATAATAAAATATGGGTGCGCCAATGCAAAATATATTTTAAATTAGAACCTCACAAGATCTAAAGGATTTATCCAATGGCCGTGACGTGTTAACTACTTCTCAGAGTGCAATGTCTATTTATCTTGGAATTACAGTCATTATAGGCTTACAGTGTTATGATTTCGTGAAACTGGAATAAGTGCTTTTTGTTTTTTTAATAAATGTAACAGTATTCGACTTTATTTGTCTATACTTATGTAGAATAATTAATAAATTAAAATATTTATGCTTCATTAAATTAAATTCGCTTCACGCTGTATCCCGCACACAGCAGGGTAGGCAGAGGGAACATAGTGTTAATACACCCCGTTCCCCACGTTCTGTCGAATTTTTTTTAGGCTTTGCGTGTTGAGTGGCAGAACTCAACGCCGCGCTTTGCCTCTACACCAGAGAGAAGAAATGGAAATATAAATTTAAGTAAATATTTCATCTCATCGAGTGGGGATCGAACCCACAACCAGTCGGTTTTACAGTCACACTTTGTACCACTGCCCCACAACTGGCCTCTTAATTCCTAATAAAAATCTTAACTAAAAAAAAATATCAATATATGTACTTATTTTATTAACTCTACTAATACTATTTACATGTGAAAAAAAAAATCTTAAATCATGTATTTTTATATCTTTATGAAAAAAAACCAATAAAGAACATCTTAGGCTACTACCAACGAAGCATTAGCGTTGTTTGTTTTATTTAAGATATAGCGAGCATGCAGGAAGATACTTACGCTTATTTGCATTCTCTAATACAATATACACAACCTTGTAATCTTTTATCCGATTTAAAATAATTGTTCTAATTATAACGTCTACGTATACGTCTACAGCTAAAAAATAGTATAATAGTTGGGTAGTATATGACCATATGTAGATTTTAATAGGTTTTAATTTCTGCCATATTGGATTTAGAATGACGTCACACAGGTTTAATATAAACGTAAAATTTCTGCTTATTCTATTTTTATAGTTTCAAAGTTATGTTTTCACAAATGTAATTGCTCATTATTTAACTCATTTTTCCATCATAAATCTTTTTTGCCACAATGATTTTTTATAATGGAAAAGTGAGTGGTAAGAGAGATAGGGAGAGACCTCGGTTGACCTTCGAAAACACAGTATCAACAATACTGGAGGAAGGTCACGTAAAAAGCATGAGGACCCTCTGGTGGGCATGTATGAAGAGATTGATGACAGTGGACGAGGCGAAAGAGGTATATAGAGACCTGACTACCCTGCTAGGGATAAAGCGTGAAGCTAAATTAAGTTAAGTTATTGAACTCACAGGATTATTTAAACTAAAGCCTTCAACGAATGATTAAAATAAAAAATATAATAATTAATCATATTAAGTTAACAATTTATTTTGTTTTATATTTATTTCAATAAGATTATAAAAACGATCAAGTATTATATAGATCAGATTTAAACTTCTAAGACAATTTAAAAAACAAATAGTTTATAGCGAGGCTATAAGTAACAGTCCAAAATTGAAAGCTTAGATTTGGGCGGCCTCTATAACTTAGTATTCACCATGTTATATTTAAATCGTGTAAATAATTTAAAGTGCTAATCAAAGCAGCATTTAATTACTATCAACTTATAGAAAGAGCACGAAGAAAAGTCAATTTACTTTATAATTTCCATTCCAAGTTAAATTTAAGATACGTTTGCAAAATTCACTAGAAGAAGAAGAATAATATAACGGTATAAGATTTTTTTTACTTAAATAAACTTCAATTTTTCTGAAGACGATAGATTTTTTATCTTACTATGATACTATGCTAAAATACCACACGCTGACCTCCTGTACTCTTGGGATAGGATAATATATAATGAAGATGCTTATATATTTTTCCCCAAAGCAGTGTCACTGTAACGCGAAAGTTATAGGTTCGATCCCTCTCGGGGGAATGAGTTATACAAGGGTAAATCTACATAGATTTTCATTACAGATAAATGTATAGACAAGAGGGTGGCCTTAATCTATTATTCAGATACGCATAATGACACTATATCCTTTCTTGATAGGCGGAGATGGAGTGCCAAGCGCTACGATAAACGTAGCGCCTCCTTCCGCATGTACTCAGTGGTACTGGATCGGCGAATAATAACTGTATTATATTTATTTTTATACTTTGAATTATATTTATTTTTAAGGTTCCGTACCATCTAAGGTACAAGCGGACGAAACCCTTTTAGAATCACTTTGTTGTTCGTTTGTTTGTCAAAATCTCGAAATCGCGTGGACGTATCCAGCTGAAATTGAAACAGACAACAAGTATATCCTAAGTCAATGCTATGAAAAGATACGAGCATTTACGCTTCGATTTCAGTGCAGTAGTAAACAAACCCTTAAGAGTACTGCTCTTGGGCTTACAGCTATGAAATTTGGCTCAAAATGAGAACTTACAATATATATAATGGAAACAATCCGAAAATGGAAAATTTATGGATATCTCATAGAAAAATATCATTACAAACTTACATTTGTAGGTAATTTCATGCAAAATGAGTATAATATGCCCCTTATTTTAAGTTTGTCAACTATGATAAGTTGTACTTTACGTTGACCTACAATCCTGAAATTGATAGGGAGGCCTTGGTGGGCGAGTCTGCCTCGCCATTACCGGTTTTTTAGTTCTTTTGATGAGTTATATTTTTTTAAGTAGGGAAAATTTCAACAAAATGTACATTTTTAACAGAACATATTTTGTAACTATTTGAGTATTAAATACTTGAGCTGATATGATGGAAGATGTGAATTAAATTCATTATAGAATCTGAAACAGTAAGAAAAAACCGTATAAGTCAAGTTGCAATGTCCAGGTAGGATACCTCCTACTATCCTATTAATTTTATAAATGTAAAAGTTTGTGAGAATTGATGTTTGTTCCAATTTCAAGCAATAATTAAAGAATGTTTTTAGATAGAATAGTATTATTTATTATTTAGCTTATACGTCAAATTAACACATTGGCTACAAGTTCTGTAGAGATTATTGTATAACTAGCGGCCCCCGTGGGACTACGCCTGCTTGAAATATTCATATGTTTATTGTATATTTAAGAAGAAACCGACTAAACGTGAGCCCCATATAAATTCCAATTTCGTAAAAAAATCGGTTAAAACATAGATATTATAATGCCCCACAAAACTTTATCTATCATTGAGAAATTACTAGCACTATGTGGCTGCTTGAGAGAATGTCAACCTACATTCGAGAAACCAACCTCTTAAAATCTCCTATTTTATAATCTCAAGCCTATTTTACTATTCTATTAACTCGAGTTTTTTTTGTTAAAAAAAATTGAAATTAGAGAACATTGCAAAACTAAGGATTTAGCCAGTTCAATAAAACAGTTGTATAAAATAACTCTGTTAGGAAGTAGTACTTTAGATTTGATATAATTTTTTTATGTTATTAAAATAGCCTTTATGTTGCTTCACAATTCCCTCTATCTCTCAATGTTAGTCCCAAAATAATCGGCACAGCTGGTCTGGAGGTTAGCCCGGATAAACAAAAAGACAAACAGACAAAAATATTGAAATTGTTTATTTGTGTTTTGGTATCTTGTAATTAACTATATGCACTTGAAAAGCACAGTTAAGTTGATATCACAGACAGTTTCTTTAATTTTATGTAGATGTATAGATGAAGGTAAACGGTCATTTATATTTTAGCTTAAACCATATTTAATATCCCGCATATAGACAGGCACTGCTTTCCCCACTTTCTGCGCAATTTTTGAGTCATCGCGTATTGAATGGCGGAACTCAACGCCACTTTATGCCTTATTACCAAAGCGAAGAAATAAAAATATTAATAAATTATAATTCATTTCCCCGTTTTGGAACTGAACCCACAACCGTCGCCTTTAAAGTTGCGCTTGTACCACTGCGCCACGGTGACGTTATTAAGTAATTTAAAAAAATATTAAGTAACAATTAATAATAATTAAGCACTTTTCCATTTTTCATCGCATAATAATCAGTGTAAAGCTTGACGTGCAACGCATTGATTGCTTACTCATCTAGTGCGAGTGCAAAAAGGATAAGCAAATCGACAAGCTGCTATGCGCGTCGTGTACATCGAGACTCAGATAAGAGTTCCGTACAGGGTAACCTAGCGGAGCGTTTAGCGGAGCGGGTACGCTGTATATACCACAGTATTTCTTTATTTAAGTAAATATTATCACTTCTATTACTATGAAAGCACCGGGAGGCAATATTAGATTCTAATGGCGGTCCGGAATAAACACGGACAGCACGGAGAAGAGCTGAGCAATGGATAGTTAAGAAGTCAATGGAGAATCACTCTTATCAATCATCCTAACTGTCAAGAAGATTTTAAAATATTACGCCTAGGGAAATACGATGGACAGAAAACATGTCCGCTTAAAGTATGCCTTTCGTCCTCGGAAACATCTAAAAAATATACTTAAAAATAAATCAAAACTAACAGGTCTACACATTAAAATTTATTCAGATCGTACGAAAAATTGAGTAAATAATCTAATTATAAAATATATTACAAAAAGAAAATTCAAAAATTATATCACAACGTCCAAAAAACTAAACAGAATAAAAGTTACAATACAGTAAATAACAACTATATAACACAAAGTTTGTAACGATTTCGTACAATGTAGTAACAATTAAAAATAAAGGCTTAAAATGTATATACTCGTACGTTGATTTTACAATATGTTACAGCTATATGATGTGTCATAACTAATATACAGGGCGAAAGTGTCAGCGCTCCTTTTATGGGAACAGCATAAAGGGTAAACTATTTTAAGCCCGTACCTAAAGAAATTAATCAAGATACATCAACAGTTTAGACGTAGGATTTTTTTTTTCATTTCAGGATGTATATCCATACCTGTATTTCGTGTAAGGCAGTTACGCATAGATACCAATAATGTAAACACGTACTTCTACAAAAATACTACTAACTTAATAAACTTTCAATTTTGCCGCCAATAGGTATTGGCGACGACGAGGACTTGATTTCGAAATGAGGCGGCGGTTTACCTTTGATAGGTTTATGTCTGCGTGCGTTGTTCTTGACAAATGGCGCGTTATATTACAACAATAATTTTATTATTTATTTTGTTAGAAAAAAATACTTCTTCTTTTTGGGATTTTTTAAAAATTGTGTATTAGGCTTTTATAGAGTAGTTAAAACTGTGGTTTCATTTAAAGTGGTGCTGACACTTTCACCCTGTATTTAGGTACTACAATATATTATAAGAATAGAAAAATAATAAGTAAAAGTATTACAATACACAGAGTAAATAAATCGCAACATCCCACCAATCTTAAAACATCAGTTAAATAAAACATTTAATGTGTCATCTACCTTAGTAACATTACTTTGTACATTTGCTATCATTTCTTAAACTAGCCCTGCTTCGTATAATATTAATACTTATTTACATTGTACTGATATTATTAGATTATTATAAATTTTATTGCATCACCACATACGCCTATTCAATATAACTTTTATACTTAATATTCTGTAATTTTCTCAGTAAGTGATTTCAATATAATTTTTTTGAGAATATAAATGTCTCTAACCATATATTATGTTAAGGGAAGCTTGCCAGAATCCAAAAGTGAAATCGCATTTAAAGGTAGAGCCGATTCTGAGATTAGCAAACAAACGCACAGATAAACAGACAAACGAGTAAACTAACAATAATTTTAAAAATCATTATTTTTTAGTTCTATTACAAAACAGTAATAAAGGTCCACATCTTGTTCTTATATACTTTATTTTTTTATATACCTTCCATGTACAGACACAGATCCGTTGCGATTTTATTATAAGTATAGATTTAGCTAAAGTATAGCAGTAACTTTAAGCGGGTGAAGCCGCGAGTGAATCACCAGTGTTATTATAAATAAAAGGAATATTTTTGACTTTGTATATTTCTTTTCTTAGGTGAAACGTCAATGTCATTTATCTATGGACATAACGCATTCGGGTGACATGACTTGTGGTGAACAGCTGTGCTGCAATAGATACCAATCCAATAACAGTTTGTCCCTGGTTTGACCCTTTCCGAGACCTTGATTAAATTAAAAACAATATATGTTAATTAATTCGTGTTTTTTTCACGTATTTTTGATATGAAACTATGTTATATTACTTAACTATGTTTGTTACCTTTTAACGTTTCACTATCCGATTTTTATTCTACGTAGCTTGCAAAAGAAACACATTACGTTTTTTCCTTTCGTCTCAGCACTATAAACAGAGCATCGTTTATTTTCTGTAGTATTAGACATACATTGAAATCTAAAGAATATTTATTTAATATACTTTACATATGTATATATTATATTTCCTGACTGCTAAAGGTAATGTTTTTCGCGCGTATCTTGTATGTATGTAATATTCTTTATTACCTCATATCTCCAGAACCGCTGAACGGATTAACATATTTAAGGTATCGTTAGATTTGTATTAGCAGCGCAAGTGTTCTTAGATAGGCGACGTTAAAAAAAACAATCATGGCGGCTGTGGGATGCCATTGGACTTAGTGAAAAAAAAATTTTTTGTTTCGAATACCACAATATGGGTATCAAATTCAAGAACTCAATATGAAAATTTAAAAAATATATCATGACTATCATTATTATAATGAATCCTAACAAAAAAGTGAAAAATAAAAAAATATTTGTAAAAACAAAAACCCCAACTGCAGAGAACTAAACAGAAAAATAAACATGCCCAATAGCGTATTAGAATTAACAGTCATCGTACTAAGTACGACGTCGTACAGCCAATTAAATAAAAATAATGGAACCGAATGTATTCGGCACCATAACCGAATAATTCGGCCGAATATGAATATTGAAAAACATGCCGAATACACCGAATACCAAACGAATATTCGGCACATCTATATATATATATATATATATATATATATATATATATTAGGACGAAATTTAAATTTAATTGACCAGAAATTCTATCCAAAATTAATAAGATTAATGCTTTGAGAATTATCAATATTTCTTAATTGTACTTAAAGTTATTTGAGTCTCTTTAAACTTTAAAGCCATAGTGTAAGAAAATAAATTTTATTACATGTACGTAAACAATATATGGAATTTCTAAAAGGCCGCTGGGAGATGTCATCAGGAATACACTTACAGCAGTAAATCATTTATAACTTATGAATATGGAATATATCACATTAAATTAAAATAAATTATGGGGTTAGTAAATTGGGTTAAGTGACACAAAATGCTGATTCATCAGATTTTAATATGTGCCTTACCCTCGTCCGACATTTATACAAGTAGAATTATAATTTTTGCAAATGGAACTAACAACAAGAGTATGAAAAACAATGTACTATACATTAACACTTATAATGTACGGGTCCGGTATCGAACCCACAACCAGTCGCGTTTTCAGTCACACACGCACAGTGTTCCTGCGCCACGACTGGCGTCATAAACATACAAACATTTAACTAGTCTAGTCGTAAAAAACAAATTAATAATAAACTATTCCGATATATGAGCATATAATATGTAAAAATATTCTATTCTATTCAATTCTTTGTTAACGTTTACGTCAAATTCATGAACCTTAGTCTTGAATTGGCTACTAAATATTTCAAGTTGATGTAGATTCATATTATCTATAGATAGTCGCTTGTTACATTATAAAAAACAAAAATCATCCATCCAACCCTCAGTTTCCAATTCCGTTCAACTCATTTTTTATTTCATCTAATACTATTTTCAATATTTGAAATTGAAACCATCTGGTGTGTGCTAAATTATTTTGTGATCAGAAAAGAGCATCGAAGAGTCAACATTTCGATAAATAACACATCAGTGGCACATAGTGCAAACGTTTTTCCTGGACATTTTTATTTTTTTTGCCAAATTAAGTTATAAATGCGTTTATAATATTTACTAAATCATTTAATAAATGTCATCATTTAATAAATGCATTAAAATTTCCGTACAGAGGTGCTTATATAAATTGTAACAAATGTATAAGAATTTTGACGTGACTTGAAAACCTATAGCTTTGCGTGTCCATGGTTTATTGTTTTGTTGTCCAAATAAGTATTATAGTATATTTGAATTAAAAAAAACAATTAAAAATAATAAAGGAGCGTTAAGTTTCGACATCTAAAACACAATACACCTAAATTTATTAATTGTTTAAACTTTTTAAAATATTCTTATTAATTGCAATTAAAAGGAAATATATTGTAAAAATTAGGTAGTAAATTATTAATATACTAACAATAAAGTGACGTTTGCAACTTTTATAACGCACACAGTGCGTTGCTTTAATTTATTGATAAGATTTTAATTGCAGAAATTATGTATCTAAACTCTAACTCGAAGTTGGAATTAAAGCTTTCCTATGGAGTAAATAAAAAGAATTGAGGGGCATAACTATTTATTTTTTATAATTATGGTAAAAAAAATGTTTATTGGTCATGGAATAAATAATTATATATCTATATAAGTAAATTATCTTGTAACATATAGGATGTAGCTTTTAAGTAAGTCTATTATAGATAATTAGTTCATTTGTACACCAACCTAAAATCCTGTATTCTATGATCTTTTTACTGTAGGGGTTGCCTGGTAGAGATCACCTGCGGTGATAAGGCCGCTCTTACACTAATGCTTTTCTGTAATATTTTTGATCTTTTTTCATCTAATCATGTTGGTGTAATAAAGACTTAAATAAATAAATAAAGTTATGATGCACTAAAAAGGTGAAAAAATACACATATTTTAGTGCATAAAAAGATTTTGGACTCTCCCAATGAATTATATTTTTATTTGTTAAGTTATAGCACAATACCTAACCTGCCCCATAATTCATTCAACCGATTCGATGAATTGTTATAAAAGGAAAGTAAAATAGCTATAAAATTTTTATTCATTACAGTATGTATGCTTACTAAAGACTGTTGCTTTTTTGTTAATTTTAGAGAATATTTTTCTTGACCCAATCGAGCATCATTCGCTGTTAATTTTTTTTAGAATTATATAAGTCATACAAATAAATTGCTAATGAAAACAAAATCTTGTTTGATTAAGTATCATGTCTAAAAGTAGATATGCGCTAGCGCTCTGACCACTCTGTAATTTCCTTCTTTCATTACATTTTGTGTCGTGTATTTTTACAGTCGTTTCATTACTTTAATATTATCTTTCTTAGCAATTTTCTTTGAATGTCTTTCCAAGACGCCAATTTTAACTTGTTTTCATATTATATCTTACAATTCATATATAAACTTTTACAATACGGCTCTGTTAGAGTGTATATACTCTAAAATGAATCTTTATATATAAAAATGAATGTTTATCTCTATGTTCTTTACCACCATTTTTTTTTCGAAATGATCAAAATCAATGAAATGACTCAAAATTTATTGTATATTTGCCCAAAGTCTCTACTTAAAATTTATTTTAGTTGGTGCCGTGGCAACGCAAGATTTTTTTCACATTTTATATATCAATGTGAATAATAAAAATATACTTTTAACCTTACGTGTTTTTATAAATTTGGTCATATGTTATATATATGTTGGTCTTGTTAATTTTTAAGATAAATAAAAAAATATGAATATAAGAAATAAATATTATATTCGCAATGCACCGAGAATTCAGCCAAAAATGTGGAACGGAGTGTTATAGCATTAGGTTACCTTTGCCTACCCTACTGTGTGTAGGATACAGCGTGAAGTTAAAAAAAGGTAAATTATATATTGAAATAGTTTTCAATTACAATTTTTGAGAATCAATTATTATTTTCCTTAGAACTTGCACAGCTAAAAGTCGAACCATATAAGTGCCAATCACAGTTCATTCTTGGTCCAATCTCACTCTGGTAAAGTATTCTTATAAGAGAAACAATGACAGTATACATATTATCATTCCGGTCAAGTTACGGTTCAATCAACTCCAGCAACGATCCTTCTCAAAGAATATATAGAGTCATATATAGTGTAGTACAGTCCCAAGGAATATAGAGTTAAAAGCTAGTGTATTAGTATCATGGACGGAAGAATTTATACTTTTTCTAAAGAACAAATACAAACGTTCGTTATAAGATGTACGCACTGTACAAAGACAATGTTAGAGTTAAAAATGGTTTTATTTTATTTGTATAGCGACGGATACCGCTAATAAAAGAGATGTTGGTGTGTGACGCATCAGTTTTAACAGAAAAAACAGATTTGTCTTCTCTCAGAAACAGTTTACAATATGTAAATATGATTTCGTTATTGTATAAATGACCCTCTCTCTGTTTTCTTTATGGGCGATACGAAGAAAACCGCAATAAAAAGTGGTTGTGTTTCACACTTGTAAAAATGTAGTAGATACTATATATACTACATACAATAAACAAAATTGGATAAGATTTATGTTTGTTTATGAGTGTGTAAGTTTATTATATTTCATTTCCAATACAGTATACAATTATGTTGTATATACTGAATGTATACTGTAAAAGATATTATATATATCAACAAATCATACCTTTATGTTTTTGTATAATAATTTTATTTATACACTATCGTGGTGTTTTTTATTGAATGAAAACAAAAATTATGGCTACCATTAATTACAAATGTAGGAATAAGTTCAATTAAGTTAATGATAACGTCTCTCTAGTTTGATTTGACTGTTATTAACGTTCTTCAACCAAATGCATTACGTCGGAACAAGTAGCAAGGAGTACTTTAATATTAAACTGTAATTAAATTTTCTTCGTAACATGCCAGATATATGTTTAAAAGTTATTCATGAAATACCTCATTTAATATAAATTTTCATTTAACTTTGTAAAAGTAATTTTAATTATACATTAGGATTGTTAAAGCCGTCGCGGCGCAGTGGGACAAGCGTGTGGCGCGACGGTTGTGGTTTCGATTCTAATTTTGGGGGAATGAATCATTCAATATTTTAATTTCCTCGCTCTCAGTAACAAGGGAAAGGGCGGGGCTGAGTTCCGTCGCTCAGCACGCAATGCTTCCAGAATTTCGCGCAAAATGGGGAATGGGGTGTCGGACTAGTTTCAATTTTGCCTACTATGCTATATGAGGTATAGAACGGGAGGCTAAAAAAAATTAATTTTAATTTGTTTATTAAGCGGTTGACCTAAGAATCCATCCAAATCCAGTTTACAATATCTCATTGATTTCTCTAACAAATTCAGAACTTAATTTTGAGTTATTGTAATAATTCTTATTATTGCAAAATCGCTTTGGATTGGATGCTGAATCAAAGCAAAAACCTTTTAAATCGAAACCACTGCACCAATTTATTTCATAATTTTATTTCAAATTTATTTGAGATACTATGTATTTATTATCTTTGTTAAGGTTTACATTAGTCGACATTATCAGAGGAAGTATCCGATAAAAGCCGGTGTTCCAAATTAATTTGCAGATAATTACTATCCAAATATTTCTCTCCGGAATACATGTGTAATCTATCTTCTACATTGTATTATATGTACGTACAATTAACGACTTAGTTGCGCACGGGATATTGAAAAGCCAATACTTCTTGGATAGCTGGCGGTGTTAGTTTGTATCAGTTTTAATGAATATTCTTTTAATACATTCTTTATTTGGATCGTCAAGATTAGTCATGAAAACAGAATATTGATATTCCTCCAGTAGTAGTCTAGTATTAAGTCATTCAGCTGCTCATTGAGTGAGAAGAGAGTGAAGGACACAGAGCGGAGAAGGGGGAATAAAAATATTAAATATCATTTCTTTTATTGAAATCGAAACCACAACCTGTCACACATCACTACACAGTGACACGCTAGTGGCCTTGAACCACGACTGGCTTCATACATTTTCTCATTATACATTTTCTGTAAATAAAATTTGCACTTGAGACGTTATTCCCAAAGATTGTCTGTTGAAGATCGGTTGAAACAATAAGACCGCTTTGCATATATTTTTTGTGTGTGCAATAAAGATTTTTTTTATCAGCTTCACGCTGTATCCCGCACACAGCAGGGTAGGCAGAGGGAACCTAGTGTTAAAACTTCCTGTGTTCCGGAGGCATTGCCGGTTGAGTGAAGGAACTCAACGCAACGTCGCACTTTGCTTCGACACCAGAGCATAAATATTTCATCTCCTCGAGTGGGGATCGAACCCACAACCAGTCGATTTTGCAGTCTCACTTTGTGCCACTGCGCCACGACTGAAAATAAATTAATTGTAACTAAAACATACTTTCATATATTTACAAAGCTATTATCCATTTTAATTGAAATTTAATAAAGTCATAACCTACAATATATAAGACGCGTATAAGCTATTCTTGACTTTGGTTATTAAATTATGAATACCGCCACAGATCTAATACAATGCCACTGATGGTATTTGACACAGAGTATTACGTTAATACATTATTAATTAAACAATTATATCTAAAAATATGGCGTTTCTTGCCCAAATGAGATAAGAAAATGTAAATATTTAGTGAAGATAATTTTATTTGAATGAAAAATCTCTTGACGTTAACCGTTTTGGTATTAAATAAATGTTTTCTCCAATAAGTGCTCACGTCATGGTAGTTTGAAATTTTAAATATTTTGTTAAACTTTTTTTATTTAATTTTTATAGAAAATTAACACTAAAATACCTTGGCTCTGGCGTCGAGGCAAGGCGCGGCGTTGAGTTGCACAATCAATTACGCAATGCCTCAAGAATTAGGGGGAAATGGGGAACGGAGTGACTTAACACTCGGGATCCGTTTGCCAACTGCTGTGTTCAGCGAAACAAAAAAAAACTATAAATTACGTCTCTTCCGAAAATAACAATTAATGCGTTTAATATATTTAGGTATAGGGAGCGAAAGAAATGAAAATATTTAATATTTCATCTCCTCGAGCGGGAATCGAACCCACAATATGTGGCGTGGCACTTACCCGCTTGTGCCTTTGCGAACCGATTGGCGCTCTGCGAACGTATATACGAGTAAAGCTCATTTGATATATACATATACTATCAGAGTAATAACTAAATACTTAGGGGCTGTTTATCAACGAAGTTCAGTCGTTACCCCTTCTACGCATACAAGGCAATTAGGGAAGTGTACAACAACTTATGAATTGTACACAAATTAAATTAGTTGAGGTATATCAATACATAAATTTCAATCGTTTAAAAATCTGGAAAAAATTGAGAGTAATATCATTTTCTTAGATCATCTTTTTTATATTACGTCGTTATTAACATGTGAAACTCTACGTCTAGCTTGTTGAAACACTGGTATCATAATAAAAAATAAAAATTAAATTAATTTAGCTTCACGCTATATCCCGCACACAGCAGGGTGGGCAGGGGGCAGATTTATTAAAAAAATAATGGACTAATTTCCGTAATATATTGTACTGGCCTCACTTTTTTCTATGAACGACCCAAGGAAGGGCAAAAATGGCTTTACTCTTAAATATCAACCCTCGCTCACAAGGATTCTATTTATTCCGTGACGGGGTGGACTGTGAAAAATGGTTATTCATGTAATCTAATACAACGATCGTAAATATCTTCAAAGAATATATTTAAGCATTACGTCGTTGTAGTTTAAAAGAATGTGTTTATCTCCCCGTGTACTGTAGGGTAACAGATCAGCTTCACGCTGTAACAGGTACCTACATGCTAAATATCACTCATTTCTGTACTTTTACTCCTTAAAAGAAATTGTATTTTTTTTACATTTTAAAAGTGTTATTCCACATTTAGCAATACGTTCTCATCGAGCTTACAACTTATTTATGTTGTTATCATCCCTCAAATTTCTGCTATCCAAAGATTAATTACTTAGAATTATCATTTTTCATGAGAGATCTTTTAAGAACTATTTTTTAACATTTTTAAAAGAGCTATTCCACCATTAGGAAAGAAATATCTTAATAAGCAAGTAAATTGGGTGATGAGACTTACCCTGCACCTTGCTTAACAATACTCTCTGAATATAAATAATATAAATATTTTCTTTTAAATATATGTTTTATATAATCTACACGGAGTGTCTTAACACTAGGTTCCCATTGCCTACCCTATGCGGGATACAGAGTGAAGCTGATGTAATTTTTATTTATATAATCTATAAATAAATTCTGTAGCTCCTTTTAGCACTATATTGTCTTATTTACGACAATAATTGTGAAAGACACTTACGTAAAAGTTTTGTAAGGATATATCATTTTTTTTATATTATTCGTTTACATTTTTTTATCTAGTGAAGAAAGAACCCGTTTGATATTTTCAGGGAGTTTTCAGAGGACAAGTCTGCATAGTAGTTAAGGAGACGAATTTTATTAAATATATTAATAAAAAAAAATTGTATATAAATCACAAAGACTACCGAACTCATCTTATACAGTGATGCAAAAGTTGTTATGTTATTTAGAAAAAAATCAACCTATGAATTTTTTAAAAATCAACTTTACGTTGTATCTGGATACAGCGTAAAGTTGATTTATAAGAGAAGTATAATTTATAAGAGTTTACAAGCTCAAGTTTGGACGTAAGCACTCATTTTGTATGAAACGGACTACAATTATTTTTTCTACAAAATATAAATGAATTTTCAAAATCAGCTTCACGCTGTATCCCGTACACAGCAGGGTAGGCAGAGGGAACCTAGTGTTAAGACACTCCGTTCCCCACTTAAATTGCCGAATTCTGGAGGCATTGCGTGTTGAGTAGCAGAACTCAACGCCGCGCTTAACCTCGACACCAGAGCGAAGAAATGGAAATATACATTTAAGTTAATATTTCATCTCATCGAGTGGGGATCGAACCCACAACCAGTCGGTTTTACAATCACACTTTGTGCCGCTGCGCTACGACTAGCCTTTGTATCTCAAATCCTTATAAAAAATAAAACCCAATGTGTTAAACAAATCCTATAAATGTGTATAATAGTCAAGAGGGCGAAGACGCTGGCGAGAGGTAGGCTAGATAAAATATATATGTTTATCTAACTTCATCAACAAGATGTCTTTTAAAAATATAAAACTTCTTAAAATCTCTTGCAAAGTTCGGTGGAAGTGACAGCGGTTACTTCGGACGTCAAACTTTAGAGGTTATTTTAATTTTTTAATTGCCCTTTGGCTTTTAGAAATGAATATAAATTTTCTGTCTCCTGCGAGCGAATGAAGCGCTTATGAGCGAATATTTTAAGCGTCTCTTTCCAAGGAAAGCAGTCAAAAAAGATGCCTGATAAATAAAATTTAAAAAATCATTTTAAAAATTTTACGGAATCGACTGGACCGCGACATTTATCTAAGCTGACATTTATTTCGACATGGGTCAGGTACAGGTTTAAGGATTTGAATTCTTCCAAAAAATACGGCAAAAAGTGGGGAATAAGTGTCTTAACACTAGGTTCCCTCTGCCTACCCTGCTGTGTGCGGGATATAGCGTGAAGCTAATTTAATTTACTTTTTATTTTAATTACTTCTTCGAGTAAAACAAGACAAGAGAAAATAAAATATGTGTAAAAAAAGTAATCAAGTCATATGAAAAAAGAAAGAATTTGCTAAAATATTATAAAAAGTATATTTTTTAAAAAGGACTGATCGACCATGGGTGGATCAAGGCAGTCAGCGGGGGACGACATCACTGGCGAAACAATGACGATGATTCTATTCGCAATCATATTATTTGTTTGATATATAAGTGGATATTTTCTCATATAAATAACACCTCTCCATAAAAAAAAACATGCACTTTTTTACATACAATATCAGTCGAATACTATATCGTACGAATACTATAACATACTTTTCTAAATCATTCGCATGCTGTTGTAATGAGTCTCCTTTTATTATTCAAAGATGGTTTTCATTACCTTAAAGTCATCATCATTTCGCTGTCATAGGAACATTTTATCGTTCTGTTACATTACTTATGTCTATGTAATACATGAATGATTTTATTTTAGGTACTATAACTCAATAGGATGAAGCCGTGGCCGGGTTAACGACCCGAGATATACGAATATAAGCAGTCAGTTTTCATTATTGTATTTTAGCTACAAAATAATTGTTTTATTGAATTCCACTCAGCACGCAGTGCCTCCAGAATTGGCGGAAAGTGGTGAACGGAGTATCCTAACACTAGGTTCCGCCTGCGTCTTCCTACCCTGCTGTGTGCGGGATACAGCGTGAAGCTGATTTCATTTAATTTTTAAATTAAGTTTATTAAAATATATAAAACATATTTTTTATACTTACTAAGCTTATAAATTGTTAACTAAAACGATTATAATGAAACAATATTTTCGTTGGATATTTACATCAAATCAAGTCAAATTTAGAAAGAATATAGACATACTCAACTCTGTTACTTTTTAACAAGGAGTTACTACGCGTCTGTCACAGCACAGTTGCCCAGTAACACAGTATTATATTTTACGTTACTTTTCATTAAACGCTTTGCGGTCAACTGACACCTCATACGTCTCTCCTCTAGATTTCACGGTTAAGCACGATTAATACAGACATCTCGTCTAAGTTAATACAAAGCTTAATAAGCAGCGCCATCTTTTTGTTTATTGTTTCACATAATACAAGGCAAAGTTTCAAAAAACGGTGATTAGGTAAATTTTGATACTTATCGCTTTCAAAATATATTTTATAAATATTAACAATACTCTGTTTAAAGCCATAATTTATTAAAAGTAGGTTGACATTGCATAAAATGAAATTATTTTATTTTAAACATTTACCATTACCTCACTAAGGAAAGATAAATATTTATTTAGAAAACGGAAAACCGACCACGTCGTTCGGACCTGGGCGGTTGCCAGGAGACGCAGGTTCGACTCCCGCTACGTTAAAAATTTTATATGTTTTTAAATAAGAAATTATTTTATATTTATTATTATGGAGTGCTACCAGGGACACAGGGAGCTTGTAAGGAAAACTATTCTGTTAGCAAATTTTTGTTAAAACGATGTTTTTATTTTAGTAATCAATGAGTATTATTATGATGTATGTTGTATTTATTTTAAAATGTGTAAGAAGTTATGTCATTATTACCAGTAAAAATATAGTACAGTTGAGGGCAAAATTTGACAATGACAATACACAAAATTCACTATACTAATTTGACAATACACAAAAGTATATTGATATACATATGCCCCCAATAATATATTTTCTCTTAATTTTATTTGGAGAGACAACGATATTATGTTACTTCGAAACACACAGCGTTGATTGAAGACCTGTTTGTTTACTGCTGGTGAAAGAGAATGTATGCAGACAAAGGATGCAGACGCAGAGATATATTAAAGTTAATTTTTATTTTACTTATAAAACATTAAAGTTTTTCAAATAACTGAATAACACTGTTCACCTTATTAAGACATTTCTTACCAATACTGTTTAACAAAATTTTATTAGTGATTTTTTTTAATTATTTCATCATAAAATCTTTATTATACACAAAGAAAATAATTGACAAACAAACTAACGTATGTATGTCAGACAGACATATTTTGCTAAATGGTAATTGATTTTTTACCTTTAACTCCATATATGGATATGTGTATCAAATTGAGATTTTGAGAAATAAATATCTTTAAACACAAATTGACAGAATGAAAATATAAAATGTAGGTAAAAATTTACATTTAACAGTTAAATATATTTTAATAATGTGTATTTTTGGATAGTAATTTAAACAATGGATGTCTCGAATTAAGCCGGATTTATTTATACAAGAAGAGCAATTAATACTTTGTATGATTGATATATTGAGAAAATTGAAATAATCGTTGTAAATGTTCTACTACTATATAATTATAAAAATCATCTCCATACTGTATCTCGTACACTGCAGGGTAGGCAGAGGTTATCGTCATGGGAAGTGAAGATATAAACAAATAAAAATAAGCTTTATGATTTTTTTGTGAAGGACCATAAACCGGAAAGTACCTTGATGTTTGTATTAAGCACACGAAAACGGAGTGCTATTTTTAATATGGAAAAAAGTGGTATATCTTGTTTTGTTTCGTTTCGAATATTACTTCAATAATTTTTAAGAAATTAATTGAACGAATTCTTCAATTTCAGCTGGATCCCATAATCAGAATCTAACCAAACTTTCATCAAAATGTCAATGCTCCCTTGAATGATATCTTTTCTAATAAAAAACAATCAGTGGAATTGGTTGGCAGGATAATGAGTTATTCGTACATTTATCGCGCACAAAAATTTGCATTAAGTAAACTTAAGACTAAATATAAGATTTTCTCTGGTACATTTCTGACAATGGTGTAGACACCTTTGTCAGAAATGTACCAAAATGAAATGGGACCACATGGGAGGCACTAGCTTCCAAAAAAATAATTAAAATTGGTTCTCCCAGTCAATAGTTCTGAAGTAAAAACATAAAAAATAAAAAAAGAAAATAGAGTCGAATTGATAATCTCCTCCTTTTACAGAAGTCGGTTAAAATATATTGAAATACAATATTTTTTTTGTCAATAATAAGAACTGAAATATAACCAAATACTTACTACTCTACCTTTTATAACTCTATAATCAAATTTTGTGCCGTGTGATCCCGGCCTAGAATAGGATCATCCTGGTACTGGTGGTGTCGTAAGAGGCGACTAAAGTACGTGTGGTAGAGTCACGTTGCCAGCAATTGCAACACGCATGAGCAGACTCGACCGGATCATTACCACCCCCGGCATTTAAAACCGGCGTGAAGTAGTGGCTTTATGCCACTGTGTTTCGCATCAGGTAATGCCGGGCCCCGACGCCCAACCCACCTTAAAGGCCGGCAACGCACCTGTAACTCCTCTAGTGTTGCACGGGGTCGTGGGCGGCGGTAGTCATTTACCATCAGGTGACCCGAACGCTCGTTTGCCGTGTCTCTTGCATAAAAAAAAAGATGAACGAAACCAGAAAATTTTACTAATTGAATTAGTAAAACCAAAATAAAGCAATTAATATTCAAAAAGGAAAATTTCACAAAGCTAATTTACTTTAGAGCATAATCGTGAGACATTTTAGTATGATAAGATGTAATAATTAAAATAATACTATGTAGTAAGAAGTACTTATATAATTAAATATTAAATTAATTCTATTTATAGATTTAATAGGTACTTGTTGTTACTATTTGTTGGTGGCTTATTTAATTAATATTCTTTGTCTTCAATATCCTTACTTAATCTGTTAACAGTTATATTTACCGATAATAATATGCCATATGTTAATAAGCAGTAATATGACAGTGTTGCCTTAGCAAGTATACTATGGCAACACTGTACTTAGATAGGATTAATGGCAACCATGTTTGTTACTAAATTGTATAAAACGCGGTATTCATTTGCTTTGAGGCAATTTGCTACATTAAGCTGGAGCAATGTATGTAGGTAGGTGAAGCTCGAGCGTTAGTGCATTGTAAAGGAGCCCTTGAACCCTGTGGTCGGAAGTCCCAGGCACTGCTTCAAGCTCAAAGCTATTAATAATTATTGCTAAATCTATAATAATAAAGTATATTATTTTGCTGGCGACCGGCTCGCGGTTCTACCAGCTTAAAATATTGAATTATTTATTTAATATATTTTATAATTATTTCTTTAATATATGGAATTACGTTCCCGTTGTAATTTACCTTATAAATATTTAAAAAAAAAAAGAGAAGCACAATAACATTATGTTTTGTTCTTTTTCTTAGTTGGAACGTATTATTAAAATTGCAATTTATTTGATTTTGAGTGTTTTTGTATACCAGGATGAAACCCAAAAAAAAGATGTACTTCCAGAAGATATACCAAATTTAATTAAAAAATATTGAAGATATACAAAATTAATTTTGGTAGTTTTTACGTGTATCGCAAACTAACCAACAGACAGACAGACAGAGAGGCAAAAATTTTGCTAAGTGGTTTTTTAGCCTCTATAATC
Organism: Heliconius sara; assembly: GCA_917862395.2. Lineage (NCBI taxonomy): Eukaryota > Metazoa > Arthropoda > Insecta > Lepidoptera > Nymphalidae > Heliconius > Heliconius sara. The sequence continues at coordinate 6,055,002 of OU860792.2, forward strand.
GATATTATCGATATAACCAAATATTTTTATATCTATCATGTACATACTTAAATGACTTTTTCGACATTTTTATATATAGAAAATATGATGCACTGCACTGACTTATGGAGAAAAATAAACAGAGTGAAAGGGTTAGTCAGTTTAGGTCATTAAGTTTTCTAATATTAAAATATTGGTGGTTTTAAGAGTAAGAATTAATTGTGTTAATATATATTTTAAAAAGTAACCTCAATAAATGAAATAAGGCTTTTAAGGTCCGATGAGAGAATAATACTGAAAGTATTTTTAATGTAAACACTTATCAATTTACATGATCAACCGTAATTTAAAGAAGAATATCTAAATGATGAAGCATCTCTTCGATCTAAGGATCCAGAATGGATTTATTGTTATGTTTCGCGTGAACCCTACAGTTTGACGCCAGTAGCGTAGTTAATGAGTCTTGCATGCGGTAAATACCAAAAGTCGCTATACTTCCAAATATTCATGTGTTTTATACAAGAATTTCATATATCCAAGATGGTATTCCGACGTTATATTAAGAACAAGATAGGAAGGCGGGCTGCTTGTCTTATATGTAGACATACAAATAACAGTTAAATGTTATTATTTTTTTATATATTTAGAAAAAAAAATACGGCTTAAGTATTAAATTTTAAAAAAGTAAAATGAAAAAATGAAGACTAAATTGTTTTGCAAAACAAATGTGCTTTAGAGCCTTTAGACCATAAGTTTAAGTGTTATTGAATCTGAACAATTTTAAAGAACCATTATTTTCTTAGAAACTACTACTACAATTTAATTTTACATCTTACTTTTCTTCTATTGAATATATTTTAAATATTTTGGATCTTTTTTTATGTCATCTGCCATCTTTATCGTTGTCTATGCTGTTTTTTTTTTTTTTTTTTATGGAAGAGACACGGCAAACGAGCGTGCGGGTCACCTGATGGTAAGTGATTACCGCCGCCCACGGCCCCGTGCAACCCCAGAGGAGCTACAGGTGCGTTGCCGGCCTATTAAGATGGGTTGGGCGCCGGGGCCCGGCATTACCTGATGCGAAACGCAGTGGCATAAAGCCACTACTTCACGCCGGTTTTAAATGCCGGGGGTGGTAATGATCCGGTCGAGTCTGCCCACGCGTGTTGCCATTGCTGGCGACGTGACTCTACCACACGTACTTTAGTCGCCTCTTACGACACCACCAGTACCAGGATGATCCTATTCTAGGCCGGGATCACACGGCACGGCTGTTATTTCAACTGGGAAGTACTTAGTCTATAAATTGGCAAATGTAAATTTATTGAGGTATATAAATATTGTTTATATTAAGTATGATGGTACACCATAATTTATCTTATTCAATTAATCAACATTTTATAAATTAAACAAATTTTTATTATAATTGTGAATATTGATTTAAGTGTGTAAAAAATTTGTTTTCAATTTATTTGTGGTGTAAAATTCTAATCATTTTCCGTAATTCATTTAACTGGGTTCTTGATTTATAAAAAAATATTTAAAGTAGTTACACATGTATAGATAATGGGGAACGGAGTGTCTTAATATTAGACTCCCCCTGTCTATTTTGCTGTTGGCGGGAAACACCGAGTAGCTGAGAAAAAATACACATTATCTGTGGTCATAGATATGGCAAATTCCTGGAAACTCATTAAAATTTACAAATGAAATCCACAAGTATTAATATATGAATTAATAACTGAATAAATAATTCTAGATAATCATTTGGGGAGTTCCTTAGGATTAACCTAATCATATTCTATATAATATATATTTTTACAGTACAACAACTCCTGCACAAGATGATGAACCAGATTGGTCAAGGAATACAACCATCAAAGAATATTTAGGTCAGAACATTACAAATGATACATATGGTATGTATGTGTTTAGATGTGTATTGACAATTTATATTTGTATGTTTTTAAAACTTTTATGTGATTTTTTAATTTCTATTTAATTTGGTCCAGGTTTACTTTAAAATATAAAAATTCTGTATAACAAAAACAAATTAATAAAAAAACAATTTTACACAAAAGAAGAAACTTGATTAAAATAACAAAAGTCACAAAGACACACGGCATCTCTACAGTACTGTCTTATGAACAGGTAGACTGATAGTAAAAATGGCGGATATGATTTGATCGATGACAAAACCGCATGACATAGTTATTATTATTTATAAAATATATCAGGCCAGTCGTTTGACGTGTCACAGGCATGAGTGTGTGACTGTAAACGCGACTGTGCGCTCCCCACTGGAGGAAATTATATATTTAATATTTTCATTTCATTTTCATAGAGGCCAGTCGTGGCTCAGGTTGCACAAAGTGTGACGGTAAATTCGACTAGTTATGGGTTCGATTCCTACTCGAGGGCGACCAGAGCGAAGAAATAAAATATAAATGTAAACATTTATTTACATCTATATTTTTATTTCTTCGCTCTGGTGTCGAGGCGAAGCGCGGCGTTGAGTTCCGTCAACACGCAAGGCCTCCAGGAATCAGCGGAAGGTGGACAACGGAGTGTCTTAACCCAAGGTTACCTCTGCCCACCCTGCTGTGTGCGGGATACTTTGATTATTTGCTTTGAATCATTTCTTCGATTTGGTGTCAAGACAAAGAGCGGCGTTGAGTTCCACCACTCAACGTAAACCTTCAGAATTCTGCGGAAAATGAAGGACGGATTGTCCTAAAATTAGGTTCCTTCTGCCTACCCTGCTGTGCCTGCGCGTGAGGGACACAGCGAGAAGCTTTTTTTTTTATTTTAAAATATTAATTGTTTCAGATACATTATACGACGTGCCAACGAGCATGATCGTATTATTGTCTTTTCTTTATGGATCGATCTCGGTTTTAGCAGTTGTTGGCAATTTCCTAGTAATGTGGGTGGTGGCAACATCACGCAGGATGCAAAGCGTAACTAATTGCTACATAGCCAATTTGGCCTTAGCTGATATCGTAATAGGTTTATTTGCTGTACCATTCCAAGTAAGTGAAATTATTTTAGAGGGATTAAAAACGTTACAGAGTTTTATTAAAATATAATTAATACGAGAATATCTATATATATTTATTTGATTAATATAACCTAAATGTAAAATTAACATTATTCCACTTAAGTTTTTGTTTCAAACTTCACAGATATTATAATAACAAAATTTATTTCTAGTTCCAAGCCGCGTTACTGCAGCGATGGCTGCTTCCACATTTCATGTGTGCTTTCTGTCCGTTTGTGCAAGCACTAAGTGTCAACGTTAGTGTATTTACTTTGACTGCTATTGCTGTGGATCGACATCGTGCCATTATTACGCCGCTAAGGTAAAAAAATATTTAATTGATAGTAAAACATACTCGCAATTAAATTAAAATATTTCAATATAAATTAGATCTTAATTGTCATGTCTACAAAAAACCGAAGTTAAAACTTAAAAAAATATTTATTTCTATATTTGTGTTCATGTGTCCAAAAAAACTCTGCTTGATGTTAATCAATACAAGCAAACCTTATAAAAACGAAAAAGAGAATGGTCTCTTTTTCGTTGCGTTTTCAATGACGTGATTCGTGCGTCAATATCAAACGCATATATCATACCAATGAAAAACATTTAAAATAGATAATTCTAGTTAATTCTTTAAATAAACAAGATATTAATATTATATTAACAACAATTTTAATAAATGCTATGACAAAGTACCTCGTGGGCGACCACCAACACCACCGAGCTCGCAGGTTTACCAAGTAATAAATCGGTATGCGCCAAACAAAATTAATTAACGTTAATCCAGATTATTTGAGGAAGCCTGCGCGCATTTCAGTAATACGTACATAATGATAAAAAATAATTATGTTGATGACAACCATTTATTATTTGTCTTTATTGATATATTGCTACAATGTCTTCAATGAAAACGTATGGAATTAAATATTTCGTTTGTAAGCAAAAATATTCTTTAAAAATAGCATATCATAATAAAATGTATTTTTCAAAGCTTTAACTTAACTTTTCTAGCTTCCCTATCGGGATAGTCAGAGAGAACGGAGCGCCAAACGCTACGGTCTCTACATACCTCTTTCGCCTCGTCCACTGTCATTATCCTCTTCATAAATGCCCCCCGGGCATGCTTTTAACGTGACCTTCCTTCAGTATCTTTGATACCGTGTTTTCGAAATTCAACCGAGGTCTCCCCTATCTCTCTTACCACTCACTTTTCAAAGCGTTAATATCTTCAAAATATTTTTAATTTAAAATGCGGAGGTGTATTCATTTGTTATTTTAAATTACAGCATAAGTTATGTAAAAAATCCTCTTTATGGACACCATTTCGATTTTTTAAAAGTTGTTAATAAAATACAATATATTTTGATTGGATGATATTTTAATACACGTAATGCGTCCAGAATTCGACGGAAAGTGGATAACGAACTGTCTTGACACTAAGTTCCCTCTGCCTAACCTGCTGTGCGCGGGATACAGCGTGACGCTAAAAAAAAGAAATTTTAAAATATCATGAAAGTGAATTTTGCACAAGCATATATTATAGAAACAAAACATCAAACAAAGAAGATCGAAGATTGAAATATACCGCAAAATGTTTTGAATATATCAAATCCGCGCGTACAAGCATCAAATAACTTTAAATCTTAAGTAAAAGTGTCAACTGAAATCCAAATATTTCGTAATATATAAAGGAAGGGTTAAAAATTCATTTTATTTAGTTTTGCCTTCTCCATCATCACAGTTTGTCCGGTTTTTGTGCTTCTTTTTCTCTACTACCATGAATTGTATAAAATTCGTTAAGACTGTAGTCTTATTATTGTCACAATTTTATTAATGTAAATTTCCTGTTCTAGTGCACACACATCGAAACGTATTGCTAAAGTCATCATAGTTTTTATATGGGTCTTGGCATTATCTCTGGCTGCTCCTATGGCGATGTCGTGGGAGGTTAATATGGTTGAAGAACAAGATCCAGGTAGAACACGATCAATTCGAAAATATCTTATCTTACCTGAAATTGTCAGTGTTTTAATTCACTGAAAAGAAAGAACAGTGGAATATTTGATCCAAATTTGAAAGCAAAATTTGACCCAATAGCTTTTGTATTAATAAAATGATTATTTTCGAAATAAATCACTGTATTGATTAATATTTATTTTTTTTAAAGTATCACCAAATATTATAAAAATACACTAACTAACATCTACATAAGAACTAACCATGTAAGTTATGTCCAAATTTTAATTAAGGCATATTTTTACAGTGTCAAGAATTTTTTACGAGAAACCCTTTTGCGCGCCAACTGAATTTGGATCTCATTCGCTAGCGATATATAGACTGATATTATACATATTTCAGGTATTTTTATTATTTTTATCTAATATAAAAAATAAGATTTATATTTTACATTTAGACATGTAGCTAGAGCACGGAGGATGACGTTACTTATGAGATTTATTGAACCTCACCAAAAACTTAACGTCATTTTTTTATTTGTGAATGTGACATAGTACAGCGTTTAGTATTACACGTCATTTCACGCTGTATTCCGCATATACAGGATAATGCCGCGGAAGTCAGAGGGAATATAGTGTTAAGATACTCTGTTCCCCACCTTCCGACGATTTTTTAGGCATTGCGTATTGAGTTTCAGAACTTAAACTTGGTACCAGGGCGAAGAAATGAAAATATTGATAAAAATAAATAATTCCCTAGTGTGGGGATCGAACTTACTACGCCGTGTTTACACGCCTGTGTCACTGCGCCATAACAGCTTCTACATAAACAGAAGTAAACTTATATTTTACCTAAATATTTTAAATGTGAGATTGGCCCATATATTTTTTAAAGGATAACCAGCAGCAACTAACTAAAGCTCCTTTCCTAAATGTTATATAACGTTATAGTATTTCTCACTGACGTAGATGAGATGTGTAAACACAATATTTTTTAATAACTACTTATATATAGTAATAACAAAAAATACTTACAAAAAACGAGATACGTTTATTAACAATTTTCTTTCTATAAACAATGAAAATATTTTATGACAAGATATAACAAAATTTTGCTAAGCTTTACATATAAAATTTTACTATTACAGTAAACTTGAAATAAATTTCTATTGAAAAGCAAGAATAATATTCTAGAAAGATTCATATCCACTTGCTGAAACTTACGCTCTGCTTGGTGCAATATGAATGTCTTGTAAGAAACTAACTAAAAGTTATACTCGAGTATATGCGAAACCACGAGTGTGATTTAGTTAACTAGCACTTCTAGGGAAGATAACAAATTTTAAGATTGAAATTGTTTTTTTTTTTTAAATGATAATCTTTTTTAATTTTTTGTTTATTCCTACGGCACGCTAGCAGCTACATACATGCCCGTCCTCATATTTAGGATACCTTAAACTTTTAATATTTTAATCGTTTTATTTTTTTTAGTATGTTATACCATTGTGCGTAATAACATTTGCATATGCACATATGGCCATGAAGCTGTGGGGGGCCCGAGCGCCGGGTAATGCGCAAGAAACACGCGATGCTAATCAAATGAAAAATAAAAAAAAGGTGAGTGTTTAATCTGCAAAATTGTAAATCATTTTTTTGTTATAAAATTTTGAACTCTTAAATATTTTTAGAAATAACGAATCTTTTGACCGATCTAAGTAAAGACAACCTATTTTTGCAGCGCGCGCACTTTGCCTCGTGACCAGAGCAAAGAAATGAAATTATAAATTTTTAATAAATATTACATTTCCTCGAGTGGGGATCGAAACCACAACCAGTCGCGTTTACAATCACAATTTGTGCCCCTGCACCTCGACTAGCCTAAAGTCAATCTACTTCTAATAAGCTTTTATACTAATTATGGATAACCATAGTGATAATAGTAAATCCTTTTTCATATTGCCTTGATTAAGAAAAAAATCAAATAAGAGCAATTCCTATAGAATAGATTCACGAGATTTTTCTCTTAATTCATTTATTAGGACTTTCTACACAAATCACAAATTGAAATACAAATTATCTTATTCTAGGTCATATATATAGGATGTCACGTAAAGAATTGATTATAATCTTAACACACTTTTTACACTATAGTGGTCCTATTGGTCGCTCAAAATAAAATACAAACCAATATTTTCAGGTTTCCTACAAAGTGTTTCAAATATCAATTATTATGTAAAACTTTGATACTTTTTTGTTCTGTCCCCTCGCAATATGCGGTGCTTATCTTCGAATTCCCAAATTAATTTAAATCTAGAACACTCACGCCTGGTCTACAAGTGCCCTCCAGGGTTAATAGTCGTCAGCATGAAATACTCAAGAGAGTAAAATGAAATAGTTTGCTGAAATATGCAAGTTTTAATTGAATTCGCAATGGATACACAAATATTTGAAATATATAAAACATTTAAATTTAAATCGTATAGTAATCGGTATTACATTTTACAAAGATTTTTAGCTAACAGACTTGCCAACAGACTGAAGTTAACTAAACGTGAAAATATATAGTAACGTTAAAACATTAATGTAAAATAAAGAGTCAATTTATGGATGCTAAGTATACGCCGTCCTTCCACTTCACCAACAAAATAAGTGAAAGATCTATAGGTGCCGAGTTCTGTGTTCACTACTGAGTGTAGATTTACAAATTATTTTAATCAATAGTGATAAGCTTAGTAGTTATCTATTGTTGTATATATTCCCCGATTATTTCTTTTATTCATTTTATCCCTATTATAATTGATTGTACTCAAATACTTCTATACACATCACACAATAAAAAGTTTTTACGGGTGATTCCATTGTGACTCGAGATTGAAAGCCAAATTTTCAATAAGAAGTGAAGTTCACAAGACGTTGTTCAAGTGGTAAAAGTAAAAGAAAACCTAAAAATGTCAACTTTTCTTCTTCTAAAAGTAATTTATTCTAAGTTTTTATGTCACAGCATCTAATATTTGAATTAAAACACAGGTTATAAAAATGCTAGTGCTAGTGGTAGCGCTTTTCGCACTCTGCTGGCTTCCTTTGCAGAGTTATATGCTGCTTCAGTCATTTTTCCCATCTATTAATGAGTAAGTATTTTATACTTATAAGAAAAAATATTATTTTGAATAATATTCCATTTATAAGTTAAAAGTTAGTTTAGAATTTAAACAAATTTTAACTGGTATTCCGTTATTATTGTAAAGAAACTGTGTTTCTTGTGAGGTGGGAATACTGAAGTAGAGAAAATCGAATCCATTTTCAGTAAGGTGTAGTCAATTTCTTTAAGGTAATTTTAGGTCTTTAGGTCATTAGGTCACACTTTTTTGTTAGTATAGCTTTAATATATAATTATTTTAAATTACAATTAATATCTGCTTTGATGTTAATTTATTAGAGAATGTACCTAGTCACTTCAATTAGGATAAAAAAAAGTTTATTTTTATTTTTCTATGAAGTTAACATATTCATAACTTATTTACAGGTACAGATACATAAATGTTATATTCTTCTGCTTCGACTGGTTAGCGATGAGTAATTCTTGCTACAACCCTTTTATATACGCCATCTACAATGTGAGTATTATGTGTAGTATCGAATAACTATTAGGTGTGAGATATAGGTGTAGCTTATATGAAATTCTGTATACTGTATTCTAGCTTTCGATTTTCATAATAATCAGAATATTTTTCAATCACAAATATAATAGCTATTCGCAAGACATTTGTAGTTTTTTTCACAGATTCATTCATTACACTCATCTGCTTCATTTACATTTAAGTGTTTAAACTAATTAGTTTTTAATCTTATAACGTTTTTGTAAAAATCTTAAAGGTCAAATAAAAATACGGGCTTTGTTCCTTATGGTAGTAATGGAGAGAGTCGTTAAGCGGAACGAAAATTCAACGTTCGGAATTACCGCTTTAGAATGTTAGGTTTTTTCAGCATAAAGAAAAGAAAATAAACTTTCTTTTCTTTATGCTGCCTTTACTTTCTTACTTTCTCGTATTTTTCGGCTACGTAATGTGTAGCTCACTTATAATTTAATTAACGTTTTAAGGGTAAGTGGTACTTAGAACCACTTGCTAAAATGCTTTGGTGACTTGTAAAAAATAGGATATCATGAAATCATGCTCTCAAACGAATCTATCACGACCATATATATTCTGAATTTCTTTTATTAATTAATGTGCATCTGCTGATTTATATGTTTTAACTTTATTTCACGTACGTACAAATTGATTTATTTTTTAAATATACTGATACCTCATTAAACTAAGCACTCGTCTACAAGAAGTATAATATATGATGTTTTTTAATTGCTATAGGCTAATTTAAATCAGCTCTATTAATACTATGTTTGGTTTAAGTTATTATAAACTATAAGTATTCCAAACTAATCAGAGAGTAAGACATAAAGAATTTAAAAAATTACGATATAGAATCATTTCCAAATTCATACTGTAACTTATAAACTCATATAAATATAAAATTAGTAGATATAAATGTCGAAAGTAAGAGAATCTAGTTTTTTTATAACAATATATTTACTTTAATATATCATTTGAGGCACTTGAGGAAATTAAATATTTAATATTAAATTTTTTTCGCTCTAGTACCAAAGCAAAAGCTAGCGTTGAGTTCCGCCACTCCACACGCAATGCCTCGAAAAATGTGGCGAATAGTGGGGAACGAAGTGTCTTAACTCTAGGTTCCCTCTACCTACCCTGCTGTGTGCGGGGTACAGCGTGAATCGACAATAAAATAATATGTTTACTTTGATCTTCCTATTTGAAGTAAATGATAACCTATTGAAGGAATAATCTTCTGCAAATGAAAGGTCAAAAAATTTCAAAGATATTTCTCTTTTGATTTAGGGGTTGTCCTAAATATGATGACTTGTCTCCCCGCAGTAATAGCCTCATTTACTTTATGTAAATATACTTTATAAACGATTATAAATGACCGTCTACACCAATGATATAAAATTATGGTATATATATTGTTTTTATGAAGATCAAATTAAATTAAATGGTATCTTTCTGTAATAAATACACTTTCAGTCTCTATTTTATTTCTAAATAAACAACATTATATGTTGTTTTTCCTGAAAATGTAACTAATAATTTGTTAATTTCTCTTCTCATAAATCAAAATTAAATACATTAAACATAATTAATTATTAATGATATTGTTCCAGGAAAAATTTAAAAAGGAATTCAAACAAAGATTTACATTTAGACAGAAGCGAAACAGATTCACTAATGACAGCTACGAGGTAAATATAAAAAGTGAAGTGTATAAAATATGCTAATTTTCTATTACTTTATAAAACATAAAACAATATTTCAGGACGGACAATCGTATAGAACACGGGTACTATCCATACGATCCACAAATGAAAGAAGCGTTTACTCAACAAGAAAATCCATCAATACTGCACCTGGAGAATCGTTGAAAATGAGGAACTCTTGTATATGTGCAAGAGGCCACAGTCATTCAGATAAAGATATGCTAAATGAAACCAAAAAGGAATTTGAAATTTGTAAAAATGGCAATCGCAACACGCTCCAAGAGCCATCGAGAAGATCGCGAAGATTTAATGACAGCGATTTGCCAATTGGCGATGAGAGAGTTAGTGAATTATATATTTTCCCGAATAGCGGTATAGTAGAGTTTACAGATGTGCTACGTGATAATAAAGTATAAATTCATACATTCAAGGTGAAAGAGAGACATAGTGGACCTGTATAGGTACTTGTACTGTGTAGTGTAGTGCTCATGACTTGTTAGAAAACAAAACAATCAGTGAATCGTATATTTTTTCCAAATATTAGTTTTAGAATTCACGGATGTAATATGTGATAATAAAATGTAAATATGAAAGACTCTAATGTAAGTATTTATTAAAATGTCAAACATATGATGTGGCAAAATCTATAAAATAAATAATATAAATAAAAACGCACGAGCAACTTAGTTGTATGTTATTTTCATAACCTTTTTAAAAAATCGAATAGCACAACTGAGTAAAATTAATGGCATTATTTATTATTTAATGTACTATACAAAGTCAAAGAGAGAATAAAAGACATTCTACTAAAAGTATACAACATGTGCCTACTAGGTATAAATGTATTTACATTATAAGAGGATCGAGTCGGAGTAACTAGACTACGGTTCACTAAATCTTTGATTTCGAATTCCCTCTCGAAGTAAATACTTATATAGGTGTGTAACGAAGTCTCTGCTCATACAATATTACAAATTTCTTAATAAAGAAAAAAAATTACTAAAGAAACAATCCTAACATTAAGTACCTATATTATAAGAAGTTTCTAAATGACATATAATACCTACACGACATGCATTGTTTGTTTAAGTAAATTCTCAAATAACAAAGTCCATTAGCTAACAAGAGTATGTGCGGAGGGAATAAAAAAATAATATCATTCATGAATCAAAAATAGAAATTAAGAAATATTTGAAGAAAACCAGACCACATCTTTACCTACATGTTATTGCTCTGTACCGTAAACACCGGCAATATAAATAATCAAACGTTTATTTGGTACATCATTTCACTTTTACAAAGCTAAAGGAACACACCTACTGTGTATTTATTGTAATGTTAATCTTGTTCTATAGTTTTCACTTATTTCTTCCTGCCTATATTTGCATAAACTTATTGATTTTGTTTCTAGTAAAATGATCACATATTTAAATTTTGGATCGCACTCCTTTTCTTGTATAATGGATCGATTTGGCAGGGAAAGTAGAGTATAATTTTAATTTGACGTTTCTTGATTTTAACCAAACTTCTATATCTGTATTAATTAAATAAATTAAAACACTCTATATATTATACTACTGCGATTAAAGCCGCAAATTGCTTACATAAAATTTATACTTACAAATAATATCTAAGATTACAATTCAATTTTCGTTAAAAAAAATCAGAAACGTTACTACCACCAATAATATGAAAAAATATATCCACTTGGCAAAGTGAGAACATTAGATTATTATTAGGCCTATTTTGGAACCAATAAACGAAATGATCTGGAATTTTCAATGTTTGTTATGTATAATATGTAAATGTACGTGAAAGAACTTCTGAATTCTTTGAATAGTTTTTCGTTATATCTATTACTTTATTATTATTCTATATAGATAATAATCTGTGGCCAGTCGTGCCACATGGGTACAAGAATGTCGCTGTAAATAAAATATTTAATATTTTCGTTTTCGTCTTCGTTCTGGTGTCGTGACAAAATCGAGCCCACGAGCACGACCTGTCCTGTCGTGTTTACATTCACCCTCTGTATATGACTGCCCTCCATTTGTTACTCGGCTCTCCTTGAATGATTAACTGCCAAGTAATTAATTTCATACAAAGACAAAGCGCAGAATTGAGTGGCACCATTCATCTCTCTCGTGTTCAAACTAAGTCGCTAACGGAGAACTGAGTGCTTAACAAAAGTTTCTGTGTTTGACAAATGCTATAAAACAGCGTCTGGCGAATACGACGAATGTCAGTTCGATCCTTATTTGGAGGAATCAATTATTTTCGTTTCCGTAACTGTGATGGACAAAGTGCGGCGTTAAGTTTTTCAATTCGACATACAGTGTCTCGAGTCAGCCGGAAAGCGGAGCGTCTGTACTTTAGGTACTGTATGCGTGATAAACGCAAAGCTAAAAAGAATTAAAAAACAATTAATTGTTTAAAATATGAATTCAGTTAATCAGTGGTTGTTTTATCATAAAAATCTATAGACATACATTTGGCGGTCGCACGGTGGCCTTCCTATTATGTAAACAATACCGGTGCTACGGTTTATTTTTCTAAATAAGCACAGTAAGATACTTTCCGGTCTAGTTCAATTTTGAGGCCAGTCGTTGTCGCAGAGGCACAAAATTGAATGCAAAATCGACTGGTTGTGGGTTCAATCCCCACTCGAGGAAATAAAATATTTATTTAAATTTATATTTTCATTTCTTCATTCTGCCGTTCTGCTTACAATGCCAGAATTCGACGGCAAGTTTTAACACTCGGTTCTCTCTGCCTACTATGCCGCGTGCGGAATACAGCGTGAAGCTGATTTTAATTAAATTCTTTTCGTTTAATTATGAAATAAATATGTTCATATTTATGTATGTCATAACTTGAGTATGCCTATCTGAATAGTAAGTCAGATATACTCAGCCTAACTTGTGGACGAATGTTAGCAACACTATAAAGTGAATAAAAAATAAAGAAAATCCGACTTCAAAATCAAACTTATATGTACGCAAAAACTTAAACAAAAACAAAAATGCTGAAAATAATGCTTCAATGACAAATGATGTCATTGAAGTGCTAACAAGAATCATTAGAAGTCGGTTAAGTTAAAATTCGCCACTGAGAGTTCCGTACCAATTTAAGGATTATAGATTATCGAAAATTTAAAATTATAAAACTTGAATTTCATGTATTTTGCAGCAAAAACGACAGTCAGACCTAAATATTTGACATTAATTTAAGCTTGATACTTCAATGCAATCTTGAGATAAATGGTCTTGACAGACATACAACAAAGTGTTCCATGTTAACATTGGCGAAGTGATTAGTGAGCTTAACTGGCACGCTTAGAACGACATTAACTAAGAACTGAACTGAACAGGATTTCGTTTTTTCCTTTTGAGGTAAGGAATTCTAAAATCTGAGTGACATTACAAACTGCATGTTTTCAGATCAAGAGACTGCACCTAAATAAGTAAGTTTTTCTGCCATACTACATAAATTACAGTTTTAAAGCAAAATAAAAACAAAAAAAGCATTCTCTGCATAATATGCCAAAAATTAAAACGCCTTTATATTTTAAATTGATCAACATAATACCTTAACTTGTAAAAGAATTAAAAACTTTGTAAAAGCTTTTTTATGCAAACAGCGTTATCTAAACGAGGGTTCCCTTAATAAATTTTGTGAAAGAATATTTCAATTTTAATTAAATTTTTTTTACAAAACGCCGAGAGTAATTCCATAAGTGTAAATAGTATTGCTAATAGCTCGGTATTTTGTAATGTATATTATAATTGAGGCAAGAATGAACTTGGCAATAATTATGTGTATGTATTATTATCATCGTTTTTTAATATGAATGATTAAAATTTTAATTCAAAATTGCTTTTCAGCTGATATAAGGTTTTTGTATTGATATTATAATTATGTACTGTTAATTTTAAAAGTTTCCTTATTGTAGTTATGGTCTTACAAAATTGCCACTTTAATAAATAAATATTACTTCAGCGACCACTAGTTGCTCAAACAATTAATCTTACCTATTGTTAGTTTATAATTGTTAATTAACATTTCATTATTTCTTTAAATTTTTACATTAAATTGAGAGAACTTAATTTGTCACGTAGGTAAGTGTCACGTAGGTAGGTGCCTACTAGATACAATATACGATAAAATTTGAATATCTCATTAAAATTTATTACTGTTTACATAGTTAACTTAAAACTTTTGTTTATGTTACTTAGTTTAGGCTTAATAAAACCTCATTCTGTAATAAGTTTCATCAGAGTTTGCAATTCAACAACAAACCTTTATGCTCTCCAAGAAGCCTCATACTGTAAAAGGACACCTAGAATGTCATTACATCTTAATAGATTTTATATAATAAATTGAGAGATTCAAAATTAGTATTATGTAAATCTTCATGTATGTTTTACATACTATTTTAGAGAACAAAACAAGTTGAATAAATATATATGAATTTGAATGAAAATTTAATAAATATCGAATAAAAATCAGTCGCGGTAATCACGAGACAGGGTATACAGGGTAAACATGGGATAGTTGTGGGTTTGACAGGATTTCCATTTCCCCAAGCATATACAGAGTGACGAAGCAAGGCTGTTTCGTTTATACGAAATTTCGTTATAATTCTTAATTAATAATTAAATCAATTCATTGCATAGGTTTCTACTCATAAAGTTCTATGAAACCACAACTATCGAGGCCGGATAGACAAGTCCTGACATCATGTTAATAATAATTTAAACTTAACAGTTGATAAGTAATTACTTAATGTACATAAATTATTTTTTAAGAGATATATCCATGTTTTGATTGACTTATCAAATAAAAATATAATCAAAAATTTATTGTATGTGATGTGTAATAGAGATTTGGATATTGTTTGTATGGCTGAGACAAGCAGAAGTCAAAGGGCAATAATGGCTGATTTAGCGAGTGGCCGGTTCGCTTTCTGAGTCAGCATTGCAGAGAGCGAGGGTATCAAGGTGTAGATGTTTTCTTATTCACTCGATTGGATAGCGCAACAGTAGAATACAAATTAATAAATCCAAAGTTTTTTTTTGGGTTCGCTCCAAACTGTAATCAAGAGTAATTCTATTAATTAAGTATTCTCAGCTCCATTAGGCGAATTCGAGGAATTCTGGAACAGTGCGAAGGATTTTCTAAGTATTAAATAGAATAAAAAGTTGATAATAGGTAGGGATATGAACGGATGCGGTGCTAGACCATTATGACAAGATAATTATATGGGCATATACAAGGAAAGGAATTTGCTTATGGCAAACACGGCGTTTGACCACTAACAACTTCACATATATACATGGGAGCGAACGGGAGATTAAAATTTATGAGAGATTTATTCATAATGAACCAGCGCGTAGAAGCCAAGTTATGGACACGATAGTGTTTTGGGGGTATTGACCTAGGAAGGGACCTGACCTGGACCTGGACCTGCAAATTTGCGGTGCCGAGGCAAGCGAAGTGTCCAAACTTGGAGTCGGTTATTGCATAAGAAGCTAAAATCTTTAAAGTCAACTGATCAGAGATGAATATGAAAAAAGATTTCCAAAAAGCTAGACAGCTAGTGAAATATTAGGAATTGTATGGTGAAAGCGGCGACAAAGGTATATAGAAAAAAGAGTTTCTAACAAAAACAATGACGAATGATGGAATGAGGACGATTAAGCGTAAAAAATAAAGAAAGAGATGGAAAGATAACGAACAACTTTACGTAAAACATAACGCTTTTCGGGTGAAACGTTAGTGGTTTTCGCAGTTGTTCGCGTAGAATTAAATGGTCAAAAGGTCGGTGAAATTTTACCAGAACACTACATTTACATTCTACGGAGATGAATGAATATGATGACGCACCTGGCTTAACTAACAACGAAATGCCAAAGGCGCTAATCACATCAGTATAAAAGAAGTTTTGTGTCATACGAAGTCTGAAACGTAACGGGAGCAGATGTGTTATTGCCGAGATAATCAAATATAGTGGGCCACGAGTCTTAGTGCAATTTATGTAGGAAATCAGAGGAGGTAGTGGAAGGTAGCGAGGTGCAGCCATCATGTCTTTGTATAAAGGCAAAGGTTCAAAGAAAGACTATGCACCCTATAGAGCTATCTGTTTGATTAGCTTGGGTAGTAAAATTTATGCTAAAATGTTAGCGTGAAGAATGCAAGAGAAATTCTAAAAGCTGGAAGAGCATGTATATATGGTCTTTTCTTTTCTCAAAAAACGTTTTAGCTGTAAACCAAAAAGTATTTCAGTGCTTTTGTAACAGAGTTATGAGAAACAAATTATAATATCCCTTTATAGATCTCACTAAGCCTGTGCGCGAGTAGGAGCTGGCATTTTGCCTTGGTTTCATATCTAAACGGGTGTTAAACAAGGTTGTATCATCTTCATCATCGTCCTCTTCGTTGTTCAATTTGTATTTGGATAGCTCTCTAAAAAGTAAAATAAAGTGAAGATGGGCATGGGAGTGAGAATCGGTAACCTGTTGTACGCAGATGATGCAGTGATCATAGCATCAAAATATGTAGATTGCAGGCATTGGTCAACATATTGAAAGAATTGTGTGAAGACAATGATTTAAACCTGAACGCAAGTGAACAAAGGTTTTGGTACTTAAAAAAGCTAAAAAAAAACACACGCGTAGTTATTGGCACTCATTTTATTTCTAACTGCCTACACAAACATCTAGTACTATTTTATCATCTACTACTATGTAGTTTGTATACGATATAAGTTCTCTTCAAAAATTATGTTCATATATAAAAAAAGTTTCAAATTTTTATTATCAAATGCAATTAAAGTCAAACGTCTAATTATAAAAATATTAAACTTTATAAAACTTACAACAAAATAGAAACTCAATAACACTATGATCTTCATAAATATTATATAAAAAAAGCATTTTATTTTAATTTCATTATTTTATTGAAATAAGTTTTCGTTTGAATATTACAATCAGACAAGCACAGCCCGATCGCACCGCAAGACGTGATTTATAAATTAATTTGGTTTTTTATATTATTTAAAGTATCGAATTCGGATCGATTATAATTGTTTGCTTTTGTAGCCGGTTTAAATTATTTTATAATAGGTACATAAAACATACCTCGAGAGAACTTGATTACAAATACCTCTGTTACAGGAATTACTCATTTCTAGAAGCATTGATAGTGGTCATTAATTTCCATTGATCTGGTCTATTGAATCCAGAAATAGATATTACAGACGCTTCAATACAAAACGAGAGTCGTGTTGAATGATCGCAGATTAAATAGAAACCATAATAGACGGTTGCACGCGAAAACGCAGTTGCGGTAGCAATAAATGGGTATATAGTAAAATGTAAGAAATAAAAAGCTCTACAACAGAATACCTCACTTTTAATAAAATAAAACGCAATTTTATTCATCGAAAATGCACGTACGCAGTAGAATTGAGATGATACGATAAGGATCAGCATTGGCAGCAGGTCTACGATCTTCAAAATATCCACGTTTGTCCTCCGACACCTGACGCGGAATTCGTACGGAACAAGAACGATTCGCCACACCTAGAAAAATATATTTTTCATTAATCCATATTTTTATTAAACTTTTAGAGAAAAAGCGATTTTTTAAATAAAATGCTATCAAAACATATTATTTATGCATACGTTTTAATTTTAAGTTCTCTGTATACCTTGTCAATTTTCACTGCACTTTTTTTGCAAGGGTATTGTTCTATCATTTAATTCATATTAATTTGTATTATATAGTATTCAAATATATATAAAACTGTCACCTAGTTATTTTTCATCGTGTATGGTGTTTACACCTATATTGTAAATACCATAACAAGCCAAGCAAAAAAATTTAAATAGCTTTTGTAGCTAAACTAACTTACTTACTTTTTATGTTTTTAAACTCCTAAGCTTATATGTCTACATTTAGAATTATTGGTAGAAGTATTTTAGATATATTGATTTTCAGGCCGGAGTTGAATACCAAATAGGTACTTCCCCGTTGCTACGTAATAGCCGAATACAGAAAATGGTCATCTTGACCGAGTTTAACAAGACCTGTGTAGTCGGTAGGTTTTATATAGCCATTGTTCTACGTCGTTGTTTGTAAACGCGATGACTGTGGGCGCGGCGCGGCGTTAAGTTCCGGCACCCGACATTCAATGCACCGAATTCACCAAAAACGAGGAATAAAGTATCTTATATCTCTCTCTGTAGGAATCTAGTAAGGGTAGAGTTACTTTTTTATGACATTTGTAGTAACACATTTAACTTGCATTACTTGCGATAGTAAACTGGGACTTGAATCTAAGAAATGCCCTAAATTTCGAAATATCTACTTTATTTTCTCAGTATTATGAGTCTTGAAATATTCTTTTTCCACAAAAAAATCTTAAACGAAATGTAATTAAAAATTGTAGAGCTATGTAAAAAGAGTAGCTGAGGGCATTGTAAATTTCATAAGTTTTTAATATAATATAAACCTTTTGCAAGTATTCAATTTTTAAATATTGAATGATATAAATACCGTTTCACGCTGTATTCCACACACAGCGGGGTAGTCAGAGGGAACCTGGTGATAAAACACTCTACTTTCCGCTGAATTTTTCGAGACATTATGAGGTGAGTGATGAAACTCAACGCTGGGTCTTGATGCCAGAGCGAATACATGAAAATATTAATAAATAATAATTCATTTTCTCGAGTGGAGATCTAAGCGACGCGGTTCGCGTAACAGTCACACTTTTTTGCCACTGCGCTATGACGGCCATTGAATGACATAAATATATATAAAACATGCAATAATATATTATTTTACATTTTAGAATTGATCTTATATGAATAAGTTTTTTACACTAGGATGATTCAGTGTGTTCATAATTTCCCAATGAATTACTATTCATTTCGCACGAATTTTCCAATTTCTGTTTAATTTGCAATATTTGTAATAAATGCTGAAAGCTAACAATCAGTTCAAACAATCTATTGGAATTTGCCTTTTGTCGAACAAAATAAAAAATGTTTTAATTTTAGTTTTTTATACAATAGAAATTTTAATCTTAATAAAATGCTATTGAAATATAATTTACATTTTGTTTTTAGCCGAATTTCACAACTTTTGCTGCTACTTGTATATATTTCGGCCCATAATATGACGTAATAAAAAATATTTCGATTTATTATTCTATAAAAAAATAAACAACCTAAACAGAAAATCACAAAACATAAAACTTTCCCAGTGAATAACTCATCGCCACAACTCGGATATTTATTATATTGTTAATGAATATTTCATTTTTCTGCTTCTCTTAGTATTTCATAGATATTGTAATATTATGATGCTAGACCATATGCCTTCTTTGTCCCATTATGATTTATGACAACAAACAAAATGGTAAGTCAAAATACAATATTACAAATATAAAAATGAAATTTCTACGTTTTTATTCATTCACACAGAAACTACTGGCCAATTTTGGAAGAAGTTAACCATTTGCTATTGAAGACACAACCTTAAGCAGTATCTAATATAAGATTAAAAAAATATCGAGTCATTAGTATTTGTTATAGAATAGAAAGAGATATTACGTCTCTGTGAGTTTTTCACGTTTTTAAAATATAGATCGTTTGACCCTTTTAATAAATTTAATTTTTTTTGAAGATAAGGCCTCTTTAGAAACTTCCAAAAAATTAAAATATTGATTTAAAATATAGGTTACAATTTGTTGTGTTCGTTTAAAAGGTCATTTAGGTCATTTCTAACTCAAAAGCGGCAAATTTCGAATATAAATAAGTGTTGTCTACATATAGGTAATTAAAGAATTCTCTTCCAGTTTTGTAGAAATGACTAGTTCAAAAAGTAATACATTCTTCTAAAACCGCAGCCCGACATTCATTCAACAAATGCGACGGATAAGATTCACGTCGTGTTTCCGGCCTTTTACATTAGCTGGTTTATATCTCATCCCTTTTACGTTACTTACACATGAAAAAATTAAAAAGATTTTAATTTGCTTAAAGTTATTAAATGGCGCACACGTTGTATTAATGTATTAATTAATTACACTCTCGTGGCTATTAATATGTTTTGAATATTCCAAACGTTCAATATATTCATTTATATACTTATACTATATTGGTGCACGTTTCGAAATGTGAGTTAGGTGTGTTCTTATATTTAAATTTTCCTTCTTAGAAAACGTGGAGAACTTAACTTAATATATATTCTTAAAATTATGCAATTTAATAAATAAAATTTATTATATCAAATCGACCTTAATTAGTTATATTATACCTTACCCGCGGTAAAATCTCGTATGTGAGATATACCGTTGCCGTTGAGACGGCGCACGTTGTCTGCGCCGTTACTAGCGTCGTACTCGTTTATGTGTACGCCGTGACGTCGCGCCAATTTGTCTATGGCCCTCTCTATTACCCTGGATACATTAACAATATTAACATTATTTTAGAGGCCAGTCGTGGCGAAATGGCACAAAGAGTGATTGTAAAACCGACTGGTTGTGGGTTCGATCCCCACTTGAAGAGATGAAATATTTACTTAAATTTAATATTTCCATTTCTTCGCTCTGGCGTAGAGGCAAAGCGCGGCGTTGAGTTCTGCCACTCAACAGGCAATGCCTCCAAAATTCTCTGCTTTCTTATTTAATTTAATTTTTAATTTAAAATTGTAACTAAACTATGCATAGCAGGTTAAAAGGGAAGCCGTAAATTAACTGCCTTATTGTTTCGGTAATAAATATATTTTAAGCTTTCGTCAACTTTTTATGTATATTTTTATATTACTCTGCGTGATCTATTTTGATATGAATAGACAGAGCATTTCGGTTGACCTTAAAAAAACGATCAACAAATCGATTAGGAGTCTTTTGTATTCGTTGTTTCTCAAAATAAATGTTACCCAAGTTTTTTCACTTCAACAAATAAAATAATGATGTGACCAAGATAAACGAGATAATGATTTATTCTTTTTAATTCCCTGAAACAACACAACAAATGAAAGTAATTAACTCTAACGACAGGTATTTTAGCCTTAAAAGTTGATTGGTATTATATAGAGAATAAAATAAGTCCTGTCCAATCATAATACTAATCACAATAAAAAATATGGTTTTATATACATATAAAAGTTCGAAAAATATTAATGTACTTATTCAGTTAATAGAAAAACCGCGTTACCTACATGTTACGTGATAATGCACTAGGCATTATCACATAGTGGTAATAACAGTTTATCGCTTATCACTTGTGTCAAAAGTGAAGAGCAATAACAGGTGGCAGCTGATAACATCATCTCGTATTTTGCAATATTTGACAATATTGTATCAGAAATTGTGTACTAAAACTTGCTGATATGCCTTTCATATAACCTGAAACGTGTCGCGTATTGCGATAGACTAAGACATAAATTCAAAGGCAAGCTAGTAACTTAGGATAAAATTTTAAATCTATACAAAATATAAATTTTGTACCGACTACAGCACTTATACGGCATTTTCTTGAAATTTTGATCGTAAATGCGAAAAGGAAGTTTTTATTAAAACGTTTTTATTTCTCTTCTTTGAAATATTGGTTTAGACATTTGAAATTGTACATACTCATATATGTATAATATAGGTTTATTGTATAAATAATATAATTGAAGAAGAGAGAGAAAATGTATACGTGTATTATATAATTAATGAAATTATGCGTAAGAAAATAATGATGTTTCCACGGGATACGTTTGTGTCTTTTTAGTCTTCGCCCAATTACATAAGTGTGAGTCAATACTGACTATGTATATAGGTAGTAAAAACGTAAATATATAGTATTTTGTATACGTTGCCTTAGATTTATCCTTGTGTACCTAAATGTGACCCTTTCATACAAACTTCGAGATTAAGGAAAAATTACGACACAATATAAGTAATTTGGAGGAATATCTTCATACATAATTTTCAATTCAAAAGTAACCTAAAAATATTTTCTTAGCAAATGTTATACAAAAATGACTTTCTGTAGAAAAAAAATTAATATAATGTTTTCCAAATTTACAGACCAGATCTGGCGATAGCTGTTTAAATTCCCATCCATTCATTTAGGTATTTTTTTTTCACTTTACATATTTTGAAATATAACATTTTAAAACACTAAGTACTTATATATTAAAATTGTAAATAGAAATTATAAATTCCTTCGCAACATCTATATAAACTCGGAATGTTCAGAACCATGTTGTGTTTATTTAATTTCAGACTTAATTATCTAGCTGCGTTAATCGAAAGCGGTTTGTTGCCGGTTAATTGCTACCTTTGAAATCGGCGAACTGGGAATTCAAGTCGACCACTGGATTCGTTCGAATACATTAATTCGTTTTTATAGTTTTAAAAAAGTTACCGTTACATTAAACTGAGTAGGTATAACTATAAGTAAGGAAAGGTCGTGAGGTCTAAGCTGAGCTTTACATTGATGTGAGTTCGTATACGCAACGCCGTCAATTTCTTAGCCTAAGGCCTCTTATACCTTTTGTACTTATAGCAAGGTCACATATAATATTTAATGTTTATTTTCGATTTATTTTAATAAAGTGAGTAAGAGAAGATACATTTGGCACTGTGCAAGAATGGAAAAAAAAGAAATCGTGGACACAATGCTGTCCCTTACTATATACGGACGGATACGAACGGAAAGATTAATTATTAACTCTAACGATAGATCAGGCGAGAGTAAATATTATGGGATGCAATTTCCGATGTAGATGAATTGACATTTTTTTATTTTGTATTTTTATTTTTCATCGATTTCTAATTATAAATTTAATTTTTGAAAAATTTTTTCTTACTCTACTTTTATAATCACTTATTTCCGCTTGTGTTAAGCCTCAAAATCTGTACTTATTTGAATATAACAAATATGACTATATTTAAATTACTTAATTATTTTGTGTTAATAAATAATTATTAATGCATTGTTACTCACAAAATTCCATCTTCTTCTCTCATATCCTTCGAAGAAAAGTATACAAAGGTTCCGTTCCCGGGCCAGTTGATAACTGGTTGAGGTTCAAAAGAAGCAACGACACCGTATTCTTCTGCTAGTTTACATAGAATGTACCGGGCCATCCATAGATCGTCAGCACCTCTTATACCAGGAGATGGTCCGATCTATTTTATTGATATCAAAATATGTGTTAATTTAAAAAAAATACTATTCTATAAATTTCATTATCCTAAATCCAACTTTCATTCAGTACATTTCAAGCATATCTTGGTTGGGCTTCAGACTTTTTTTCTTTAAGCAAATATTTACGCAAAAATGATTAAAAATCACAGCCAACGCACGCGATCTAAAATTTTCCAAATGCGCATACATATATAATACAGTGTCTCTAATGTATTGTATTTCACAAGGCTACATCTAAATTTCCTAAATTCCTAAAAATATAATACAATAATATATGACCATTTATTCAAATACAAAATCCTCAGATTCTTACGCTGATCTAGAGGACAATAAATTCAATCGTAGCACCTCTGAATTTATATAAAGATTTAAGGCCAGTGCCAAAAGGAATACAAAAATATAAATAAAAATATAAGACAAAACAACGCAAGAGGTAACAATTGAAGAAAATTGTTATGCTTTTATTCGTTTCGTCGAATTTTCGTGGCGTTACGTGTTGAATGATGGAACCCAACGCCGTGCTTTTGTGTTGGTACCAAATAAATAATAATTTATTATTCCGTGTGGGAATCGAGCCAGCAACCGTCGCGTTACAGTCACGCACTTGTGCCCCTACACCATGACGGCCTCAATTCTTTCAATTACTAATAAATATTTATATATATTTAATTTGAATATTCATATATTATTTGTTACTTGTAAAAAAATTATAAATGCTTAACTTTCAAACCTAAAGTAACAATTAGAATTTTTTTTCGCAAAAACTAAGTAAGTTACACAATATTTTTAACAAAGAAACGCGTGTTTCATGTTATGTTATGTTATGTCAGAAAATTTTTATATGTGAACATTTTTAAGTTTTTAATGACAATTCAAATGAAAGTTTAAATTCAATTCGCGGAGATCATTTATAATATATTATATTACAGGCCGTCGTGGCGCATTGTGTTATTATAAACAAGACGCTTGTGAGTATGATTTCCTCTCGCGGAAATAAATAGAGGGACCCTCTACCAACACTGCGAGAAAAAAAATATATAATGTATTTGTTTCTCCGGGACCGGACGCAATATGTGAAAGTGCCACATTATTTTTTCAACTTCTATGAAGATTGAAATTTTAATCATTTTTACATTATTTTTATATATATTATATATGTAGGGGAGCTCCAGAGTGATTGTTTTCCATTAAACTATTAGCGCTACACCGCCGATCGCTAAATCGGTTCAAATGGATGTGAATGGAAACTTTTCATATACAAGTAGAATCAAAGACTTAATTGCTGTACAAAAAGATAAGATTTTGAATACTTACTTTATATTTTAGATCGCGAGATATAACACAGTGGTAAAATTATTTATCATTATATCATTTTACCACTGCGTTACTAAAGAGTTCTATTACTCCGATATCACAGGCTAGCTGCCAATTAAAACCATTCCATGTATTTGATGAATTGACTGTTAATAGGATAAATTTAAAACCAAGCCAATCTATTCAACTACATTTAGTCAAGAGTAAACTTGACAGAAGGACAATAAAGTGATTCATTAAGGCTTCCGTTTTTACCTTTTGAGGTACGGAATTTAGGATTCCGTACCTCAAAAGGTAAGCGGAACCCTTTTATGATCACTCTTTTGTCCGTCTGTCAAGACCATTTATAACGAGATTGTATGGAAGTATCATATTGAAATTAATATAAAATCTACGCAAATCACGTCTACGATCCCATAGAGCACAGTAAAAATCTACCTTCAAAGTCAACGTCATCAAAAAATACGGAGCATTTATGTATCGATTTAATTACATTTTGTATAAAATTATATATAGGTATTTATCGTATATTTACAATTATGAAATTTGGTACGATGTGAGAACTTAAAGTACAAATAAAGGGAAGGAAGGGAAGCAAACTTAAGTTTGTCAACTTTATTTATTGCATTGTTAAAACATCTAAAGCTCCTACAGACCTATAATTACGACATTTGGCAAGAAGTGAGACAATGCAATACAAATATATGGAAAAATTGGAAAAACACGGAATGTGTATATGAAAAATGGAAATTTATGTTTAAATTACATATAAAAAGTTTTACAAAGTTACAGATGTAGGTAGATTCATACAAAATGAGTGCAAGCTTATATTCAATTGTTATAAATCATCATACCTACAATGTGGTACTTACTGGTACGGAACAGTCGAATAACGAGTACGACCCACGCATGACCGTCCTGTTGTTGACAAGATCGACTAAAGCTGCCCAGTAAATAATAAATATATTGAAATAAAACCAAATACCTCGACAGTATAAAACTAAAAAGAAAAAAAACCAACGCCATAGTTCATTAGGATTAACAGCTTACTGCTACTACAATCGCGTAATTGGGGCACACTATTGAAACACACGAGTGTACCAACATGTGTGTACACTACAAGTATACTTATAATAATAAGTATGAAATTAGCAAGAATGGTTGTTATAATACCTTTAAGCCGTTATTAATTTCAAACCGCTAGTTAAAATGAAAGATCATGAAAGGAACCTAAAAATCGTTTTTGAACACCTGAACGATGGTATGATTCGAGGAATTTTGAGGTATGATTTGATGAATTTTGATTGCTGTCATGTCTTAAGTGATATTCACAAGGTTAAGACGAATCGATTGACGTATGGAACATCAAAAGTTGTCAAGTTGTTTGGACTCTACAACACCATATAGGAACACACATACCCACATAGATTCATAGACAGATAAACACGTTACTCTCCTTTATTTATGTTGTAGGTTGGGTAAAAATATTTTGATAGGTAACATTTTGTTATTAATTAAAATATGTTACACTTTTATCGACAAAAAAATGTTTTTAGAAAATTTCTGGTTACTGGTAGTGTATTACAATTATTTAGTATAATTACGCACATAAACGATTATCACATCGACATCATCTACCACCAAACATTTATTTTTTAATAATTTTCGTAGTCAAGCAACTATAAGTACAGTAAAGCGTAGAATGGCCAAAATATATTTCTTAAAATATTTAAAATAACACGGAGAAGCCAGTAAATGAATTGCTTTTAAAGCGTATTTAATCGCACTAACATTTAGCTAAAAACCCACAAGCATTCGTAATTAAAACGACTATAAAGTGGATGAAATAAAGTAGTACGCTTACCTGAAAATTCCACTGGGAAGGAGTGGTCCCAGGGTTAATACCATTGATTTGTACACCCGCATAAAGACAACACCTATGAACGTAAATTTTTTATGATTTCCACGTTTATATATATGGGTATGTCAGAGGATTTATACCATACTAGGAGAAAGCTAGTTTATTTGTAAGAAATGTTACAATATTTAGAAAATAACTATTTCTGTTACTTTCATTTAGTTGTTTTGTAAATTTGTTTTAATTCAATTCCATTATACAGGTGTTGGACATTTCGGGACGGTAACTAATTTTATTTAATAAGTAAGCATCCCCATAATTTTGTTCTTATTATAAAATAAAAATAAACCTACTTTAACTGTGTCTTCTATATACATGAAAGTAGAATTGTAGCGTGTAAATAAAAATAAATTGCGTTTTTTAGGCGCCATCGAGACACAATTGCGCGAGTCGTTCCAACGTAGCCAATGTACAAGAATATAATTATTGTTGGTTCATTATTCATGTATTCTACACCAATTAGGTATATTAAATTATATTTATGTTCTATTCCATTAAACATAGCACAGAATATATATCTTTTTTGTATTAATACTTAGTGATATTACATTACGTATATAGTGATATTACATCACTACGTTCCTTATAAAATAATATATAAAAGCCAAAATCACTTAAATATTCTATATTTTTCATGTATTTACAAATAAATGTCGAAATGTCAGATTGAATTTTACCTTAAACTAATTAATTTGGGGAGAAAAAACATGAAATAAAGCAAGAGCACTTCAGTAGATTTAATAAACACAAATTAAAGATTTTATGTTACTACTGTAAGAACAGAAATCTTGATTAATTAATAATTTCTTTTTTGTGTATCAAATATTATAAGTATATAAAATGTTAGATTAATAGAGATTAGAGACGGCATCATTCTTTACATTTATATTAGGCAATCAAATATAGAGATTGTGGCCGACGTGGCATAGTTGCTCAAGCGTGTGACTGTAAACGGGACGGTTGTGGGTTCAATTTCGGCTTAGGGGAATGAATTATCATTTAATAATATTTTCATTTCTTCACTTTGATGACAAGACAAAGCGCGGCGTTGACTTCCTCAAATTAACACACAATACCTCGAAAAATTATTATCATGATTTTAGTCATTTTAATTTTGAACTTAGTATTTTAGAGAGCAAGAATAAACTAAAATTATCAATTATTATTTACTACTACTTAACAGATTTATGGTGGTACCTATAAAATGCTTCCATAAGATCTCTTCCAACAATTTTGTGGGCGCCAACGGCACAATAGTACGGGCCTGGAGGTGCAGGAAATCCACCGGGGGGCCATCCTAGTGGCCTTCCATCCGTTGTCGTTAACATAAACTCCTGGTTGAAGCCAAACCAGGGCTCTTCCACCTCTCCTTTCTCACATACCAATGTACAATTCTTTCTATGGTTCGAAGCTAATAGGAATGTAGAATCGTATAAGAATAGACAGAAGTTGGCTATGGTATTTATATAAAAAAAATTAACGTGTATATTATGTATTCAGTTGGCTTGGATAAAGTGAGAAAGCATTATGTCTGAGATGCCATTCGTTTCTCGGTAGTTTAAGTTATTTTGTATTTTACTAAAATGTTTCGCGTGCTGCCCTGAATGCCTGCTGAATGAACTGACAGTATCTTGACATGACATGTTAGATCACTTTTTGTAACTAATAAATGTGAAACATCCTGTTGATTGATCTCGTAATTCTAATACGTTCATCGAAATGGAAAATGAAAAAAATAAAATGATCTACATATTAAGCAACGAAGTGCGGCGTTGAGTTCCGCCAGTCAACACGTAATGCCTCTAAAATTCGGCGGAAAGTGGAAATATGAATCGTTTTTCTTTCTCTATGTTCTACAATACAGATGATGTTAACTCAACGTTTCCGTTTCCGTTACCGAGCCCTACTTCAGCTGTGACGGAAAACGTAATTAACTGATGTTATTGATGCTCTTGTACGCTAAAAATAACAATGTAGCAATTAAAGTATAACGAGAGTTAACGCTTTTTTTACCCGTTTAATCAAGTAAATATAAATATTAGAAAAAAAATATATATTGATGCGAATTTATATAGCTATAAATTAGAGACCAGTGTGGAGCACCAAGTGTGAGTGACCAGTAAGCGCGACTGGTTGTGCGTACGATTCCCACTCGAGGAAATGAAATATTTAATATTTTCATTTCTTCACTATGGTGTCGAGGCAAAACGCGGCGTTAAGTTTCGCCACTCAACACGCAATGCCATCAGAATTCGGCGTAAAGTTTTAACACTAGGCTTTCTCTGCCTACTCTACAATATGCGGGATACAACGTGAACCTCAAAAAAAATAGCAAATATACATCAAATGTGATAGTAAAAACTTTCTACAGGAACACAGACAGTTACAACATTTCTAACCAGTTGGCTGATAATTGTATTGATAGGTGTCAGCCAAAGCCAATATGTGGTTTCCTCGTCGGAAGGGATCATGATAAATCACTTGTGGGAAGATGAACGTGTCAGCGTTTTCAGGACTAGCTTGTGCTGTATTACTGCCATCAAAATACCAAATTGGTAAATCTGTGAATTCAATTAATAAAATTAAGAGCAAAAAAATGTTTAAGGATAGAAATCTTTCTATATTTTATCTCTTATAATGTTGCAATTCTTACAGTCGATTTCAGCCATAAATTCTATGATCATCAATTATATTTCCTGTATAGGAAGTACAGAATATAAATGATTGTTACACGTAAATGGCTATTCTTGTTTATTAATAAGGATGATGATACCGCTTAACCGATTTTAATAAAATTTTACTGCGTCACATCTGGATACTGGCTGTATAATTTCGTACACAAACCATTTCATGCCTTAGACGCAATGCACTTTTCAAGGAAATCAAAACGATTACTCTCGCAACTTCCACTGAGCTAAATATTTATTCATAATTGTTTTTTTAAACAATTATGAAATACTTTTGTATAAACTTTTAAAAGTATAAGCTCCCGAAACGTTGTAATGTTTGGTGTAAAATATACCTTTGGCAGACGTTCTCTCTTTAATGTGCGATTTATAGCTTGCTAAAAAGGTTTTATTAATAATACTCATATTCGTATTCTTATATATTTAGAAATTAAATTGAATTTTCACTTATATTACCTTTTTCAATTTGCTGACTACTTTTCTAATAATGCTCTGCTAGAGAGTTTTATCATAAAGATATTCATCAGAGAGAGTCGTAGATTAATAAAAAAATTCTTAATTAGTTAGCTATTTATATCTTAAAATTCATATCATTAATTTCGAGCAATCTTAATAAAAATACCTTTGTGTGTCTTAGGGACGAAGTCAAATGTTCTATCCTTAGAACGTAAATTTATGCCAGATCCATCAACCCAAACGTAGCCGGCGAGGATGAGTTCACAAGGTACTTCAAGATCCTCATATTTACGCATCGACGCTTTGTTTAATGCAGTAGGTACCGTATTCATTTCGTACACTTAAAAATAAATGCTACTTTACAAATTACCTGGACCATGTCGTTGGTCGTTAAACATTTGGTTATATATAGTTATATATAGTTCTTATAAATCTTTTGTCATGGGTTAGTGCCCATCAAGCATATTGTTCTGTGAGCCGTTTAGCAGAATTTTAGGACGAAATGTAAACCATAAATCATGGATAATTTCTGTATGACATAATATGTTATATATAATAAATGACCTTAAAATCTTGGAAATCGTCAACTCTTTTATATATCCAAAATAACAGTTACAGTACTTGATAATTCTGAACTGTACTTTAATTTAAAAATTTTACAATTTGTACTGACTCATTAAGCCTTAACTAAATTTAAAATTCATTTAGCCTGGACGTGCCTGAGTTATAATTTGAATCATCATTTAAATCATTCCTTTACGGTTATTACGTTTGTAATTACACAGAGACTAAAATGACCAACATTTACATTTACTTTACATAAAAAGCATGTAAATCCTACAACATTAACTTTAAGGAGAACGTTATTTATTTCATGTGTGATTTAAATCTAATAAGAGTCTTCGCTTTCATGTCGAGGCAAAACGCAGCGTTGAGTTCTGCCAGTCAACAAAGCAGAATTCGTGAATTCGATTGAGGAATGGACATAGTGTCTTAATACTATGTTCCCTCTGCCTATTCTGCTGTGTGCGGGATACAATGTAAAGCTGATTTAGTATTAAGAATATTTTGACTTTTGATTCAGCCTTCAAAACAAATTTAAACTCAATATTTTAACATTTCAATTGTAATTGAATTTTAAACGATAGGGATATAATTGATAGAGATTTATACTTACATAATTTAAATCACAAATGTATTTTTAAATAAATCAAATATTAATATTTTTATCCTATAATTTATCTTATTTCCAAACCAAACAAAAATAAAACAATTCTATGAGGCTAAATATACTACGTTAAAATAAAAGTTTCATGTTTTTTACTATGACATGTCTGTCAATTTATTTGCTTTAGCTATAAATACTTTTTATATATACAGACTAAACAAATTTTAAAAAAAGTCACGTTATGAATATATAATAAAATATACTTAATATTATTTGATTTTTAATATTATTCAACATATTTTGTGGTTTTAATGCTAAGTTATTAAATTGATAAAAATATGTTAAAATTAATAATAGAACGTTGAGATAAGAAAATTAAAACGCAAATGCCAAAATATGACAACTTGAAACAATGTTGGTAAAGTCCATAATATCTAAATATTTATTTAATTAAGCATAAATTTTATAAGTTTAAAAGTTTGATGCAATGGAGATAATAGTAACAAAAATTGTCAGAGTTTTAATGGTCATTTCCTTTTTAAATGACAAAATTTTTGGGTTTGAAGCAATGAATACAACTGTACCTAGTTTCAACTCCCATAGATCACATAAAACTATCAATACAGCCCCAAGGAAATGGCAGAAAGGAAAAGTTACCAGTAAACGATATGAAATTTTTAACATATTATGGCGAAAGAATAATATTTTTACTGCATCTAATGAAATATTCCCAAATGTTTCTGTAAAGCACTTAACGAAAAAAGGTGTTTACAATAAAACTAGCAGCCACAAATATATTAAGTCCCAAAGCCAAAATAAAAAATCTATGGTACAGACAAATTTAAGGGCAAATATGAAACCACCTACTCCTAGTTATATAGAATTTGATTATCTAGATAATTTAGACAACAAAATAAA
Source organism: Heliconius sara (assembly GCA_917862395.2). Lineage (NCBI taxonomy): Eukaryota > Metazoa > Arthropoda > Insecta > Lepidoptera > Nymphalidae > Heliconius > Heliconius sara. The sequence goes on from OU860792.2 coordinate 6,086,986, forward strand.
TCGTAAATCTACAATAAAAAGAAATAATAATCATACTGCTGGAAACAAATTGGCATTTCTTCAAGCACCTTTTCATTTATTTCGAAGATATGATGCAACTAGTAAGTCTCTACATAATTTCCGCACATCAACGTTTCTAATAACAAAATCTTCAGTTAAACTTCCCCCATAATTTTTCAAATAATTATGAACAGATGATAATCATTATTAAATTATAGATATTTTTATTATTTTCCCAACTTGTTAAATATGAAATGTGATTGCAGCTTTCAAAATAAATATTACCTCTTGTACTCCAACTACAACTGTCTTGACAAAAAATGACACCAACTTACAATTACACTATCCAAAAAATAAATTAATAAAAACAACCATAAGAAGAGAACTTGCTACAGCATATGATCGTATAAGATTTTTTGAAATATACGACAGCGATACTCCTAAACCGCTCCTTTTACAACAAAATAAAAAAATCTCTTCTTACAAAGATTACGTAAAAAAGAAAGAAGTTTTATATTTAGATGAAGGCGATGGTGAATTTGACTTCAGAACTTTCAATTTTAAATTAAATAATACCAATATGTCTGATAACGAACGAAAAACAGTAAGAAGAAATATAGAACGTGATACGTATTCTTCTACGCTTACATCAAAAAGCTTAGCATATTCAAGCCAGACTGTAGCTTGGTCGGACTACCCTTTCGTTGCTGTATACGTATATGAACCAGAGCAGGTATACTTTTCTGATATTATTTCTGATAACATATCCTTTCGTGTTGTTAAAAATAGCATTAAGTAACATAAAATCGTTGTGGCTGTTTGAACACTACGCCGGCGTTTGTATTATGTAATATAATAATAATTATGTATATATATAATAAGCTTCACGCTGTATCCCGCACAATGCAGGTTACGCAGAGGGAACCTAGTGTTAAGACACTTCGTTCCCCACTTTCTGCCGAGATCTGGAATGCGTGTTGAGTGGCAGAACTCAACGCCGTGCTTGACCTCGACACCAGAGCGAAGAAATGGAAATACCTATAAATTTCAGTAAATATTTCATCTCCTCGAGTGGGGATCGAACCCACAACCAGTCGGTTTTGCAGTCACACTTCGTGCCGCTGCGCCACGACTGGCCTCGATGTATATATATTGATAATCAAATTGCATACAAATTGCTTAAGTTTTTTTCCTACTAAAGTAAGCTACGAAATAAAACTTAGCAGTCTCCCCGCTGAGGCCACTTAACTACAATTCTTTTCCTTTATAAATCCATTTTTGCATCCGCACTGTGGGTACAAATTGCATAGTTTTTATAAAAGAACTTTACGTAGTGACCTTTAACTTGTGTATATTGTATAAAATTTTCCTGGACGTTTCTACATTATGATTAAAAAGAAACTTAATATAAATTTATGACTTAAATAATCAATTTAAAATCTCCTTTAACTTTAGGAGTCGACCATACTATTCGTTATTAACGTACCTATTAGTTACTAATATTAATAAACTTGAAGCCATGGTGGGGCAAGAGCTCAGAGCAGTGTCTTACTTCAAACTTCAAATTGATGCGTGTTGGTGCAATCACTACGCGGGGAGTCGTATTTTAATTTTTGGTTGCCTCAACACACGAAGAAAATTAACACTAAGTTATACACGAAAGCGTTCTACCTGCTGCTTACGAAGGGTGCATTAAGATCAATCGGTCTGTTTTACTCAGTATACGATAAAAAAATATTTGTAAAAACAAAAACTCCGACTGCAGAAAACTAAAAAGTAAATAAACAAGCTCAATAGTTTATCAGGATTCACAGTCGGGACCTCATTAAATTATGCGGGGTTCCCTGTACAGATTATATTGATTGAAGAATTACTTATAGGTCCCGACTGTTAATCCTAATAAACTATTGGGCTTGTTTATTTTCTTTTTTGTTTTCAGCAGTCGGGGTTTTTGTTTTTACAAATATTTTTTTAATTTTTACTTTTTTGTTAGGATTCATTTTAATAATGATAGTCATGATATACCTTTTTGAAATCGTCATATTGAGTTCTTGAATTTGATACCCATATTGTGGTATTCGAAACGAAAAAAAATTTTTCACTAAGTACAATGGCGTACCACAGCCGCCGTGATTGTTTTTTTTTTAACATCACCTATCTAAAAACACTTGGGCTGCTAATACAAATCTAACGATACCTCAAATATGTAAATCCGTTCAGCGGTTCTGGAGATATGAGGTAATAAAGAATATTACATACATAAAAGATACGCGCCAAAAACATAACCCTTCCTTAGCAGTCGGGAAAAAAATATATTACATAATATGTATTCTTACGTTAATTTTGAGGCCAGTCGTGGCGCAAGGGCACAAAATGTGCCTGCAAACCGACAGTTTGATCCCCACCCGAGGAAATTAAATATTTATTTACATTTATATTTTCATTTCTTCGCTCTGGCTTCGAGGCAAAATTGCGGCGTTCAGTTCCGGCATTTAACACGAAATGCAATCAGAATTCAGCCGAAAGTGGGGAACGGAGTGTCTTAACACTAGGTACCCTGCTGCATGTGGGATACTGTTTAGGCTGTGAGCGGGAAGCTGTTTTTTATATGATTTTTACATAGATTTTTTAAAAAATAAATTAAATTGTTGTCACTGTTAATGTTATGAAAGATGACTTAACTTTAATAATCACAAATTTAAGGTAAATATATCAATTATGCAATAAATAAGTATTACGAGTACCTATAGATAGAGAGAGTATAATGTATATTTTTCCGTGGGCAATACAAAAACAAAGGCCGTTCTAAATTCAAATTTTAATTATAAAAAGGTAAAAGACTCGATCAGAGGTGGCCAGTTATTGGTATATCAAAAGCATCATATTATATAATAATATTTACATACTTGCTTTGACTACTTATGTATAAAATAATATCGTTTATTTGAATATAGAAAATAAAGTGTATTCGTAACCAATTTGACCGCAATATACCTTTGATAGTCTCTTCATTGTAATACGTGGTCATTTTACCTTGCAAAGTAAAATGACCACATATTACAATGTAAACAAAAATAAAAACAAAATTACATAGTAACAGTAATTTAGAGTGCCTTTGATGAACATTTTATACATTAAAAATATTATTCTATTATTTTAAGTAAAGAGTATTTTTATATATATGTTTATATTATTTCGTGCACTGAAAAATCTAACGCAAATTATATTTTCGTTATATAAATGTTCATGCGATGCCTATATTGATTTTGAATATATCTTTTTCATAAAACATGTATTTCGTGTCCAGCTATTGCAAAGGGCAATTTTAATAATAATAATGTAACAAGAATATTTAAACGAACTGAAGTATATGCGCTTTTATAAGGATAGGCTATGTAAATACGCAAGCAAGCACTTTGAAGCTCGTAATAAATTTCAAACAGTGTGCGTCACCGCAACCTTTGACGTGTCGGTCGATGAAAAAAGAAATGAGATTTTTATATACCCTTCTTCTAGTCTCATAAAACTTGCTTACTCAGTAAATATGAACTATTCTGTGCAATCTCCAGACGATAGGCGATATTTGCTCTATATTATATACACTATATAGATATTTGATCAGAAAATTTTAAAAATATATATATTTTTAGGTTCATTGTGATTGTGCTTCTATTAGTTCTCACTGGCTAATTTGTGCTGCGACATGCTTATATCGCTATACTAAAAAAAATCTAGAAGACAGTAGGTCAGCATTCGTGACCTACTGTAGTAATAATTGGAGACTACCTGGACGGATAGCTTACGTGTCACAGTGTATTCTTCATCCGCTATTTCATGCAAAGAATTATACTAGAAGACATCTTTATAATATTGGTAATGTTTTTTTTGGAAAATTTATTTATTTTGATATAAGTTTTGTATATTTTTTTAATTATAGCTACGCTGTATACCTATTATATATAAATTTTGTGACGTGTGATCCCGGCCTAGAATAGGATCATCCTGGTACTGGTGGTGTCGTAAGAGGCGACTAAAATACGTGTGGTAGAGTCACGTCGCCAGCAATGGCAACACGCATGGGCAGACTCGACCGGATCATTACCACTCCCGGCGTGAAGTAGTGGCTTTATGCCACTGCGTTTCGCATCAGGTAATGCCGGGCCCCGGCGCCCAACCCACCTTAAAGGCCGGCAACGCACCTGTAGCTCCTCTGGGGTTGCACAGGGCCGTGCGCGGCGGTAATCATTTACCATTAGGTGATCCGCACGCTTGTTTGCCGTGTCTTTTCCATAAAAAAAAAACGGAATACAAAGGTAACCTATACCACGACAGCCTCAATATGTTTATATATATACATCTAGTCAAACAATTCAAAAAATATTTTTACACAAAAACAATTTACAGGAGCTATACAAGTAGTGAATTCAATGTCAAATACATGCAATGGATGGCATCCAATCTCCTTAATGTCTCATCATTTTGTAGCTGAAAAGGGAGGTTCCCCTGTAACAGCGTTGGGTTGGGGACTAGACAGGTGAAAAATTGTCTTATGTTAAAGTAAACCATTTTATTTAAATAAAAAATACGATTGTAAAAAAAAGTTAGTTCATATTTTAGTTTTATATCGTTATTTTTGTACGTTTCACAGATATGACACTAGGTACACTGTAGCCAGACTACCAGAACATAATCTCATGATGTACCAAGGATTTGTGTTCTCAAATTTCTGTCCTGGTAATATCGGTTACAGGTGCGGCTTGGAGTAATACATACTACTCAAGATACTCTACTCGCATTAAGCATTACGTTACAAGATTAACGTTGTATATTCCTTTCAGCGAGGCAAAACGGTTAAACGAAGCAAATGTTAAAAATGTTTACTGTTTGTCATTGCCACCGTATATTACAGAAGAGCGCGATCCCGTCCATGGCAGTTTGCTTCTAATGGGTGGAAAATTAATGGCGCTGTATTCACAGGTATCAGTCAATTTATTGTTTCTATTATTTTATAATAATAAATTAAACATATAAAAATATCTAAAATAATATTCATATTCTTTTATCATTTAATGAAGAGAAATTTTCATTTATATTTTTTTACTTGTTTTGTGTGTAGTTGGTATTGTAAATCCTGTTAAAGTTACGATGATTTTGTGTATGAGATACAGTTACTTTATAGTAGAGATTTTTTACCAAATAAAATGTTTAGTGTCACATGTCGCTATTCAACACGCAATTCCGTCGCTATTCAGAGCTTAACATTAGGTTCCCACTACCACCTACCCTGCTATATCCGGGGTACTTACATACACATTGACATTCACACGCCTCTGCCACAACTGGCTGGCTTATTTAGATTGTCATAAAAATAATACTGGAATATTTAATATTTTTTAAAGCTAAAACACAACTTACTATTTTTAAAATTATACACTATTAACAAAAATCATGCTCATTTTTACGAACACTGAAAGAAACAAGCCACGTCGGGCTGCTACTATAAAGTAAATAAATATAGAGACGATAAGAAGCTTAAATATACTTTGACTTGTTAGTACCTACTTAAGCGCTTTAAGTTTTGGCTCCATTACATAATAATTTAACATATTTTGCCTAATTCTATATTTCCATTATAGAAATACTTTTGAGGTCATTGTAGCGCAGGGGCACAAGCGCGTGATTATCAACGTATCAGTTGTGGGTTCGATTCCCAAGTGTGGGGATGGCTTATTAAATAATAATTAATATTTTCTTTCTATAGATCACAACCACTAAAATGCAGCGATGTATTCTGCTACTCAACACGTTTTTAACAATTTCAGCAATTTATTAAGGCTTAAAATAGTTACTATAGCCGACTTGAATTTTATTCTCCACCGAAAACGCTTACCTGTGCGAGCTGAATCAACTGCGCAAAAATGGAATTACCATTACGTTTCTGTACGATTCGGTTATTTGGGAACTTAATTAATTCTACAAACTGTTACAAAATGTTATTACTGTATTACATAGATAGGGGCTTAGTATATTAAATAACCACTTGTTTAACTGGCGAAAATTATAAAACAAGTGATTTAAATAATAATTACAGTGTTTTTTTTTATATTTATCGTTATGAAAACAAATACGGTCTGTCACCGACTAGCCTTGTTCCGCGCTCTCACTGGCGCGCTCGGCTCAGGCGGAACGTGACAATAAGTCATGCTTTTTCGTGCGTGCAACCGGCGTTCATCGGCTTATAAGTCGTTATCACACCAAAAAAATATGCTATTTTTGTGTCAATGTAAGGGAGTACCACCAAAGAAACAAAATTTGTAACACTTCACTATAGTGAATATGGTATACATATTCATTATGGCATGAGACAAAATGTCAACAAAGAAATTCTGTTTCTGAAACTTTTATGTATTTTTTTATTTCTATTTAATTTACTTAACCTTCTTAACGAGGTTCTCTATATATGCAACTTTAATATTTATATATAGCTGTTTTGTTGTTGTATTGTTTTATCTTTCCCTAACTGTATTTCAGAAATTACTAACGAAAACAATTAGATATTGTAGAGTCAAAAATTTTGTGAATTTTGTAAGATAATATTTTCTCCTTACTTTACCGGTATTCTATTTCTATAATAGAATCATTTTAATAATATTTACACTGCTATCATTCATTCATTTAGTGTATTATTATAATAAATTCTTAGATATACATTTTTTAAATTAATATATTAGCTCTATCAACCGTGACATGTAAAATAATATTTTTTTGACGTGTGTAAACACTTTTATCTCATGCCTTCGTGAATAGAGAATTAAATTCATAATCAAATTGTGCTTTCGACGGCGGAATCTTGAAACGAATTTTAATCATTACTATTCAATCTATCATTAGAAATTTTTTGTACCAAAATGAATAATATTGTAAAAAAGTAGATAAAATAATTAACTAAAATTATTAATTAATAAATTTTGTTTCAAGCTAAGATTTTATACATACGTTGACTCGTGTTTAGGTTTATTTAAAGAAAGAGATGAATGCGAGTCGGACTCGACCACCCAGTGTAAATTGCACCAACTTCACCATTGTAGGAGAGCTAGAAAGCCACTCATAAAAGTTGACATAATTAAGTTGGGCTCTATGTACTCATTCTATCACTAAGACTGAGAGATGTGATAAACAGCACTAGCAACACTATATGGGTTTTTTTTATTACATTGAATGAGTATGTTTTTAACAATTTAATTGTACATTATAATAATGAAACCTTAAATTTAAAATTGTCAAACTTATAAAACTTTATATATTTTATAAGTTTGACGTATAAAAATAATGTTAAATATCACGACTAGCAACACTATCGAATTATTCTATTTTCTATTGAAAACTTTTATTTTAATATCTATAAACAATATAAACAATATGTTATTCTCAATTCAATTGTAACTAACAATTAATGACACATTGATTTGTAAATAATAAGTGAACATTTACTTTAAGCATTGTACAAGGGACTATACACCTGAACATTTGAAATTAATTTCAACTCAATAGCTCCATCCAATTCGAAAAAAATAGTTTATTTTTTTCTTTTCAGTACGAAACCTTAAAACATTATAAAAAAAACCCGACTGCGTAAAAACTAGAAAGAAAAAAACAAATCAAATTTAGTGTAAGAATTACCAGCCTAGACGCATTTAAATTTTATTTGGTTGAAGAATAGGTCCCATATCTGGGATATGTCTTTAGTGACGATGGCAAGGTTAAGACGAATCGATTGGCGTAAAAATCATAATATCATAATCATTAGTTAACCCGTTTGCGTCACGCAGCCTAAACTGCTGACAAATCCTTTTATATGTGTATGACCTTGTGTAATACCCTTCAAGAAATGTAGATACGTAACCGTAGAAACGTGTAAACTACACGTTCAATTGTCAAATTCTACTCCATACTATGATATAACAGGGTAATATTGTAGGTTTTATATTTTGCGGCAACTATAAACTTGTTATTTTTATATCCGACATAAAATAAATATTTTTACAAAGTCGGTTTATATTCAATTTTAGCAATCCTTTATTGTTTTTAGGAGGAACGACGTGGTTGGGGCGAGCAGTCTGCTCTGTACACTGGCATTTGGCACCTCATTCCATGGTTAAACGACATAGCTAGAGAAGAGGAAGATGTAGAATTATTTGATTCAGATATGTACAAATACTCAAATTGAAATTCATCTGGTTCAAAAAAATATATTTTGTATGTTTTTTTATAATATGTATTATATTTTGTATTGAATATATATTTTAAAAAAACCTAATTTGTTTTAGTAAAATTCATATTTTTTTAAGTGGAATGTCGTTGAGATAAATGCAGCATTACATATAATATAAAAATTAAATCATCTTCAAGCTGTATCCCGCTCACAGCAGGGTAAGCAGAGATAATTTATTATATTTATACGTTTCCCACTTGCCACCGAATTCTAGAAGGCATTGCGTGATGAGTAGCGGTAGCGGTAACTTAACGCTGCGCTTTGCCTCTACACCAAAGCGAAGAAATGAAAATATAAATTTAAATAAATATTTTATTAACCTTGGGAATCGAACTCCCGACCAGTCGCGTTTACAATCACATTTTGCGCCCCTGCGCCACGATTGGCCTCAAAATATAATACCTGTCTACGTATAACGGTATTAAAATAGCTCCAATTTATAACACTGACAGTCACGAATAGGGATTTGGCCGAATACCGAATATTCAGTTACGCATTTCGCTGAAACGTCGAATAATCCGCGGCCGGATGTTCAGCAAAAAACGCAATTCGTCGCGTAATTAAAACTTATAGAGTACTTCCTATGGAGCTATTATTTGTTATTAATTTTGTCACGAAGGGAATGAAAACTTACGATAAAATTGAAGGGAAAGGCGTGGACATTAGGTATTTAGACGAATACTGCATGCTGTTTGGCTAAATACCATAAATAAATTTTAAAAAATAACCGAATAATCCGAATACCAAATAGTAACGGAATATTCGTGGAATCTCTAATTTATATTGCTTTTAGACAACCGACCTCCCTTTTACTGATATTTATGCAGTAAGTAGTACGAGAGTAATACTTTAAGGCAAGAGTAGCCCGCCCCTGAAGAAATAGTACGAGCTTTGATGGACGCTCGCAAAGAATTAGCGATCGCAGGGATTGATCCTTGAGTGACATAATTCCATTGCTTTTATAGTCATTTTCACCTACAGCCACCCTCTTTTACATGAGTTCGCAAACATGGCCTCTCCTGAATGCCAAGCGTCCTCGCGACTGCTCAGGCATGACGCGCAGGCGGCACACAGCGCGTCGTGGTCACAGCCTCTAATTATAGAAACATTTTTAATTTTTGTTTTGTACACGTATATAATTTACATGATTTCTTTTAAAATTTAAATTATAGGATTTTAAATAAGCCTTTTCCGAGTTACCTCTACGCTCAAAGCAGAATCTTACAAGTCTTTTCCCATGTACCTATCTAAAGCACGAATTTATACAGGTATTTTTCATGTTACTCTGACAATAAAAAAGTTTAGAGACTAACACGATTTTTTCATTTTGAGAATACCAAACTTTGGGCGACGGGATACACAGAAAGGATGAAAACTTCGTGCGCATCCCACTTCTGATATTAATGGTTAACGTTTTTATAAAACCAAGATAAAAACTCATATCGTCTATATGTTTCTAAATTATTCGGAAAGGGATTCTACGTTCGTGCTATGTATCACATAATAACAAAACTCCACACGAGTTTCCTTCAAATTGTACAAAAAAAAATTCTATGTACTTTTATATTAAAAAAGATATCTGTTGTTCATCAACACATTCAATATACTTGTATTTATAATTTTAAATATATATATTTTAACATATAAACATATTATGGATAACTGTGGCAAAAAAAAACATTTCTGTGAGAATTTCTGTGAGAACATATTGGTTTACGCTTTATGGAGCGTAGGAGGCTGCGTAGCGGTACTACGACGGTTATAATACCGTGATTTGGTTTGGAAACTTACTTGTACATTCGCTGCAATAGGATATAGTACAAAATGTATGAAATATGAACTATTGAGTCTTTATTCTGACTACATTTTATATTTGTTTATATAATAAAATAAACGAAGCGAATACTTAACGAAGTGATGTTTCGAGTTCAACCACCCTTATCAGTCTTACTTTAATATTTACCTCAAAACTATGTACGTATGTATGTGCATACGTGCTCTTCCATTATTATTAAAATATTAGTCTCTCTTGATGAAATATTTACTTAAATTTATATTTCCATTTCTTCGCTCTGGTGTTGAGGCAAAGCGCGGCTTTGAGTTTTGCCACACAATGTCTGTTTTCAACACGCAATGTCTCCAGAATTAGGCAAAGTGGGGAACAGAGTGTCTTAAAACTACGTTCCCTCTGCCTACCTTGTTGCTGTGTGCGGAAGCTGTTTTTATTTAATTTTATTAGTCTCTCATGCATCAATTTTTATGTTTCCCACAAAATAAATCCGCGCAAGACCTATCTTGTTAAATAAATACAACAATACATTTTTAAGGAGTATATTTACAAAAATATCTCTAACATCACAATCACAGTTGTGGCAACGGTCAATTAACAATAATTATTTTTTTCAAATCTCACCCAAAATAGGCCTTGAGGCTTGATTACTTACAAATATTAAAGTTAATTATATACAATACATATTTCTCCGTATCACTAAAATAATTAAAAAGAATAAAAATATTATAGTACCTATATAATTATATTTATTTTATTAAACATAAAATATTATAAAAGAGATTCCATTGTAGCAAATATTTTATTCGAAAAGTTATTTAACTATAAAACAACGTTAAACAAGTTGTTTAACTTTTGCGTCATTAATACTCCTCAAGCTACGACGGAGGATAGATTAATGTGGTTCTAACTAAGGAAATAAAGCTTAAAATATTTTTCTAAGAAATCCGACTTTACTACAAGTGTTGGTTAAATTCTAACAATTAAGTATTTAATTGACTTCAACCTTTACAAAAGTTGGTTAAATATAACCATTGAATTAAATATCAATCGTCGAAATACTTGTTGTTCATAATGTCTCGCATCCAGTCAACGTATCCAGCGGTTCTTGTGTAAATACCGTATTTGCCTCGTTTACCACATCCATCCCCGAAGCTCGTTATACCCTGAAATGTAACAATCTCTTTATAATAAAATAAATATTATATACACAATAAATAGCATTTATATTAAATTAAGTTTTGATTTTTTTTCCATATAAATTTGCATTTATATAGCTCTTATCGATTGGCATATACAAAGTTGTACACAGAATCTTCATTATGCTGACAACGAAATATAAATATATTATCTTCCATATATCGTAACTATTTCTTATATATATTTCTTAAAATTAAATCAGCTTCACGCTGTATCCCGCTCACAGCAGGGTAGGCCAAGGGAACCTAGTGTTAAGACACTTCGTTCCCCACTTTCTGCCGAATTCTGGAGGCATTGCGTGTTGAGTGGCAGAACTTAATGCCACGATTAGCCTCAACACCAGAGCGAAGAAATGGAAATATACATTTAAGTAAATATTTCATTCGATTTCGATATTCGATTCTTCGAGTGGGGATCGAACCCACAACCAGTCGGTTTTACAGTCACACTTCGTGCCGCTGCACCACGACTGGCCTCGTATATATTTAAATAAATATTTCATTTCCTTAAGCAGGAATCAAACCCCCTAACAATCGTGTTTACAATCACATACTTCTGCTCCTATGTTACGACTGACCTCTCAATATAAATATATATATAACATGATAACATTTATATTTTTAGTTCAAACATTTTAAAATATGAATCAGATGCTTACTTTGGTATGAACCTTTTATATTGAAAAACGAACCTATAAAGACCTTCAATAAGTTAATTTACTAGACATTTATCCTAGTCAAATACTCTTTTACTTGGAATTGTAGCAATAATTTACTAGTATTGGAAAAGAAATCCAATTTAAACAGGGTATGACATAGGTACAAACGAAAATTTAAATATAATACCTATTGCTATTAAGGAAAATATTCGAACAATGCTTTACAGAGTTATCGAACATTTCAATAATTCAGACTAAATTACTAACATTAATGTGACATAATCTATAACTTTATCGTAGTTCAACGTAAAGATTATATAAAGGTAAAGTAACACACAAGCACACCCAGGAAATCACATCATATCAGATAATATATCTATTAAAAACTCATCTACAAAAATCAAATATATATATTTAATAGTGCAAATTTAATTACTTTAAATTAGCTTTACGCTGTATTAAGGATACAAATGGATACAAATGGACTAAGGATGCACGGTAGTCAGAAAGAACGTAGCGCAGTAGAGGTCTCTACACACTTCTATCGCCTCGTCCATTGTCATGCTTTTTATGTGACTTTCCTCCAGTATATTTGATACTGTGTTTTCGAAGGTCAACCGAGGTCTCCCCCTACCTCTCTTACCACTCACTTTTCCATCATAAATATTTCTTGCTATTCTTTCATCACTCATTCGTTCGACGTGCCCAAACCAGCTGAGCACGTTCTTCTTCATTCTTACCGTGACAGTCTCGCTAGTATCTGCCATTCTGTGTGTCGCTTTATTGCGCTTAATATTTTAATATAAATTGCGCTATCAATACAGCTAAAACACCATTAACCCTGTTCTAGGCAGCAATACGCCTTTCCGCATTCATCTCGTATCTTCATCTCTATCTACTAAGTATACTTCCATAATATACTATTCCTTAGAATGAAACAAAATTATTGAAATAAATGAGTTTAATAATCAGTTAATCAAATTTTATGGTAATATAAATCTTATCCTATTTTATTTTGTTTTATTTTTAGACACATTCATGGAAAAAAAATATTTATTTATTTATTTAAAAAGGAGAGTATTTCTTACTAAGCTTGGTCAATCATTTGGGCGTACCTGTAAAATATATCGGCCGGTACGATCTCTGCATAAAAGTGGTCCACCCGAGTCCCCCGCACACGAGTCCTTGCGACCGCGACCCGCGCACACCATGTTGTCTGTGATGGCGTACTGCCAGTAGGACCGGCGACACACCCCTTGCTGTATTGTGGATACCTACGAGTACGATCATTAGTAACGAATAGATCCTGAAAAAGCTGTCATACAGAAACATACAAACGACAAATCAATATCCCTTCATGTTATAGATTTTTATATTACAATTGATAGAGAGAACACAGACAAAAAAACTAAAAAAAATATAACAAAACTACATAATAACATCAAATCCATCATTATACCTATACTAACATAGTTGTAGTTCTTCTTATATTAAGTGAAATATTATTTTGTTTTATTTATAAATATATATATAAATATAAGTATTCCACTAAAGATTATGCATTCGTATATTATATATTTTTTGGCTTACATTTAAATAACGTTATCAACACATTCCCACGCGTGTTCTGTCCAATATATTCCTATCATCTTCAAATACCGCTTGATTCATATGCGATGGGACGTCAATTACAGGTTTTCTTACAACCAAAAATAATTTCGATACAGATATAGATAGGTTATATACGAATAAGGAATATTGTAAAAGATTGCCATTTTGTTTCAAATCATATATTTAAATGTATTATATAAGTTCAATGAAAATAGAGTATATTTAACATTAAATATGTTATCCATACAAATATTTAGAGGCCGTAGTGACGTAGGGCCACAAGCGTGGGACTTCGTGTGTACTGTGAGTTCGATCCCCACACGGGGAAATGAATTTGTATTTTTTTTGTTAACATTTTCATTTCTTCGTTCTGGTGCCGAGGCAAAAGTGCGGCATTGAGTTCCGCTACTCAACACGCAATGTCTCAAAAATATCAGCGGAAAATGTTGAAAGGAGTATCTTAAGACTAGGTTCCCTAGTATCCCGCATACAACGTGAAGTTGTTTTTTTATATGGATTCCTATTGCTTTTAAAATATTCAAACATATTGCGCTTTATACTACGAAAAATCGCCCCACACGACTGCTGGTGTACTGGGTACTAAAAGAAAATTCTTAATTTCCCATTTACACATCGTCGTTACAAAGAATAATCCATTTTTATAATATTATCAAAATGTTTGTCAAATGACAAATGCATAAATCTTGATTTACCTGAGCTTCGTGTAAAATTCTTGTTCCATGTACATCAGACGGGCGTCTCTTTCCCCATCCCAATATTATACAATTTGAATATGGAGGTAGAATCTGGTGCGGTTTTGGCAGACACGCTATACCATGGCCTAGGTCTGGTCGTGCCGGCGCTGGTAACCTATAAGTCAAGCAATATAAACTCTTAAAATTATATTCTAAACCTCAAGCTTTTAAATTTAGATATTATTTTGAAAAAAGATAATAGTATAAAAATACATTATTATTTAATTACAATTACAATAGATACAATTACAATACATTAAATACAATTACAATAGATATTACTTAACATTATTGCACCTGTCAAATATCTGATTGTACTCGATCGGTATGGATGTAAAGCCAAAAAACTGGGATATACATACCTCCGAAGAGAACATAATAAATTTAATGATACAGATGAGAAAAATGTTCATTTTTGCATTTAATAACAACGAACACTAACTACTGTATGGCATAGAAATAAATCGATCCGTTGAGGAAGCCTTTGGTTATTATTCCTTATAACCATAATTATATAGGTTTACATAAATGGAGTAATAGCAAAATTCTACTCCCATAAGTATAGAGATACCTTCGTTATGTACAAAATCAGGGAATATGAAATTTGGATGGTGGCTACATTGGTAGTTATTAGGTAAATAAGATGCATAAGCTAGTATATATATTTCGCTAGTATATAAATTATAAACTTAATGTTTTTTTTTATTTTCTTAGAAATAATACTTGAAACAACATTAAACCAGACACGTAATATGGTTTAAGCCTAATGTTAGGCACCTTCAAATCCAAATAAACTACAAGCGCCTACGAATATAATATAGCAACGTTACAACAACATTGATTTGTAACAAATTGGGCCAAAATATAATATTTTATAGACGGGGACTAGTAAGTACTTAATCAATTTTATATGTAACGAACGCTACCGTTATTGTAATTACAACTTTGGAGCGTGACGCCTATTGAACAGCCAACATTTTAAGCACGGTTATTCCATTTGACGAGGGAAGAAAGATATTATATTTGCATATCGTTTCAAATTTAAACGCAAAGACATACAAATAATGCTCCTAAGTACATGTAACATTTCATTTATTTGATACATATTAATTATAAAAGAAGGGTAGGGAAGCGAAACGTCGCGTCGCGTTGTTTGTTTTAAATACCCGACTTATGTTTCGGGCTTACTTCGAAATTTAGTTCTTGATGTAAATTCGGAAGAATGAAAATAAATCAAAAGCACGCCGTAACCAGACTCCGTGAAAAGAATACGGTGGAGTCATAAATTATGGCCCAGTACAGACATTATTAAGAGAATTTTTGTAATTTTTTATTAAATAGCGAGATTGTGAATAACAGTTGATTGTGAATAATGTGAAGATTGTTATTGTATCAATATTAACAAAAATTTGTATACTCCATTAAAATTAAAAGAATGTTATTTTTATTACATTATAAATTTCTACTTTATTTTATTTTGTACACGAGTTCATTCAATTACTGTTTTAATTATTTTTCTAGCGTACTTGAGAAAGCTCTAAACTACCACGGGATGGTCGTGGTAGTTCAGATTTCCGTTTCCCGTTAAAGTAGAAAGCTGGCACAATTTTTTTTTCAGAATCAGTAAAACAGCGTTTAATTACATCTTAATACACGTAATGCCTATTCAATGGAGGGAAAGTGTAGATCGGAGTGTATTTACACTAGGTTCTCTACATACCCCGTCGAATACATTAAAAGTTTATACATTCCATACAAATAGTAAATAGTAATATTTTTATTTCATACATTGTTTACTTTTGTATTATGCCAATTTAAACTGACAGACAACATACATATAAGATAAGCACTAATGGATTTTTTTTTCTTATATAATTTTTAGTTCTTTTTATTTGTAATAAATATTGGATTAGTTATTATTATTCAGATAGTAAAACCTATAAATAAGTGTCAATTCTACTCTATCTGGTTTTCCTCAATTGAATATATTGACATCGTTAAACTTGACCTTGATTTCAGATTCTTAAGCCGAACTTACTTAAATATAATCAGCATTTTTTTTAGCTTTCCTGTATCTCACACATAGCAGGATAGGCAGAGGGAACATGGTGATCTAGTGTCAAAACACTTGTTCACCTTAAAACGTTTCCGTTTCTCACTCCCCAGCGAATTCTGTAAGCATTGCGTATTTTTATTTACAAAAAGAAAATTTAAATATTGAATATATCATTTCCTCAAGTGGGAATCGAATATATTTATGAGCAATATATGAAAATTTCCTATAAGGCTACTTTTCTTAGTGGAACAGCGATTGCCAATAAACACAATAGATGTGAATTTGATCCTCATTTTTTATAAATAAATACCCATACTTACTCACACAAATATTATAAATAGGTATATATCCTCGTAAAAAAGCAGCTGATGGGTATGGAATAGTACTAAATTAATAGCGTTTTTTATTACCTACTTCACGAAACGCTGCCTAAATCATATAGTGAACCGTACCTTCATACAAAGTAAATTGATTTGATAAAGACAATGAAATTACACAGATTGGGGATATCAAGAATGTCCTTGAGTGAATAAAAAGGCCCCATGTATTTTTGTATTGTCGACAATATGATGTACTAAAGAGAGATTAAAAGTAAAACTAAAATGTAAGAATTTAACATTCTAAGTTTGAAATTTTGATTGGAACAAATGGTTTTTGATTTTATTCTATTTTCATGAATACTCTGAGACAACCGTATTTATTTATTTATTTAAACTTTATTTTTACAATACAACTGCTTTACAGACAAAAAAACAAGAAAAACGACAAACAAAATATACAACAAGATCAAGCATGAAAATAATCTTACTATACATTGACTAAATTAATACAAAGTGTACGGCAGTGTGACGTTAAAAAAGGTAGGCCACTCAGCATAGATGTTGGCATATGAGTAACAATACTCAGTAATACCAACGTTGATTTTCAGTGACCGCCTAGAAAAAGACGCGAATGAAACTGCTTAATAAACACAATAAAAAAATTATACGACTATACGATTTTCACTTTTTTATGTTATAAAACTATAAAGTTAGCTACAAATGAATGTTAAAAATATACCCGGAAGTATGTATATTTACCGCATATTTTGAATACTAAACGTAATTGAAAAAAAATTAACCGGCACAAATTAACGTGTTTCCATCTCAAAATTACATATATGTCATGGTTGCGATGACGGGTACTCCTTACAAAGGTACATTTTGCACGAGACGTATAGTTTACAGCCCTTGCCTTGGTGCCTGAGCGAAGAAATGGAAATATTAATAAATAACAAGTCATTCCCCCGAGTGGGGAAACAACTCACAACTGTCGCGTTACACTCTCATCCTTGTGTGCCTGCGCCAATAATAGTAATATTTAGAATGAAGAGAGTCAGTGCTTTAATTCGGTCTGATAGGCAGAATGGACTATACATAATATATAAAGTATTTACAATACACAAAAATAATATTAATTTTCTATTTTAAATGTGGAAATAATTAGAATTTAAAAACTATTATAATTAACCGATTAGAGAACCGATCTTGATAGAAAAAAAAGTAGTTTCTATTCCTCAACAGAACCTGACAATGGCATAAAGACAATGGTTATCGAATTTATAATGCAAAATGAAAAGTTCCACAATGACCTTTTAATATATAGTTATAAAAAATTTAACATAACGTGATTTGAACCCGCACGTCTTAGAAATCGTCAAGCGTTCTGATCTTGTGGTTCTTATTAACATGAATTATCATCTATCAGCTTATATTAATTCTCTTTAAATATAAATTATCTTATAATTGCTAAGAATTATCATTTATCCAGACTCAGTTTAACTGTAAACGCGATAGGTTGTGGGTTCGACTCCCAATCGAGGAAATTAAATATTTAATATCTTCATTTCTTCGCTCTGGTGTCGAAGCAAAATGCGGCGTTGTGGTCCGCTACGCAAGGACTCCAGGATTCGGCGGAAATTGGGGAACGGAATGTTTTAGCACTGGCCTCTCTCTGCCTACCCTGCTACTTGCGGGTTCTGCGTCAAGTTAAAAAAATTAAAAAAATGGATCAACTTATTAAATAATGAATTTAAGCTGAACAATAAAGTAGCTAATTGATATAATCCATTAGGTTCCTTTGTTTTACGGTAATCCACGCATCGTCACGGGATGTTAGACATTACACATTGTGTTGTTTGAGTGCTACTTAACATTATCTCAGTTAATCAATATATGTATTACAATGCATAACAGGTAAGTTGATTTCAAGGAAAATAACTATAGTTTTTTTTTTAGGAAAATTTAATTCCCTTTGTTACCTAAGCAGAGCGACATCATTGACCACAGTGTCGGGGTCGTATTGAGGATGGATAACAGCTTCCATCACCCTCATCTCGACCTCTCCGTAGCCACGTATGAGCAAGTCGTGCTCTCCGAGACGCACATACAACCTCTTCCTTACACAATGTGCTGCAGTTACAACCCATCGAAGAGCTATTAATGTACCGCCGCAGAAAGCTTCCTTAAATAGAAAAATATTAAGAGATATTACATCCATATTTGAAATTCGATATTTTAATATCTGAATTCGATACATTACTATCGAATAAAATTTACACCATTTTTATACAATCGATAAGTGCTTTGAATATCAGTTCATTGATTTTTTCATTTTCTAATTTCCCCCCTTTTTTATTTCGACTTTGATAAAATGTGAACAAAGGATTTGATTGATCATTTGACAATTTTTATCCATATATCTTACTATAGCGGCTGATGTCAACTAACTATAATAATTTTAATTGTTAAAATTAATTGTTGTAGTTTAGAAAGTAAAGCATCTGATCGCTTATTAGGTACCTTATAGTCTTATAATTGAATTTAGATTTTTTTCATAAAAAGTACCTACACATACTTTAGTTAGTTGTGACTAGGATGATAAGCTGGCTATGACAAGTAAAATGGCCGTACTGTATGTGTGTACAAATATATAAATCTAGTTTGAAAAGCTATCTTGTCTAATTACTATGTGATATTTTTCTGGTTTTTTTTTTGTTAAAAATTAATTAACCTATCCAAAAACGGATCTTGTAGTTATACTTTTAGTTGACGATTTATAAGTTGATGTAACAAAATTTATTACTATTGCGAACTTTCTATTTAAAAGAACATAAATAACCATACATTGTATTCTTATAACTTCCTTTATGAAAGATATTCCATGGCTTTTTCTGGTCTTAAAGAACAATTTTATCGCGAAATAGTAAAATTGAATAAATATAAATCATTTTAAAGACTGTATATTTCTTATAAAATTTGAATGACAACTTAGTAAGCATCTTATCCTATCCATAGCTATGAGAGCATTGAGCACTACCCTAATAAACCACTCAGTTGAAATTTCATGTCATATTAGAGAAACCCACCTTATATCGATTCAGCACAGCAACTTGCCATATCCATTTCCCAGGCGGGGCGGGTCTGCCGCCAATGATGCGCACCATTTCTCTCATTTTGGCTCGAAGTCTAGCATTCACAGAACGGTATCTCCCCAATCTACCGCAAACGCCCGTATTGGAAAGAGCTCGAGAGTCCTCCGGATGAATAGCCGGAACCGGCTGCGGCATTGTCTCAGTTATTGTGTATCCTGGAAGTAGATTATTTTATTTTTATCTTTACACTGTATCCCATATTTGACAGAGTACGAAGAGGGAACCTAGTGTTAAGTCACTCCCGATTATAAAGACAGTGCGTATTAAATGGCTGTACTTATCGCCGTGATGATATTTTTATCAGAGCGAAAAAATGAAAATAATTCATTTTCTCGTATGGGAATCGAACATACAACCGTTACGTTTACAGTCACAAGTTGTTCCGCTGCGCCGTCATTGCTGCCAGTTGATCAATTGAAATAATTAATTTTCATAAAAGTCACATATTCGATTTTAATTTTAGTGTGAAGCTAAATTCATTAGTCAATATTTTTAAACATTTTTAAAGTGTTAATCCACACTTAGAAAAGTTAAATACTTATTTAGAAAACGTATAAAAATTTGAACGTAGCGGGACTCGAACCCGCGCCTCCTGGAAACCGACCAGGCGCTCTGACCACTGAACTGAACGTATGGCTTCAAATTTTTATACGTTTTCTAAATAAGTATTCATTAGTCAATTTATTTGTTAAGAGAGTATTACAACAAAATAATAATTATTTATCTTTAATCAGCTTCACGCTGTATTTAAGATAAATTTATCTCTGAAGTATAATATTTAACAAAAATTAAATTAAATTTGATTAAATAAATTATTCATACATATCTTTATACTGACATATAAAGCCTACTAAAGGTCCATAAATTAAATATTTTCATTTACTTAAAACATTTTATAAGCTTAACTATAACTACTCGATATTCTTTTTGTCTAATTATTTTGATAAGATCCTGCTATGTTCATATATCTTCTATTAATTTAATTCGTTATCTATATCGATATGTAAGATTTCGTAATAAAATCTTAAATATATTTGTATAATGCGGAAACGAGATTTGTGACGAATAACGACAACTAAAGAAGCAGTTAGTTAGTCACGGTTTATATGAAGATCAATTGAAAAAATAATACCATTATTGAACTAATATTTTTTGTAGTAAAAACAAATTATTTTGAAATATTCGGTTGTGTAATCAATGAAAACTTAATTTAAGTACCGACGCCCGTTAAACCAATAATACAATGCCTTTCGGCTGCCAAATGAAATTCAGTAAATGAAATGATATTTGCTCTTTGAAAATCAGGAAATTGGTGATAAAACTGAAAAATATTACCTATAATTTACGATCACAAAAATTATGTAGTAACACTGCAAGTGGATCAAGTTAGATTAGCGACAGTGGATTCAAATTCCATTATTTTTGGGGCTATACACTAAAGTGTATCACTAATAAGATCACTTTGTAGTTCGTTCGTCCGTCTGTCTGTATGTCAAGAGCTTTTACCTCCGGAATGCTTGGAGATATCGAGTTGAAATTGTTACCATATATGCAGATCTACGGTTCCATGACTTAATGAAAAATATCTTATTTCTACATTTTCTTTAAAAATATATATAGTCTATATCGCAAAAAACGCGTATTTCGACACTATGAAGGGAATCAAATTTAATAGGATAGTTCCGGTTGACCTAGAATTATGAAATTTGGCAGCTAGCATCTGGCTAGCATCTACAGGAAGTACTAGATTAGAAAAAAACTATACATTTGTGGTTAAATTCTAAAAAATAATAAGCCTTAAAAGCGGGGCAAAATTAAGTATTAAAGCCGCTAGTTCAAATGAGGTATCAGATGAAAGACCTCTAATTTTTGTACGGAGCCCTCGGTAGGCAAGTCCGACTCGCGTTATCCGGTTTTTTTATATGATTTGTGTGTGATAGATCAAACGGAAACGTTCATACCGTCATTACATGAGCGAAAAAAGTAGAAAAGTAAATTGTGAACGAAAAAATAATTTGTGCAAATTACAAAAGTAGAGATTTGCAAAATATTTCGTACAAAAAAAAAACAGATTTTTTTCTCTTATGTCAGATAGAAGATTATGCTTAGTATAAAAATACACTCTCAAAGACTTTTCTAATAAAGCCCTTTGCCAATATTCTCTGAGGCTACATAATATTTAATTAATTTGTAAGTATTATTATAGTTATTCTCATCACAGGTTAATATGTAAAATTTGTTAGCTAGATACCTATGTGCAATTTCACCTGGATCCTTTCGCCGCTGCATTCTGCTACGAATCCAAAGTTGGCAATAGCTGCCCTCCAAGTAACAATAAGCGGACTGTCTAATTACTTTTTGTCCGCATAGCGCCGCTTTGAGACAATGCCTAGAATAAAAGGAAACAATTTTGTTATTTCAATTTAATTTAGTGGTAATATAATTAATTCACTTTATTATTAAATTTAATTTAATCAGCTTCACGCTGTATCCCGCACACAGTAGGTTAGACAGAAGAATCTAGTGTTAGGGCACTCCGTTTCCCACTTTCCGCCCAGTCTGGAGGAATTGCATTCAGTGGCGGAACTCAACACTGCGCTTTCTACTCAACATGAGAGCGAAGAAATGGAAATATAAATTTAAATAAATATTTCTCGAGTGGGGTTCGAACCCACAACCAGTTGCGTTTACAGTTACACTTTATGCACCTGCGCCACGTCTGGCCTCTTTAAAGTGATGTTCTATTCATAGTCTTTCTTACACAGATATTATATAAGTATCTATAACATTTTTCATCAAACTGTCGTACTTCGTTAAAAATTGTATTATTGTTATTAATTTGCCTATCACTTTAATTTTCTATTCTAATACATTCAATATAAAAATATTGTGCAGATACAACTAAATTGTAGATGTATAGGTAAATTAAAAAATTATTCATATATGTAGCGGTTGGCATCCTTATAAATAAATAGTGTCATAAGCGTATGACTGAAATCTTTAATAATTTCATTTCTTCCGAATTCGGCGAAAATTGATGGGCGGAGTGTCTTAGCACAAGGCCTATCCTGCTACATGCGGGATACAGTGGGGTGCTGCTAAAAACATGAAAATTATTATATTTTTGAATAACATAAGTTAATACCTCTTTCTAACAGTTATGCATTTGCGGGAACAAGAAGTCCAACTACCCCAAGGTGAAAAACCTTGAAATTTCTTCTGAACATCATCTGCATCAAGCTGCCGCAAATCAGGCTATAATTATGTATATAAATTAGGATAACTGATTCCTTTATGACAAATAATTTTAAGTGAAATGCAATTATTTGGTCAATATTATTTAGTGAGGCTGTCATGCCGCAGCGGCACAAACGTGTCTGTAAACGTGACGGTTCTGGGTTTGATTCCTACTCAGGATAATGAATAATTTAATATTTTAATTTCCTCGCTCTGATAACAATTTAAAAGGTGGCGTTGAGTTCCGCACTCCAACACGCAATACTTCGAAAATTCGGCAGAAAGTGGGGAACGGAATTAATATTCCGTTCCCCACTTTCCCCACTTAAGTCTAAGTTCCCTCTTTCTGCTTTATGAGGGATACAGCGTGAAGCTAAAAAAATCATTTAGTTTTTATAAAAGGTTATACACCTAAATTTAAAGTATTTATTCCAAAAACGTCTATGAAAGTTACTATTATGAGGAAACACCAAGAAAACTTTATAGTCCTCACAACGAAAATTGAATTTCTTTTACTATGCATTGCAGGGAGATTCAGGTTTACGTCGTATTTGTGACAAATATCAAAGTTCATAATATTAAAAAGCTCTTAGTTTAGTACAATTTTCGTACCTGTAAATTTATGTTTATACTAATATATTATACTAACAGCCATGAAATTTAAATTCGTTTTTCATATTTAAGATTATAAAATACACATTACAAATGTAAATGTCATAGTCATAAAATGATCAATTTGAAATTATAAATATTGCATATTTATAATTTCAAATTCTATTTTATTCTAATACAATAGAATAAAATAAATTAAATAATTTATAATAATTTAATTTATTCTAATTCTGCAGCACGTTTAATGACATTTTCCTTTCATTTTGTTTAATGACATTTTCATTAAACAAGAATTTTAACGTGCTGCAGTCACCCAATGTGTAATATTTTACATATTGGCAGAGAATTGAAAAATTTATTCTATCGTTACATTCGCCGCTCTTGCATAAACTGCAAGATACGTAACTTTTAATTTCCATATTCATATAATGAGAACGTCGTGGCGCGGGGGTATAACTGTATCGCGACGGATGTAGGTTCGATTACCACTCGAGGGAGTAAATTGTTATTGGTTGGTAATTTTATTTCTAAGTTCTGGCACCAAAGCAGAGGCCCGGCGTTGAGTTCCGCCAATCAACATATAATTCCTTTAGAATTTGCCGGACAATGGCATGCGAAGTGTCTTAACACTAGGCTCAACTCTAACTACCCTGCTTCATTCAGGATACAGCGTGAAGCTGAGATTTTTCTCAGAAATATTCATACGAATTTAGAAATTCAAAATGTACCATATTACATACGTTTGTTAATATTATATTTTTGTAAACATTTTTAGGTTGCTCTAAATCGTGGTCTTGAATGCCATTCCGTCGGTGTGTCCCACGAAACTTGCCGCAACTGTAAACACAAATACCTCATTAATCAAATCACCATTTCCATATTTATAAACATGACATGTTCCAAATATGATTAAGTCATTAGGTAGTTAAGCTATGTACGAAAATGGTAAATTCAATATACAAATATGCAAACTATACCTAATTAGTATTGGAATATGTATATGAAATTAATTTTATATTATCATATTAATGAATTAAAAATTAAATTAAAGAAATCTTTAACTTTTACTTGTCCGTTACAAAAAAAATACTAATATTATTTCTAAAGAACTATATATAAGTGATAGCGAAAAATAATAAAAAGTAGCGAAAACATCACCTACCTTGCAACTTCAACTCGTAAGGCGTCACCACAAATTTGACGATGCAAGCAATGCCGACGCCGAACTTTATGTCCGCCGAGGCATGCACTCCAATTTGACCATTCAGAATAAGAAGATATTTTTATACCTTAAATTTAATTAAATGTACTATAAAAATATGAAACACATTTCCGAACCGCAATCACCGAGAAAATTGCAAAGATGATACTGCGGCAAAACGGACAGGTTATTGTGTAATAAGAGCTGAATAAAATAAAATTTAACTCACTATTTTTGCGACTATATTGAGGTTTTAAACTTAAACTATCCAATTTGGAATTTTCTTCATCAGAATCAATCTCTATCTGCAATTACAATAGTATTTGAATAGATAAACGGTGATTGTAGTATACATAATAGGACACGTTTAACAATTTGGTTGTTTGGATAACTGGGTCGACGCTTTTCAATCCTGCATTTATCATACAATAGCTGCATTCAATCGCATTCAGTAACACTCATATAGATTTAGTCAAACCCATTCAATTTTTGGCAAAATGCAATGCAATTTTTAAGATCCACCATAGATTTTAAACTATAACTTTTGTATCAAGTTGATATTGAGAAGTAACAATAGGATATAAAATTAAAATGGGGCAGACGAACAAGGTCAAACTTACGTGATGTCCTCGAGATAGCTCCATGCCTATGACCACAAATAATATAACAAAAGTATTTGGCCACATCATGCTCAATACTTTCAGTGGTTGAGCAGTGTTGGGGACTCAACATCTGTTTAAATATTAAATTGATTAAAATTTTAATTATTGAACTTATAAAACTTTTTTTTTTTATTTCAAAGCGGGTTATATACACAGTATGTATGTCCCAGGTGTAACAATTGCTACGAGGTGACTGTCCTGGTATCGTTAATTTTTCAAAGTAAACATAAAAGTGTATTTGGATCACAATATTTCCGTGTCTTAAAAGTTAGAAATTAAATTAACACCTGCGCTTAAAAAAAGAGTATAAATATATATATATATATATATATACATATATATATATATATATATATATATATATATATATATATATATATATATATATATATATATATATATATATATATATATATATATATATATATATATATATATATCTATATATATATATATATATATATATATATATATATATATATATATATATAAATATTTTTTAACGAAAAAGCTAAACAATTTTACAATAAATAAATAAATGATCATTCAAGTTTTTTTTTATAAAGAAAAAAAATACATGGAGGCGAATTGTGTAACTTGAAAAAGCTAATGTGCTGTAGACTGGTGAGTGTCTTTGCGAAATTTTTATCATTTCTGTTCACAACGCCTACTTTCGTTGTAAAATTGCTTAGCACACAGCAGGCAGTAGAGAAATATTTATCATATAGAAACTAATTGATTTTATTAACCATTTTGTGATAATATCTACATTCTACGAATTATTATGAAACTGAAATCTTATAAAAATGTCGTTCATATTTTGTATCGTCTATAAGATTAGGATATTTAAAACTAAATATAAAAACGTGAAACCTTTTACGTGTATAAACGTGCAACGATTTTATTTTTAGTAATTAAATAATTTCTAGAATGAATTAGAAAAAAAATTAAAGGTTTTTATTAAAACCGTTAGAATAGCTAACACAGATTTGGCTTTTAATGTTATATATAAAAAAAAAATATCTAAAAAAAGAGATATTACAAAAGTAAAAGTAAAACAAGTCTCATAGAAACATACGAATATGTCAAACAATAGACCAAGAACAATGCAATTAGTGCTTAGCTGTAACTTGTTGGCACCTTGTCACATCACACCATTTATAGGCACATCATATATGGGACAATATCACAATAGTTAAGAAAATATGAAAACATAAACTGACAAATTGCCTAATCCTTTAATAGTGATATGGGTCAAGAAGAAAATTGTTCAACCACAAACATACCTGTAAATATCCTGTTAGCGTTATCATGTGGGTGGCTAATGGCTATTTCAGACACGGCGGTCTCTTCGTGGTCTATCGTGGTCACATCTATAATTGAAACCTAAAAGTTTGTGTCAACATTAAAATATCTTATATTTTAAACAGAAAATATATTATTTTTTAAAAACTTTCTCTTGTAACGCCTTTTTCGCTATCTAGCTTAAATAATAATTTTACCCAATTTGTGGGTTTATGTCATGGGAATTCATTTTTAGAGAAAATATTTTTAATCATTTAAAAAAAAACCTTTTTTTGTGCTCGTTAACGTAATATTATTATTTGATTTAAAGAAATAACAAAATGATAATAATGTTTTATTTTAAAGGGTTTGAATTTTACATTATTATTATTTATATTACTACTTTTATATTATCGATTACAACTGCGGAAGCAGTTCAATGATCCGTTGTATACTACCTTGATTATAATCTAATCGATGCAAACTTGGGAAGATACGACAATAAATGCTGCGGTTCTATGTTAGCAGTTGTTGTTGTATTTACGCAGACCGATTGTCTTGTAACAAATGACACCTGGAATGGCACAAATCATATGAGACTTTGGAACTTATCAAAATTAATTTGAAGAAGTGGGAAGTTCTAACAGCACACTCGTTTGTCTCGCGTGACGTCTACACACTTGCAAGATACTGTAAAACAGACAAAAAGACGCTGAGTAGGTATTCAATGATTTTTCAGTTTGCTTCAAGTACTGACATTTCTAAGTAAAATCAAAGGAGTAGATGATTGCGTATCGAAAAGCATGTTGAGAGTTGAATTCTGAAGTCTCTCTTTTCATAGTCAAAATAGACGAGAGAAATAGTGAAGTTTACAAAAATTATATAGTCACGTAACGTACGTAGTCCGGCATGGATTCGATCGACTCTTTCGTTTACATGGTTTTAGGTAAGCAATTTTTTTTAGCTGACTTGCACTCAAAGGACAGGTTATCTTAAGATTCAATAATAATTTACGAATCTATCATAACCAAGTTTTTAGTCCCTAACAATGAAGAGAAAACTGATCAATACAATTATGAAATTATATATACACAAACGAAATTTGTGAATTGTAATTATTTTGCGTCATTTTTATGTATCATGCATGCATACATCATGGCAAAAAGTTTATTTTTTTATTGTTCATCGTCGATATGTGCCGTGTGATCCCGGCCTAGAATAGGATTATCCTGGTACTGGCGGTGTCGTAAGAGGCGACTAAGGTACGCATACGTACGCATTTTTTTATAGACTTCGGCTTTGGTAAATGTTTAATAAAACGTCTCGAAACGCCATTAATTAAGAAATCAATGAATCTTAATAAAACGTCGCTATTCTATTTATCGTTAATCTGTAAGTGATTCAAGTTCATTTAATGGAGCACCGCACGAAGCCAGCACCACATTTCTAAAGTGTCTACTTTATTCTTTTTGATATCCCGTAATATCCAAATTGCTGGGGCATATAGAAATAATAGGAAAATGAAAATTATATAAAAGAAATAAGAAAATCTGAGAATCAAATTTATTTACCAGTCTCTTGAATGAATCTCTTGAATGTTTACAATTTGCTGGAAAAAAAGCAATTTCTTAAATATTTTGTATAAATAAGACATCGACTTTTATTTTCTTAATAATAGCAGGTTGTTTATATTTCGGGTGATTTATTTGCGTATAATCTATGAATCACAGCGTATAAATACTTTTCTGTGCTATTTTAGATTAAACCCAAACATTGCACTGTTACGTAAAATATTTAAGTTTAAATATAACAGACGCGGCTGGTTTATTATTACTCTGATAAACTTGAGTTACAGCTTTTCTATCGACGATATTACGTGAATTGGGTAAAAATCATGAATTATATAATTTAGGGATAGATTATAATAATAGACCAGTGGCCTCCAGAACTCGGCGGAAAGTGTGGAACAGTGTGTCTTGACACTAGGTTCCCTCCGCCTAGCGTGAAGCATGATTTTTTTTTAATCATAATAGAATACGAATCTTTAATTTTCGAAATTGTGCGTCTGTTAGTATAACCGTGCACTCTTATCTCTGGCAGACTTGTAAAAACTATTTTTATTGTACACATATATGTTATAGACCAAGTAATTAACAAGGTCATTATTTATAATGCCCGGGCATTGTAAACAATCTTTACAATTTTATTATTTCTTTGTGTTTTTTTTATGCAATAAAGAATAAAGGATATATATTATGAATAAAAGCTATCTACCAGACCAATTGATTAATTGTTTATCATGAATATTGCTAAGTAACCATTGGGCTGTTTATAATAAAGCTACATTTTATAAGCGTGTAACAGTCCCTGACCAATCAAAGACTGAGATGACGCGTGTTTACTTAAAATATTCATTATTTTTGTTTGGTTTTTCTTTTAAATAGAATACAGATGAACATGGGCCGATTTTTTTTCATAATTCGTTTGTTAAAGTTGTAAATGTGTGTTTAGGTAAATAATATAATAAATGTTATTTCTGTAACTGGTCACATTCTGGATATAGTTTGTACATAATCTATAACGTGATATTATAAAGATAAATTAAAAAGGCTAACCTAATCCAAAATAAGAGAATATATTCTGTAATTTAGATATATTCTGCTTGAATTCCAGGACATACCTAGCTGACTACTGACGTAACATTAGCCCCGGCTTGTGGCGGTCGAGGAGGATCACCGTCGGTCCGTCCTCAAAATTTGTTCGTAAAAAATAACACCAAAGCCGGCCATGTGTCAAATAGAGTTTCCTTGGTACTTGGTATTTTCGGTACATCGTTTCACCTAAATCAACTTTATTTGAAGTATAAGATATAAAGTTTATAAAATAAAAATAACATGAACTTGACGTAAAATAAAAATATTATATGTTTTTTATTACTCTGCCACCTAGATGATGGACCTAGCGCGCGGACAGGTTAATTATTTGAATATTTATTATCAAATTACCTCATCATCTCATTATACAAACACAAAATGCCTAGACATTGTGAAAAAATACCCATTTTTAACTTTCTTAGTAACTTATATATGTATCTTAAACATTTTTAAAGTGTTATTCCACACTTAGGAAAGAAAATACTTAGTAAACGTACATACGTTCGTATGGCTTAGTGGTCAGAGCGCCTGGTCGGTTTCCAGGAGGCGCGGGTTCGAGTCCCGCTACGTTCAAATTTTTATACGTTTTCTAAATAAGTATGTTTATTTATATATATATATCTACATATTAAGTCTTTGCAGCATATGATGTATAACAAAAGTTGAAGATTACCTTAAAATATAGACTTACCAATTGAACTATTAGGAAATAAGAAGTTGAAAGTATGAAGAACACTGGGTTTGCACCTATCAGAAACCAATTACATACCAAATAAAAAAAATCCCCTTTTTATCTTAACGTTATCATAATAGATATGTTCAAGTATATAATATAGTAACACTAAAATAATCTCGGATTATATCCACGTTACTTTCATGCCTTCAGACAGAAACATTTTTCTGGCTTATTTTCTATAATGAATGGTAAACGAAAAAATATGGCAAGTTATAGTTTAGTATAAAATGTGATATTTTTGAGTATTCTTGCATAAAAATCGAAATTAATATGTCAATAAAACGGAAACACATTATATGCCTGCTATTATATTATCATATCAATTATTCAGACACTTGCCGGAAACGTCAGATGGTATATTGGTTAATATTTGTTCGCGGACGACTGAGTGCGCCCATAAATCTACGCATCTCTGCCCAAACCCGTCTAACCTTGGGCGAAATACTCTTCACATCATGCATAAATTACCTATTAATTAATTTTATTGGCTACAAACATAAAAAGATGTGCTCGAAAATTAATTTACGACCAAGAAATTGTAGACCATCAACTGCTTTGTTAGTGGTAATTTGATTATGCAATATAAATAAAGCAATTATTAAAAACATTTTTTTTTGTTAATTAAGAGCAATACAAGACAAGACAATACAAGAGCTTGTATGTATTATATGTATAGTACTGCCTACGTACATATTTTTGCAAGAAGTCATTTTAGACTTTGGCATATAAACATAATATATACCGAAATAGGATTTTATACTACCTTTTTTGTAACAATATTTATAATAAAACCGATTGATGTAGTTTATAAAATTTTATGTAACGAGTTTCCAAGTCTCATTATTCATACATACTGTTGTTACAATTTCTCATCGTTTTGAATCGCGATCCCAAGCCTATTACTGTGTAGTAACTCGGCAAATACGTCAGATTATATTAGGCGTATTTTTAGGTGGATCTTACATAAAGCTTAGTAACAGGCATTTATGATGGTTTATTTCTACAGTAATGTTAGTACTATGTGATTTTTACATAAAACTATTGGTTTTTTATAGAAAAATTATAAGAGATTCTTTGAATATTTTTATCGTCATTGACAGCTTACTATGACAATCATCCGCACGATTAAAAGTTAGTCTCAGCCTGAGAACGTTTAGTAAAACGTTATATTATTTATAATATCCTAAGAAGTAGTAGTAAGAAGTAAGTTTTATCAACCATATTTATTAATGATAAATTTATTTCTACTGAAAGGAACTGTATAGCTTAATTATAAAACGAAAATATTAAGTGCGGAGTTATAACGAATGCTAATATGTACGACGTATATAAATTTTCAAAAGATACGATCTTAGTATAAGCTATATGCTTAAGAAAAATAAAAATATTCCGTAAGTGACCTTTTTATCGAAAATATTCAAGTGACGACGTATATTTTATACCCTTATTACTATTTAATATAAGAAATTCAACGTTGTTATTCATATATCGTAAGCATAAATCCATTTCCTCTTATATAAAAGCTATAGAGATTGGAGGCGACAAGTTCTTCAAGTCTTAACTAAAATTAAAACCTCTAAAAATAATTCCAAATATACTAGGTACTAGGTATATTTATAATTATTTATAGATTTCTTAATTTTTTTTTAATCGTTTAGTCTTCGAGCACTTATTATTATAATAAAATCGTAACTGATCGATGTCTGTACATGAAAGATATGATGATTTATATAATTTTTGTCTGTTTTTCTGTGCGCTTGTTAACGTTAATCTCAGAATCGGACAAAGTACTTAGTTATATTTTTTATAACTATTTTACTGAATTGGCTGAATGTTTAGCTTTCAATTTGTATAATGATGAAAAACACCG
Organism: Heliconius sara; assembly: GCA_917862395.2. Classification (NCBI taxonomy): domain Eukaryota; kingdom Metazoa; phylum Arthropoda; class Insecta; order Lepidoptera; family Nymphalidae; genus Heliconius; species Heliconius sara. Next base: position 6,119,055 of record OU860792.2, read on the forward strand.
AGTCTTCAAGATTTAACACCGGAGTCGGAGTTTACGCGGGAAAAATTGCGCTTGATGTAACGCGTACATACCGTCTACCTAAACACCGTATACTTAGTTAAATAGTTTTCTTTAAATACATTTTTTTTAATTACATAATGAGCGTAAAACTTTAAGCGCGACGGTTATGGGTTCAGATTCCACTTGGGGAAATGAATTATAATGTATTAACATTCTCATTTTTGTAATAAGGCAAAGAGTGGCGTTGAGTTGCACCACTCTATACGCGATGCTACTATATAAAAATTACGCGGAAAATTGAGAAAGCCGCATCCTAACACTAGATTCCCTCTGCATACTCTGCTGCAATTCGGAATATTATATATAGTGGAAAGCAGAAAAAATACTTAAATTACTGTTATGATTGATACCAATCTAAAATTAATATTTCTAATCTAATTATTCAGATTTACAGTTCCTTGGCACCCCAGAAATTTAGCTTGTAATATAACGCAAGTCAAATGAACAATTATGTATCGTTTTTGCTTCACTTTGTATGAAATTTTTTGATGATTTATTTTTCCTTAAATACACTTAATAAATATTCATATATTTCTAGAGGGAGTAGCCGCACTGGGGCCGCTAGCTATTATAAAACTTGAAATGTATGCTAATTCTTTTTCGATAAGTTTACGTAGCATAAGAAATTTACTCAGTAGTTTCGACGTTTACGTCAAGCGAGGCAGAGAGACGAGTATAAAAACGTAAATTCTAATTCCAACTATAATATGTATATGAAATAAAATCATTTAAATTATCCTAATAAATTATGATGGAAATTTTCATATTATTTTTTTTCCTTTTTTTTTTAATATATATTTATCCAAATATTTTTTTTTATATTGAATTGAATTAGAGGCTATATAAAGATTCAAATATGAGTAACTATAATTAGATTTGAAAATGAAAATGGCGACTCAAAAATATTAATCAGTCCTTTGAAATTGACTGATTAATATGTTCTGCTTTTGCCAGAAAATTGGAAAGTCATATTTTATTATAACAAACAAAAAAATCAAAGTAGGTCAATTAATTTCATTGAATTGAATAAACATTCTGAGTGATGTCTAATTGAACGTGATACATACAATATGGATAAATAAAGCGTTGTATTGTATGTTAAACTGTCGTGCCGCCTCGCGACAATTTTGCTTATTTTAATTCCGAAATAATATTATTTTCTATATTTTTTATCTTGCGTTGTGTTACCTATAAATAATAAATAGTAAAAAATATTTTTCCTTTATTTTGACAAGTAAATACGAAATTCTTTCAGGAAGAGTCTATTATCAATTTTATGTCAAATTGATATTTCATCACAACTTTTAGCAAGCATTATTTCTAGCATGTATTTTATCAGAAAAACAATGTGATTGCATTATATTTTTATTCATGTACTTCCAGAGGCCAATCGTGGCGCAGGGGCACAAGTATGACTGTAAAATCGACTGAACATCGAACGAAAATCGACTCGAGGAGCTGAAATATTTACGCCACTCAACGCGCAATGCCTCCAGAATTCGGCGGAAAGTAGAGAACGGAGTGTCTTAAAACTAGGTTCCCTCTGCCGTCCCTCCCGAGTGCGGGAAACAGCGGGAAACTGATTAATTTACTTATTTTATGTAGTTAATAAGGGTAATTGGCAACACTACTGTGAACATTATTCTAGGAATGAAAATATTTCATCTTATTAAGATTTTTATTTGTGATTTATTTCTGTAATGTCTGTACGTGCGTAAGTTCTTACGACGATAGTAACTAGAAATCGTCTTAAAGTATTGCTTATATTATAACTGAGTTTGATGTATGGATTATATTGTTAAAAGTTTGGTAGCTTATAATGAAAATGTTTATACTGAACTTTTAATATTAATGGCATTAAGTAATAGATGTATGGATTTTATTGCGTCATATGATTTTTTTATAAAAAAAAGATAATTTCTTAAAAAAAATTACTTGAGAAGTTGCTGTTATACAAGCAAATTCATAAATTTAACGTTGCTGCCGTGAATAAGCGTACAGTGTGGTCTTGTATATATACAAAATATGCTGTTTTCTAAAAAATCATAAACAACTTAAATAGTTATGATCATTATTGTCACGTAACATAATTTCCAGTTAATATGAATTCTACTATTTTCACAATATTTTGCTATATTATTTCTATTATAACTTTTATTATAAAATAGAAATTTCATAAAGAACAGATATAGGAAAAGATGATGTTGTGGCCTCTACCGGTATCGTGGCCCCCTTGAAATTTGTTATTAAGAATCACGCTATCCAGTGAAATATATCCAGCATAATATTCAATGTTTTATAGGCAATAAGGCTTATTAATAGATTCTTTGATGTTGGTAATTCGGCTCCCTCATATTGTTTGTATTTGGTCCCGGAGGCTCTATAACATACAGATTTATTTGCCTAGACAAAATTCGTCCTCCCCATATAAAATTCTGTGAATCTTTGCTATCAATATTGTGAAAACGGAAGCTGACCTAGATGCGGAAGTAGCTGAGATCATAGAGAAGATATCGCCAGCAGCTCCAGCAGTAGCTTCAATAATGAAACAGTACGATACGTACAATACCTATATGGTGTAAGTTTAGCTTTGTAAGTTCAGATTAATCATGATTTTTAAAAATTATGTTTGTCTCTTTCTTAAGTGATCGTGTCCCTTTCAATACATATTATAGGGACAAAATACGCATTTTCGAAGACTGTGAAGAATAAATAACTAAGAATTAAGAATTCATAACTATTATATTTTAATTTAAATAGTAAAGTAATGCAAGCGCCCCATTTAGCTCTAACCTGCTCAAAATATTATCTCACGCATTTACTAGAGCTTTTACAATAAATGGGTCTCCTTTATGCCACCCTCCCGTATAGATGACAACACAGTGAATGGAATTACGAAATTGCCAATTAAGAATGGCAAATCAAAGACGCATACTTGTTCTATTCTGCGGGCTTATCATATAAAATTTTCTCTAAGATTATTTTATCTAATTTTCTAAAATGTAATTGAGAAATATAATATATACGTAAGTCGAGATAATTTTTTTTAATATAAACTATTTTTTATAACACATTATTCCTATTCCAAAAATTACAAGCCCTACATTCTTTTCTCACTATCGTCCTGTATGAATTCTTCCTTTTGTTTCAAAAGTAATAGAGCGTGTGATTTACTGTCAACTTTCATCTTGTCTCATTAAACACCAATTCCTTAGTCGATTCCAATCGGGATTCCGCCTGGGACATAGTACTGATTACCACACTGATTAAGATGACATTTGATATGGTAAGGGGGCCACATTTGTGATGACATTTGATATGGTATCCACAATCAGCAAGTAAGTATCATCGCTCTATTAGACTTTTCTAATGTCTTTTATACCATAGACCACAATATACTTATACTTCTTCCTGCTTTAAGATCTTTAAATGTCTCTCCTAGTGTAATCGAGTGAGTTTGCTAGGAATGTGTATTATATGTTTTGCACAAATAATATACATTCCTCTTGTTTTTATCTTCGAGCTGTTGTCCCCAAGGCGGCATTCCTTCTCCTCTTCTCTCATCCATGTTCATTTAATCCATAACCAAGTCTCTCACCTTTCTGTTGGAGTAAATCATTTTTCTTGTCAATAAATGCTTGTAAATCACAGGTCGCTCTCTTTGGTAGTCATCAGTAGCTATCCAAAATCCATTTACCATCTTTTTCTCCTGTAGTGTTCGACGAAACTAATTTAGAGTTTCATAACATTATTAAAAACTTAGTCCTCGCGATAGCCAATTCTTTTTCTTGGCTTCCCCATATATCTGAGGTAAGTAGAAAATTCGTTGCTGTGATTCGTCGTTTAAGACGTTGGACGTAATCTCCATATTCTCTCGGTATAATATAGAGGACATCTATGATCTCAGACTCCTAAATACCTTAAAACATAATTTATTTTACTTGGATCCAACCATTCTCTTAATCTAAGATCACAGGACGACAACAAATAAAAATTGCCACTTAGCCGCACACAAGCTTATGGCGACTCTTTTACTGTTAAGCTGTGGTCCTTTGGAATACACTCCCATACGAACTACGCCAGTCTAAGTCTCTTCTATATAGCTATTTATATAAATTAATTAGTAATTTATAACATATAGCTCTTTATGTAAGTTTATTATATTAACACAACGTACATTTATACAATAACCAATATCCATATGTTCAATTCTTACCATAGAAAAAATTGATGTATTAAATAAATAAACTTTACGGTATCAATATCTTTTTAATTAGAGCTACTGCTGTGCTGCCTTTTTAAGCAAATTCGATCAAATATTCATTAAAATTCAATAACGATTAACGACCGAATCACGAAACCGTCACACGTACCGTCACAATCACGACCGAAATCCGAGTGACGGTAAAGTTATTTTTATAGTATAATTTCTATTCAAAACTTAGTTATTTGTTTTTACAATAGCTACTTGAAATTCCTGCCAATTCTACACCGTAAGATTCACATCGTCACGATATTACGTGTACGTGCGCATAAAAAGTTGAAATCTTGTCCTTATAATGTTGTTAGAATCTGTGATGTTATATGTGTAGGTGGTTGGACAAAATTTATACGGGTTTTGGGCACGAACGGGCCCGCAACAAGTGCGGAAAGCGTCAAACAAAAAAGAAATCTTAATATATAATAAAATTAACTGAAACACATTTTTTTAACGTAGTGGGAGTCGAACTCGCGCCTCATGGAAACAGTTCAGCCATCACTATACTTAGTGAGAAATAAAGAAATTTTAAAAATATTGTATAATTTCTATAATGTTGTGAAGACTGTTATTATATACATTAAGCAAATCTAGTAATTGACACATTTTATTTTTGCCAAATTCCCTTTCACTCTCCTGGCCAATTACTTGTCACTAACCAGATTATAATTTAATTTTTTTATTTAGCTTTACAGTGTCCCGCACACGCCAATTAAGTTAACGGAGTATCCGTTCTCATTGAGACACTTCCGTTCCTCATTTTACAGCGAGTTCCGGAGACAGGCTTGTTCAGTTGTTGAACTCTACACCGCGCCTTGCCTGGTTACAACAGCAAGGCAATGAAACGAAGTCGAAGTTGAACCCACAACCTGTGTCGACAGCTGCACGCATGTGCCCTTGCGCTACTACTGCCTCATCTTAATTTAATTGAGAAAAAAATACGATTTATTTGTTAATTTTCTTTTGTAAAGTTATTCTTTATGAGCGTAGCTTACAAATAAACTTCAAAAACAATTTCCGAGATTTTTTATTAACAATAAAAAATATAAGCATACTCTGTATACTAAAATCTTATAAGCTCTCAAAGATTTTAGTATACAGAGTGATTATTCTACTTTAATTCAATAGTATTTTCTTAAATAAAATTTAAATATCTTCAAAGAACTAAATCTTGATTAAAAATTAATGATTTAAAAGCGATATATGATATATTAGGTTCTACTGGAGCCTATATTTATTATTAATAATGTAACGAAAAAAAAAAACATGAAGTGCAGTTAGGTATTCATATTTGACATTTACTCTTTAAGAATATATCGGAAACAAAAACTTCATAGTATTAAAAGAAACATTATTTCAATTTACAATATTTTTACTGTTTAATTTTGATTAAAATACTTATTACGCGAAAATTAAATTGAGGAGGTCGTGGTGTAGTAGCATAGCGACTGAGTGTAAGTTTGTGAGTGCGATACAAATTCGGGGGAATTAATTATTTTCATTTCCTCGCTCCGGCTAAGACAATTCAGGGCGCTGAGTTTCGCCACTCAACATACAATGTCTCTAATTCGGGCGAAAGTTGGGGTACTAAATGTCTTGACAGTAGGTTCACTCCTACCTGCCTACTCTGCTATATGAGTTGTATCACACAAACGCGTAAAGCAAATTCAATGAATTATAAATTATCACTAATTACAAGTCATTAAAATTGGAAACATGAAATAAATTCAATGGAGATAAAATGACACCTTTATAATGAAAAGTTTTGAGTTTAATGTAAGAACTAAAAGCTAAGCGATCGACGTATAAAAAATATGTCTCGAAACATGTATATTTTAGCTAAGCAGTCACTATAATATATTTTTTATATTATAATCTCACCAATGATAAGCCGCTAGTTATTTCGTAAATAATGAAATATCAATAAAATCATACACTTGATTCTAACGATGAAAGTCAAACTACGATACCTCAAACGCTAAGCGTGGACGCAACACGCTCACAACGAGAACAGTACCGAACTGCGCGAGCGCACGCTATTTACCATTCAAATTTTTATCTAGTCCTTACTAAAAGATATCAATTCAACTTGAAATAGCAAAAACTTCTAAGAAATTTATTTTGAACTTTACATTTTATAAAAAGTTACATTATTATTTAGGTTAATGGCAATCTGTAATATTAATGACAAATTATTATATTAAAGTTTGGCAATAGCAATACAAATTCCATTACACTTTGCCCTAATATCTATGTACATAGAAATTGACCCAGATGATTATTTTAAGCTTTAATGCTTGTGTATTTTAAATAAAATTTGTAATAAATATATATAATAAATTTGACGTTCTCTTAGTATATTATACATGAAAATACCTGGGAAACGTAATAATTTGTCTATACAAATAAGATAAATAAGGAAAACGATAAGAAGAGTGTAATGACCGAACGATAATTCTTTCACTTCTAACTCGTCCGCTATAAGATGGCATGTGATGGTTAATTAGATACCATATGAACATATGTACAATATGAATATGATATTTTATATCTATTTTTCTTTTTAAATAGTATGTTTCTAACAACATCTTACTTGTTTCAGATATCTATATATCGATCTTTTGTTATATATTGCATGACAATGCTCAATTATTTTCTATGAAAATTGATGAACTTCACGTTTCCGAAGTTAACGAGAGAGTTCAAGGTCCAATTAGGTACCGTTACAAATTCTATGCAGGTTCTATTGGATCTCATTTGTATACTGCCTCGGGTTAGTTATGCGAATAATTCCTCACTCCGAGATAACTTTTTGCTTGAAGCTTTATTATGATCATAAAAAAATACATCTTTTAGTTTATACATGTATCTATATTATTTATATTTCAAATTCAAAATATTCGTTATTCATATAAACTATTGTAACTATAAATCCTTTTAAAATTATCAATTACAAGAATAGAAAAATACCGAAAATATAGACATATGAAAAACATAACTACACAACAAATTGAGAACTGCAATTATTTATTATTTTTGTAACTAATTATTTCTATTATTGTTTTTAATAAAGAACTGTGAGTTTGATGTGTCCTTGTAAATATATATATATATATATATATATATATATATATATATATATATATATATATATATATATATATATAAATAGTGATGTGATTCACAGATAAAAATGATGTAGGCACCTACTTAAGCCGGATTTATTAGGAATGGTAATGTAGTCTTATTTCATTATTAAAGTAGAACTAGGTAATTTATTTTCTCCAGTTTACTTTCTAATGACTAATGTACACAAGGAGCAAGAGTTATGTTAATATTTAGTAAATATGCGCTGTTACATTAATGTAAATTACGATTTAAGATGTAATGTACTATAATAATATATTATACATGTAAAGGAATAGAGCAGAAGGAACCTAGTGCTTAAACACTCCGTTCCCCACTTTCTGCGAAATCCCGGAGGCATTGCGTGTTGAGTGGCGGAACTCGATACCAGAGGAAAGAAATATAAATTTAAATAAATATTTCATTTCCTCAAGTGAGGACCTAACCCACAACCAGTCGCGTTTACAGTCACTAACTTGTGCCTCACAGATTAAATGAATTGGCGTTATACTCTATAGACAATTGTCAAATCCACTCTTTCTAAGTAAAAAAAATGTACGCTAGAACGACACCTGTAGCGTTCTGTAGTACATTACACACACAAGCATAATTATTGCCATAACATATTAGGTACTAATAATAAAATGCTGATCTCTTTTAAGAAATACTTAAACTATATATTTAAGTCTAATTCTTATTTGAGCAAATGTATTATAGCAGAAGGCACGTACCATGTGTCCACATTGAATGTGAAAAATATAAAAAGGGTGTTATTTTTTTGTATTTTTTTATATACATTTTTTATATACATACAGACGTAAACTTATCTGTGTTAATGTGATAAGCAAGATACCTATCCTTGGTTCTTTTCTTAGTTTGAAACAACATAAACCTGACTTTGATAGTGATACAAACTAGCGCAGTAACTTTCAACTATACGGTGAGAAACCCCAACAAATATATTAGTATTTAACAAGCTAATAGCTAGTTCCGTAGCTTGTGTCTGGGAGATCATTTTAGCACAGTTTTACTTAACTATACAATGGTTAAATGGAGTTGAACTTTCAACAGAACTAAATTAACTATGTACTAGACTTCTTCTTCTTCTTCTTATTTTATTTTAGTATGCAATCAAAGATTGATCGATCGATTTAGATATTTAAAATTGATATTAAGACAGTTATGTAAAAATTTTTGTAAATATATCTTTTTTGTAGTAGAAAAAATCATTTTTAGAAATCGTATAAAAACATTTTAAGTAGCGGGATTTGAACCTGCGCCTCTTAGAAACCGTTCAAGAGCTCTAAACTACACGTTCTCATTAATAAATAAATCAGCTTGATGCTATATCCCGCACACAGCAGGGTGCCTACCCTGAGAAGGAACTAGTATTAAGATATTCCGTTCCCTACTTTCCGCCAAATTCTGAAGGCATTGCGTGCTGAGTGGCGGGACTGAACGCCGCGCTTTACCTGAACACCACAACGAAAAAATGGAAATATAAATTTAAATAAATATTTCATTTCCTCTAGTGGGGATCGAACCCACAAACAGTCGCGTTTGCAATCACACTTAGTGCCCGATCGGCCTCAAATCTCATAAAGCTACATCGAAAGTCTTAACTACGCTTGTTACAGCTTATTTTATTTGTAATTTTTTTTTCCTAACTGTGGAATAAAAAGTAAGTGAACCCAAATAAATTAAGATAATTACCTAATTAAAGTTAAAATTTAAAAGAATTTAATTAAAAGATTTTATCATGTGATTAATTGTTAAAGCGTTTTACTTTCGTCCTAAAAGGCAGGCAATTTAAGAACAGAACTTAAAAGAATATTTAACGTTCAGTAACTTTTATTTTCTAACAACTTTTATAGAGTCTCCTAAAATTTTGATGCCTCCATTAACACTTTAGTAAACAAAAATTTGTTACGTTGTAATATGAAAATATTAGGCACGAGCATATACTTGATGAACAAAAATTATTCTGTTAACTGAAGCTGCCACGCGTTTACCAGTGACTTAGAAGAAATATGGCTGCCTTACCCAAACTTTTAATCTGTGTTCTCATAAGCTGTAATTTATGTTTACTGAGTTATGAGCATATATACTCTACTGTATATAAAAATACGTACGTATGTTAAGATATAGACTTACACAAACACTATATTTACAAAGTTTTGAAATTTAATATAAAAAATAAATGAACTTCTACAAACATTACTCACAACTTAGTTTTATGAGATTTTCCATTTCATTCATTTCTTTTCTCTTTTTTTTTACAAGGGGTTTTTTCATATCATTGTCATATACTGTATGTAATAACTCAAAGAATTTATCAACTCAAACTTCATTAATCTGAGGCCGTTGTGGCGCAGGAGCAGGAGTCCTGTGACCGTATCGCAGCGTTTGTGACTTCGATTCTCACTCGGAGGATTGAGTTATCATTTATTAATACTTTCACTCTGGTAGCAAAGCAAAAGCGCACATTGTATTCATGCCACGCGCACGCCACTCAAAACGCAGTGGCTCGTAAAATGGGGAACGGAGTGTCTTAATACTATTTTTTTCTTCTTTTTATAATTTATGAACACTCTGCATACCCTGCAATATGCGGGATACAGAGTGAAGCCGTTTGATTATTCATTTATCAAAAATATTTCTTATACACAAACAAACACTTATGGAAAAAAGATTTATTGTCAGTAGGTAGGTGCTTTATAGTCTATCATTATACGAAGGTGCCGCAAATGGGATTACGAACATTAAACCATCCCTTAACGATGATATAAGCTGTATGAAATATTGACTAAATTTGATACAACAACATTGATTATTATATATACCTAGTTGATATAATATTTATCCATTACCCTATTTTACTTTCATCGTGTAAAGTTCCTGGTTTTGTAATTATCCATTTCTTTCCCATTTAAAAAAAATCAACTTCACGCTGTATCCCGCACACAGCAGGGTAAGCAGAGGGAACTTAGTGTTAAGACACTCTGTTCCCCACTTTCTGCCGGAATCTGGAGGCGTTGCGTGTTGAGTGGCAGAACTCAAAGCCGCGCTTTGCGTCGACAACCTGCCTTTAACATTTAACGTTATATAAATGGGTAAAAAATGTGTATGTGAACTATTCAGTTATAATTTGTATACATTCTTTTGAATTAAATAGATGTTACGTCTGGGAAAAAATTGTATGACAATTTCTCAAATTGTACTTAATAATGCCCAATTCTCAAATTGTTCTTAATAATGATCGATGACAGTCGCAGGGGCACAAAGTGCGATTGTAAAACTGACTAGTTGTGGATTCGATCCCACTCGACGAGATGAAATATTTATTTATTTAAATTTATATACCCATTTCTTCGCTCTGGTGTCGAGGCAAAGTGTGGCGTTGAGTTACCCATTTCTTCGCTCTGGTGTCGAGGCAAAGTGTGGCGTTGAGTTTTGCCACTCAACACGTAATGCCTTCAGAATTCAGCATTAAGTGGGAAACGGAGTGTCTCAACACTAGGAATACAGGAAGCTAATAATGGTACGAATTATATATACTTTGTATATATAGTTTGTAAACAAATGTCATTCACACACACACACTTTATATCACACATAGCAGGATTGGTAGATAATATCTACTGTTAAGACGTAGTTTTCTCCTCTTCACTTCTGTTTATTCTGATGGTACAATGAAATTTTTCTTTCGCTTAATGTTTATAAACAATAAATACATTAGATTCCATATGCTTAACCTACTTTGAAAAGAAAAGCTTGTGAGAATTTCCTGTGATCTTTGTAGGTAGTAGGTACACTATTTTCAAGTGCAAAGCGATAATCCAGCAACAATCCTGAGCCCTGCAGCAATTACTTCAGCTCAGCGAGCTGATTTCTTAAGTCGGATTAGAACTCGAACTTTGCTAAAATGTTTCAAGATTCTAGGCGTTCCGGAAGTTTTTAATATACATTTTATTGCAAGTATTTTATCAATCTGAATATTTTTTATAGTAAACAATTATTTATTATAGTTCCAAGTTCAATGAAGCGTTAAATATCTAATATTTTCAGATCCTCGCTCTGGTAACGAGGTATAGCACGGCGTTGAGTTCCGACACTCAACACGCCTCCAGAATTCGGTGGGAATTGGAAAATAAAAGTCTCTTAATGGGATTTCTGGTGGTATAACATTTAACTTTATGGGTTATCTTTAGTGGTACCTACGCGCAGACGAGGTGGCTAGATGTAGATATTTAAAATATTAAATATTCACATAGGGATCCCCCATATCTACAAAGTACAAGTACAATATATAAAATTAAATAAATAATTTTTAATTTGAACATATTTTGTAAGAGAATTTAATGAAACAGCGTCAATAGTAAATGCTCTAAAGAACTGTATCGGTGAATCTTTTTGATAAATAAAACCAAAACATTATTATAAAAATAGAATCACGAATAAAATAATTTCAAACCTGCCTACCCTGTTATGTACGGGATACAGCGTGAAGCATATTTTACTTTAAATAATAATAAAAATGACAAAATTCGATTCGTCCGAATGCTTAAGGCACTACATACTTAGTGTCAGCATTGAACGCCGTGCTTCGCCCCATTACCAAGCGGGGAAATGAGAACATTAAATGAGTGGAAATCAAAACCACTAACGTCCCGTGTACCGTCGCCAGCTTGTGCCTCTTCGCTGCAATGAACTCGACGGTAAATTAAATCACACAATTTATATTTTTTCTATTGGCATTGGTATAATTTAATACTGGCTTACTAGAAATCATATAACCATTAGAGTATTTACGAATTATAATATTTTCCTACAAATAGGCATTTATAAAAAAAATATATAAGATTGTAAGTGACATTACATTCCAAAAAAATGTTGTTAATTTATTTAAATCGCCAAACCTAGTGATAAAAATCCTAATATGGCAAAACTATAAATAACAATACTACAATCCTCTGGCCCATTTCGCATATAAAAGTTGAGCAGCTATAACGTGTAAATGCATTATACTGACCATATACTGTTAGAGTTGTCACTCGACTTCTAAATGAAGAGGATGACAGAGGCAAAATCTACTTCCACTCTATTTATTATACCACGTTTTAAAAACTTTCTCATACATACATAACTACTGAATCATCGCCATAATTAAATTAATTACAATTGATGAGCGTATAAAAATTGTCCAAATATACCTAAATAATCATTATTATAACACGAAATATTATTTTATTATCGTCCAACCTACACTATAATTGAGTTCGACACCGTTCCAATTAATTATTGTTCGAGTAGGTGTATCGATTACATGCCGGTCAGAATCACCTTGCACAAAATATGTGGAAGTTGATACTTGATACTGAAGCAGGTACCGATGTTGATATTTAGTCAATAAAGAGTTGATTGGTTGAAACCTCTAGTATAAGATGGAAACAAAAGTATAAGATGGAGTTATCAAGAAATCATAACTCTAATTAGCTGTTAAATAACATTAAAAAATTAATTAAACAAAATAAATTGCTAGTAATATAATAAATTTAAAGTTAGGCTCTAACTAACCTGTTTTTTTTTAAATGAGCTAGATAAAATTTTGATAATGACAGTATTAGGTACTGCAAGACAGTAATGCAATAGATAATTTGTTCAAAAAAGTAAAATATTGAAATATCTATTTAACATGTGTCATCTTAACCTCACTTCTAGGTTTACTTTACCAAAATTGATAAAAATCAAATAGACAATATTGCTGTAATAATTCGTCTAATAATACTGCAGCATTATTAATCATTACCGCATTACAATTTTAAATAATTAAAATTCGAATCTATTTCAAGTAGGTAAATCATATACCGATATTATATTCTTATTAGTGTTTTTTCTTATATAACATTATTTTAAAATCGTATGTTAATTTTTTACTTTCCTACCCTGAAATAATTTGATTTAAAATAAACACATTCCTATAAAATATTATAGTGTTGCTTATAATTTTTCAATGAAGCTATATAAATATACAAATTTTAATAAAACAACAATTTTGTATATTGTGGTACAAATAAATAGCATTTTAGAATGACATTACCACATTACATAAAATAACAATGGAACATTGAAAGAACTGATTGGGAAAGCCGCATCTGTAATAATAAACAATTATACTATATCGTTTATAGAACATAATGGTCATATTGAATTATTCTATCAACGACATTTGTCTATTATTTGATATTGTTAATAATTAAGGCAGTATAAATAAAATGAATGAGTTCGTCGTGTGTGTGGTGTGCCGAAATCAATGCCGCAACTTCGAGCAGAAAGTTAAGATCGGAATGTCTTGAAAGTATGTGTTCTCTGATAAAGCTTAAATAAATATGAAGATATTCATATATCTATTTTTAAGTTAAATATATATTTTTGGAAATGAAATAAAATGAAAATAACAATTTAAAAAAACTTTATTTTAATCACAATAACATTGTGTGATGTCACAAATAAGTCTTTTCGTTGGTAATTTTGTTTAGTAATAGTAATTATAGATTAATAATATATTCGTGGATAGGTTATGTCAAGTGCGAGTCTACAATTACTTGTCATATATTGGACGGTTAAAATGCAGATAATAATTATAATAGTATTTTTTTTAACTTAACTTAAACAGTAAATGTCATTTTGGATAAATATTAAGATATCACAATAATTTATATTTTTAATATACAACATATAATTTATAACAAATTTTGTTAAGATTATTTCAATATGTATTGCATAAATGAAGATTACACAATAAAATATAAAAAATGTATAAAATATATTAATTGAAAAACAAACTAGAAAACATACAGCAAAATGTAAAACGAATGCCAGATTGTAAAATATGGCCATCACTCAAAATTGACCCAAAACGTTTTAGGTATCCCCGGCTGCCGTAAACATTCGTTCCAACTATCAGCGTGGGGTGACTTCTCATCAATATGTGCCTTTCCTAGTATTTCTTTTTTCGCCATTTTAGTTTTGCACCCGAGACTTATGTATATGCTTACTATGTTCAAATTTGCTTTAAATACCGTTAGTTTCACCGTCGCCGCCTTGGGATCCCATCTGGCCGATATAGCTGGGACAAATCTATCGCTCTTCCAGTAGCATTCAGCTTTGTTGGCTTCCAATATAGTCGCTTTCAAGTACAAAGGAGCTGAAATTAGAAAATCATTTTATTAGTTTAATTTTCATGACAATCGAAAAATGGTTTTATACTCAAAGTTAATTTAATATTTTTACAGCATTCATTTGGAATATTAATTTTACGCCTTATGAATTCTACAAATTCTACAAATAGATACAAAGCCTATAAATATATTTAACTATCATAAAACCATAAAGAAGAGTTCTATTTTCAGAACTAATTTGAATGTGGCTAACCGCACTCGATAGTTGAACACTGCTGGTAAATGTTTATATTTTAAAATAATAAATTAATATACCGATTTGATTAAATAAATTTCAACATTGAATTCCACCATTTAAAATACAATATTTATGCTTCGACGGAAATTGCAAATGGAACCAGACGCCACTCACCTAATCTACCCTCAAAATTCAAATGATGTGTGAAAATATCTTAAGACTATAACAAAAACTATTTTCATATTTAATTCCCACATGATGCAAGTGTTAATTAAATATATATTCTTTGTCTACATATATACACGATTTGTGATAAACACTTATTAGAGTTTTTATCACGTACGTGCACGTGCAGGTGTAGGTGTAGGTACATACTCGTATATGGAAGTCAATTGAGGATGACACGTAGCTCGAGTACCTATGGACTAATTGTTATTTTAATATCCTCATTACTTTATTTATTTCTTGTCTACTATTTTGTTTTATTTAATATTTGATAATCTTACAAATGATGCTGTAGTCGTGGCGCAGAGGTACAAAGTGTGATTGTCAATTTGCGAAACGAAGCGACTGGTTGTGGGTTCGATTCCCACTTGAGGAAATGAATATAAATTAAATTTATATTTCCGTTTCTTCGCTCTGGTGTCAAGACAAAGCGTGACGTTGAGTTTCGCCACTCAACACACAATGGAGAAACACACTCCAGAAAGTGGGGAACGGAGTGTCTTAACACTAGGCTTCCTCTGCCTCTACTATATGCGGGATACAAGCTGAGACTGTAGTGGCGCAGCGGCATAGCGACGATTTTCACTCGGGATAATGAATTATTTTTCAGGCATTCAACACGCAATGTCTTGAAAATAGAAATCTTGAAATTGGAAACCGAAAATAAAAGAAATATAAAGCTAAAAAATCTTATAGTTTGTAAAAAAAAATTAAACTAGGACGCGCCGCGCCAATCTCGAATAACTTTTTTGTGACATCACCAACTACGCCGCTTTTTCTAGTAGGTTACCAATTATTGTGTAATACACTCAACTTAGTATAAAAAGATACATCCTTAGAATATTATTCCTACATTGTTTCTATATAGACAATCGAGAATAAAATGCAACAATACACGTAATCACTATTCCCACATCAATTTTATTACACTAAGCCACACATACATACAAAGGCACAGAGCGACTACAATTTGAATATATTACAAAGTATTGCTGAATGTCGCAGACGAACTGTTTATGATTGACTGCGCAATCGTATGAACTACTCTCTCCTCCTTAATAAGCAAACAGAATTACACGGCCCACTGGCCCCCGCTGGCCAAGTAGCGATCCATTCTTACACGTATACATTGTACACCCATAAACATTCCTCGTGAGAGTTTACCTCGTGTTTGTCTATAAACATTATGACCGCAAGACCTCTTTGTCTTATTTAGATATTTAGTGTTTTTGATTTGAATCGAATATTAATAATTTTTCGATTTATAAAGGCACCCTTCATAATATATATGGCATTAAGGTAATCATAAAAGACAAAAAGAGTGTTTTTAACTTATATCGTTTATTAAATATATGTACATTTGTTTGAACCAGACAACCAAGTTTAAAAACATTATTTATTTTAAGATATTTTTTTATTCCCACAAACTAACCACACAAACTAATAGAAGTATAAAGAAATATATAATTTAATCAATCTGGGTATTGCATTTATAAATGAGCAGTAGATAGTTTATATCAGAAAAATATACAAAAGTAAATTTGTAACTCATAACGTCCTCGAAAATTTATCGTTTGTATTTAAATTGAAACCCACGCCGTTTGAAAAGTTTTCCAACAATATAAATAATAAGAAAGTTTCGTTGTAAAGTCGAATTTATTTCTAATTAACATATTTTATAAATTCATTTTTTCAATTAAGACAATTAAGATACAAATTTAAACGACTTAATAATAAAAAAGATACTCTACTTAAATAATATCTTTAAAAAAAATTAGCTTCACGCTGTATCCCGCACACAGCAGGGTAGGCAGAGGGAACCTAGTGTCAAGACACTCCTTTCCTCACTTTCTGCCGAATTTTGGTGGCATTGCGTATTTAGTGGCAGAATTCAACGTCGCGCTTTTGCCTCGACACCAGAGCGAAGAAATGGAAATATAAATTTAAGTAAATATTTCATCTCCTCGAGTGGGGTTCAAACCCACACTCAGTCGGTTTTACAGTCACACTTTGTGCCACTGCGCCACGACTGGCCTCGTAAATCTTATATCATCATAATATCTTAATAATAAGAAATAAATTTATACACTATGAACGGCACAAGCGGTATAAATTTGTGCTCAATTACGATCAATCATTTAGTAACCTGAGAAGTTTCCTTTACTATAGCATCATGTTTACATGATAGCAGTATAACCGTCTCCCTATAGACTACTATTTATTGTAACTTTAGTAAGTAAATTTGTACATTTACATGTACTTCAAGATAATTAGGTTTGCTGTCTTATTTCCCTTCGGGTTCGCTGATGTCTCATAAATTCTTATCACTCCTTCGAGAAGACTAAGATTGTCTACGTTTTTCTATCTTGTAACGGACAGAATGCAATGTTTTTTGGAGGTTATATATAGGTACAAATATTACAAAATGTCATAATAATTTGACATTAATATTCGGTTTGTTAAAAAGATTGACATACTGGTAATTGGTAGATAGACAAGGTAAAGCATATAGTATCGAGTATTATGAAATAAATTATTTTGCATGTTTTTCTACCGACTATTGATATTTTTGTATACTCTGATTCTGATTTATTTATCTAACATAAAGATCAAAGGTAAGAAGTTAAGATATTATGTTTTTAAAATAATAAGACCAATATTTTTTGGGTAAAAGAAGACGTGAAAAGAATCAATATTATGAGAAAGCATTATGAATATAAAAAATTACAACTTGTGGCATTTTTTTTACGTTTTCAAACTTTGTCACCCAAAGAACAAAAAAACCAGCTCGATTTATGTTACTTAATGAAATGACGCGCATACGCCTCATGATGTATTCTCTCTTATTATTAACATTTTTGTTTGTGACTCTGATACATCAGACCACTTAAGATTGTGGTGCTGGGATCCGAGTCCTGTCCAGAAATGGCTACGGCAGAAAAGCAACGGATTTCATGCAGGCTTTGTCTCCCCGAAAGAGGAGTGGCCAACTTGGAAGTCATTAAATCAATTACATAGCCTAGTTTAATCCATTCCCAAAGAAAATCTTGAGAGGAGTAAGTGAAAAAACATTTTTTTTTGTGTATTTGATTGCACAGATATCTCGAAAACAATAAAATCTTACGCTACCCTTATACTACATGCGGTAATAAAGGTGCTGTCGCGTTTACAGTCGCACGCTTATGCTGCACCGCCACGACAGTCTCTATTGCATGAATATTGATATATAATAATATTGTATGAGTATTAATTATATATTTATGAATTTATATAATAACATCAATTACGATATAAACCATATCAATGAGATCACGTATCAGTTTCAAAGTCGCATCGACCTCCATTGACCACAACATACCTTTGTATTGTTCCTGCTCTTGCATAGTTTGCACCGAACAGCGTAACCTGTTGACAGTGAGCTGCACCGTGTCGTTTAACCCGTCCTCGCTTGCTGTGTAAAGTAGCGTTACTTCAAGTTGTCCCTTTTTGTTCTCTCTCTGTCAACATAAAGAACATCAGCTTCACGCTGTATCCCGCACACTGCAGGGTAGGCAGAGGGAACGTAGTGAAAGACACTCCGTTCCCCACTTTCTGCCGAATTCCGGGGGCATTGCGTGTTAAGTGGCAGAACTCAACGCCGCGCTTTGCCTCGACACCAGAGCGAAGAAATGGAAATATAAATTTAAGTAAATATTTCATCTCCTCGAGTGGGGATCGAACCCACAACCAGTCGGTTTACAGTCACACCTTGTGCCGCTGCGCCACGACCGGCCTCTACACAAAGAACAATGAAATAATTACAAAATTTTTTTTTTTAGCTACACAGATTCAACATCCCGCACACAGGGTAGCTGGGAACGTGGATTTACGACACTCCGTTATCATTAAGACACTTCCGTTGCCCGTTTTCTGCCGAATTCTGGATATATTAATGTTTATATTAATTTATGTCACAATATCTTCGTATTTTACATTTCTTAATCCGTTGCAAAAATCCAAAAAGCAAACAGAATCCAAAAATACAAGTACCAATATAATTGATTATATTAATTGTGCCCAAATCATATGGCAAATGTCTAGTGATGTTTGGCATCGTTTTTATTGAATGTGTTCAAATAAACAGATTATAGTGTCACAACGGGGAAGTGTCATTAATTATAAGCGTGATGGATTTGGGTTCCATCCCCGATCAGAGGAAAAAAAATTTGCATATGCTCGCTCTAAAAAAACAAAACGTGGCGTTACCTTCCTCATTTCAACACGCAATATAGTTAATAGCTATTAAATTTTATTTTAAATATACTGCTATCACTTCGTATAGTATAAATATCGTGAATATTATTTTCATGAACATTTTGTCACAAAAACTGTATCAATTAAGTAAACTCTTTAAGCTTCAATAATTACTACGTGTAAAGCGTTAATATATATATAATACTAAAATAAACGTCTTGTGAAAACATTTTAAGCTGTTTGAGCAACATTAATGCTGAGAAATCACAGATAGCATCACCAGGAGTTTTGAATACAAAATGTCCTGATTTAATGGATGCCATATAAGGGAGCGGTAATGGGTTTTAAATGTTTTTTTCCACAATTACGGAGTTTTTTATAAAAATATCTTTTGATTTGGTCTCTGGATTACTTTCTGTTTTACTTTTTGTTTACATATGTTACCGAAACCTTCGCATTACAGTTACACTCTGTGGCAAGACAACCTTCATTTAGATTGATTTCCCTAATTTATTAAAATTTCAACTCTCCCTAGTTTAATATCATAGAACTAAATATTTATTACAATTCTTTATACATATGAGTAAACCATTATTACACACAACAAAGATGACAGTACACAATACACATACACGATGTAAAAAACATAAAATAATTATTTAACTGCTGCTAAATTCTTAAAATCTTATATAAAATGATGCATCAAGGCCGACGTCTTGCGTCAGCGTAATAATGATAGGGCACATACTCCAACTGGGATCGGTCGAGGTCGAAACTATTCTATTGTCAGAAGTTGAATCCTACACTTATCGTGTGGAGAATATTTAGTATACATCAGCTATGTTATCATACATTAGGGCAATTTATCGTACACTCTTATCAAATATGTTATATAATAAAAGTGGGTCTAGGTCGCTTATCACTTAGAAATAGCTGTTTAAAAAGTTCCTTAATATTTTCATACTTTATAATCAGCAGTTTTTTGCTGAAACTTCTTGACCTTGATTATTATCGATTTAGTTGTGAGTGCAGAGAAATTATATTTAGATAAAATTAAATAATAATTTTTGTGATGGAACGTTGATAAGATTACCGCAATATTTTTTTTAATATAATAACACATTTTTTAAGATATTTTTATATCCAGTCGCTATCACACTCACTCAATATGATCGGTATCTGTTAAGAGATTAAAGATGCTAGATTTCCGTACAATAAGTAAAGGTCGTTTATATTTCGCAGTGTTTTTATCTAATATACGTATAATAAAATTGCAACTTATCGTTATCTGTACATCGATGATAAACGTATGAGAAAATGTATTATTGGGGACATTTATTTATAATTATATTGTAATAAAACTCAAGCAATGATTTCAAAAATGCCAATCAATAAAACAGTTGTATAAAATAACTGTTTTAGCAGTAAGCAATTTTGTCAAACAAAAAACTTTTTGACATAACCTTTTTATCAACGAAGTTTTAATAACATAAACACTTTTCATTTAGTTAAGTGAAGTTTGTCAGAATAAAATAGTGAAAACTGCATATAAATTGGTTAAGCCGTTTCTGAGATTAGCACAAGCAAACACACAAATAAACCAAAATTTCAAAATCATTGTTTTGGGTTCTATTACTTTAATAAATGCCCCCAGTAACAGTTTCTCTTCCACTTACAGACACCGATCAGTTACGGTTTTATCATAAGTATAGGATTCGTAAAGGTTATACGCAAGATGCAACACGTGTTATTTAAGCACAAAAACAGTGTTAATAAAGAAAAATATAAAAATAAAATGAAAGATGCTTAAAAGGACCATAAAGTCATAACATTGAAAAATATTTCTCCAACAACTGGCAATGACATCATTGAAAGTAAAAACATCGTTTACGGGACCATTAAAAGTTAACGGCTGCGATAATCTTCAAAATTAAAGTTAGGTTTACGTTTCGATTTATAATACCACGCAACATGCAAAGCTAGTTATGCCTCAACATCAGAGCGAAGAAATGAATATATAAATTAACGTAAACATTTTATTTCCTTGGGTGGGGAACGAACCCACATCCAGTCGCGTTTACAGTCAAACATTTGTGCCCTTGCGCCATGACTGGCATGACTCGTTAATTTTAATTATATTATATATTATTTGTAATTATATTATAATACTTACTCGAGAATCCGCCGCTGACAGGCCACTAGCGATCGCATTTATAGGCCTCCAAATATCCGGCGTTCCAATTAAGCCATTCTTGAGATCATTCTGAAATAATTTAGAGTCGAAATTCCATGTTGCTGCGCCGACAGTTCTTCTTTTTTCTAACATTGACTTTTGACTAAATGCCTCTGTTTTAGTTGACTTAAAACTATTTATCGTTTTTTCAAATAAACTACCAGTTTTTGACTTTTGTTCTTCTTCGTTTAGTGACTTGAGTGTTTTAGCTTCTAAGGATTTGGCGTTTTTTCTTTTGTCTATTTCTTGTTTTGGTGCTTCCAATATAGCGTATATAGTCAGTGACAAAAAATGGCCAGCTACTAAACCCTGTAGGTCGACTTTATCGATTCCTTTCTTGTTATCCTTTTGCCTTAGTTGAAACTTAAAGTCTTCATTCCATATTGGCCATGAACTCTCTTGTAAAGTCGTTTCATATTTACTATCGCCAGGAAATACTTTCACCTGGAATTATTAATTCAACATTTGTACATAATAACAATGTTATATTAAATATAAATTGTAAACTTTATATGTTCCTTCTCATACAGGAGTTGTTTGCATTTACAGTCACAAAAAATTAAGAAGTAATTTCCTGTGCACTCGAAGGGGCACAGGAAATTAAATATTTTATATTTTCATTTCTGGTTTCGAGGCAAAGCACGGCGTTGAATTCTGTCAGCAACTCAAGAGAATTTGACGGAATAGGAACGGAGTGTTTTAACGCTAGGATCCCAGGTTCACTCAGCCTAATCTGCTATGAGCGGGATACAGCGTGAAGCTCAAATAAGTAAATAAAGGATTGCTCTTAGTATTTGCTATAGAAGTTAATTTCAGATGAAGTTAGTATCTGGCCTAGCTGAATACAAAGTAGTTACCTATTACTCCGTTTTATACCTTTAACGTACGTAATAACTTCAAAGCGAGCATTTACTTTTCAAATAACTCCAAACATATAGGTTTCTTATAGAAAACTTAAAACATTTTACGAAATATGTACATAACCATAAGATCACGTAAATTAATAGATAATTTTGTGTATTTGTTATAGAAAGTAAACATCAGAAGAGTATATTTCTTGGTAGTAAAATCAGAATAAACTAGAAACATATTATATAATTGAGAACTGTGAACGCGACAGGTTTTGGATTTGATTCCTACTAGAAGAAATAGGCGGAAACTTGAGAACAGAAATATTTAAATGATAGGAGTGTCTTAAGACTAGGTTCCCAGGTTTGCTCTGCGTACCCTGCTGTGTGCGGGATATATAGTAGCTAAAAACGTATTATATTTGTCAGTTAAGCATAAAATATATTTAATTATTAATTAGTAGTAAACATGAGTAAAAATATTTACCAGAAATACATATTTGGTTCAGTTATGATTCTTTTTTAATGGAAGTTTTTAATAGTAATAAAATAATTTTCTTGATATAAATAGAACTGCCTGACTTAGGTAATATATTACGCATGAATATCCTTGAATGCAAAAAAAACCTTAACATTTATTTATCGTTTACGTTAATAATGTGTAAATAGTAAACAGATAAGTACATTCTTTAACTATTAAAGTGCTCAATATTCACGTTTTATATATTTACATATGAACATAAAAATTTTACATTGTCACTTGGACAATTATTACTACAGTATTTTATTTTTATTACTTCTTTTTAACGTCACGTTGTATTCCTCACAGGGTGCGCAGAAGGAAGGAAGGAAGGTTTTTATTTTCATAAATTTTTTAACCTTCTATAAGAAAAGAAGGTTATCAATTCGACTGTATTTGTTTCATTTCATCGGATGGGAACCGAGTCAGCAATCTGTCGCTTTTACAGTCAGACGCTAGTGTTCTACGCCACATGCCTCAATTTATTTTTATTTTTATCTAGCTTACCATAATAATATTATTTACGATATTACATCATATTTAATAAATACCACGTGACGTGACGTATAGTTGTAAAATGTGAAAGTGAAGTCACATTTCAATGTCCATGAGCGCATTTGACGATAACCGAACGATAAAATAACTGTAGTAGGGCTCTTGATAACGAATACCGATCATTATTTATTAAAAGCACATGACACTGTACGAATACGCATAGTACGAAGTATAGCTGAAATTTAAATGAAGGAAAGACAAAATACAGAATTATTATAATAATCACATTCAATTTTTTTTTTCTGATCTCTAAAAAACTCACGAGTTTTATACGCTTATTTTAGTATTAAATCATTAATAATAGCAGTAGACACTTTAAGAATTAAACTAACGCAACAGGAAAAAAGTTCTAAGTAATGAAAACATACATATGTTCGAAGAATTTTAATATTTATAATAAATGTTGTGAATTTTTTGTTGTGTGGTTCTAAAATTCTGTTTGTAGTTACATTTGAATACTTTTTTTATGGAAAAGACTAGGTTAACGAACGTACTGATGGTCACCGACGCCCATGACCCCATGTTACACCAAAGGAGCTACAGGTGCGTTTCCGGTCTTTAAAACGGAAGTAGACACGCTTTTTAAGGTATCATGTCGATCGATCTGAGATCGATCGAACTGCCGCAGGTAGGCCATTCCATAGTTGCGTGGCGCATGGAAAGAAGTTCCTACGAAACCGATGATATTTGAGCTTGTTAAAAACTAATTTGTATCAGTTATCTTTGTCTATTTCGCAATCCATGATTCACGATATAAAAATATATATATCCAAAATATAAATATTACCCATAACTTGAGTCCCCATTATTAACGTATGACCTATAAAGAAACAGTAGGCACTGAAAATAGCTATCATTAGCTAAAGGATACATTTCGTAATCACAATTCCGTATCTAATTACCCTAATAGCGTGGAGCACAAAAACAAATAATTACCTAAAGTCACACCACACTAAGTCATGTCCGACGAAACACGTACATGCGATAGTAAACCGTATAAAGAATAAAACAAAGAAGTCGAACTAAGTCTAAGATTTTGTTCCTGGTAACAATATTTAAGTTAGGTGGTTTTCAAAGTAGTAAATTAACATTTGCTTGGTAATGTTTGCAGTGCTTATATTTGGTGTTAATTAAATAGTAGTAATTAGGTATAGTTTGAGGCCATTCGTGGTGCTGTAGCATAAGCGTGTGACTGTAAACGCGACAGGTTGTGGGTTTGATTTCCACTTGAACAAACACGCAATGCATCTTGACATTAATCGTGACTTGCCACCTTTCGACCCAATTTTACGTCCTAATTGGTTAGAACCTTTGGCTCTCCTGTCCTGCATCAGGACATCCAACCAGCGATTCCTTTGGCGTCCACGAGGTCTCAGTCTAGAGACTGATATAGCAAGGCACTTGCATCCGATACAGTTCCTAACCTATAACAAAATTGGCCGTGGCCAAACCACCTCAGTCGACGCTCTTGGAGTTTATCCTCTACGTCGCCACTCCAAGAATACCTGGAATGAACGCATGTGGTCAGACTTCGTTACGCCACACATCCACCTCAGTATTTTCATTTTCGTGACGTGAAGCTCCGAAATGTGCCGAGATAACTTATCGTTGAATCGATGGGCTGCTAGGGTTATATAACACACCTTCGTTTTTTATATCATCAGAAAATGCTCCTCATTTCGACCAACTTTACCCAAGGCGCTATATTTTATTATAGATTATTATACGGGCTCATACCCTCAAGATTCAAGTCTTGGAAATAAATTAAAGCATATATATATGGCGGAACACTTATAACTACATAAATAGTTTTTGCGTGCATTTACCTCTTTTAAAGACTTATAATATTTATAGGTATAGACTAAGTGAAGTAATCAGAGACAAGACGAAGGACTCGTTACTCGCGATTCTATTTTTAAACTTCCATCGATTTGCTTTAATTATTTACAGCAATAGCTATTATTATTTTCATAATAAATATAGGGATTAATCAACAAATCTAAATAGATTATTAGATACAAATTATTCTAGCCTCCTTCATTAATTAATAGGTAAAATTAATAATTTGTAGTGATTGTGAAACCCGATAAAGAACAAAATATAGGCCCGTATTTATAAACTGCTCCCAAGTCTAAGATCTATATTGAGATACCGTTTTTATTCGTAAACATATATCTAAGAATGAAAACGAAATCTCAAGATCTATCTAAGATTTGAGAGCGATTAATAAATACGGACCACAATCATTTACCCTGGGAGAGACATTTACGATAATCACTACGCGCAGGGCAAGAAATTAGGTACTTTACAGAATACTCAATATTTCGTTTGATACTGTCATTGAAGAAATTCTGTGAAACTCTGGTTTATGTCGCCTCGGTAGAAGCCGTTATATGTGTATAATTTTTGCCGCTAAGACCCACTACACTTTTGAGCCTACACTAGCGCTTCCTACAAATCGCCAACCACCACCACAATACGCCAAAAAAAACTGTCGACAATATGCGAGCGACAACCACCGATGGTCAGCCCATATAGTAGTCTGAAGTCTGAATAAATGATCTGATCTTCGAGTTAATTCTATTAATTGTAATATTTATTATCTTAAAAATTTTGTCTATAATGTAGTATTTTTTTGTTATAGTACATATTTAAAAAAAATATACATTCATAATATTTTGGAACCAGTGGAACGGGCTTCAACTCTTGCCCGTTTCCATAAATATTTAGGTCCTGACTGCTGACCTAAATTATAAAGTAATTACGTAGATCAGATCAGGCCATCATTGCCAGAGTCCTCATTTTAACTCAAAAATTAAATGTCCCGATCGGGACAGGCATAGTCCCGTTTCTCACAGATTATTCCAAGTACTGTGAGAAATCTTTGTCCGTTAAGTTTTTAATTAGTTAATAACAATTTAATAAATATATTCTTAAGTTATGTATAACTACTCTGAGAACTTAACTGCTTTATATAGTAAACCTAAACAATATCGCTTAAAGTGACGTTTGTAAATTAAAAGGATTGTTAATAGTAGTAATTTTAATAATAGTATTTTTTTTGTTCCCCTGTTGGCTAAGGGCTTCCTGGCTTCCTTTCTTATTTAAAATGTAAAAAAATCTTGATTCAAACAAATAAACTTTTTAACAAATTGACAGGTACAGTAGTATATAATTATACAAAACAAATAATAATCTTTTAGAAAATAGCAACTAGCACCATTTCATGACCAATTAACTTTAATTATGTCGGAAACGTTATTATTGGCCTTAATTAGAAAAATGATTAAAGGTATGAGAACGCTAAAAGGGTTATATTTTTAAGAACGATTTTTAGTTTATAGTTATATATGATTTCTTTTTTCTATTACAATAAAACCTTTAGATATTTATTTTAATAGAAATTTAGTCTTCAGTCTTCACTAATTACAGGTTTGCCTATGTATATTAAAAGCATTAAATTAGTTTGTATTTTTATTGTTTATTGTATTTGTTTCATTTATTACAATTGAAGACAGCCAACTTCAAGTAATGCATGACAAAAAAAAATGTATTATAAGTTTATTTTTAAATTTAAAATCGATATAAAAAATATTTATTTTTAATATGATATTACTTTTCTAAATTATTTTAAATCGCGTTTAAAACTTAGTTATAACATTCAAACAAAAGTTGGAGCATAATACATGAATTTTAATTGGTATTACAATAATAGCTTTTGACAATAGTCACGAATATAAGATAACCAAAATTCATGTTTATTATTATGGAAACAAAACTGGAAGTTACCTTAACAAGGTATCCATGAGCGCGACTGAGTCCAAACAAGGATGGGAGATGCCGGGCACCGATAACAGTAATATACACATTTTTACTAACTGGATGCAATGATAATTTAAAACCTATTTCAGGGTCCAAACTTCCACTTCCTGCTAACTGATTATCTTTATTATTGTTCAAAATATTCTTAAGTTTATTTAAGGAAAACGCCATTGTAAACAAAGTTCGACCGACTGCGTTATCTCACAGAAAACTTGTATAAAACCGGTTTTTTGAATAATTATCCATTAACACTGCAAGGTTGTTTCATTTTAACCGTTTATTTAAAATTATATATATAATTTTCACACAGATATCACAATTGCAATATTAATTCAAAATATTAACATCGCGTTTGACACCACACACAGGAATGCTGAATGAAATGAACCAAGTTCCGAACTCCAATTACAATTTACAACTCGTATGTGCACACATGCACACAGCGCCTACACGGTATAGTGATGCTACCATTAAATAAAGGAGCGGGGACTCTTATCTGATTATTGGATGTCTCTGTCACACGTACATTTCACAATGAAAAAAATATTTTGCGAGCGAATAGGCAATGTATTCGGTATGACTTTTTCACTGATAGTATTATAGTCATTGACGGCTGCAGTGAGTGCCATCTGTCGATCGGAACTGAGAGTGTAGAATTATTTAAGAGATGGCGTTACAAAATCGATATGAGCGTGCGTATTCGCATCGAATTAATTGTCTTCTTCATTTGCATTTAACGTTACATATAAATTATCATATTTATTAATTCTAATATTAACATTAAGAAGATTAAAAATTTGGAAAACTGTAATACTGTCTGTACTGTAATCTGTCTGTACTGTAATACTGTGTGTACTGTAATCAAAACTGTAATACTACAAAATAATCAAAACTTGCTATAGATTTATTATTTACTTCATTTAAAAATGTAATCCCCAAATAGTGAGAAGCCAATAAAGAAAATAAAAATCAAGTAGATATATAAAAATAAATATTTATTTTTTGAATACTAAAACGTTAGGTTATTCAGCAATGTCTGTACAAAACAGGTGCGTCATGTAATCACAAAACGATATAAGGTTTAAATCTTTATATCTTTAAATGAGTATAATTAGAATTACAAATGATTGCAACATAAAATAAACAAGTCTTAGTTTCCATTATATAATTTTACATTTAAAGCTTAAGATGGTGATAGATATTGACTTATAAATTGTACAATTGCGTCGTAGTAATGTATAAAAATTGACACTATGAGTACGAACATAGCAAAGCAAATTCCTGTAATATACATAAACTGGCTAGCTTCTTGTGGTGTTGCCAGAAGCTCATCACTGCTTGCATCTCGGTCCAAAGCATCAAATTCCGAAGTATCTAAGTGAAAAGTAAATAACATGATATATTGTTGACTGCAATTTCTTTCTACATTTTGTTACTTGTATCTCGTCATCGTCTCGTTCAAGTTGTATCTCGCATACAGCACAGGATCGCATACGTGGTGGGCAGAAGGAGCATAGTGTTAAGACTCCTTGTTTTCCACGTATTGCCTCATTTTCAAGACATAGTGTATAGTGTAGTGTTACCAGAGAGAAGAAATAATAAATTTCTCAACTGGGAAACGAACCCTTCTTTGTATGAACAGAAATGTCAGTTTTTATATGCATTAAATTTTATATCGTTAAAAATCTATTATAATCTTCATAAAAAACCAACTATTTTTGTAGAAAAAAATCATAATTACCTGCAGGTGTTTCAACATCACAAACCACATCTGTCTCAGTGATTTGCAAGTCTAAAAGCTCTTTTACTGATAACAGAGCCTCAGCTGGAGCTTCTCCAGGAAAGAGATAGTCACAAAGATAAAGTGGACCCACTGGCACTAAGACTCGCCGTGGTGGCTCATTGAAACAAACTTTTTCTGAAAAAAGAAGTTTTGATGTAGATTCTAGACTTTTATAGCTTCACTTCAAGGTAGACAGATTGAATCTGGGAACCTAGTGTTAATACACTCAGTTCCCCATTATGATACTTCTGTTATCTACTTTCTGCCGCATTCTTGCGGCATTGAGTGTACAGTGGCTAAACTAACGCCACACTTTTCCTCATTACCTAAAAAAAAAAGTATTAAATATTTTATTCCCCATGTTGGGAATTAAACTCACAACTGTTCCGTTTACAGTTGCACAATGCCCCTGAACCAAAACACCCACAGAAAATCTTATGATTAATGATGTGTTGATAATTACAGCAAAGGCCTAATTATCAGATACTCAGTAACACTGAATTGTAATCAACCAGACTACCAGCTGATCAGATGTACATAGATTGAAAAGCAAATGTTTAATAAAGGTTGCTACAATATTTTTTTCAATACACAATTATTCTTCTTACAAAATATTTCCTTTTATAGACTAGAAGACTAATTAAATAATCTTAATTTTAATTGTAATACAATATAAAAAACAAAAATACCTTCTGGTAACAAATTGTCATCAATAAGTGCATCACAGTGCATGGTAAACCGTGACGCCAGAGATCTGATTATATCTTGCTTTACTGCAGTAATTGACTCGCTGACTGTCGCCTTGGGATACATAAAGACACTTGAAGATACCACACCACTGAAATGTATACTGCCATCACATTCCAAGTATTCCACTGTTTCAGGTAGACTGTTTTCCTGTTAAAAACATGTAAATAATAAGAAGTAATTATTCAATACATCAATATAAACATATAAATATGTTTCATTATTAAAATGTATCAAACATGTGCAAAATAAACATGATGTATGCTTTAGTAATTCTTTTTATTATGTTATTAGTATTTTACATATTATTGCAATACTAATATTTACTATTTCATTAGTGTCAACCTTCATACAAATGAAGTGAAAAATATATTAACTATACAAAGTGTAATTTAAGAAATATTAGTTTTCTTAATTTTTTTATTGTTAATACGAAATAGGGTATCAATTTATGTCCCAAATAAGTAATTAAGAGCTTGGTCAAGAGCTGCATCATAACACAGTTTTTTTAAATTACATAGTAATGTTAAATAAGAACCCATCCCCAAATGCCTACCATGTAAACACAAAGACATCCACACAGATATTCAAACAGTCCAGAGGTTAAGTGTAATAATAAAGGATGTTACATAGTAATAAACTATAATACTTACAAAAGGCACAAAAAGAGAAACATGCATGGATTTAGGTGCCTCTTGGATTGATTTTGTACTACTGCCTTTAGGTTTCTTCTTTTTTACAAGTTGTTCTAAAGCTTCAGAACCTTCTTTCAACTCTCCATCAATAAACATCACACTTGATTGAATTGTTTTATGTGCAGATTCCAAAATTTGCTGAAAGTAATAAGTTTTCATGAAAAAAGAGTAAATAAGTATAAATCACAAAGTGTCTATTGTGGTATAGTTTGACCTCATCAGACCTTGTAGGTTTAATCCTGTTATGGGGAAATAAATTATTTTCAATTCTCTCTGCCGTACATCATATGCTGGTGATAAGTAATAAAACTAATAAAACAAATATTATAAGAATTACCTGAAACTGTTCCTTTACCGATATTCCACTCTTCTTAACAATTACTGGATAAACTTCATCAAATTCATAATAACAATCTAGCCTTTGCCACTGTTGTGGTTTGGATAAAAATTTCCACTCAACAGGTTTAATTGAAGTTGTCTTTCCTGATCCTACTTCAATACTTTTGCAATTTAATACTTTAGTATTTGTGGACATGTGCAATACTAATTTTTCATTTGAATTTGGATAATTTCCATACATATATTGGTTAACACCTAATGCTTTATATGTGAAGCTTAATATAGATTTTACTTTGCTAAAATGATTTGGATCTTCAAAAATATCTTCATCACTTGTAATGAAAATTCCTAAAAGAAAAATATAGTTTTTATTATTGCACTGTAATTTCTACATACTTTTATTTACCTGTGTATCAAATAATGATATACCTTGCACAAACACGCCGCCAGGTAACATTCTCGTAACATGTTTAGCATGGTCGGCGACCCAAATCTCCGATACTCCTAACAAATTACGTACAGGTTCAAGTTTATCCGATGTATAACTAGATTCGGAAGCTGAATCACTTGTTTTTTCCTCAGGCGTACGGGCTAGATGAATTACGTTCTCTCGTGCCTCTGTAATCTTTTAATTATATTTTCGTATAAACGAGTAATTTATAACAACAAAAATAAATAAAATAACATACTTGGCCCAATATTAAACCCAATACAAAACTTTCATTAGTAGCGTACTGTTCCAAGTACTGGAGGCAGTGTTCTGGAGAATAGACTGTTCTAACCATTTTGATCTTTAGCAAAGATTTTATATGAATTTATTAGTAAAAGCTAATATAAATTACATGTAGTTCATTTAATATTTATATTGTTATGTCGTGGCGACATTCGACATAAAACACTTGGCAATTAGACATTGACAACTACCTAATGACAAGTAAACAAAATAGTAAAACCATAAATACATGTGTAATTATTAATCTGTTATAATATCTAGTAAAAATATATTATGGTCAACTCCTGTTATGCAAAATATAAGGAAAATATATTTCTAAAAAATGTATTTTCTTTAACAAACTATTTTGGATTTCGACTAAGTTGAACGCAAATATCTTATGTAGGAATTTTAGTTAAGTTTTGGTATTTTTACTTAATTTTTGGTATTTTTGTAATGATTTACGTAATTAACAACCTTACTTTTTAAGTAAGCAATCAGATATAGAAAAAATCCTTTTACAAGTTTTCATATCGTTTGCATATAGCAAAATAAATGATTTTTTACGTATGAAAATGAAGGTTAGGTACAAGGAGCCTAGTGTTAAGACACTGCGCTCTCCACTAGTGGCCGAATCCTGGAGGCATAACGTTTTACTTCGACACCAGAGGAAAGAAACGAAAATATTAAATATTTAATTTTTTCGAGTGGGAATCGATAACTCAACCTGTCGTGTCTGCAATCGCACGTTTGTGTCTCGGCGCTACGACTGGCCTCTATAATGTTAATTACTTAAATTTAAATATATTTACTTTACTAAAAATTTTAGCCATACCCCGTACATAGCAGGGTAGGCAGAAGGAACCTAATGTTCCCCACTTTCCGCCGAATTCTGGACGCATTGCGTGTTGAGTTGAGCTAAACCAGAACTCTTTTATAATTATTTCATCCAGTGAAAATATATGAATCTCTTTAGTTTTTTTTAAGCTCTTCGCAAACATTCGATATTAAAGGTAACGCTACACAGCGTCTATAAATAATACAATCCAGATACTATTTTCAATTTAAATTTAATGCATTGGTGATACATTAAAATTTGAATGTCGTCGTCGGAATGGAAGGAAAATTATTTTTTTTAATGAAAAAGACAAAGAAATCGAGCGTACAAGTTACCTGATGGTAACTGATCACCGCCGCCCACAAGGCTATAGTTAGATGGATCACAACCATCTTCTTTTGGGCTGTGTTTCGGCCCCGGTGTAAGCTCAGGAGCACATGAACGGAGAACTAAAAAAGAGATGCCATCTCCCAGTGGCGAAGCGGGCGTAACTCGCGCCAGGTGCAAAATACCTATTCAGCGCCCCCCAGACGAACATCATATAATTGTATATATAAAATATACTCCCAATTTAATATATTAAAATGGTTTTGCAGACCTTTTGGCGCCCCTTTTTGTGTAGCGCCCGGGGCATGATGACCCCCCTTGCCCCCTCACTACTCACTTCTCCACTTGTGGATGTTCAAAGAGAGAGCTCACCTAATAAATTTTTGGGTGAACTTAACTACAGAAATTGAACTCTGGCACCAAGGAATGGTCGGCGCTAATTTTATTATATATTTTTATAAGTTGCACTAAGTATTAGTTTACAGTTTGTGATCCCGGCCTAGAATAGGATCATCCTGGTACTCGTGGTACATCCTGGTGTCGTAAAAGGCGACTATAGTACGTGTGGTAGAGTCACGTCGCCAGCAACAGGCATAGGCAGAGTCGACCGGATCATTACCACCCCCGGCATTTCAAACCGGCGTGAAGTAGTGGCTTTATGCCACTTCATTTCGCATCAGGTAATGCCGGGCTCCGGCGCCCAACCCACCTTAAGGGCCGGCAACGCACCCATAACTCCTCTGGTGTTGCACGGGGCTATGGGCGGCGGTAATAACTTACCATCAGGTGACCCGAACGCTCGTATGCCGTGTCTTTTCCATAAAAAAAAAAATACATTCTTGCATCTCTCTATGAGAGCCATATCAGAGTTTTTGGACATACCTTAGTACCTACAAATATCTAGTTTCAAGACATTTCATTCTCGCTTTCTACATTAAATTGAAAGTGCGTTGGTAATAGACAAAAACAGATGATTAGTTCATAAGGAAGAATATCCGTCCGCTTAGCCGAATATTTTAATCCATTTCCGATAAATATTTTTTTGAATATGGATGACTAGTATATTCTTCTATATAAAGTTGATAATAATATTCAAGGTTAAATATTTATTATTATTTCTTGTTAACACTATTAATATTAAGAGGATATTAAGAAGAAAATATTGTTTTTTAATATTACATATGTAGGTACTCATATTATAAAAATCGATAATCTTTGAATCTCTGAAAATCTTTAAGGTTTAGGTACCGCTAACAGTAGTTCTAACCGGAGTCGCGATATATGTCTTTGATAATCTCAATATATAGACCGGATCCCTTTGGATAGCAATGCTTGCTAAATGTACACGTGACGATGAACACAGTCAAAGGCCTTTTGCAGATCTAAAAACCCATGCTGAAAGAACTCTCCTCATTTTTCCTGTATACTTCCATCAAAGTTTTGACAGCAAAAATGGCGTCCATGACGCTCGACCTTGGCTTAAATCCATATCAAGACTCAAAAAGAGTACGCTCTCGGCGGAGCCTGAGCTCGATCATGCTCGGAGAGCTTTTTGGTATGATACAAAAGCTTAATGCCCCTATAACTATCACAATTTTGAACACTGCTCCTTCCCATGTGATTAGGGGTAACAAAACTATGCCGCTTCTGGTGTTGCATATTTCCCGTGTTCAAGAAATGGTTGAAAAGGTCAGGGTTATTGGGACAAGAAGTCTGAGTTTAGGCATTCCAAACAAGAAGATTATCTTAAGTTAAATAAATAGGATAAACAATAATAATATTGATTTCATTAAAATTAGTTTTGTACGATTAATTCCAAAAATAGTAGTTTCTTAACTGGTGATATAAACAAAAAAACTATATTTCTTAACCCTGAAGTGTATACAGGCATTTTTGCTAAGCGTGCTTATTTCAAATATCAAGGATAACATTGACTCAATAAATGAAAATTTATAACATCTAAGATAGTATAAAACAAAGTATTGTATTCATATTAATTTTAAGATACGAAAAAGATTTTAATACGGTTTCCACTAATAGAGTACTAACAGAATATATAACTTTCCATTCTAAAATTTGCCGTTAGTAGGTAAAACAAACCTAGTTTCAAGGCACGTGCAACGTGGTAAAGTTGCAACTCATCCAAGGGGAAATCAATACAATATTTTTTTAGCTTTACGCTGTATCCCGCACTTAAAATGGTGTTAAGACACTTCGTTTCCATTGCGTGTTGAGTGGTGGAATTCAACGCTGTGCTGTTTCGTTATTAAAGCGAAGAAATACAAATATTAAACGTTTCATTTTGTCGAGTGGGACTCGAACCCATAACCTGTCACACCCACATCCCATATCCTCAGATATTATCACACACGAGGTCCTACATCCACATGTGATCACACATTTACGCGCGTAACCTATAGCGCATAACAGTCGGATTTTTTTGTTAATTTATCAACATAAATTATTAAATAACAGAAATCTTAGCAAACAGAATAATTAAATATTGACGTAAACCATATTTTCTTGGAAATAAAAATTAAAAAAAAAACAGCATATTCAGTACTAAATTTTATATTCTGGTACATATACAGTTTGAACAAAAAAGCGAACAAACTCGAAAAGTATTATTAACGTTTCAAAGTGTTTTTCCATATTAAGGAAACAAAAATATCTTTAGAAAACGTATAAAAATTTAACGTAAGGGAACTCGAACCCGCCCCTATTGGAAGCCGTCCAAGCCCCAACAAATTTTCATACGTTTTGTAATAAAACTCGATAAGTGCTGTTATTGACTAGCAGACAACATCAAAAAGCAGAAAGTGAATAGTTTTACAATAAAGGCCAATCATAATCGTTGAGACATCTAACGGCTAGTTAATTTAAGCAATTACTTATAACTGATGTTGTAAACAGTAGACAATATTGCGTTTACAATAATCGTCTCATACTATCTTTAAACGCCCAAAGCTGGTCGACATTGAAATATTAATTTTGTTTGTATTTTTATTTTTAATTAAATTTACACTTCGAAAAATCCATTTCCGGATGTTGTTCCATAAATCTGTAAAAAAAGAATACATTTTTAATGTTTATCGTAGCTTAATTATACGTGAAGACAAGAATTTGTGGAAAAAGTTGTATATTACATATCTTCAAGGTAACAATACTCTTATAATACAAATCGCCTTGTATGTCTGTTATAGAAACGCATAACGATTTTTAAAAAAAAATACGTTATGTATAATGTAATGGTTTAAAAAATGGATCTTGTCAACTATTGTATAACATGTTAGAACGAAATAGATTTCTTTATTATTTTAATATGTATTAAACCACCCAATACGATCAGGAACGGGCGTAAGTTTTCATCGTTAATATAGTTTTTTTTCTACAATGTTTAATTATTATATTAAATACGAATACAAACATTTAAATAATTGAAAGTTATTGAATTATAACCTTTCTATGAGTAAAGCCGCTTGCAACACGATTTATCATCTATTTTTCACTTCCACTAAAGAACCAGGAAGAATATATACACAACCATTTAAATCTTAATTTATTTCAGTATTTTATAGATTTTTAGTAATATGTTGACGATGTCCTTAAATATTTCAAGTATATTTCCGTTCATTTTATATATATATATATATATATATATATATATATATATATATATATATATATATATATATATATATATATATATATATATATATATATATATATATACAAAACTCTTCCGTTACCGAGTGACTGACAGACAACACTCAGATGGCTGGAGAAACTACTGTACTTGCATGTGGTGGATAAGAGTGTAAGGAAGCACTAAGAAAGAATTTCTTTGAAATCTCTACGCAAACGAGAAGGATTTCCGTTCTACGACAAAGTTGTAAGTAAAAAGGCAGAAATGAATAAGGAACACGCATATTGGAAGGTTATTATAGGGCTGCTTTCGCTTTTTAATGCAGGCAATTGTATATTTTATGTAATTTTCATGTATTATGATTATGACGGAAAATCCCGAGATGCAAACTTTGTCTCATCAATTTCATAATAACTTAATAAGGTACTCTAGTATGATATAAAATGAACTAATATTGGGTACAGAAGTATAGAGATTTTGGAACGCTTTTGTGAAACAAAGAGCTAGGCTCTTTGTAATAACTTATTACTTAACTGTATTTTGTGGACAAGCTACATTTATTGTATAGGATGTCATATATTATACAAATTAAGTTTAATAAAAATAATAAGGTCCACTTACTTCTTAAGTACATCCTGTTTCTTTTGTTCTTCACTAGTTGGTAATCCCATTTCTTTTTGCCTTTGATCATACATCATCTTTTCAACCAAACCTCTGGTCTCTCCATCTAAGTCTGACAACTTAGAAGGCTCTGAAAATATAAATATGTTTAATTTTGAAGATAATGTTATGAATAAATATGTTTAATATTATTGTTAGCAATGGCACAAGCGTGCGACTGTTAACGCTACGGTTCTGGGTTTGATTACCACTCGTCGTTGAGTTATACCACTCAAGGCAGATACAACATCATTTTATATATAGTTTTTAGGCCACTTTAACAATATTGTCAGACAACTCCGAAAGCTCTGAGAGTATAAATTTTTTTCTCTTCTGAATATAATACCATATGTTTTTCATTTACTCATTAAGAAAATGTATAAAAAATTGACAGTAGCAGGATTTGAATACGCGCCTCTTTAGAAACCGTCCAGAGCTCTGACTAACTAAGCAATACATTCGAGCGCTTGGACGATTTCCAAAGAGGCGTGGGTTTAAATCCTTGCTACGTTTTCTAAGTATTTTTTTTAAATTGTGGAATAACACTTTAAAAATGTTAAAAACATCATTTAATTTTTCATATGAAAAATAAAGAATGTGAGGCTGCAGACCATTATTAAAATTTACCTCTGTCTACGTGTTTGAACTAATGCAATAAGAAATAACAAAACGAATATTAAAGACAATTTATAGGTTAACTCGTCATAATTATAATAGTTTTTATATGTACAAATAATTTCAAAAATATATAATTTTGGTGCTGCATACCCATTTTTATAGAAAGGTATCAATAAAGACAGACGTTACATTTAATCATCAACTAGCTACTTAAAACTAGATAGTTGTCTGGATGTCCTTGAATATAACTAAACTAGGACATATAATGTAGGAAATCCTCGCGGAAGGCCCTATCGGTAGCACATCTGGTATTTAATTTAAATTGATAATTGATTCGTGTAATGTATCGCGATTCGAAGTTGCCATTTATTAAGATGACTTTGTTTAAATTACAGTATAAAAGAAAAAAGATATATTAAACCAAGGAAATATTTACAATTATATTCTGTACCACTTCATAGGTAATCATGAATCTAAATCGTTTGAAGAGCCATAAAATTATGGGCAGAGAGAGATAATAAATTTATAAAACAAATTGAGGTTAAAGTTCCAAAAGCAAGCTATAGTTGTGAGTTTAAATATCCTTTACATTTTCTAGTTATTCCTCGGGTCTAATCGAACAGGGAAAAATTATTATAAAAAAAAATACATGAGGCCAGTTGTGGCGCAGGCGCACAGTGTGACTGTAAAACCGACTGGTTGTGCGTTCGATCCCTACTCGAGGAGATGAAATATTTATTTAAATTTATATTTTCATTTCTTCACTCTGGTGTCAAAGCAAAGCGCGGCGTTGAGTACTGCCACTCAACACACAATGCCTCCAGAGTTCGGCAGAAAGTGGGGAACGGAGTGTCTTAACCCTAGGTTCCCTCTGATTAACCTGCTGTGTGTGGGATACACTAATAAGAAGTAAAAAAAAATATTATTAAAAACACTAAATACAAAACAACCTTTATGTTGAAAAATGTAATCAAATACGTAATTAATTCATATATAACTCACTATTGCTTGACACACGGTAATTGTAAGAATAAACAGTTAGTCAAATATATTTTCACGTACAAACCTAGGATTGCACTCACGAAGGTGCTCGAAGTAGTTGTATTTAAATCACGAGCACGATCCGCAAACGTTATTGGTTTTTCATGACAGTAGAAGACGAATTATCACGGATTGGGTTTTTACATTGTATGCAAAAGTTTTAACACCAATATTTTGTATTTCAATGTAGTTTTATCTCTTTTTTATTTTAAAAGTAACCGTTATCTTTCTAATTTAATAAAATTACATGATGTTATTATAAAAAAATAGAGCACAACTAATAACCTATTAAGCCGTATAAAACAAAAATTTAATAAAAAATATCAGGTTCTATTTATAACAGCTTTCTCCTTCACTTATCTATCATATTTTAATTCATCAGAATAAATGGTGATTCTTTAGTGGAAGTGAAAAATAGATGATAAATCGTGTTGCAAGCGGCTTTACTCATTGAAAATTTTATAATTCAATAATAAAGTGACAGAAATCTATGATTTATCTTCTAATGTCTTCTGAGTTATTAACACATATATATATCCAGAGTCATAGTAGTTGACCTAAAACCTACTTTTTAAAATTTATCAACTAGATCAAATATTATGAAGAAGAATAATCTTTTGCGAAATATAATGTATTTACCTGGATTTATTTTCCTAGTCGATATTTCAGGATCTGAAGTAACAAGTCGGCTCCACCAATTCATTTTGTTTACCTGTGCATAAATGAATAATTACATGTTGCAAAGTAGCTCATTGACACTCTTATGTGGGAGATTATAATTAACTTCTTGTAAAGTTAATGAATGATGGCTTTATAATTACATAGAATTAGTAAATCCTAAGAATAGCTTGCCTAGTATAATTTTACGAAGAACTATAAAAATAAAATTATATTTAAAAATATGATAACTGTATTTAAAATTTCGATAACAAGATCTGTAATTATACTGTATTTTTGGAAACGTTCTAACAAAAGAAGAATTTAATGAAATTGTTTCTTTACACCTTATTACTCTTTGTAATAAAAGACATGAAATAAAATTGGAAATCATTAAAACTGATTGACTTGAGATTTAACCCTACCTTTTCGAGATTTACGAGTAAATTTCGTCCATCTTGTAGCACCCAAGTAGACTCCTCGATTTTGACGTCTGCGTCTAGCTCACCATCAATGATGAGTGGCTGCCCTTTGATGCCAACTTTCAGGTGGCGCTTGCTGATTATCACTGACAGGTCTCTTGGCCGCAACACTTGGCGGAGAGGCACTCGCAACTATTTAAAATAAAGAAAACTTATATAATAGAAAATAGTCTTTTTTTAGCGTATAGTTAACGCTGTATCCCACGCACAACAGGGTAAATAAAGGGAATCTAGCTATTTTCCGCCGAATTCTGGAAACATTAGCGTGTGAAGTTGGCTTTTCAATATAACATTTCGTATAAGTTATTTTTTAGTATGGAAATAATTATAACAGTTCAATACATTTAAAAAAGCATGCTTATAAGTTTTTTTCGATATCTAGTCAATCAGGCTATAAAAATGTTACAATGTAATCGTATATAAAGAGTGGGTTAAAATAAAGTTTAAGTATATTAAAAACAGGAGCCCTTATTGGAACATTGTTAGATTGCTGACGTGATGAATAAGAATATGTGCGATTATCAACCAAGAGAATGAAGTATTTTAGTCATTTTAATTTTCTTGTTTTATATATTGAAGTTGACAGTTAATTTAGTTTAGTTTACAAGAAAATATATCATAATGATATTTTTATTCAGTTTATAGAATAAAATCCTAATGTTATTTTTGTTGCGAAATAAATGTACTTATGAAGTACCTAGGTAGCGAACATTTATTCAATAAATAGATATTTACAAGATTAATATTGTATAATGAATCTTCCAGGAAAATTCACTGTAGAGGAAAACACGATAATGTAGATACATCATATCGATATCGTCTGCAATTCAAATTAAATTCATGACGTTTACGCATAGTCAATCAATATAAGTAGGTAAAAATATAAAGTAACAGTTGTTATTTTTTAAAATATTTATTAACATAGAGAATTTAAAAAATATCGAGTTAACGTAGTGTACAACAATCATAGTATCGGAACGATCTTTATATTTTTTTTATTTATAAACTAGTACATATACGTACATAATAAGT
This sequence comes from Heliconius sara, assembly GCA_917862395.2. NCBI lineage: Eukaryota > Metazoa > Arthropoda > Insecta > Lepidoptera > Nymphalidae > Heliconius > Heliconius sara. The sequence goes on from OU860792.2 coordinate 6,159,931, forward strand.
ACATCACTAACTACAACATCAAGATATTCACAAAACTTGAATTAAATTCTAACAAATTAGATTAATTTATATTTTGTACTTTTATGTGTAATAGAAACTTTCTATAAAAATTTAAAACATATTTGTTTGCGTTTTTAGTACAACATATCTGAAATTTGAGCGTTACTGATAAAACAAGGTTGTCTTTGTATAATGTTGTATATACGTTTTAAAGGTTAAATTTGTATTATGTGTAGCAAAATTATTAAATTATGTATCGTGATAATTGAGCGTAAGCTTACAATTGATCTCGTTTGCTATTTAAAAGTGACGTCAAATTATAACCTTTAAATATAAGTACCGGCAAATCAACAATTTATAACTACATATTACGGTTGCATTTTTTTAATAAAAGTTGTTAAACCAACCAATTTCGTGATATACTCTGTCCTAAAGCTTATTACCTACTTAATGTTTGGGACGCTAACTTAAGCGCAGTTCACATACCGTGCTTATCGACATCTGTAAATTACCTAAATACTCTTAACTAGTAGAATGTATTGTTTGTGGTTTTTTGTGTTTCCTTGACGACTCTACCATGATATTACAAATATATATTAAGAATAATACGATTTTTATTTTTAGTTGATTAAAAATCGAATTGCGTAAAATATTCGAACCACAAAGAACAAAATATTTTTGTTTGTAGTACATATTTTCAAAACACATTAAATTAGTTGCTAAAATAATAGTAAAAAAAAATAATAGTAGGTACTTAAGTACTATACTATAATTAATACAATCTATTGCCTTTGTCGATCTTCAAAGGACACTTCCGCGAATCACTGGGTAATTTCATCATTATGCATCGCATACGTCAATAGCACAAAAAAAAATAGAGAAGTTTGTAAGTAATAATTTCTAATGATGTTTCTTCCTACTACAGTTGACTGTGTCTCACTAGTAAAGATGCAGGTGGAAAAAATAGAGAATATTAACAAAACATAGTTAAAGTTAAAAATATCAATTATTGTTTTATACAAGAGGAGCGCCGCTAAAGTACGCGACCGACCACGAAGGCGTGATGACCTCGCATTCCTGGCAAGGACGATGAACATATGAATTTAGAGACACCTGAACCGGACCGGGCTATTTTGTGTATTAACTAAATTAATAACGTTACATATCGTTACTGTTTCTCTTTTTGTCACACGTATACATAATAAATAACAGTTGGTCACAATTTATTGTCACTAAGTTACTAACGTAAAACAGAAGAAAATAATAGACATTCTATTAAAAGTAAATTTAATTTTGCATTCAGACTTTGAGCCTACTATATTCAAGACAGACCATGCGAAGGTGACATAATAAGGTTTTCCTTAAAACTACAATTTAAAGGTTAAACGAATGAATACGTAATATTTATATACATTCTATAAGTGGTAAAGGCGACAGTTTACATCAGGCGGGTGGTAAATAAAAAAATATATACAGTATGGAAATCATAACAATCAAAATTACGACAAAACATTTCCTGTCGAAAGTTAGGGCGACACACGTAATAAGTATTTTAATATTTGCGTATCAAAATCTCAGGTACAACGGCCAGCACGTTGCCTTTCACGTACGATGATTGTTTCAATCAAGTTGAAACAGCCTCGCCCTTTAATTATACAACTATCGCAATCTCCTTATTGCCTTAGTCTTACCAAGTTAATATTTGATATTGATACTGTTTGGTAGTATCGTCAATATTTCTGGTAGCTTTAAAAAACGCGTACAAAACATAACAAGCGTTATTGTGTGGAGAATGAGCATCGGCAAAATTGTTATATATATGGTCACACAGTGCAGCATTATATATTTATTTAAATAATTAAGTAGAAATGTTTTAAATTAATTAAATAAATCAGCACATACTACCATATTATGTTAAACAATATTATAGACTATTATACGTTGCTGAGGCAACGGGTTTGTACGCATTAATTCGTTCTCACGTAGTAATTAATATGTCAGAGTCAAGTGAGATATTTTTTGTCGTAACTAGTAGATGCCCACAACTGCATTCGCATGAAGATACCACACCACACATTTACTCAATATTTTTGTTTAGAAATTAGACCTAACAATTTTTTTAACCAAATTACCCTTTGCACCCGGGACGACTTAATACTTAGTAGATATTGTACGAATTTAAATTACACCCCTTTATTTCAGTTTCTATACCATATAAAGTTTTTTGTATGTAAATATAAGCTTCAATTAGATATAAAAAGCTTTGATTTTTACACCTAAAATTTTTTATTGGAAGATCAACGATCATGTAGTCTACAGATTATAAAATAGATTAAACTATTAATAACTAAAATGTTAATATTACACACAAATTTAACAGAAAATAATACTGATGAGCAAAAACTACTTTGACTTTTTAAGGTCGTGTTATTAATATGTAGTTTGCAATAATACTTATTTGTGTTATAGTGCTGTAAGAAGCTTATGTAATGGTAACAGATAAATTAACCTATATAGAATATATTTATTTTACTTTAAATACAGAAAAAAATGTGAATCGATTTTAATTCGTATTCTTAAAGGTGCTCAAAACTGTTATTTCAGTTATTTGAATAGTACAATAATCCTATAAAAATAATGTTTAAAATTAAAATATTTTTTATTATTATTATCAGCTTCACGCTGTATATCCACAGCAGTGTAGGCAGAACGAATCTTAGGTAAGACGTGAGTGTTAAGACACTCTGTACCCCACTTTCAGCTGAATTCTGGAGGCATTGCATTGAGTGGCGGAACTCAACGCTTTGCTTTGCCTCTACACCAGAACGAAGGACTGAAAATATTAATGTAAATAAATATTTCATTTCCCGGAGTGGGGCGCAAACCTACGACCAGTCGACTTTACTGGCACACTTTGTGCCCGTGCGCCACGGACTGACCTCAAAAACTAAATAATTTAGTAAAGAAACAAGTGGAAATTTAATATAACAATAAATATCGCAACTTGGAAAGGGCTATTTTTACACTGCACAACAATTTGAGAATGTGATTAACAAAGATCATAAAACAATATTAAGCAATAACAAATTGATGCTTTACGAGCACAGTCTTAATTACGGAGAAGCTGAGCGTGCGACTGAGAAATTAAGCAAGCCTTCATTCAGTCTTTTGTTACTTTAACGAATCACTTTTTATAAAAAAAAAACCTTGCAGTGACTGCGCTCAATAGTATCGTGTTATAATACGTTCACAAGAACTCTACAACGAGACGCCGGTAGCCCGAATATTGGATAAAATTATTATAATATTGGTATATATAATATCTAACTTAATCTATTCACAGTAACAGGCATTGTACAACGATTTCCAAATCAAATTGGTCGTTTTAATAGGTAATGTTTACTTTAAAATATTTTACCTGCTTTGAATTAATATTTTATTTTAGATTTACAAATAACACGAATATACTCATATGAAATGTATGTATTAACAAGTGTTTAGATATAAGAATTTAGCAACGGCAATGAAATATTTTTAAAATTATACAATAATTCTATTTATAAATTACTGACTGATTTATTAACTCATAATTTATCTCAGTATTTATTACAGTACACTTCCTCGAGTGGGAATCGAACCCACAACCTATCATTATAGCCGCATGGCTTGTACCCCAGCGCCACTACTATGTGCTGTACTTGGATATAATGCTGAATTACACAGAAACAAAGTTAACTATTAATAGTTGATATACCTTGATATAAGTTATCCTCAATTTTACTAAATCAGACATCAGAGTACGTATTACATAATATCGAAGTAAATAATAATTCGTGACACAACATATTTTATTACTTTTTAAGTACATATTTCCTAATGTATTCATTTCAAAACCCACTCAATTCTTTATGTAATTTAAATTTGCAGCTTTAAATATCAGATTAAAACTTAAAGCCAAAGCCTTCAACTCATCTTTACGGCATATATTTTGCAAATTACACGATTATTCTTTGTCCGATACGTACCTACATAGGTCTTAATAAGCATAAAATAAAATATAATAGCATATGAAAAATTTAGACAGAGGTCATTTAAACGTTAAACACAACAAGTAGTTAGTTACTTGTATGTAATTGTTATTAATTGGTGAGTCTTTTCGAGTTTAATTATACGTCATTTTGGCGTATGTTAAGCAATTACTTGATACAAATATAGAGTAATAAAACCTACGGGCAACGATCGCCGTATCCACTTATTACACTGTCAATTCAAATCGCTAACATTATACTGTCTTTTTTGTTGTTGTTGTTGTGGCACGAATCTTTTGTCCTAATGGAGGGTACATCTGTCTGTTGATGATGTAATTAAATAAACTAATTTGTTATATATACAATTAAAATATTATTTTTTATCTTTTTCGTATTGCATACCTACGTGTTACTTGTATATTCCGTGGATAGATAATTTAATTAGTAAGCATATTATTTTATGGGTGATGATAATGCAATCACGTGTTTAATAAGAACAATTGTTCTAATGTATTTTGTGTTAAAATAGACATCATAAAAATAAGTTATAATTATTCTTGTGATACGATTTTTTTTTATAAATAAAAAAATGCGCCCCGTGACGCACGGACACAAGAAGGCGACTGTCCACGCGACAGGTTGTGGGTTCCATTCCCACTTGAGGTTACATTTAATATTTGCATTTCTTCGCTCCGGTGTGTTGAGTTCCGTCACTCAACACGGAACGTCTCCAAATGTCTGCCAAATGCACTGAAAACTAGGTTGCATCTGCCTACCCTGCTGTGTGCGGAATACACGTAAAATTAAAAAAAAAGTTAACGCTGACCTAAGCACGCCATTGAGAGGCAGTTCGTTATAACATTAAAATCATTGAACTTGGACAAAGCACGTACATCCTTTTAATCGACGCAACGTCTTGAATCTTAAACAGTACCTTCCGAATCCCGTATGATTCAATACATGGGCAATACGTCCTCGGTTGCTGTTGCACAACCACCAGTAGAGTAAAGGGTGCGTCACGATTCCCAGGTCAGAAACATATAACGTGACTTAGGAGTTGATCATCAGATCGTCAATTAATTACACTATATATTCTCCTTTTGGTCTAAGTAGTGCACTTGGCCAACTGCATTTGCAATATGTCACAAAATAGTGTCAAATATTACGTAAGTTTAATAATGTTATGAAACGTTCAGTGCAAATATTCATTTTTTATTGCGTATTTTAGTGAACATTTATTTATGTTACGTATTTAAAAATCGAAAAATCTCGGAACTGACCCATAACAGTTTTTTTGCATGACCAAATTTTTTTAGATATTTAGCCCAAAATGAGAACAAAAATTATAGAGCTAAAATTAAGAAATTTGTTAAAAATTCAATAATACTATAAGAGCAACGGCGTGCAGTCTCATATATAAGCCTTGGAGATTGTTGCAACACTCTCAGTACGACTCTAGTCGCTTTGCCGCTTGGAGCAGGCGCGTTCGACGTCGCCGGCCACACGGAGAGGGCGAGAGAGGCCTAAATAACAATTGTCAAAGAGACGAATGCAAGTCCGGCAGCCATGTGGACCAAGTGAATGCAGTGTTCAGTGACATAACAAGTGCATCTTTTACAAACGTTCGTGCTGATGATACAAAAATCATGGATGTCAAAACTTCAGTAAGTAATATTGGATAGCCCATAATACATATTTAATTAAAAATACGTATACAAAGTTATTTAAACACTAAATTAATAAATTGTTCAAGGCACTATTATTAATTATTCAGAATCCAATCCAAAGAGTTTTTAGATAATTTTTCATAAGTCATAAAATAACTGAAAAATTTACTGATAAATAAAATTAATCATTAATTAAGTAGCGTCTTGCAAAATGAAAACAGACAACTATCTTTTTTAGACATTAATATACTTAGTTTAATTTATAAAATGTACAATTTTAATGATATGTATAGTTTTTACCCATGGATATCAGAAATAAGATCTACATTCATTTAACCGCTGTTGGCCAATTAGCCAGTGGACCGAGGATACATTCAAAACGGGATTATTATATTTCGTTTCTAAAGTTACAAGTATAACACGATTAAATATTATTATATTATATAGTATTATTATTATTATACTCTATTTGCTATAAGTATAAGCATTCAAAGTATTCACAATACTTGAATTTAAATGTTACGGGTCTTTTTTTTATTTTTGTACATTCTACAAGATTTTTTCTGGTTACTTGTACAGCAATTACTAGTTTTTTGTTGTTAAAAATTATAAAATGAATTCTTTAATTTTAATAACAAATGTAGCAAAATTTAATAATTATAGAGTTCTTATACTAAATATATATAAATAAATAAAGTACTTGTGAGAACATTCGGATTTGATATACATTCATATATATATATATATATATATATATATATATATATATATATATATATATATATATATATATATATATATATGTTAGTATGTTATTGTAGTAAGATCAGACAAAAAAAACAATTGAAATAGGGAGGACAACCTAGCGCCGTGGGACAGAATCTGAATGTAAACACGATGGTTGTAAATTCAATCGCCTCTCGGGACAATAAATCATTTTAGGTTCGACGTTTTGACAAAACAAAGTGTAGCGTCGTCAGCGTTGCACGATGTTCTCCGGGTGAAAAGCGGGACAAAAAAATTATGAGGATACAATTTATGATTTTTCCATTTATGTGAGATATAAATAAAGTTTTCAATAGTGATAAATATCAACATAAAATAATTTTAATGGAAAAATGTGACTATATTTAAAAACAATGTCCTATAAGGCTAAGACAGTCAAGTCTTCAGAATAATTATTAATAATACGTAACTTACGAATATACCTATTTATATTTCTATGAAATGATTAGAAACTAAATAAAAATAATCCGCTAAAAGCAGAACTATGTCCCGGTCGGGATACTTAATTTTTGAACTAAAAATCGTGACGTCCCGCCAAAATCGAGACATCTGGCAACGCTGAGCGTCGCAAAATGCAGAGTATCTCATCGTACACTTGGTTTTTGGTTACCCTCCTATATTAGGGATTCTGAGTGAAAATGAGAAAAAAGAAATTGGAATTTAAAGGGACTATGAAAATGTCAGTTTCATTAACAAAAAAAACGTTGAATGGACCTATGTATAATCCATTACATGTAATTAAACCAAGCAAGCTACTATAACATGACTAATTTTACATATAACTATCTGTATACAACATCAAAATAAGCTCAAATTCTTTTTGCATTCGGTAACACATTATAATAAACGTTCCAGAATCATCCGTTGGCATGTATCAAAATAGAATGCGGCTTTTGACCAAATTTATACAGATCCGCATTCGTTTAGACCGTTTCGAGCGGTAATAAATATATTAGCAATATTAACGAAAATATTATAATAATATATTACAATAAATAATAAAATGTTAACATAAATAAAGTAATGAAATTAAATAATGTGATTATTTTTAAAACTAAAACTACATACAATAAGTAACAGTCAACAAAAAAAAAAATTTAGGAACGAAAAGTTAGTTTTGTTTTTAGAAGACAAATAAATCATTTAAAAGGCAACGTTTTCAAATTAGCTAAATTGCATCTCCTAAGAACAAACGAAAAGGGACTACCAAGGCGATTTGGACGGGTGACCTTCACATTTTCCAACACCCGGACTTAACCGAACATCAAAACAGATCACCGGACAGCGCACTCCACCTATATAATCGAAAACAAAGTTTATTTGGTAAAAGTTTTGTAGTGTTGTTGTTGTTGTTTTTTTCTAGTAGAAAAATCTTAACGAAACAAAATAAAAATCCTGTTATCTACGTAAATTTCGAAATATCGTGTTAGCTCATTAAAATTCATGATCTATCGGTGTCAATAACATTGAATTTAATATTGTGGTGGTATTAGTTCAGGGTCGTACTTTATATTTGCAATATATCTTTACTTATGCAGTAGATATATTGAGCGGTAACACTGGGATACCAGGAAATAAATCCCAATACAAAAATGTATTTTATGAAAATTGTGTAATTTTTTAAGATATGCGATTCAGTTTTGGTTTTAATAATATACACACTTTTTACAAAAATCATTGAAAATATTTGATAGTTCGCCAGTCAATAAAATAAGTAAATAGTTAATAATTCGGCTTGGTTTCGTTTGTCACCAAAGCAGCGTAGCTGGAGCAGTCGAGCGGTTATGAAATTCATGCAAATTTCAACAATACACTGAAACCGCAAGCTGTCACAAGCTATAATTGTTCAGAAACATATACATGCATGTTTATGAACAATGCGTGTGCCAATGGCCCTATTGCGTATGACTTAGAGAGTTAGCATTACTATTGGCTATTCCCATTCTTATATTGTGCAATTAAACGTTTATAATAATTGCTTCTGTAAGTGAGAGCAGAGTGCCTGATAAGTAGGACAGGTACAAAATAATCGATCTTTGCGATACTTCAAGTGAAGTTAATTTTGACTTTAAAATGTCAACTAGATTATCTATCATACGTTATTTATAAAAGCTTTAACTAATTTGAATTTGATCTCCTCTAAGGTCAAGTTATCTCCATTTAAGAGTAAAAATAACTGTGCTAAACATTAATCTTTGATTATTGAGGCAATTAATCAAATCAAATATATAAATAAATAGCAGTAGGTATAATAAAAATATCAGCTTTATTTTACATCCATACATTATATGTAAATCTAAGTTATTTTTTGATTAAAACAATAACAGAAACTATTGTTATACAAAATGTACTAAAAATTTTAAAAAACAGGGTGTCCTTAATTTCAATTCACAAGTTAGATGTCGGTTTAATGTTTGTCAACTAGTTAACATGATAGCCAGGAAGTATCATATTTTATTAAAACTCTGAGACTCCCAAATCTTTACGCCAAGGTTACGTTTCTCTTTATCGAAAATACGTCGTGTACATCGTACTATTTATTATTTTTTAACATACAAAGAAGATTATACTCTTGTATATGCGTAATAACAACATAGTAAGGAATTTCTCAACACTTATTGTATAACATAGAGCTTAAAAAACTGTCACGATTCAACCTAAGATATAACAGAAAATTGAAGACGTCAGTCAGTGAATGATGTCATGATAGTATCTACAGAAGAATCCGGATAAATATCCTATTTCATGGCCACTTTTTCTATTGTAACATCTCACTTAAACTTCGACGATAAATAATAAGTAAGGTAACGCAAAGTATGTGATTATTGTTTAGACGGTTTTTTTACATATAATTTAAAATATACTGCTAATGGATCTAAGAATATTTTTATATTTATAAACATCTTATGACCGAAACGATGAATATTTAAAATTTTGTTGTTTCGGTCAAGACCATCTAAATCTACGTAAACCTTGAAATGGAGGCGAATGGTAATTATTGATATCTATAAATTGTATGTACAATTGAACAACAACAAAAAAATTAAATACCTAGATAACATAAACTAAGGTAGCTAAGATAGACTTTAGTCATTGTCAGGCCGTAGTCAGACAGCTTCCATAGCAATTTGCATTGACACGATTCCTGATAGCTTCATAAATACGGACAATTGAGTTCAAGGACGACGGTAATCATCATAGCACCATGTTTGTGACCAGCGTTAACAATGAGTTACGTTGCGTCCTCATGAAATCGTGTATTAAATATTATAATTGGACATACAAAACCGCGTTGCATTTTTGTCAAACTTGCCTTAACGACGCATTTATTTATGAGTATTTAGTAAGATTCGAGACATTATAAGGAAGAAGATATATGAATATATTTACATGAATAATGGGAATAATATAGGGCTAAATATGAAATGCAGTAAAGTAAAACAGAAACGATCAAAAAAATATTACTAATAATATTTAAATGTTGAACTAAATCCGTCATCCATTGTAACATTTGCATTAACGAAAGCATTCCAAGAAGAGACGTGAAAAAAACACACTTTCTCTTCCAAAGGGGAACAGTCTAGATGCTCGTTAACTGATTATCATGGTAAATGTAGCAGGTATTGTTCAAATGTATGTCTTCTATCTCAAAGCAAATGCAAAAGTCAATAAGTAATTCTTTTAAATTGAAACACAAAAATGGAGAAACCAATTATTTTTTATCGTATGTATATAAATATAACAAAATAAAAAGAAAAGCATTACAATTTTATATCTTAATAACAATAAACCGTTATTGACGTATAGCGGGCTCTGTCAATTAGATTTAAGATGACCGCCATTGCATAACTTGTGACTTGACGAGACGAACATGTTTCTCAACTGTGCAACTGTCATTACACTATTAACTGGATCATCGTCGTTAATTTTAACTATAAACATGGACACTAATTGCTGTAAGAAATATTCAAATTACCTTTTAGTGCTTAGAAACAACTCGTTTTTAGTGTTCTTTTAGATTTATGAAAACAAAAATAAATTCTAAATCAAATGTTATATTTGGTTGTATTTATTTTTAATACAACTAGTAAGTTGTATTAATTCAACATATATAATATATAAACAAATATAAGATTACAACAAAAGCTTTAACGATGTACGATAATAATAAAATGCATCTAATCACGTGCCAACTCACATGTAACTAATGAGATAAATTGAACTTGTACACATGGTTTCTGCCATACGTGCCTATATCACGTGCGGATAGCAATTAAAGCTATTTGACATATACACATCCTTTTAAGCCACGTGCTTAGATGTAGGCACTAAATATACCCTACAGGCACTTATACTTATTTCACGTGATAAATCATCATACAACGTGATTCAAAAATGTAAATATTTTAAATAGAATTAGTTTACTAACAACATATTAGAAATAGTGCTATAATATAGCCCCATAAAAAGCAAAAGTGATAGTGTACTTTTAGCGGCAGCATTAATGAATCTGCGGTACAGCCGTATCTAACCAGAAATAAAACCGGTTCTTTGCACTTAGTACATACAATATTTAGCAATATGTTATCAAAGGTATCTATCCGTTTCTATGCTTGTTGAGACAATGTTGTTACTTTTTATAAATATAATCTTAGAATAAGAATAAATAAATAATAATTAACAGTCATTATTATTATTATTATTATAACAAGAATTGAAGAAAATATCATCAAATAAAAATAACAAAGAGGACCATGAAGCCGAAAGCAAAACTGAGATTTATTGCGCCAGAGGTCGACAAAACCAGACCGCAAATAAAGAGAACGCGAACCTTGAACACCGTATCTGACAAAATCAATCGGACTCCGAACAAAACTTGACCTAAAAATGAAATTGATGAAACATACCTACCTGTGAATAATACCGGGCTTAGCTCAGAGCACAAATTAAAGTACCTAACACGCATTACCGGCTTGTTGCCGTAACGCGGTTACCACAGAGCCATGTCACCTACCTTGCCACGAGGCGACATGTCACAAGTGGTAAATAAATTGTAAGAACTAGTAAATAAATACTTAATATGGTGTTCAATTTGCACAACAGTAGTGCGACTGCGAAAATAACTTGTTATGTAACGTTTATGTTGAGCCCAAAATTAACAATCAAGAAACATTGAAATACAAACTAATTTATACAAACTTTTTCGAGCACGAAAATTGAAATGGTAGCGTGACCATTCTAAATAAAAATGACAGTAAGCAGCAATACGGATGAGATTTGCGACGATTTCCGCAAACATTCGACACACCTACACAATTAAGTTGCACAACAGCTACAGCGTCGCGTCTGCAACGTGAACTTTTGTATAAGCTTTTCTGGACGTACCTACATGTATTACTTATAACTAACGATGACACGGTTTGCAACTCTTGCATGTTGTTATTTCATAAGTGAAGTTTTTACTTTCTTAGGCAATTTAAAAATTCACGGCTTAAAGTAGTTTCAATATTCGGACATACTTGACAATTGAACGAATTGTCTAAATTTAAAAGAAATATAATGATAAGAAATATAATTTCATTACAGATTTCAAGACAAGACTGGCATATTCCGCGACCGTCGTTGGCTAGCAATAATGGAAGCAACAACGACGCGCGCTCCCGTGGAGGCTCCGCCTCTAGCCAAGGCTCGTCGAGTAATCACAGCACACACGTAAGATACTACTTAAGGCTCATTACATCGCCCACAAATAACTTGCACATCCGTATGAAACGATTAACGATGTATTATTTTAATCTTTTATTCTTAAAGCCTATTTGAGTATAATTTGCCTTAGTATAATTTAGTCAGTCAGCATTGTAATCGAAGATTAATTAATAAAAATTATATTCCCTTTTTAGTTCTTTGTCTCAAAAGCATTAATTATAAAAAAAAACAAGCATCATATCACAAAAATAATACCTTGACGGTAAGATACATGCGAACGTTGTACAGGATACAACTAACAACAAGAACAATGATCCGGATGTTTAAATTTGCCATTAAAATTACGTATGTACCTTTAGAATTTAATTCGTTTCGTTGATGAATCTAACCGGATCTGAACAAAGATTATGTCACAAGTAGATAGATTGCAGACAATCAATGTACCTAAAGATTTTAAATATAGTTGGGAATTCCCACTTCTTTAACGATACGAAGTTATTTTTCGTTTAGCAAAACATTATAGTTGGTAATTTGTAAAAACCACAACCTGATATGGTTCATATTCATAAAAGTATAATAAACATTATCTCATGTTAATGTTTATTATACTTTTTATATATCATAGGTTTATTTATCAAGTTCTCAATTTCCAGAGCGTATCTTCAGGATCGCTGTTGTTAAGCGCAGCGCATTTGGCTAGAATGAACGGCAGAAATTCCCTGCCAGAAGAGTGCGAGTGCTATCAAACTCAATCACGGTGTATGGCCATCGAAGGAAAACCAACACCGGCCAACGCTATAGTATCGATACCTGAAGAATCACAAGAAAAAACGGACACATTTTGGTCAGATGTCAAACGCGGATCTAACGCGGGGCCTGACGCGGGTTCCGTAGCCAGCTCAACCCATTTCACTGTCGTAAATGGCTTTACGAAGCATCGCCCCAGTAAAGAGCCTAAATCATGTTGTTGCGACCATTCACACCAAATTACGGTGCTAGTTATTTCGATGACGATTTTGTTCTCAGCCTGCATACTGGCCGCTATATGCTTCGTTGAAAGTTTGTATAATATTCCATTTTTATTTAATTTTATATGAATAATTGACAGTATGCATATTTTTAAGAAAGTATTTAAATTATGTATTAATTAATGTATAAATTTTAAGGACAAATTTATTATTAAACTTTGAATAAGTATTAGATTTATTCACAATTATCTTTTTGTCAATTGTTATTTTTTTTTTTTCATGTAAACCGTAAATTCAATGTATACCTGACCACATTTACCCCGCTTTGTGTAAAGAAGCTGAAACGAGTTTTTTTCAATATATTTGCTATTGTTGTTTTTAATATATATTATTTTACAAAATATGACTGTAATAAAATTTATTTTGCAGTGCGGATGCGTAGGGAGACTGGTATGTACAAGTACTCCTAAGAACGTCGACAAAAGAAGAGATCAAAGAATTGGGCAATTGGACAAAGTCAAAGTAAAATAAATGAAGCATTAAGATTTTCTAGACGTTTGTTATAGGTCTTCAATATAAAGCCTGAAGACTTCAGCAGGTTAATCAGTATAGGAGTTATTTAGCCAATTATATTTATTATTATAAGTTAGAAATAATGGAATTATGTGAATTAACTGTGGCATTCCTAATGAAAAGACAAAAATATTAGTTTTTTTGTCATAGTTTCATTTGTTAAATAATATAAAATAAACTATGACATTGCAGATACTCGAAGATCTGCCAACTGTTTAGTGCAATAATTGTTTTTCATATCAATTTAGTATAATTTTAGCCAGGAGTAGCATTAGTTATACCATATTTATTGTTAGTACTTAAAAATAAAAACATATTGTTTTGTTTAAATGTTAGTGTAATAAGAAAAAAATATATAGAGAAGCTTTCTAACATAGCATTTTGTTCTACATGTATATGTATTCAATAGAAAATTGGTCGATATATATGTATGTTAAATAATTAAGACTATTTAATGATACATAAATCAAATTATAATGTTTATACCATTATAACAAACAATTTTGTCCTGTACATACAATATGGCATAATTTTGAAAAACTGTGATAATTAAATGATTTTAAATATGTTTGTTTCTTTATTTGCTAAAATGCTTTTAAAAAAACGTATAAAAATTTTAATGTAGCACGATTTTCAGCCTGCGAATCTTGAAAACCGTCCAATTGCTCAGACCACTAAGTCATATATTCTCATAAAGCTAAGTTGAAATTTCTAATACTAACTTGTTATAGATTATTATTATTAATATTGTTACCATCCCTGTAGGAGATTTTTATAATACAAATCTCCACTAACCTTAAGGTTTAGAATTACAACAAGAAACAGTCATTTTGTGGTAGGATGAAGTCAACCTGTATAACTCTAGTGTGCTTAACAATTTAAAAAAATTGATTTATTAAATTGACTATAGTTTTTGAGATAAAGCTATTATAAGCTATTTTATTGAAAAAAAAGAACTAAATTAAAACAGCAATATAAATAAAAAAAATAAAAATAATTCTGAACCTTTTCTATTAATAAAAAAACTTAGTGAGATATAATCAAATTCATATCTATAAGAGGATAGTATAAATATTTTCATTGATTTCTTGTGTTTCGTTTATCTTAAGAACCAGAGCCAAACTAAAAAAAGTAAATGGATGTGGAGAGTTAATACAAGTATTTATAAAAACCATCCACAAAATTATTGATGCAAATGTTTTTCTTTATGTTCCACAGTGTTATTATTTAGCAAGAGAGAATGGTATTTATTAAATATTTTTAAGTGTTAATCCACACTAGAAGAAAGAAAAATATTTTTAGTAAATGTATGATATGTAAATTTGTATATACATATATGCTTAGTTTAGACTAAGCAAAGGCAAATAATATTTTTAAAGATTTTATTACTTATAAAAATCATTAACAAGAAGAAAATTTTAGTTAATTGTCACATTCAGATTATATTTATAAAATGTGCACAGTAAGTATTCATATTTTTCTCTTTAATATACAAAGACCTAAGAAACTGTTTGATTTGCTGTAGTAGGTGAGGTAAAAGTTCTTAGAGGGACAAAATATGATCAAATAAATAGCTGATTATACTAATTGATAATTACTTAGGAATAAAACAAAATAATGACATAATTACTCAAATTCCTTCAAATAAAAATAACCATAACTGAAGTTTAAAGGGTACTATTTTATGTCTGTGTTTATAAATGAAACCAATATGGCTTTCTTCAATTCATTATAAAATAATTCTATATCCAGAAACTCACTAATACTGACAACATAATTATTTTCGATATATATATTTAACAATAAGATAGAGATTTTAAAAATTTAATAATTTTTTCCTCAAATTAACTATATTTATTATCAAGTTATCAGCTTTACATACTAATTTAAACTTTGATTGTCTCTCTTAGTTTTGCTTATTTGGCTACTAAGACTGAGGTAGAGGAGAAAATCTAGTGTCAAAATTCCATGAGCAACCTACCACCATAGTCCACAACCAAAGTCATTTATTCCTATTCATCTGAGGCTATTGTGGTAAAGGGGACAACATCCGAGGGCAATCAAATATTTTCATTTGATCTGATCATACAGTGCTGAGTTTAAGTTAAGTTCTACCACTTAATATACAATGTCTCATACTGACATAGACATTGTTCCCCCTGCCTATCCTACTACATGAAAGATACATGGTAAAAATACATTCGGTTTTCACTTACCTCAACTTCTTCCAAAGTTTGAGTCCACCTATAATTTTCAAAATCGCAACCATTACCAGAATTTGGTTTTAATTTTCCTTTTTCTTTGGGATCATCTTCTTCTTCCATTTCCACATCATTGTTTGAATCACCACTAGCCTCTTCTTTATCTAAAATAATATATTAAATATATAGGCTAAATACTTTTTGGAAAACATATGAACATTTTTACATTGTGGGATTTAAATCTATGCCTCTTTTGAATTGGGCTATGTTGAAATTTTTATATGCTTGTTACAACATAGTTAAGTTGTACAGGATCAAATCCCGTTACGTGAAATTTTTTATATGTTTTCTAAAAAGTATTTTTCTTCCTTTCCTAAATGAGGAAAATTTGAAATGTAAAAAAGTACTGTCTTAGGTTTTTTCCATATAGCAGGCCATATAGAAAGTCTCCAATATTAGTTGCATAACATGAAAACTGGCAATACACAGTAAATTGTTTTTTGTGTTATATACTTATCCAAGGATATGTACACACTTTAAGTGATATATTATTTATTGCTTATTAGTAAACATATTGTGTAGGTACTAGCAACCCACTCAGTGACGCCTACTTGAGCTATAATTATTAATTTACTAGTATGCATTACTTTCTTTTTCTAATAATAATTCTATTTTAAAAACTTCATTTATAAGTAATATATTAAAAAGTGAAGTTTCAGCCACTTAATAAAACAGTTATCTATAACAATTTTGTTAAGCAACACCCTTTAAAATGGTATAACCTTTTTGTTTATTAATAAAACAAACATTAAATGTTAGTCAAAACTTGCCAGAATACAATAGTGAAAGCTGCAAAGTTAAGCCAGTTTTAAGATCAGTCTGAACAAATGCACATACAAACAGACAAAAAATTTAAAAGCTACCAATGATATTTCTTGTATATCTTCCATGTACAGACACTGATTGAGTATTATAAATTAGCTAAACCTATATGAGTTTATACATACACAAATTATTTTTATAGTATAGCCATTGGTGCAAAAGTTGTAAGTGACAAGCAGACTTACACACCTGATTAAAAACTTACGAAATACATAAATAAAGCTAAAGAGTTGGTAGTATGAAGGTGCTATGATATTGGTACAAGTATTTACAATAATAGAGATTGTAAAGAAAATGTCCACACAAGCTTAGTTTTGGGCAGCAACTAGTGTACACTACATTATTTTAAAATGCTTCAATAATTTATTATACAAATACAAAAAAAGACTATACCTTATAAATATAAGAATTAATCTAGTAAATGATCTACTTTTTATATAAATGATATGTTTTTACCTTTTTGTTTATCTTTTTCTATATCTTGTTGCAATTCGGCAGCCTCCTCGTCGGTAAGTTCTTTAACAGTAGCAGGTTCAAAATCTTTGGCTAGACGTTCTTGTTCCTTTTTCTGTTGAATTTCTTTTAACCTCTTGTCTGCTTCTTCTTTTTCCTTTTTAATTTTATTAGCTGCTTCTCGTGCTTTTTTAGCATGTGCATAAAATGTGTCCTTAATAACCTGAAAATGTTATTAACAATACTAAGTACACATTTCTTAAATAAAGTCAAAGTAAAATTTTCTGTGGAAAAAAAGACTAATAATAATACGTACTTTTTCCCATTCTCCTTCATTCCCTCCCGTAAAAAAATCAGTTTTTCTAGCTAAGAAGCTAACAATTGTGGCCAGTAACTGAAAATATGAACAATAAAATGTTTCAATTACAGAAATTAGAGCAGGATTTTCTACTTAAGACACAGAAGAACTTCAATTTAAATTTGTGTATGTATTCTAGAAGATTCTTAGTAAATAAAGACCATAGGAATTAGCTTACATCTTTAACACCACCTTCATGTTGTTGTGCCATTGCAAGAAGCATGGAATCGAACCTTTCAGGATCGTTACTCATTTTCACAGTAATTTACCGCACTATATCTAAATAACACGTTTATTACTAAGTAACAAATGATAGTTCACTCAAAACGAGCACGTTTCCTTGGATGAATATACAACACCAACAAAGCAATTTATCACGATTAACCGGGTCCGGCGACAAAACACAATAGGTATTGCCAGTCTCATATTAAAAATACTCCCGAAAGACATCAATAATAACACTTAATTTAATGTTCTATTAAATTAAGTTAATTTATATAATGAATAAATATAATACACTATATTCATTGAAAGGTACTACATTATAAATTAAAATAAAATAAATCGATTATAAACAAAGTACTGATATGTAAAATTTAACGAATAGTATAAATATAAAAAAAAACTTTTTTTTTATATTTTAGACACAAAAAGTAAAAGTTTGCTGGTAATATATGAAAAAAAAATTATGGAATTAATGTAGTATAAAATATTGCATGTATGGTTCAATTTATTACTTTTATTTGTTGTAATATTTATATATAACAATATTAAGTTGTTTATAACAAAATTATTTAGTTGCTTCTATTAAGTATATCCCACAAGTTTTAATTGTAAAGAATAAAATTGTTATTTAATAATAAAAAAGGCTAATCTGTACACGAGACAAGAAAATTTATTGTATGAGTTAAACTCATACAATATATTCTGTCACATTTAGTAATTTTCTACAGATAAATAGGGAAAGTTAATTTAGTAGCAATAAGGATGGATATTAAGTGATGTACTTATACAAATTGTTACCGATTCGAACTTTCTAGATGATTATAAATTAAAATATTAATAATTTACTAAAGATTGAGAAATAAAATGAAACAATACAATACTTATAGGAATATATATAATTATATTTGATATATTTTTTAGAAAACATTTATATGTACTGACGGTAGTTATTGTCTATGTGTAAAAAATATTTCAAGAAACTATCCGATTTATTGCAAAAGTGCATGCTTGCCAATTGCATTAAAAATATTTATATTGTCTATAGCTAAAAAAGTGAAAGAAGACTGTGTCATTGGAGGTCATACACTTTATTTTTATTCGTTCGAAATTGTCTTGTTAAACAAATCTATTAGATAAAAAGTTGTGAAAATAGATTTAAAAAACCATCTATATTATGTGTAGTTATGTGTGAACTGGTACGTGAAATGAAAAGTATACGTTAATGTTAAATATTTTGGTGTTATAAATTAAAAGTAACGAATGTAAATCTGTTTTTCAGATTTATCTAGCAGAAACATAGTAATGGCAGACCAGTTTTGTTTACGTTGGAATAACTTCCAAACAAATATTGTGAGTGCTTTGGATTCCCTGAAATGCTCTGAAGATTTAGTAGACGTTACGTTAACTTGTGAAGGCAGAAATATCAAGGCCCATAAAGTAATACTGTCAGCTTGCAGCCCGTACTTTAGGAATGTGTTCAAGGTGAATGACTTGGGGCAGTATAACCTTCACGTTTATAGTGACAACAGTAATAACTGGAAGATATTACCAAATTTTGATTGTAACTGTTATTTGTATACAATGTTTACATATAATTTTTTATTTCAGGAAAACCCATGTCAACACCCAGTCATAATATTAAAAGATGTATCAGCAGATGATATTCTAAGTTTGTTGTCTTATATGTATCAGGGAGAAGTTTTTATTGAGGAAAGTAAATTGTCATCATTTTTACACACCGCGGCTTTGCTGCAAGTTAAGGGCTTAACAGGAGTAACACAACAGGTGAGATAGTAAGGAGTCAAATGAGAGTATTATTCAATTTTATCCTTACCTTTATTGTTATTTATTACTCTAATTTTGTACCATTATTTTAAATTTGCTTCACCATTCTATAATAATGTATTATTATTTTTTTAGAGTGAAAATTTTTTTTCAACCAGTGCTACAAATAAATTGTATACTCAGCTAACAATATCTTCGAAGCCACAGTTCAGTGTTACTCACAAAGAAACTAAAATGCCAGCCTTGAAGAAAAGAAGAAGCAGTACTTCAGATAAACCTAACGATATGCCTTTCGGAGATTCCCAAAAGAAAACAAAAATTGTAGAGACAAGTGAGATACATTCAAAAAATAATGGACCCCAAATCAAAGATAACTCATTGTTGGTAGAAAACCATATTGAGAAGAGGATTGAATCTAAAACTGAACAATTGGTTACAGCTAATGGAAAGAATGTAAGCAAAGTTTGTATAATACAGTTCAATAATTGAAAATATTTTTAAGGCTTCTCAGTGTTGTTAAAGACACACTAACTACTTGTCTTTTATAACCTATATAAGTGCATTAAGCTTATTTATTTGAGGTCATAATGGCACAGCAACACAGCATCTGACTGTAAATTTGACAGTTGTTGGTTTAATTCCTATTCAGGGATTTTTTTACATTATACCTAGTTATATCTTGAATATTATGCAGGTGTGAAGAACAGAGTGACTTAACACTATTTTCTCTCTGCCTACCCTCCTTTATACAAGATACAATGAAGCAAAAAAAAAGAAAGTTTACTTAACATATAATCTTAATGCAGGTCAATGTGCAAGATGACATTCCAATTACAATTAAAACAGAATGGGAAGGAAATGTTTCACCGGTGACCAATCAAATACTTAATTCAGAAAATGATGACAGTCTTCCAGATTATGAAAATAGTATGCTTGCCAGGTCTTTAATCTCAGGTAAAGTTATCAATAAATAATTTAAAATGTAAATATTAAATAATAGGTACCTTAAAGAATACTCCGATGGCCCTTATTGCACAGAGCTTAATAATTTATCACAAGACAGGTAATCAAATCAACAACAGTTGCAGTAAATCCAACAGTTGTTAGTTTGATCCCACTCTAGATAAATTATTTTATAGTTCTATTTCATTGCTTTAGTAATAAGATAAAGCACTTCTTTAAGATCTGTCACTGAACTTACAATGCCCAAAACAAATTATCAGAAAGTAGGGAATAGAGTGGTTTCTTACTAGGTGTCCTCTACTGCATATGCAGAGTACAGCATGAAACTTGAAAAAAATATAGAAATATTATCCGTTGTGGATGCCATGCAAATGTGATGATTGTGGGTTTCATTCCCAACTTCCCACTTGAGATAATCAATCTTTAATACTTTTATTTGTTCATTATGGTAATGAGGCAAAGCATAGCAAAATGGAAGTGTCTTTATGGGAACAAAGTGTCCTAACGCTAGGTTCTCACATAGATTCTGCCTGCTTACAATAAAGTAAGATGGTTTGTGCAACACACAGCATGAAGCTAAAAAACTTATATATATGTATTATAAAAAATTGTCTAATTTACTTTTTATAATCCAAAGCTTAGTAATAAGTAAATAAGTATATAGACTACACATTATTAATTAACCAACCTAGTCTAAGTAAGTTGTTACATAGGACATGTTATGAAAGTATTTCTTATATAATTTTATATTTTGTAGGAATCAATCCTTCAAAGAGCGATATATGTGCCAATACAGTGAAAAAAGTGTCAAACATACCAGATATACAAACAGTTCACCGTCATAAAGAATCTAGCATGGATTCAACTAATTTACCAACTTTGGTTAAAAGCCCAATTAAAACAAATGAAGATTCACTAGTAAAATCAGAAAAACCCTCTCCAAAATCTGATGTGGAATACGAGCCAGAAATTTTACTATCGGAGCAACAAGATGGTGGGGAATCAGATTATGGCCAAGAGCAATCACAAGCTCTGTTGTTGCTAGCGGGAATGTCAACAGTTCCAGTGCTTGCCGGAACATCTCAAAGTGTTGGTCATCAATCGAACCATGCCGCCATATGCGGGGATTGCCCGCACTGCGGCATGAAATATTCCAACCAATCAGCTTTAAAGTACCATGTGAGGTTAATGCACTCAGATCTGACTAACAGACTTTGTTGCTACCTCTGTCCAAGGTCGTTCACCATGAGGGAAACATTTAAAGAGCACATGTGGACTAGCCACGGTCAGCGCAATTAGTAAGTGCCTTACATTTACATTTTGTGCCTTAATATTATATAAAATTTTATACCATTAGTATAAGTAAACAAAAAAATATTGTCAAATATATTTTATAGTGGGACCGTCGTGGCGCAGAACTGCGTTTTATAAATGTGACGATTATTAATTCGACTCCCGCTTGGGGGATTGAATTATTATGATTTCCTTGCTTTGCTCACGAAACGCTGCGTTGAGTTCCGCCACTCGACACGTAATATCTCGAAAATTGGGCAACATATGGGAAATGGGGTGCCTTAATTCTACTTTCCCTCTACCTATCCTAATATGAAGCAAAAAAAAATATTTAATACAGTACATATTATACTAACAGATACTATAACTACTAACAGTTTTATGTTGCAAGATCTCTCCAAATAGATGTTATGTGTGATAAAAAATGGGAAATATGGAGCTAATATAAAGAAACAAAATGGTGCTCCTGATCTTAATGTATAATAACTTTAATGTAGAACAAAAATAATGAGAAGTTTTAGTCTACTATATTAGTAGAAACAAAAAATATTATTTATAAGGAATTATACATTTTATAGATTTTTGATAAGAATTGTTAAATGTGAGGTAATGTTGCCAGAATCCATCACAATTTCCATACAATATTTCATTTTCATTGTGTCTTAATATTTTTTCGATATAATAAAATTGATTAATACCTAATAAAGAACCTGACAACATTGCCCAACATATTTATTCGAATATTATGAAAATAAAATTTATTTTATACATAAAAAAGTAGGCTATAAGCTAAAAATATTCCTTTATTAATTTTTTTTTCTTATTTAAGATCTTCCAAACAAAGAAAATATTTATATACAGCATTTCAATAAAATAGTTCATAATTTTTGAGATTCTACAAGTACAAGAAACAAATCTCAGTATTAAGAATCACAGATTATTTATAAAATATTTAGAAGAGTGGTCAAAATATAAAAAAAAATTATAATATATTTTTATAATACAAACAGTATTTTAAAATCGATTTAGTGATGATATTTCATATTATGATATTACAATTTTGGTAAATTGTGCCAAAATTTTAGTTAAGTGCTTACGTATGACTATTTATAGTTTATAGTTACCAAGTTTTGTTATATAGGTTTGCCGTTTGAAATTTGTATGTAAGAGGAAGACAGACGTGCTGCCATGCTTTTTTTTATATTCCTTATTTGTCATAAGAACTGCTTTAAACATTTGATTTATAAAATATGTCGATGACAAAAATAAACAAATAAATAGTTGTTCTGATTTCAATTAAAGACTAATTTAGGCCTATTTGGAAATTGATTAAATTCAAGTAATTTTGCATGTCATTGTCGATTTAATAACTTTAAAAAAACGTATTTTATTAATTTTGTTAGATCTGTTATCATTTATATTTCTTAGGTCTTTCATATATATATTAAAATGTGAAATGACACCTTTTATTTATTCTTTATTGTTACCAGCTATAGTATATTTTATGATATATTTTAATGATACAAAACTGTTTTGATATAGTCGAGTTGTCAAACTATTGACACATATATGTATAATTTTTATACATTTTATAATCTATGACACATGTTAATGTGTACGAGCCATTAGTGAAATGAAACAATAAATTATTAAAAATTATTAGAATTTAAGCTAAAATTTAATATATATTTAGTAGGTAATTTTATATTTACGTTAGAATATATTGTTGAATGTTTTATTCGAAAATTTTACAAGGTTTATTACATTTTAAATTATGTTACAAATAAAAGATGCTTTTTAAATGAAATTTGTTTCAATTATTTGTTTGAGGGATTTTATTGAAGGAAATTAAAAATGATATTCATAAAAATATCATTACAGTTTAATGGAGTCAAAAGAAAAACATTTATAGACTAAGTTAAATTTTCATAACGTTTTCGACTTCAAATATAAGGATAGTATATAGTTTATATTGGATTACGAGTTATAACTAATTTTATGTTTATTGAAGAGTAAAACATATGTTTATATTTATAATATGTAATTTCTGTTTATACCACATTTGGGATTAATGGATACGTGGAGGTATGTGGAGGGAATAAAATAAATATTAGGGCTGCTGTGTGCTAGATACAGCGTTAAACTGATAGATTTTTTTATTTGGGTTAAATTAAGCAACTTCTCAGGATCATAATGTAATTATTAATTACCCTCGTATTTTTCTATTTAAATACTTTATATGGCGTTAATAGAAAAATACGAGGTTCTTTCTAAATATTTTTTTTTGGAAATAACTGGACACAACATTTTTTTTTTAATAAGCAAATTCTTTCAAAAACTTTCAAGGGCTGCAGCGAAAAAAAAATTGGTGATTGTTTTCTCCCAAGTAATTTTAAAAATGTACTCGAATCATGTAACAGTAAAACAATTTTGTTAATGTGTAAATTGACTAATGCACTTGACAATGACAACCACCACCGGTTAATATTAACTTTCACACGCTGTGGAAAGAATATTTATTCAAAAGTCATTTTGTTGTACCTTCTATTTTAAGAACTTCATATGTATAAACATATGCAACTTTTAGTACTTATTTCTTATAAGTACTAAAAGTTTCATTTAGATAGCATAACGAAATAATCTTAAAATGTACTTGAATCAAAATGCAGTAAAATAACGTATTTCTTCCTTGTAAAATGACCTACTTTAAACGATTTTAATGATCTTTCCGAAAAAGTTTTTAAAAGAAATTGCTTTTTAAAAAAATATTTTTGTGTCCATGTTATTTCCAAGATTTATAAACCGATACTTTTCAAATATTACATTATATAAAAAAAAATCCTCAACATTGCTCAATAGTGCCTAGTATACCAGTGCAGACTCAACAGTCGGGCTGTATTTGCCAATTTTCTTCAAGAATTTGATTTTTTCCAAAAAACAACAATTCTTAAATATCTGCCGAACGACTCAAAATCGGCTTACATACATGGAGGGTGAAATGGATAGGTATTGAGGTCCTGTATCCGTAGGCCACCGTTGATCCGTCGATCGCGTCATCCTGTATATATATATTTTTATAATCAGCCATACTATTTATTGTACTTTACAATTTATAAAGAGTAGCAAATATTTTGCCAAATATTTGGTTTTACAAAGAACTTACGCCTTTTCTACATTTTATATATACAAAAAATTGGTTTCATGCCAGCAACATAATTTAACCTGAGGCGAAGACATTGATATTTCGTTATACCTATCTATTGTTGAATATTTACTTACAAAGTCCACTCAAAATATAAAATACTTTTTCAAATGATGGCCATTAAAATATAAGGACAATACTCTTTGAGTTCGAAATTATTCATATATTTATTAAAATATTAAATACTATTGGATATATTTTTTTTTTTTTTTTTTTTTTTTTTTTTTAATTTAATGGCCTGATTTTGCGATGACAGACGCAAAATAATCTGCCAGTGTCACGTATAGTAGAAAAAACACGAATGATATGAAGCAGTAAATTTATTGGATATATTTAACATAATACAATTAGCATTTTAACTATGAAATAAGAGACGTGTCGTTTGTCACATGTGTCAGTGCACATATGTATGTAGGTTTTCAACATATCTCCTTGAAGCCTATTTTCTTTGTAGAATATTTTTATGAATGTATGCATATAATAATAAATTTATTGAGACCAGCCGTGGCGCAGGAACACAAGTGCGCGAGTGTATAGGCAATAGGCTGTGGGTTCGATCCCTACTCGAACTACCGTCATATTGTATCGGGGTGGTCAGAGAGAGCGTAGCGCCAAACGCTACGGTCTCTTCATACCTCTTTCCCCACGTCGACTGTCACCAGCCTCTTCATAAATGCCTTGCGGGAGGTTGTCATGCTTCTGTTGATGCAATGATCACTGGCATCATCTGCGTTCAGCAGGCAATTTACACTCAAGTCACCTACTTTCATTTCCATATCACTTTGTTTCAATCTTTGGAGACAGCTGTCCAAATATAAATTGAACCCCACTTGAGGAAGTGAAATATTTAATATTTTCATTTCCTCGTTCTGGTAACGAGGCAAAGCGCGGCGTTAAGTTTCGCCACCCAACACGCAATGCTTTCAGATTCGGTGGAAAGTGGGGAACAGGTTAGCTTAACAAGGTTCCCAGGTTTCTCTGCAATATAATAATTGGCTGCTTTATAAGGGATGTAAACTCATTTCCATATAGGTATAAATAATAAAATTATAAAACATATTGAAATAACAAAGCGAGAGTTCCCCTGAGAAAACATTTTAATTGCTACGTTTATTTTACGTTAATTACATAAATGTACATACTCGTATATACTATATAAATATATAGTAATATGAATAATTAGCTTTTCCACGTACCTCGGAGTGCGAGGTATCGTTACAAAGTTCTTTAAAAATTAAGTGGAGCTTTTATGTAAACGCTGAGTTTTCGAAACGTCGCGTCGAGCTTCGAAGTTATCCGCAATTTGTCCCTTGCTATTTTTGAATGGGGTTGAAAAATAAATTCGTAAATTATCGTTGAAGTTGATTTTGTTTAAGTATTTTCGCGACTGGTTGTGGGTTCGATCGCCTCTCGAGGAAATGAAATATTAATTAAAATGTTCTATAAAGCCCGGCGTTGAGTTTCGCAACTCAACACGCAATGCCTCGAGAATTCAGTGAAAATTGGGGAACGGAGTATCTTAACACAAAGTTCCCTCTATCTTCTCTGCTCTGTGCAACGCGAAGCTGAATTATTTATTTATTTTATTTTTTAAGAAAAAAACTACGAAATAAATAGTATATCTACCTACAGCATTATAAGTCGGTTAAAAAAATACCATCAAAACTACGCCCATAAGAAACAAAAACTAAAAAACAAAAAAAACAATTTATTTCGTTCAATAACTGAACTAATTCAATAGTTATTTTCAGGGACTCATTAAAACGTAATTTTATTTAGATCAGTCTGTGGGTAATGGGTAATTTAAAAAGTCTAATAAAAATATTGGTAATTTCTTTGTTATTTTTTTTAATTACTTTATTTTCTATTTTTCCTGCGGAATACAGGATGAACCGTGACATTTAGATAGTTAAAATTTCCAGAGATTATGTATTTCTGTTGCGACTATAACAACAAATACAAAAAAATAACATAAATATTTAAAGGGGCTCCCATACAACGAACGTGATTTTTTTACAGCTCTCATAAACGAAAGAAAATGAAAATGATTCGTCACCTTTACTCAATCTACATAATCATTTAATATACATATATTTCTGTAACAAATATACCTATAGTATTAAGTATCTAGCTATATGATCCACGTATGTATCAATCAATAGCGCCTAAAAGCTTCAAGATACAAATTAATGACAGAAAGTGATTCATTAGATACGTGAGCTTGCTATAAGTTGTTGTAAGTAACAACTAGTAATATTAATAACTATAGCTGATAAATTAAAAATCGCAAAAATCAAAAAGATAGTTTGCCTAATATATATTATTAGAATCTATACAATTCAATCATCTATTCAAATTATAGATCTACGAGTATGTATGATTGTATAATGATGAATTTGATGATGAATTTATGTTGGGCCTAGATTAAAGTAGAATAGCACTGGGTCGTAATATCTTTTTTTTAAAGTCACGCTGTATTACGTGTATAGCAATGTAGGCCGAGGAAATCTAGTATTCCGACACTCTGTTCTTTACTTTCTGCCGAATTTTTAAGGTATTGCATTCGAGTAGCGGAGCCCATCGCCGCGCTTTATTTTATTACCATAGGGAAGAAATGAAAATATTAAATATTTCCTTTTCTCGAGAGGAAATCGTCACCCACAACCGTCGCGCTTACAGTCACATGCTTGTGCTGAGGCACGACGGCTACATTCAATATCAATAATATACAAATAATTTCATCAAAATTTATTTCGTACATTATTTAAATGGGCAAACTTTCTACTTGGCACATCATTGTCTTTATTAAGTATAAATTTAAAGATGATGGTTTTCCTGAAGCAAGTCTACGTTAAAATTTACACCGTAGCAGCACTTGTTCGGAGTCACACTAGAAGGGCGTTAAGGTTACATCTGTCTACCGCGCTAGGGGAAGCTGAGTAGATAAGAAGAAGTACATAGGTATATACGGTCGTAGCCATATAAGTAACATATATATATTTGAGATAGACGGCTCAATACATTAAATGATATAACTAGGTTTATTGGAGACGTCTATTTTTGGAAGTGATTGATACATTTGTATGTGCCCTGAAAAATATATTTATTATATATTTATTGGTTGTTTTATTTAGTTTTCCTATTCTAAATTATAAATTTGACCAATTTGACTATCATATGAAAATATAATTAGTTTATGTTGCGCTTTTAAGTTGTTGTAAATGTAAGTACATCTACTGCACGTGTGCTAGTAGGTACTACTAAATATGATGAAAAATAAAAATGTGATGGTGGAAATATGTATATAAAATGAAGTTTATTGAATTTTATATAAAATGAAGTGATAATTTATTAATATTTTATATTTTTTTGCAGATAAGGGTTTTATACTTATATTAGAAATACTAATCTACAATTTATGATTATTTTTATTTAATATTTTACTCAAATATAGCATTAAGTCCGTAAAAAAATAATTTATCTATTTAAGGACAAATTTATTCTAATCTGAATTTATTTATGTATAAAAAATTTAAGCTAAAATATAAAATAATATCAAAAGTCCTTCGTGCATTCCTGCAGGTGACATTAAAATGACCTTCGTTTTATAAATTTAAACTGTTCATGAAGTTTGTTCTACAATGAATGTATGCGTAAAAATAATAGAAATTATTAAGTATCACTGATTTATAGTGTTGTTACATTAACATAACTCGTAAATATTATTTTTTCATCAAATGAAATTTAAAAAAAAACATAAATAAAAACGCTACTGATGTATAATGAATTGTATTATAACATAATAATAATATATACCGAAATTATCCCACCCCAATATCAAGACGTAAATAAGAATCTCAAACGCCTGTGTGAAAGTATAGTGATGTACGAAGTGTAGATAGCTTGGATATATGTGAAGGCGTTCGAGGAAGCCCCTTAATGCGGAGACAGCTCCGTTGGGACGCTATTGATCGTCATCCGCCGTCAGTGGCCGAGGCGCCCTATTGATTCGCCGCAATCTGCATGATAACCCGCGCCTGGCTTCTCCACGCTCCAACATATCATTAGGACACTTATCTGTTTACTTTGCCATCATATGCTTAAATATTTCGTTATATTTTGGAAAATAATAATATATTGACTAGCCATGTAAAAAAAAAAATAATTGAATTGGAAAATATTTACGATTTTTTAAAATATCATGTTATATTGGACATTCGATGCGTCTCAATTTATTTCTAAATTTTTTTATTTTTAAGCTTTGTTACATTGCTATTCAAGACTTGCTTCGTGGACATGCTTCGTGATAGTTTAAAAGGCGCGCGACAAATGCTACTTTTGTCGGTGCACAATTGTTTGGCGCGAAATCAAAATTCAAAACTGAAACGGGATTCGTGTGGACGTGCAACTTCAATACTTTATTATCAGCAATGCAACCGAACAGTATGTTCACTTCTAATAGCAGACTTTGCTTTAACTAGGTAACAAGAGAATCAATAGAAATGTTTATTGATCAACGACTGAAAGTGAGGCTGTGAACTATGTAGGTTGACAGTGTGTAGTATTATAGTTATATCTATATGGATATCCATGAAAATCTCTACTAAGAACATAAAAAAATATCCTTTATTTCCTCTTAGGATTAATTTAAAAATTTTATCGAGTCTTCTTTTGTTAATAATATTTATTAACTATATAGTTAAATATGTAAGTTTTTTTATAATTATTATATGTAATATAAGTATTGTGGAATATACATACATTTTAATTCAATGACATTATGTGTAATTTATATTCATTGTTAATTTGTTAATATATAGATATGTTTTCATTAGTGAAAGGTGTTCTTGTTGAAGGACGAAGGGTGGTGGCTGTTTCACCGCATAAATATATTTGCTATGTGGGTCACTGCCGCCTACGCGCAATTCGATAAAACTTTGCAACTTTGCGTTGTTACGTTGCGTATGTGTGTACAACGCAATGAAGTGCATATGTTTAACAATTTATGCAATATACAGTACTTAAAAAAACTTTCAAGTCCAAATTATTTTAATAATATTAAATAAGTTATCCATTAACATTTTGTTTTGTTATGCATAATTAAATAAAATGTATGTGAAATCAATGCAATCACAAAAAAAACAAACATGTTTGTTTTTAAACTTTTTAAAAAGTGAAATAAGAATATTAGTTGCGTTTAAAATATTCCGCAACTGTTTCTAAACTCTCAAAACTAATTTGTGAGCGACACGAGCGCAGTTGCGACATAAGGCCGCACACAGACCACAGGAGTGTCCTACCGAATGGAAAGAATGGCGAAAGTATGTACTAATTAATAGTGCAAAGTATTGATCAATTGTTTCACCATGGTTCTAAATATAAAATTTCGTGGAGGAAGACAAAGTTCGCGCGCAATACGGGCGCGGGCAGGTAGGGCGGGCGCGGGCACGCGGCGGCGGCGTATCGATTCCGCGACGCCTTCAGTCGGCGTCCGTCGAGCGCCGCGCTGCGCCGAGCCGCCGGCGAGCGGGCGTCGCCCCCCCGCCCCGCGCCGCGCCGCCCCGCCGCCGCCCGCCCCGGCCCGCGGCCCGCCGAGCCGGCAAACTCGACCGACCTCTTTTCGCTAGCTAACGTCGCACCCGCGTCCGTTTCCCGCCGCGAAACTGCACTCGATCTCTAGCCTACATTGACGAAACGAATCGAACTTTACTGACGTTCTCACTGTTTACAATTGTTTTTATTTTAAAGGGAGTTCGGAGGTCGTCGGCGTAGGACTTTTTGGGAGGGTTGTTTATTTTTGTAATGCATTCAGAGAGCAAAATAAGGTAGGATAAGAGAGCGCACGAGTGCGATGCGTGCGAGTGCGCGTGGTTGCGGACGAGCATGGCCGGACGCGCTGCCGGCTGCGTAGGCGCAGGCAGGCATGGACTGCTGCAACTACGGCGAGTATCGCGGGTACGGCGCGGGAGGGGGCGCGGGCGGGGGCGCGCCGGCCGCCTGGGACGGCTACGGCTACGCGCCGCTGCCCTACGCGCCCTACGCGCACGCCTACTACCCGCCGCACGCGCACGACCCCTACGCGCGCTACTACCGCTACGACTACCCACACCACGTGCACCACAGTGACCATGCCATGCCTATGGGTTGGTAAACGTATATTTTATATGTAATTGTTAATGTAACTTAAAAAATACTAAAGTAATAATACTAAGTGAGTTTCACATAAATATATATAGAATAAAATAATAATTATTAAAACATTAAATTCATTAACAATTGTTATAAATTTTGTTATTTTTTTTAGATAATAAAATTATTTATTATTTTGAATATAAAAAAATAAAATACTGAACGTATTCTATTTTTATATTATTTTATATTATATTGTATAGTTACAATAAGTTCATATTTTAACACCGCGTGGTAGCGGTTGTGGTTTGACTGTAAACATTTTTAAACGACGAACACGCTGTCATTTGCAGTGATTGTTATTTGCAGTGATAGTGACGTGGGACTTATTAGGAAATTTCAATAAATCTATGACATATAGCGCATTACCGACACAGTAATTGTTATTTGAATTCGTATATAAATTTTAATTTATATTTATTATTTTTGTTTGAAATATAATTTTTCTTTTATAAATAAAACAAATTCAAATATTATTTGAATTTTAGTTCTAATCATTTTTCTGCAGGAAAAATTTGAAAGTGTGATATAATGATAAATAAAAATGTAAAAGATAATTAAAAAATGATTCAAATAAATTCAAATCTCGCACATTTATAAACTAATCGTAAAAGCTATACGAAGACAGTAAATTGAAAATTCAAATTAAATTAATTTTATATTTTCATGACCCACTCGAGTCGTCTACTTTTACTTGTAAATGACAAAAAAATGTACATGAGTTATACATATTTGTGTTGTGTGTAATCATCGAGTGCCAAAGTTTGTTTACCAATATACGGAAGATTGGAATCCGCACGCGTGGCGCGGCGACATTCTGAACAATGAAGAATGAACTAAGAATTAATGTTTACGTTGGGCGGACTTCTCGCCGCGCGACGTCTGCCTCACGTGTCGATGGCGCGGGGCGGAGGGCGGCGGTGAGGCGGAGGGCGGATGGCGGGCGCGCTACAGGTGGTCCCCCGCAACCCGCGCGGGATTGATTGCCCGCACGGCGCACAGCCACTCTACATATTGACCGGGGCGCTAACACCCGCGTCGTTTCTCGCTATGAACTTTACAGGCTACGCGAATGCGACTGCGTCCGTGTTAGACACTGTGCAACACGACCACATACACTAGTGACTACTGAAACTTACACCTCACACTTATATCTCAAGTTACGTCACACATTTCACTCCTTGACGTATTCGTCATTATTGTCTCTCATTATACACGATGTAGACAATGAGTACTTTTTTTTAGCGTCACGCTGTATCCCGCAGGCGAAGGGAACTTAGTGTCAAGACACTTCGTTCCTCATTTTTAATTCAAATATTTTTTATTCCTTTTCAAATTTTATCATAAAATATGTCATTTGACTCAAACATTTAAGTATTACGTCTGTCGCATAAATAAATGAATATGTAAATAGTATTCTAAGTCACGCGATTAAGCGCGAGCTTGGCAGTGAGCAATTTGTATTTAAATTTTTATCATTTACATTAGGGATGTCTTAGAAAAGAAAATGTGAATAGGGCGCAAGAGTTATTAAATCAGTGATGGAAAAGTTATAATTTAAGTAGAATGCTTGTCGTGACGCAGGGGCACAAGAGGCACTCTAACCACAGAGCCACACGACTGGTTGTGGGTTTGATCCCCACTCGAGGAAATTAAATATTAAATATTTTAATTTTTTCGCTCTGATGTCGAGGCGAAGCGCTTCTCTGCGTTTCTCCACTGGAATAGAGTGTTTTAACACTAGGCTACCTCTGCATTCACTTTAGTGTACGGTTCAGCGTGAAGCTGAAAAAAAATATTATTAAGGTAGAATGCACGTGTCGAAATTGTACAGATACGTAGAATGAGTAGGAGGACGAAATTATACTATGTAAATATTTTCTTGAATGTATTCGTATGACATGCGCAGATAACTTTATGGAATTGAATGAATGAATGACTGGTTGTTAGGATTAATTCCTGCTAAAACTAAGCAATAATAACAATTTATGAAGTTTATTAACTTATTTATAATTTATTTATAATAACAATTTATGAAGTAAATAAACTTAATAAACTTAATAAATTGTTATTATTGTTCAGTACAATAAGTACGAAATATTAAGAGTAGTTTTACAGATAAATTATTCTAAGTCAATTAATTCGTTTTTTTTTTAACTTCTTTATTCATTAATTCTTTATTCTCAAAAAAGTTTTTATTCATAGTATTTTTCTTTTTATAAAGAAATGTAATTAAACATTTTCGTTGAGTACTTTAGTCCATTACACTCCGTCTTGAAAATATAGTTATGTATATTTTTAGGTAAAACAGTTGTTCCTTACCTGAGTGTGATTCCACACTTAGGTAAAAAAAAAATATTAGAACGTATTAGAACCCGTGCCTCTTGAAAACCGTCCAAGAGGCGCGGGTTCAAATCCCGCTACGTTAAATTTTTATACGTTTTCTAAAAAAGTAAATGTATATATTGTAGTATTCGTAGTTTATCTGTACAAATAATAGCTACACACACATAATAAACACAAAATTTTATACATCATTTAATTAATAAATATAAAATTACTGAAAATGTGGTCGACAGTCAATTTATTTTTCGATTTCTTAAAGCATTAATTAAAATATAAAATAAACATTTATTGATACTAATACACTATTCAAAGAAATAGTAAAGATAAGAAAATAAATGATTATAGTAAATTCGTAATTGATCTGTCGTAGACTATGGCGCCTACGCGCTGAAGGAGGCGCGCACTCGGAGGGCCTTGGCACGACGGGAGCTACGCACGCATCCTGCGCATCTTCCTTTACCACATACGGTAACTTGCATTTTATATAGTATTTTAATTTATTTATATTGTTTTAACTTCACATTGTATTCTGCACACAGCTGGGGAGGGCTCTACCTTAACACTACTTTCCCTTTGGAATCGAGTGTAAGGTAGAGTTCCCCATTTTCGCCGAATTTTTTTTTTTTTAAATTAAATAAAATAAAAATTGCCTCGACACTAGAGCGAAGAAATGCAAATATTAAATATTTTCTCGAGTAGGAATAATAGATATATTTGTATAAAATTTTAAATCAAACAAATCATTAATCTTTAAACATTTGCGTTTGCATTTAAAAATAAAATATTTCTAAAAAAACCATATTATCTATTTACATATGCACCCGTATTGCTACAAAATCTTTATAAATGATATTTATTATTCTATTAAAAAATTAAAAAAATTAAATTGTTTTATAAATAATCAAAAACGACCAAATAATTCGTAAATTTTTATTGGAGAGACATAATCGTATTTGAAATTCTATTAAATTTGAGGCCACTCGTGCTGCAAGGGCACAAGTGCGTGACTGTAAACGCGACTGTTTGTGGGTTCGATCCTCACTCGAGGAAATGAAATATTTATTTAAATGTATATTTTCATTTCTTCGCTCGAGGCAGAGCGCGGCGTTGAGTTTCACCACTCAACATGCAACGCGTATTGAATTCGTCGAAAAATACGAAACGGAGTGTCTTAACACTAAGTTCTCTCTGCCTACTCTGCTGTGCCCAAAAATAGCGTGAAGCTGATTTAAAATTATATGGAAATCATCATTTAATATAAAAAAAAGTATACAACAACAAACCTAGCGTACTAGCTTAGCGTTTAGGTAATTATGGTTATACAACCGTAGAGCGTACGTAGCGGCAGGCTTGTTGCGGTTTACTGTGCTATTTATAGCTGTTTCTGTTTTATACCTTCATTATGTCTTTGTTACATTTCAATATTTGATTGTAGAGGAACATCTTATTTTTCATAAGATATATACATATGTTGTATTGTTGATAGTGTTAAATTTATATTGTAAATATGTTTCATTCATAGATTATTTTATGAATAAATTATGATTAAAACAATCATATGTCTTTGTACCATGTATAGTACATACATATATCGGGTGTAATGTAGCTATATACGAGATAGCGTTTAGTGATGAAGGGGTGGGGCGGCGCGGCACGATCGATGTCCGTCACTCCCTGCACTTCTGCGTTGCAGTGCTGCATCTGTCACATCTTGAAATTCCTACAACTTCTTAAGAACCCCTGGCATGTATTTCAATATTAAATTGATTTTACAGACTAAATTCTGTTTGTGTCAGTAATTTTCTTTAAACGTGAATGTATAGACAGAATCGTTTATTATTATATCATAATATAAACATTTCAATGTTTGTGTATAAACTTTATGTGATCTCTATAATAATAATATTTCTATGCTTAATGTTACAGAATATACAATATGGTTGGAAAATCTCATCTTAGCAATATCCAATTCAATAAAATATTCAATATAAACTTGTGTTCTGCCACCATTCAGGACAAACTAGATGTAACGATGAAACAAAACTTTTTAAGCGCGGCAAAAGTTTCATGTATATGATTATTATAACTTATCATAGCATATCTAACTTAAGCATTACCATCATCAATAGACACAAACGAGAATATTTTTTGCAATATTACATAAAATATATATATATATATATAAAAAATGTGCTTAAGCGTACCGAAGACAGTGAAAGGCAATATGTGAGCAATTAGATCTTGCATTGAACGTTGGAAACTAGTCATACGGTACATTAGAGTAGTGGCGGGAGATTTGCGGAGGCTAACTATCGAGCGGTAACCGGCGAGCGCGGCGCGAACCACGTGACTTATCGATCAGCGCGCCCACGACACTCGGAAAAATCAACCGCTGACAGCTTTCATGGGCCACCACCCCGCGCTCCCCCCGACCGCCCCCGCCCACACCCGCGCCCGCCCGCCGCCCTCATTAGCGCCTTTGTGCCGCGCTTGTCTCGTAATATAACACCGTTATAATACTACTTATAAACTACTTCCGGATTCCAAAATTTTCGTTTTTAAAAATGCCACTCACATGTTAAAATTCCGTCTGTGTGTGAATATTTTTGGTCCAATCTTAAAAAAAATATATATTTAATATACTTAATATAACGTAACGTAATATTATACATTACGAGGGACAGACGGAACTCTTTCACTAATTAAGTTAAGCCTGTCGAAATTATTGAATGATTATTTAACGTCATATATTTTCTATGAAGGTCATAAACTAGTAAACACTATAATACAATTGATATACGCTGATGACCATAAAGTTGAAGTGAAGTTTATAATTAACATCTGTTGGCATTCCTGATACAATTCCACGAGTCAATGACCGGCGCGCGCTCAAATATGATTTTAACTAAAGTTTTCTAAATACTTTCCAAACATTCGCCCTTGTACAGCTAAAAAGCGGAAACTGATTCATATTGTCGAGTTACGGACTTGAGATCAATTATTTGAAAGTGGACCCTAAAGAGCGACGCGTACGATTGACATCACAGAGAATAGTTACTATGGGGTAAACGAATGTGGACATTATAGAAACGGAGACTGTCCTCTGACACTGACCTATATATTCAGGATTGGACGTTCTCACCGCAACTATGCTTCATACACTATTAATTAAACGATTAATTCTATAACGTTTATAACTCACCTTTAGTGTTATTATCATAATATGTAATTAAAACACAAAATTAGCATTTGTTCATTGTGCATGAAGTAATTATAGAACACAGTTGTTCAACACCGATGATATCAACAAATATAATAAAATAAAATAATAATTTTATTTTATTATATTTGTTTTAAAATATACTATTTATCAGCTTCACGCTGTATCCCGCATAAAGCAGTGTAGACAGAGAAAACGTAGGTATAAGATACTTCGTTCCCTACTTTCCATCGAACTCTGGAGGCATTACGTGTTGACTGGTGGAACTCAACGCCGCGATTTGCCTCGCCACCAAAGCGAAGAAATGAAAATATGAATATAAATAAATATATCATTTCCTCGAGTGGGGATCGAACCCACAACCAGTCGAATTTTTAGTCACACTTTGTGCTTCTGCGCCACCACTGGCCTCATTAAAATATACATAAAGTAAAAAAGATTTATAATAAACTAAGAACATTTAAAGGACAAGTTTATAAAGTTAGCAACGTGCATTGATTGTGCCAAGTGAATGTTATCGATTGCTCGTTTATCGTCATCAGCCAGCTATGTAACGCGCCGTTTGCTTCACTCTACTAAATCGATACTCGCGAAACATTCTCTTCTTAGACCACGCTCTTTTAATGTTTGTTTATAGTTAACAAAAAATGTATAAACATGATATTTATTATCGTACATTTTTTAAAATTATACATACGTTCAGGAGATGTAAGAGTAAAATATTTAAAAAAATCCGAATTGATGTTAATAAATTGATTTGAGATGTTCTATGCTATTTCTATTTTTATTTAGCCTTGTTATCGATTATCTCCGATATTAAAGAAAAAAATAAATAAACTGAAATATATAAAAACAACGCAACATTTTATTTCTCACCAAAACAATTTTAAATAAATTTAAAACTCCGCACCTCTTGGATGATCAGCGCGTTTTTACCCGACAGCGCGACGTGGATGAGTGTAATGTGTTTACCAGCATCTATGCATGTACATATAGATGTATATATACATACATATACGTATGTATGTACGTACGTATGGGTGTTGCTATGTGACTTTGTAGAGAGCAAACTGGTTTTGATGCTTCTTCCGCCAATTGATTCAATTTAACTTTTCGAAAACACACGAAAATAATCAGAATTTACTACAATGAAAACCACAAAACGCTATGTCTATTGGTTCTTTGATTATGACGTTCCGAAAACACTATATTGTCAGAATATAAAAAAAATCGACTATGCCGTTCAATTCAACAATATTTTTAGGTTTACAACAATATTTTTAAATCCCTTTAGTATCTCTTTAGTATAGTATTTAACTTTAAGTAACAGTTTAGGATATATTGCGATTTAATATTTAATTAATAATCTCGGTTAGTTTAGTATATCGTCATTCTGCTCTTATTACGCGGGGATAGTAGCAGTTATTTATAATGAACTATTCTTTGTTTTTCCTATTTAGTTTTAAGCAGTCGGGTTTTTGGTTTTATGTATATTTTTTTCTATTTGTGTTGTTAGGTACAACTTTTGTTATTAACGTTTCACGATTTTTTGTTACAATTTCATATAGAAATGCTTCGACATAATAAAATATAAGAGACGTTCATTTAGTTTGGTTATTTTTAATGTATGTAAAGAGAGTTTTAACATAACTAAAAACATAAAAATTTATATAAACTATCCTTTTTTCAGCCACCCTTAGATTGTGGGATTAACGGTCGCAGTGCCGCATATTGCGATCCGCAGATGTGGTCTCCTTATCAGGTACTTCATAAGCAAAATTAATAAAAGTTTTTACTAAATAAAATTAATATTATATATTAATAAAGAAAATTTTACATATATTTTTATATATTATATTACAGATGGGCGTGATAGGAGGCGGCTGGAGCGGGCCTAATGCTATGAATGGTTCTTGGGCTTCTCGAAACATGTGCTCGCGAGAACGTTACGTATCTGATTGTCGTCTAATGAAGGCATGTATCTACAAATCATTTAAAGTAGCTTAGCAAAATCATTTTAAGCAATCATAAAATTTTCTTATATTCTGTGTTACAATTATTATTCTTGATGTACTTCTTGATATATTATATTTATTTTTAGGGGTCAATATATCCTCATAATCAAATATGTGCGCAAGATGGCAGGTCTACTCCGTACCCAACGTACGAAGAGTCACTTTATAACGGAGAAAATGGACAAAAACATGTCAACACCCCAGAGCTTCCGAGTCGAAATATAATCCCATCGGAGGCTATAAGATCGGTTCGTGAGCAGGTATATACAGAGCAGCGACGATCGCCCCCTGTAGAGAAACGACCTCCAGTAGTACCATTACCTGCTTTTCAGCAAGCTTTTGGTTCCACTGAGATAGGTAAGTTCGCTGAGGCCTTTAGTCGAGCGGAGGTCGTCCATGAAACCGAAGACTCTTCCGACAACTTTATGTTCGAATCGTTTCACGAATGGGATGGTCCGCCTGAGTTGCAGTGGACTTCACAGGCCACATCTCGCGAGATCAAATGTGAAGAAAATTTTTGAGGAATACTTTCCTCTTGCTAGTACTAATTTTAGGCGATTTCGCCTTTTAGGTAATTAGATAATTTTTAGTTCCACCACCACGTT
Organism: Heliconius sara; assembly: GCA_917862395.2. NCBI lineage: Eukaryota > Metazoa > Arthropoda > Insecta > Lepidoptera > Nymphalidae > Heliconius > Heliconius sara. Next base: position 6,199,396 of record OU860792.2, read on the forward strand.
GCCAAAATGAAGTAGCGATGTCGAAGATATCTCAATATCTTAGAACTAGGATGTGATACGATTTTTTTTAAATATACGATGTCAGCACTGACACCAGTAAAGTGGGGTGACTTTTAATGGATATACATATGATATAATATTATATATTAGAGAAATTTAGTTATTCCCTTTGACTAGTTTTAGAAAGACCTTAAAAGAAAGACATTAATAAATAATAAATAAACAGCAAATGGGGGTTCTAATGAGAACGAGTAGTAAAATAAAAAGAAATCATGTTTCAATGTGCCTTTAATTGGAGAGCCCGGCCGCAGCTCGCGTGGCGTCCCTCATCCCGAATCTGAATATTGATATCGATATCCTAATTACAATAGCAATTTTAGGGACCAACGTTTAGACAAATATACACGACCCTGTCGCGTTAACGACCTATACGCAATAAGCTCAACGAATACGGATATTCAGTCAGGGAGTTAAACGAAATTTATAAGAACCCTAGTCGAATGTTATAACAATATAGCGGACAAAACAATAAATTTGATTTTGATTTAAATAATATATTAAATTTTTATAAACTTATGCTATCATAATTTAAAAATTATGAAAAAGAAAACAAACTGAAAAAGATATATGCATTGTTTTAAATATAAAAAAAACATTTTTTTGTGGAATAAAGTGTAAAAAATATAAGGTTATAAAAAAAAAATTGTAGTTTACATTCAAACGTGTTATTTTTTTTTAATAATAGCTTAGAATTAATTATTAATGGGGTTAGAAAGACGCCGCGCGGTAACATAAAAAAAATTGAAATTATTAACGAGTAATGAAAGTCACGTAAGTATATTTAGGTAGTAAAATTTTTAAAGAGATTAATAATTATAAATAAGACAGCTTTTTGAAAAAAAATGCTAGGGTCCAATAAACTTGAAATAAATATGTATTTGCATAAAAAAAATGGCAAATTACAAACTTTTACTAACTACATTTAATTCGATAGATCAATCTGAAGCGTGCTGCAAGGACTCTTTGTGTTAAAAAGGACCTATTTATTTCAAATATAAGCTTTTTATATTGCTCATTGCAAAACATAATTTTTATATTTCCACTTGTTCATATTTCTATGTAGGTACCTGTTCTTAAATTTGAAAAAAATGTGGAATTATGATATTTTCTCATTTGATTATTACGAAATAGATTTGATTTACTTATATGTATATGTAGATATTACGAATAGTATTACTATTTTACTGTTACTAGTAAAGTATGAATTGATTTGAATGTATTTTGCAAGCGTCTTTTTAACAAATTCACTTCCATTGGTCTTCGTTATTAGGAAAGGAATCTATAATCACACCTGTCTGTATGTGAACCTCTTTCGAAAAATTCTGCAAAATTAAAGGAGTGCCTTATGTAATTATTATAATATGAAATTAGGTGGAAGAATTTTATTCTAGTCTAATTTGATGAAACACCATATAGTTAATAGCATAATGAAAACTCTTATAAACCGAGAATTTCATTAATGAGTAGATGTGATAATAAACTTATTTAAAAATTATTTAACATATACATGTAATAGCGTGCGTATTATTATATATTTAAAATATTATAAAATTTTGTCAAAATGTGGCTATCATAAATCACAATAGATATATACAAAGCCATTTGTTATATAAAGAGTTTCGTTTGTGTGAGTTTATAGATTTATGAGAATACCCTATACTTTTGTTGTACTGATTTATTTCTGAAACTTGTTGATTTCATGAAAAATTGGTAAGTGACAGTAGTAGTGACGTAGATAATAGTCAAAATTGAAGTTTAGTCAAGTCTCACCGTCTATTACTGTATCACACCTGACATCACTATTTTAGATCATATTCATCGGACATCATGGAATACTATTATAAAATAATAATATTTGTCTAGGATTGTATTATTTTCAATATGATCTGAAAAATTAATATTCCCTTAAGTCGATAATATGAAACATCAATTTAACGGAATATTATATTGAAGACATATCAATATATTTATATAAGACATACCCATAGTAAAATTAATAAATGTCCGGCGGGTTTGATTCTAATGACTGTTGTCATGTAAACAATTATTTTATTAATTGTTAAAAACTTTAAACCTACTATGAGTATTCGTAACTTTAAAACCTAAATCTCTCAGGTTCAAATATAAGCATGTGAATCGATCTGATACACAAAAAAAACAATATATAATATATCATCAAGAGTATTTGAGCCTGGGTGACACAGATCTTTAGTAGTTTATATTTGTTTAAATACAATAAAAATGTAGTCTGTGCCACATAATATAATGTATATACAATATACATCTTCTTAGATAGTCTTATTGTTATTTATTTAAGTTAGGAATTTATAATTTATACTGTAGAGAGTTGTACAGACCGTAATATAAAATATTTAAGTGTTTTACTTAATATAGAGCTTCCCGTTTGACTATCCTACAATTTTGTCTACCACCAGAGTTAGCTTTACCATTATTATAATTATTAACATTATACTTTCGTACGAATTTATTATTCCTTCGAATTATATTAGTATCGAGCTAGACTTAGCTTACTTATTGCTACGTTCCAATAATTGTTTGTGATCGTTCTGTATTTGTGACAGTAAAGTCGATGAATATATAAATAGTTCACGTTAACAGTACAAAGGATATCGGATATCGGACATCATTCCAATATTTATTGACTAATTTTTATATCATAGTTTTAGTTTTGTTCTGGAGAATAAATACTAAGAGGAATATACGATTAGTAATTTAAATTGAGAAAATCGACGCTAGAATGGAGGACGCCTAAAATCATAGTTAATTTTCATCAGAAAACTTAAGTAGAAGTATACATTGTTTTATTTATAATCATGAGGTTATTATTGTAAATATGTTTTGAATGTTTCATTCATATCAATTTAGAAATCCTGTTTTAATAGCAAAATGTAAGATTATAATTCCAAAGACACTTACGAGTTTAATTTATCGACGTCGATGTACAATTAAAATAAAACATTTTACTAAACCTTAATGTTGCTTTATTGATTACCAGAAAACCTCAATCTACATGTTTCTAATATATTAAAAAGATATTTTGGTATAAATATGTTATGACTGTTAAGGTATATTATATGTCTTAATTGAGTAAAAATTTTAATTTAAGCAAAAATATTAATATTTTTGCTTACATTATTAAAAAATATATATTTTTTTGTAGTTGCATAGTCTTAAGAGGAGTCGTCGTTCAATAAATTTCTGGTTCTTATTTGTTTATCCAGATTAAGCAGATTCCATTCAAACAACAGAAGATTTTTTATATGATACCTAATATTTTTAATTCATATATTAATTATAAGACCGTAGTGGCGCAGGGGCACAAACGTGCGACTGTAAACGCCACAGGTTCTGGTTTCGATTTGACTCCCCCAAGTGGGAATCGCAGCAATGACCGTGAACCGTGAATGAAATATTTAATATTTTTAATTTGCCTCGCTGATAACGAGGCAAAGCATTTCGCCACTGAATACGCAATACCTCAAGAATTCGACGAAAAGTGGGGAACAGAGTATCTTAACACTAGTATCTAAAATTTCTTCTGCTTTGTTATATGTTGGATATAGCGTGAACCTAAAAAACCAGAGACAATTTTAAGGAGACTTAAAAAGATTTCTTGCTTGTAGTACAATTTGTTTTAAAATTATTAATAATTATGATAAAATTGAAAGCGAATATTCGAATTAGTAATTTTTATTGAAAATTATGCTTATTTACTCGTAAATTATATGAAATTTATAAATAAATTCTAATATGTGCACGTCTGGAAAGGTATATTTTGGGTAAAATAAAACACCAACGATATACATTTTATATTTATTCATAAGCAATAAAAAGTAATTTCCATAATATGTGTCACAAAAAGAACTTATCGATACTTACAAAAACAACAGGAATGTATACATCAATTTACAATTAAATCGGAGAGTCACTAAAATCACGAGAACGGAGAAAATAATGAACACAATAAATATTTTGACAAACCACTGTCCGATGGCACATAACTGAATGCTAAAGTGACGTGCACTCGGCGTTCTCACAATACGTAAAGGCACTTTTAATTTAGGCATCTTAATAAAATGAACTTGTTAATTAACACATCAATCAAATCCTTTACCGGTATTTTCGACGCAGCGATAAGAAACGTAACTTTTGAACGTTTTTTCCAGATAAATCCATTTCCTTTTGGATATTTTAGGTTCAGTGTGCAATCTGAAGTAGTTTGGCAAAATGACGGGAAAGGTGATGATAGAACGGAAGCAGCAAACTATATAAGGTTAAATTATAAAAGTATAATAGGTACTTACAATAACATTAGTTACATTCGTATTTTACTTCAAAAGTCTTTCTAAATATTCATTCACTTTCCTACGTTACTCTCGAATGTCATTGAAGTATGAAATACAATCGCAATTAACGAGTTCATTCTTCATATCATTATTCACTCGTATTTGTTTATTCATTTTATTAATTATATTTTCTTAGTATAACAATATCTATAAATTGATTGTATAAGTTCGTAATTATTAAATTCGAATATTTTAACATATGTATATTAATAAACAGGTTTTATTTTAATTAATCACAAAAACAATTTTGGAACTGATACGTAAAATTTGAAATATGTGTAATGTGTTGTAATAATAATAAATAATTACAATATCTACATAGTATCGATACATAATATACAATAAATTTCAAAATGACTGTAAACTTTAATATATTTTTAAAACCATAATATAACTTTTAACTGAACGTCTCTGAAGTTGCAATGATATGTACTAACTTATAAGTGTTACAATACATTATTAAATTATTAATAATTAAATTTAAAAGGAAGCCAAAATCATCGTCATAATATTAACTCATGACATACTAAATAAATAAATACTGATAAATATGATTTTTGATAACTAAAACTTTTCAAAATATTAATTCCATATTGTTTTAAAATTCTAAATTATATTAATACTGTCAAAATGATAAAACATAAAACAAAAACCCAGTTCAGTTGTTAGTTTCATCATGGTTTTAAATAACTTCACAATTCAATAGCTATACATTAAACAAATAATTATATCTATTTCCCATTCGGTAAATCAATCCAACCGACTCATGGATACATGTTATATAATTCGCCTAGCCTATGATAGAAATTTCGAATTTGTTCACGAAGAGAAATAATTATCAAAACTACCTAGTGTATTTTTCCATAAGGTAAAGTGCATTTCAACTATAGGGTAGTAAGTGAATGCGATGCCGATGTGACGAAATGAAACGCAAATAGATTACAGCTAACTACTTTCACGATATACATATATTCAGTACTATGATAACAGTGAGTAGTAAAAAGCACGGGCGGGTACTACTAATACCCAGTTTGGCACAAATACAGTGTAGAAACCTCATATTATAGTCGTATTACTGTACTTAATATGTAATAGAAAGTAATTACAAAAGCTTTTGTGATCGTTCGGATGTTATACGGTTATATATGTATTTATATTTAAAAGTGTAGCATCGAACAAACAACACGAAACAGCAATCTTGGATTTTTTGCCGTCGTTTATTTATTTATATCGATGATCTGATTTAATTCCATAACTACATTTTCAAATATTAACATTAATCAAACAAAGATCTTCCAAAATAAATATAATAAAATGTTAAGTCTGTAATTTCAATTTCATTTGTTTTGATATTGTCATTTATTTTATGAGATTGGCTTAATTAAGTTTTATGTTAGATCTAACATGAATAAATAAAACTTAGCGACTATTAAAATGTAGGTTTTGATATTCGAATGAATGTTAACCTGATGTGAAACTGGTGCTACGTCGCACGCTCGCGGCCAAGTTCCGAATATCTGATAAAATACTAAAGGTACAAAACCGCCATAAGTATATTCTACTCAATGTTTCTTCCCGATCTAGGTATTTCACATGTCCATACCACATACGAACCTCGCACAGTCTTATTTTATATCAAATGTAAACATTTCGGAATATAAAAACTGTAAAATATTTGAGCATAAAATAAATTAAACTTAAAAGTAACTGAACAAATATGTCATATTTGAGCTTGACGTCCCGATTTTTTTTTACAAAATGATAACAGTGTTCATGTAATTTAAATATATGAATATATTTTTCTTAACAAACAAAAAGAATGTCATTTGTGGCGGAACCCATTTAACCTTCCTCTTACCACCATTGTTAAGTCGCGTGTCCCAATCGTACATAATATAATAGTATATATGTAGTACTAACTATTTATACTTGTATCTATTAATACGTACGCATCGGAATTAAATAATTTAATTAGAGCACATTTTATTTTATTAATGTGATAAAACCAATCGTTTTATAATTTATTTGATTATATCAATATTCAATATAATTTAATGCGATATATAGAGATCTTTTAAAAAAAAAGTAATGTTGTTTGTAGATGATCTAAAAATGGAACAGTAGCTTTTAAGACATTTTAAATATTGATCTTTCTTTTTTGATTTCTCACGTCGCGCTGATGTTTTCGAGAAAAGTAAGACAAATTATAACATTACCTAACAACTTATGAACTACTTACTTGAGACAGTCAAGTTAATGAAGTAATTCAATCAGTTACGAGAATGTATTTATGCACATTTATAATAAGTACGTGACACTACAAACAGCTTAACATGAGATAATTTATGTTATCATTGAAATTGAGGAAAAAGGGTTGAAAATGAGGAAGCGCGTTTTGGAAGTCCAAAGATATTACGACAACATTTCATTAATTGTGATGATATTTGTGAAAATGTTAAAAGTTCGAACGTTCAGTAGCAGATGATGTTAGTTCGTGGATGGGCAGTGGGCTAGTGGGCTAGTGGCGGTGGTCCGGCGCGAGCGACTTGCGGCTGGCAGAGAGGTGCGGCGCGCGGGGCGCGGGGCGCTGCGAGCGCGGCAGCGTGGTGGGCGCGGGCGGCGGCTCGCTCGCCACGTCGCGCGGTTTCCACACGGGCGACCCTACAACACACCAAACACCGAACTCTTTATCACTCCCGTCTCACGTCGCTACGTTCCGGATAATTTAGAGTCACTAAGCGCCAGGTACCGCGGCTCAAAGAGTTGAATGTTTGATGAATGTTGTCGACGTCGCCCCGTCTGCCAACGGCGAAGCGAAAAGAAATTGCAATCTCATCATAGAGTATTATGGAATCGACAGAATTCGACTTGTAGGAGAAACAAAGTTATGTGACCGTGGCGTTATACTATTGCAATTTCATTTCCGCTCGGGCCCCGTACGTAACGAAACGTTGTACACAAAGCATCTCACGCTGTGCCCTTCGAAGCGGCTAGTTACAGTTTCAGAGGTCAACATTGTCATCGAACATTCAAAATACTTCGGCGGCGTTACAACTATTGTAATTTAACATTAGTTTATAATTATTATATAGTGATACAATTTCACTGCTATGTCACGATTAAATATTTTTATTATATTAAACTAAGGTGCATCACGTACGTGAATAAATATTACGATGGGTTAGTTATCTTTCATCTATAGGCCATCAAACGAATGGGGTGCTAATCTAAATTTGCTATTTGCTAAGAAATTTGCTATTTTTATATATTTTTTCTTCTACTTTTATTATTAAGTTATTATGTCGATACTAAATTTTATAATTGTAGGTTATTTTGTTTATGGCTATCCTATTATAATATTTTTATTACGTTAATTGAAAATTACTTTTGTAATAGCATGCACATAGATTATATAATTATCGATTATAATTTTAATATATGTAGTAAGATATTTTTATTAATTACGTAAAATAGCTTTGCATAATTCACTTATTCATTTTTAACGTTCTATGATGTTGGAGGTGAAACGTACGAAGTTTCGACACAATGATAACGATAGTTAATAGATTAGTGGATAGTAAACTTAAATATTAATTGAGCAGGCACAGAATTAAATTATAGAAAAATAAATCATATCGAGTATAGTACAGGTATATCGAAATGGAAGACTTAAATGGTACAAATCCGTGGCAATTTACGTAATAATAATAACAACAATAGTAATATATGGTTTTTTTATAAGAATATAATAAGTGAAATAATTTATTAAAGATAGAAACTATGAAAAATTGATTAAGGATTATCATCAGTTCAAAACCACAGCCATTTATATGTAACACTTAGCACTTTGGAGTCTACAGTTAAGAGTTTTAGTTTAATATATTATGGATCCAATATACGTCTACATACATGTAATATAATACTACGAGTATAATATAGTCCCTAAACGGGGTTCACTGATTGAGTTATGTATTTGTATATAGTTATCGTTACGTATGTCGTATACGTAGATTGAACCTGCCGATCGTCTCACATCCCTCAGCCGATCACTTTCTACTATTAAATTAAATTAATTGGTGTCATCTACTTAGTACGTAGTGAGATAAACTATACTTAAAATAAATCTAATAATTTTAAAATTAACTATCTAATTTCTTAAAACAACTTCCTTACTTCGGCGTCTAATCAATTCCATATATGAATATTCCATACTTATAACTATCCTTACGATCGAGCAGTAGTCATTTTTATAATTTCCAATATTCATATCAGTCGTCAATCACTTTATTTGATATAAGCAGGTGTAAAATGTCTTTTTACATTATGAAAATATTAGTGCATTACAGTTTGTTATGCAATTGTCTATGTAGACCAATTTGGGGTGTCATAAAATTTATATTTTTATTAGTCCGGTTGTACAAATTAAATTGACATTCGAATATTACAGTAAAATTCCCTTTTATGATAAATTAAAGGATGTAATCGTTACAAAAATGTTTAAGTAGTATTATATAATCAAAAAAGAATCTAAATTTATACTACACAATTATTTTATAATGTAAATAGAGAGTTTACAAAAATTATAAGGTCTAAACGTGAATCTGATCAAAATCATTTCTTTGATAATGTCGAGAGGAAGGGCAATGTCCGCGCTCGTGTCCAGAGTCGTTGAGAGTCTCAATACTGCTACGATCGGATGATACGAGGATAGATTGAGACGTCAGAGACTTCCGACGAGATTTGGGCTGCTTGCCCTTCCCCTTATGCTAAGAAGTTTTACTTTGCTTTTTTCCTGAAAGGTAACATTCAACACAGGTGGGGTGTTCGATAGCTTTAGCGATAGATTCAGTGGACTTTGAAACAACAATACCCATTTTCATAGCTTTATCTTCAACCTTGGCTAATTGAGAATAATGGGTCATTCTGTCTAAAGAATTTGTGCCAAGTTTTGCTAATTTTTCACCACTTGATTTAGATGATCGACGACTCGTGTTTGGTGATTTACATGGAGATCGATCAAAGCTTGCTTGAGGAGTTCGCATTATACCCTTTTTAGGTGCAGGTTTTGGTGACCTAGACCTGTCTAGACTACTTTCTCTGGATTTCATAATACTTCCACGCGGTGACCTAGACCCATCGAAACTTTGTTGAGGCGAACGAGATTTGTCAATTGACCCGCGAGGGGACTTAGATTGATCGAAACTGCCTCGAGGTGATCGATGAAGCGTTTTATTGCCGTGCTTCAGGCTAGATTTATTAGGTGACTTACAAATAATGACTTTAGTAACGCGGTCTCTATCTGGTGAAATATGTTCTACAGATCTTATCGGTGACCGATCCCTGTTTATGTTGCTGCCACTGCCTGAACGGATTATTTTTATCTTTTTTTCCGACGATGATGAACTCTTCCTTTCTGGAGAAGATTTAAGTGATTGAGATCCTTGCTTACCTAATTCTTTGACCATCGTAGGTTGGTATTGAGTAGGTTGATGAGAAGATTGGATAAGCCGTGCTTGACTGCCGGTACTCCCAGCACTTAATGTCGATGTTGTACTGTAATATATACAAAATATACTTAAATGTGTACTCATTATGCTTATTCTTTAAGCGTTACAAATTAAATAATAATATCAGTACATGTTTAGGAGGATTAATTGTAGTAATTATATGTAAGTAATTGGTGCAAATTCTACTTATAATTAATACTAAATCAACTATTGTGTTGCTTAAACTGGATGAGTGGTACAACAAAAAGCATTCTTTGAGATGAGCGATACTAGCGACATATGTATGAGATACAAGCGAACCTACTTTGTAAGCAATTTGGAGCAAGTACGTCAGGCCCAATAGTGTAGGTGATGTCTGTGGTTAGCCCATACATATGTTAGTACCTGAGGGTGAGGTGGTTGGGAGTGCGGCCTAACCCTCGTTTGGCGGGCGGCGGCGGCGGAGGCTCGTCCTCGCCCTCCGACTTAGACCCTCCTTCAGACTTGTCCGTATCTGTGGTCGGCGGAGGAGCCGCCGGAAGTGGTCTCTTTACGATGTTTGCTGTTATACAAATACGAAAAATTATAATTGTTATTGTTTCATATTAAAGAGTATACCAAACTGGATGACGTTTACTATTTACTGATTCATTATAAGTCTAGAGTTTTTTTTGACAAGTAATAATAATTAATTGTCACTAGTAACGAGTGTCTTAATGGCATCTTCACGTCTAATTTTAATTAGAGACGATAACGGCGCACAGATTCTATTAGAAAATCAAAAAGATTAATTAAGAATACTCCATGATAGTTGACGGAGCTATCAAACACAAAAGCTTATTCTGAACCCTGTAATTATTTACATTTACACAAAGCATCACTACCTGCTGCGTCGCCTAGTGTTTTGCTCCTCTGTCTGAATGTAGTCTCGTCGGATGACAGCTCCGACATTTGCGGTGGTTCATCTGCATCTTGTGAGTTTTCGCGTGATAAGTCTCCAACCTGTTAATTGTGAATATATGAGAACAAAAAATTTATGTTTATAGATAATTTCGATTGTTAATTAATGATTGTGTGTTAGTAATCATTAAAGTGTATGATATACCTCAATGTTTCCAGCAGATAAACGTTGTCCAGTAGTTTTAGGCTTCTTTGTCTTCCCAAGAGTCTGAGATCCTTGCATGACCTGTACCTTTAATATATATTAATACACTGTATAACACGTTATATATTTGCAATAATTACGTAAACATATAAATAGTTTTGAAATTTTTATATAATAAATGTTCTTATTTCAGATTGACCCGGCTAACTGCAAGTCACCTAAGACCACATTATTTTATTTCACATTGCCCTCCAAGTTTGGAAAGTTACGTGGATCACAAAAAAGTTCTACGTCTAACTTTTTACCCGATAATGAGAAAAAGTTCCTTTACTGCAGCAATACTCGTAATTAAAATGTAGATATATTATATATATAACCTACTATTACTATAACTATTTGATACAGACCGAAACACATTAGTTCTACATTAGAAGTAGACTTATGTCTGATCTGTCTATTAACATATATTCCAGCTTTATGTTGTAGTCGGGTGGGTAGGGAACTTAGTGTTAAGACATTCCGTTCTCCAAATTTCGAAATAATTAAGGTTGAGTTGCGGAAATCTACATCGCACCCCCAGGTAGAAATCAATTGTAAACTGGCGTATTTACAGACAGAGAGCAAACATTAAAATTCACGATCGAGATCCTTCGCAGCGAGAGCAACTAAACAATTTGCAAGTGGTCAAAGCGGGACAGCCAGCCAGTGCGGATACCTGGTGCTTGGGTCGGTCGAGCGTGTGCGTGGCGTGCGCGGCGTGCGGCGCGTGCGGCGCGCGCGGCGGCGTGGGCGCCGGCCGCGAGCTCGGCAGCGACATGTTGCGGACCGACTCCCGAATGATCTGCCTGATCGTCTTCAAGAACGCGTTCCGGAAGTCCGCCGTGCTATTCGACATGTTAATTGTTACTCGATATAAAACTATTAATTAGTTTTATCTTAATTTTAAAAACATTTTTGCCAATTATGCACCTACTACTTTCTCTGTAATTTTTGAATTTAGAAAAATAAAGATACGTAATAATGATTATATTTCATCATATTGGTAAGTAACTTTCCCCTCGATTTAAATAAATTCCATGTTACCTGTTAGACAGCACATAAACTTTTTCCGATCGACGTTGAAGTTGACTGCGCAAGTGGATGAGTTCCCAGAGGAAGTGACTGTCCATATCTTTAGCTGACGAAGCTCGCACTTGTACTTCGGTTACGGGAATCAAAACTTGATATCTTATGATTTCTACTTCGTTGGAATTATTTTTCGATGACACTCCCTAAAATTGGATGTTCGATAGCTTACTAATGATGTTACTGATATTACTTACAACTAAAACATATTTCAATAATAAGACGCTCACCATTAACTTCTTCTTTTGTCTCAATCTTTCTTTACAGAGAAAGACAACGGCCGACTTAAAAACAAAGCACATAGCATGTAACTCGAGTCCTTTTTTAATTTTGCCTAAAAAGTCCGATATATTCAACCATTCTACACCTCCATAATACAACAAATCACCTGGAACGGTAAAGTAATTCGTTATATATATATATACGTAAATGACATAATATATTGACAGTGTTCGTATTTGATAATCATATACCCGGGCTAAGATCAATAGGTTGTTTGCAAGATTTCTGGTGTTGCCTAAATAAATGATCAAATATAGCACCATATTCTTCATGTATTCTTTGCATTTCATTAATGTGTTCCGCAACTTTTTCCATGCCTTTTAAAGCCTCTGCAAGTTTAAATTGTTATTGTTACAAATATTATATCTTGTAATAATAAATACTTCTCATTGAGTATTAATGGGTAAACACAATCCATAATTGGAGCTATAAGTAAAATAATAAAATACATTTAAATTGGAAGAGGCCAATCGTGGCGTAGGGGCACGAGCATGTGACTGTAGACGCGACAGGTATTGGGTTCGATCCCAGTCGAGGAAATAATATATTTAATATTTTCAGTTTTACGATCTGGTGTTGAGGCAACGCGTGGCGTTGAGTTCTTCAACTCGACGCGCATAGCCTTTAGAATTCTGCTAACTAATATGCTCTTGATTACTGATAACAAGTATATTTTATGATGCTCAAAAATAGTTACCTATTAAATGAAGATTTTCTTCAGAATTCACATCAGTTAAATTTCTTAACTGTTGGAGAAGTAACGGATATTTAAGAATTCTCTGAATTGGTTTGATTAAATATGACTCTAAGGTAGACGAATGTTGTTGTTTTGGATTACGTGCTGCAAGAAATTCTTGAAGCGCCTGATTGCCTTCGTCTGTTTATAATAAAAAAATATTGTAAGAATTAAATAAATTCTTCTTTATAAGAACTGTTATGATCACAGGAACTTACTTGGATGTAAGACTTTCTGTGCCTTACTATGGCTAGCGCAAAAGGAACTATATAATTTGAAATGGTTGACATAATAAAGGAAAGCGTTTCCAACGGCGAAGAGAACGTTCTAAAAAAGAGTTAATGAGAAATTAGTAAAGTAGATGACGAGCCAATATAATATATATATTTTTAATACACAACAAACTTCATATCATATTCACCTTGAATTGGTTTGAAAATTCGAAATGGTTGAAGTTAGGTTCAGCCTCGAGCGCTTCTTCTAAGTTTTGCAAGAATTGCCTTTGGAATGTTACAATCTCCTGAATGTTTCCAAACAGAGCGTTGATCTCGGCATTTGATAAAAAAGTTTCTTTCTTCAAGGGTTCCAGGTAGTTCTCCAATAAATTATTTAGATGCTGCAATTATCGGTAAAGCGTCACTAGAACTTAAATTCATTTGAACAATAGGTCCCAATGATAAATCAAATATTTTCGTTAGACTGACAGTTAGACAGTTACGCAGGTGTATTCGTAAAGTGATAAATTTCCTTCACAACTTTTCAGATGTATATTTTTTTGAGTGCTATAATTTTATAAATCATCTGCGTCCTCAATTTAGCTATAAATAACTCTAGATTTACGGTAGCTAAGGACATATTTTTCCTGTGAAAATATTTAAATCAACTTATGATATCAACATAAAATGCGATTTTGTAAACACTATTACAAGTTAGAGCAAATTGCTTCTAAACCTAATTCACGATGCCGTCCGCAACTTCGTTAAGTCACTCCGCATGCGGCGAGCAAGAAATATAATGACATTACTATCAATCCCAATTTATCCAATAAAAACGGCTGTTTCATATTTATAAGCCACATGACCATTTTTCCTATTATATTCTTTAATGTCGAACGAAGTATATATTTGTCTTAAGAAGAATAAATGATTTAGCTTATTTATTTTATAAAAATATATATATCTGACCTAGATTAAAAAATACAAAAGTGAAAATGTTCTTAAGTATCGGAGATTTCTCTTTATTTTTCAATTATGAAAAATCGAAATTTCAATTGGAAAAGTGAATTATCAATTTGTCAGAATTATTGGAATGCGGGGCAATCACCCGTCAAAATAATACACATAAATTTTGCACGGCATAGACCCTATCAAGTAATCGGCCGTGAAGGTTGTGTCGGATGGATATTACGATATCTTTCCACCACCTCAGATCTCTAGATACGTCCGTATACAAACGATCGGCCACCTTATTATCTTATCTACAGTAGAAAGTGTCCTCAATATCGAGTGTCGTAACACTTTGCAAGAGTCGTAAATGAGATACAGATCCTTTAAAAGATTAATATACATAGAATACACATTATTTGAAAGATTATGATTTAGTTTAGCTTTCAATTTAAGTAAATATACATAATACATATGTTGAAGTTGATGTTCATTAATTAAATTTGCAAAATTTAAAACATAATAATAAACTTATGTTGAGAGTTAAAATGAAAAAAAAAAATTTTTTTACAAATATTAATACATTATTTATCTCTTGAGATGTAACATAACTGAAAGTAAAATAGCATTACCCGTTCAGGGATTTCCGCTTATACTACAGCTGCAATTGTGAGGCAGCTAAAGTGACTCTAATCTCTTTATAATATTACATATAACGTACGTAGAATGTATTTCAAAAATATATTTGTTCGTAAAACGACGTATTTTGCTATACGTGTTGGTGTTGACGTCGAGAGCGTGACATACAAACCTTGACGTAGGCGCGTTCAGTGTCAACGAGCTCCATGAGGACCTTGCGCAGCTTGTCCGCGTCGGAGAGGTGCCTGGAGGGCGTGACGGCGGCGCTGGTGAGGCTGCCGGTGGGGCTGCCCCTGCGCGTGTCCGCCGGAGAGCGGCACCAGCCCGTCACCTGCTCCGCGCTCTGCCGCACACGCACACGCCCATACGTCTATTTATGCCCACGGACAACGGCTGTTATTGCTAAGCGAATGTCATGATCATTGGATGGAGGCGTCGCATGCACAGAGACAGCTTCAATACGGTCCAGTTACGGCTATATACATAAAACTCTAATGACATGATGAGTTTTTTTTAAGTAAAATATTAAATAGAATATATTTTCTCTGGTAATATAATTTTTATATTAATAAAAATAGAATTTAATAATCACCAATCATTTTGACTATTAAAACTTTCTATACAAGTTTATCTGGTCCATGAATGGAAGTTTAATTAACTAATAATTTAGAATAGGATTTCGTATTGAAGCGTGCGCTCTCAAGTAGTGAAGGGGAGACGGTACAAGATTGTTGAAACACCAAGTCAAGCGGGTGAAGGGTGCACGAGTGAGCAAAGAAGCATTTAAGTGAAGTCTTCCTTAATAAGCACCTTGAGGAGGTTCTCGATCTCGAAGGAGTTAGTTCGAGAGCTAACCTTCGGCGGGCCTGTGCTCGTCGCATCTCCGTGTGCATCCGGTTCAGGGCTGTACAGCTCTTTACCTAGGGTAAGGAAATTTATATATATATTCTTTATTGCACTATAAATAAAACAAACAAATAGAATAAAGTTACAGAAATGAGGTTAACAAAGGTGGACTTATCTCTAAAAGAGATTTCTTCCAGTCAACCTGTGGAAGTGGGTGAAAGAAACATATAGCGGGATGACAAAATTGTGCAATATTTGAAAAGATTTTTTTTTTAACATAAATATGATATATTAGAAAAAAAAATATACCTACATATACATACATACACACATACATAAATACATGATTACATATATACATACATACATACATACATACATACATATTATACATACAATACATTAATACTAATATAATTATGAAGTTGTTATATATGAACTAATAACGCGATCACTTTTATACATTTCTTAAAATATATTTAATGCAATGTTATAATACATGTAATCCTGTGTTTAAAATAAATACTCAATATGCTTTTATAAATATGTGTACGTAATAATATAAATTCCTTGAAAACTTCCTGACTTCATTATGCAATAATAAAATAATATGCAATTTTACTTTTGAATCATATTTACAATGTAAATATTGTTTTATTAATATGACAAAGTAAGCTAACATTACCACCAAAAAAAAATACTAAGCTGAACGTTAAGCCGCGCTTTATTGCCACACTCGTTTGGGTCTTCAAGTATCAAAGACAGCGGCGATGAAATATGAAATATAATGATTTATTCTGGTACTCTGATAACGCAGCAGATTTCAACGACAGCGAGCAAATTACAACTTTCATACCGAGTCCGCTTTATGATAAGAAGTGACACAATGAGTTTTTTGGTCGAGGTAAGTCAACATCAGGGGCAAGCAAATAGCCCAGGGAAAGGGTCGCGGCCTTTATTTGGAGGCCGCGGTGAATGCTTTTACTTTAAGTTTTGAATTTTCCGCAACCTATTTTGTACATATAAACACTATTTACATTGTTTTAGTTGTAATTTATCTTAGATAATCTTTAAAATATAACAAATATCTATTATATCTCGATTGCAACTAAACAACACAATAAATAAATCTAAAAGCGTTCTATCACAGTTAGCGTTCAAACAATTATTGTTTTGAACGTGAGATCAATCGAAACACGAAAATAAAACAAACGTAAATTTACCGTTCGCTACTAGAAATTCTCTATATCTATGGCAGCATCAAGTATCGTAAAACAACCGCCTCGCATGTCAGACCAATACGGCATTATAATAACCACTTGCGTTGCAAGCACTCCCTGAAATAAATCACAGCGACCGATTCAAGAGCGCAGCAATTTCGACCCACCGGTTCTAAATAATGACCACACGGCCACAATGATACCGATTTGGCGACACAAAGGGTTCCCATTTGTAATTAACTTTTGCAACAGAACGATGAAAGTACCTACCTACCCTACCTTGAAATGTTTTTATGATTCGTGCATATTTTTAGTACCGTATCTTCAATGCACAATTGGAAAAAAATACATAGCTGCGTCACGACCTCGAATTATTAATGTATTGTGAATAAGGGGAGCGTATTAAAAATGTCAACCAATTTTTATTTCAATTTCTTTTAACAACAATAGAACGTACTATTAATTTTGTAGATTATATTTTTGTTTTCAATGTTTTAAGATGTTAGCATTATTTTATTGAAAAGGATGCAAGCACAGGTGCCTACTTAAAAAAGTACTCAACGGCCTTTGATCGGTTGAATTCAAAAAGCTATATATTTTATTAGTTTCATCATGAATCGAAAACCTTACAATCAGCATAACTTTTGTAATTGGGTAGTAGGTAGCATTGGAAATCGATAACCGCAAATTGAAATGATGTTAATTGTAATACTCCGATATACTCACAACAATACTGGCTGACAGCCATAATATTGGAAGCTAATGAAATTTTGCTATAACACAACCGATGCCAAGTGTTACGTAGGCAAAAAATGAAATTGCTTATTTAGTAGCTATAGTGTGGGAGATATACCTACATAAAGAATATATAATACATAATGCAGATTTTTTTTTTGTTAAAGGTTGAAAGGTAAAAATTTACTCAAATAATAAATGAATACTCAAATAATTAAGTCAGATATTGACATTCAAAGTATGGAAATTTATTTATGAATACAGTATTGAAATTAATTAATTATATATATTATTTTAGCTTCACGCTGTATCCCAGAGAAGGCAGAGGGAATCTAGGAACCTAGTGTTAAGATATTCCGTTCCCTATTAAGACTCTCCGTTCTTCCCGTTCCGATGAATTTTGCAGGTGAATAAACCCCCAACCTGCCGCGTTTACACGCACACACTTATGTACCTGCGCCACGACTGGCCTTTATTAAATTTATAAATTATTTTGATTTGTTAATATTTCTCATAATAAAAAAAAAAACAAATTCAATTATAAAGCTAGTGAGGCCAGTCGTGGCGCAGTGGCACAAAGTGTGACTATAAAATCGACTGGTCGTGGGTTCCATCCCCACTCGAGGAGGTGAAATATTTACTTAAATTTATATTTCCATTTTTTCGCTCTGGTGTCGAAGCGAAGCGCGGCGTTGAGTTCTGCCACTCAACCCGCAATACCTCCAAAATTCGGCAGAAAGTGGGGAACGGAGTGTCTTAACACTAGGTTCCCTCTGCCTACCCTGTTGTGTGCGGGATACAGCGTGAAGCTAATTTAAAATTATATAAAGCTCATATTTAAAAAGCATATAAAAATATGTCCAACGTAATTGTCATAGAGGGGAAAATTGATGCGGCATCCAAGTGTTTAAGCGTGTGATAACATGGTGTCGTGTTTGCTGCCAGTTTGTACGTAAATTTCACGTCACTCTATGTACATATGCACGTGTTCGTTATAATTTAATTGAATTCTAACAACATGATGCCTCGTCAGCTTGGGGATTAAGTGATTCCAGGCTTGAAAGTTGCATATTAGAAATATAATAGTAAACAGGCCTGGAAGAGATCACTTGTGTTGTTTTAGTTATTAATTTTAAAATAAAATGTATAATCTTTTTTGTGTAATAAGACAATATGTAAATTATTATTAGGAACGAAGGAAATGCAATATATACATCCTTTTCTTCGCTATGATGTCGAGGTAAAGCGTGGCGTTAAGTTTTAATATTTAACACGCAATTCCTCCAGAATTTGGAATTCATACCCTGCTACATACGGGATACAGCGTGAAGCTGTCAATAAGATAAATAAATAAACATTCTCCGTATAAACTCAACGTGAAAATTCAATATATATAGAGTTGCTGAAGTTTTCAAAGTGCTTGTTCATTTGATGCAAGTTATGCTAGATTTCCAATGTGAATACTCAGAACTTGAATCTGAAAAATTCGCGTAAGCTTTTATATAGGAGGAATTCAGTTGCTGCGTACAGATATTTCATAGAAAACTCTTTTGTAATCAACATGGGCTTATAAATTGGATGTGGTGAAAATCGAAATAAAAATAAATATTTATATACCTATCTAGAGTTAGAGTAAGTTAACTATCATCAATCAGTCAACATATATATATATATACGCTTGTATAATACGATAACGACGAGTATATCCGTAGTCCAATATAATAATATTGGATAAAATACTAAAACCAATAAACAATGTAATTAATAAAAGACAGACGTTGAAAATGATTTTAAGTTTTGTTACGAAAAATGTTTATTGACAATAAGCACTCACTCCAAGCGGGAGCGGGCACGATGAGGCCGGATATCATGTCGTCGGAGATGACGGGCGGCTCGCTGGGCGGCGGCGGGCACACCAGAGAATCGATTATGTCGTCCGTGGCCGCGCGCATCACGCCGCTCAGCTCCGGCGGCTCCGTCCGCGACGACCTGTGTCGCATTATTTACTATTTATTATACAAACAATGTTAAATCTAACCTGAGGTATCATTAACGAGATAAAAAAATGGTTTAGCTGATATATATATGGCATTTTGAATTAGTTAAAGAGAACGTGTGTTTTAGAATTTTCGTTTAAGCTGACTTGTAATGATGATAATTGTAGCTCAATTCCTATTGTAATAACATTTTTTTCAATAAATTAATAACATCAATGTATTTATTGTAATCGTAAACCAATTAAGTATACAATAAATTTATTCAAATCTAGGACAATGATTTAGTTGTGCCCGGATATATGGGGCTATCCGTTTCCTACAGCTCCGTTTACATTGACTTGTCTACAAAACACACCTACCTACTATTGCTATTCGTAGTTATACACATATGCTTTTTGTAAAACGTTTTAGATTTACAATTCAATAATAAATTACCATTTTTTTCACCTCTCAAATCATCAGAACAATATTATGAAAATATAGATTGAAAATATGAAAATGCAATGGCGTCGATTCGTAGCCCCGTGCCAATTTAATTAATCGACCGGGGCTTAAAATAACACAACAGATGCACGCTTTAACGCGAGTCATTTCCAATGATTGCAGAAAAATATTTATTACAGCATACATAACTATCGAGATCGGAGCGTAGGCTTCAAAAATTTACATAAATAAACGTTCGACTACAAGAACAAAGTCACTATATTGATGAATAATTAAAATTTTATTTAAAATATGTCCTTGATGAATTATTTATAAACAATTCTTGTGTTTTTACAATTCTTATACATTTTTCGTATCCGTCTTAGTTCGGTGAATATTTGTACAAAAATCTTTTTCTTTGTCATGAAATGTAAGATTTTTTATGATTGAATTGGACGTTATAAGAGCAAAGATACCGAAAAAATAATTTTAAGGACTGAAATTGTCATGTTTTATTATGAATACAATGATCTTCTTTACATTAAAAAGAATATTTTCATATTAGGGAATTGATGGACGGTACCGTGAGGTTGAGATATATCAATCTTTGATAACGATACTTACCTAAATTGGGAAATTATGAAACTGATCGTAAATTCTATATCAATACAGTTTTATTTTAAAAAAATAGAGCCGATAATGTGTTTAATATATACCAAGTGCTTATTCTATTCTAGGCAGATTCACGCGCGTCGTTAGAGGCTGCGCTGCGCACAATGGCCGGTGCGCGGGATGTGAGCGCCGCTGACAGATAGGGTTGCCAATATACACTACACTCGTGGAAATATTAATTACTAATATATACATAAATGGAGACAAACCGAAATCCCCTATTTTGTATTCCTATTCTTACAAAAAGACGTGCTGTTAATGGAAATTTGCTTAGGTCTTTTATTGACTTAATCTTTCCTCAGAAATACATAGGTACATATATGACATTTTTTTTAGATATATGTATCTCGCTTCATACAGTGTTTTGTTTGACAGGAGACAATTTCTTTTAGTTATTAAATTATAACCTTAATTAATTTCTACATAAATATTGATTTACATAGAAATTATAATTAATATTTACATATATATTTGTATATCATAATAATATAAACAAAACTCTCAACATATAATTATAATTTGTTTATTATTATTAATTCCCCAATTGTCTTGCGACAACATAAAATAATAAACGCTACGCTACTATAATGCAACAGCGTCAAATATTTTATTATATAAATTAAGTTTTATTATTACGATATATTTATATTATATTACATTGTATAACAGGAAAACTACCAGACAGATACAACACAATAAAAAATCCTTAAAATAATCCGTTACATTGCTTACCTTTATTGTAATTTTAAATAATAAATTAAAGCACATTTATTAAAATATCAAGAGAAATTAGATTAACTTGAAAATATGAATATATTAAGAGACAAGTATCCAATTTACGAGACTCTTGGTTATCATAGCGAGAGAGTATGTAGGTCGTTGCGAGCGCTTCAGTAAACTTGTCGCGGTCGAAAGGTCAGGTGTGTGAGGGCGGGAAATGCCGATATGACTCTCCTACTCTTCAGAGTTGGGGACTCCGCGCAGACTTCCTTTTTATTAAATCTCAACATGATTTTGTCATGTTTACGTGGATAGGAAGAATGTTGTAAGAAAAATTGTGATCACAGAGTTACAAATCAATATCGTTAATAAGATTATCTAATTACCAATATTTCCTTAAATATTTACAATATTTTTTAAGCATATTATTAGAGGCCAGGCGTGGCGCAGTGGCACAATCAACTGGTTGTGAGTTCGATCCCCATTCGAGGAGATGAAATATTTATTTAAATTTATATTTCCATTTCTTCCTTCTGGCGTCGAGGCAAATCGCGGCGTTGAGTTCTGTTACTCAATACGCACTGCCTCCAGAATTCGACAGAAACTAGGGAACGGAGTGTCTTAACACTAGGTTTCCTCTGCCTGCTATGTGCGGGATAGAGTGTGAAGCTGATTTATATTATTTATATTATTACTAACCTCTTGTTATGTGGTATAAACGTATGAAAAATATGAAAGGAGAAGAGTTATTTAGCAGGTTTGAGGCCAGCCGTGGCGCAGTGGCACAAAGTGTGACTGTAAAACCAACTGGTTGTGAGTTGGTCCCCACTCGATCAGATGAAATATTTACTTAAATTTATATTTCCATTTCTTCGCTCTGGTGTCGAGGCAAAACGCGACGTTGAGTTCTGCCACTCAACACACAATGCCTCCATAATTCGGCAGAAAGTGGGGAACGGAGTGTCTTAACACTAGGTTCCCTCTGCCTACCCTGCTGTGTGCGGGATATAGCGTGAAGCTAATTTTTAAATCCATTCTTATTCTTATTTCCATAAGGAATTAAATTGTCAAATGGTACTAACAGTTATTATTGCAAATATTTAATTTAAATAAGGTATCAAAGTAAGTGCATGTTGCGTTACAAGTACATTCAGAACATATTCTTAGGAAGCACCAAAAATTGGAATTGGAACCCAGTGACAGAACGAATTCAGACTGTATTCAGATATATATATATATATATATATATATATATATATATATATATATATATATATATATATATATATATATATATATATATATATATATATATATATATATATATGTATAAAACATAATATTTTTATATAATAGAGAGGTATAAATATAGAGTCCTCTCCATAAACAAACCACCTTATAAAAGAATAAAGAACACAATAAATATTTGTGACAGCATCCAGTGTTTCCACGGGTGTCGAGATCCCCATAATACTTTTCACCTGTTTACCTGCTCTGTTTCGAGCTCTCACAAAGCCACTCGAAGCCTTTTTATTCATAACGAACCCTCTCCCGGTGCAGCAAATTATGCGAATCGATGCTAACGAATGCGCACGAAGACCGTTGATTACTGAACAGCGGTTAACTTGCTTGCGGGATCCACCAAATTGCATAAAATGCTAAATTTTTTTCAGCTTCACGATATATCTCGGCTAGCAAGGTAAACAGTGGGAGCCTTGTGTCAAGATACTTCGCTCTCCACTTTCAGCCGACTTCTGGAGGCATTGCATGTTGAGCAGTGGAGCTCAACGCCGCGATAAAATGCTAATTGACGATTGAAAAACTTACCTCATCATCATAACCAGTGAGAGTTCCTCTTGTAAAACGCTCTCCAAATACATCATATCTAGGTCAGATACGATCGCACCATTAATCACCATTATTTCATCGCCTTTGATAATACCTGGCAAATATTGATTGCATTATTTTTTTTTATATAATTACATTAAGTTACTGAAGGAATTGAAATACTAATTGCTTGTTAAGTATACTAATTGCTTGTTAAATGAAAGAAAGGAAAGTGATACGAAAAAAATGTTTTGTCTATCATGCAAAAAATTTTAATAATTTTAAGGGAACCTTACCGTTTTGCATGGCCACACTCTTGTCCTCTACGCGGCTGACGTAGCAGCACAGTTCGTCTTGGCGCTCGGCGTTTTCGATCAGTTCAGCTTCGACGCTGAAGCCCCACATTTGCTCAAGTGTAGTGCGTTGAAGTTCCACTTGGTACAAGATTTTAGCACACACTTCTACTACTTCATGAGTATGCAACTAAAAAGATATTTGGAATTTTGATGGGAAATTGTTAAAAAACGTTTATAATTTATAGTCAATTTTATTTTTTTAATTCCTTTAAGACATTTTGTTCAAAAATCTGAAGATAACTTAATATTTTTATATTATAAAATGTTACATATATTCTACAACTTTTGGAAGGCAAATCTAAAAAACTTTAAAAAAATCTTATTAATATGAAAAATGCGGTAGAGTAAAACTGTGGGCCGTAATAAAACTTACGTATGTCTCGATGAGATCACTTCTGTGTGGTACAAAGTAATTATGGTCTTCCATGTCACGTCGTTTCTTGACTCGTACGAAGTGTTCTAGAGGGTTAAGTGAGCGGCGAGCGCAGGCAGCCGCGAGGAATTCTTCAACTGACATCCCTTCACGCACGCCCACCGTAGCTGTGGTACCTTCGGGTAATGAAACCCTTACCGCGGCTTCGCCTTCTTCACGCGACATCTGTTTTACAATGGGACAAAAGAAAACCCACATCCAGTCCATATTTTAAAACGAAAAAAGCAGAAAACAAAAACTTTGCTTTAATAGACAAAAGGACTTCGTAGCGAAATACATAGTCTACATTCTAAAATGTTAATATTATTCTCTAAAAGGTAAATGTATGAATTAATAATTCATTTAATATATTATGAAATGCGAGAAATATCTTACATCTTACATATCGCATGTGTCTTATACAAACATGTAATATTTTACTGTTTTTGCTACGTTCGTTATTTTCTTGCTAAAAATATAGTCGAATTTTTCGTTAAATTATTTTCTAATTTTTCAAAGAATACTTTGCGTAAATTTTAACTTTGTTCTTAATAGACCGTGAAAAAAATACAATGTAATTTAGGTGCCAAAGTTACGCTACTTTGTTTTTTTAAGGCAATTTATAGCTTACTTAATAGAATCGTATTCACAATTTATTTTAGTAACAAGGGCAAAATCGGGCAGTCAGAGTAATGCTAGCTTTGCGTGACCAACAATATTAAGAGTATCCTACATTATGTAGCACGATAGTCTTGGAACGACTTATTAATTTACTTTTTGAAATAAAAATAAACGGTGAAGTTTTCTGGCTTAAAATAAGGTTTTCTTACAATTTATATATATTTTTTAAGCAAAATGGAAGTAAAATCAAATATAAACATAAACATCCGTTACGGTGGATTGAATAAAATTTGTAGATAAATGTAATCATGGCTTCAACTAATTGGGTAGGACGTCCGAGGCGCCATGTTTGCCTTTGTAATTCAATTTTTCACGATAATGGGTACTTCCTTTTTATGCGAGTTCTTCAATACTTGATAAAATACGAGTGTTTTGGAATTCAACCGGGACGGGTTTTAAAAATCTATTTCCAAAAATATTTCTGCTGATTAGATTATAATGTTTCCTGACGTTTCATTATTTAACCATTTATTTATAAAATAAAGTTACATTTTGAATATTTTATACCAGTTGAGGTATATTTTGGTACTCTTCTTACATCCCGTTACATCGTACAAGTCCATAGTGTGTTGTAGGTATACATGTCACTTACCTGCATAGAACGCCGACTGGAGCCAGAATTAGATCTGGAAAGATTAGGGGCTCTGCGCTTAGTGGCACCCCTGCCCGCCAATAAATTGTTTAGAAGCGACGGAGAGCGGGCGCAAATGAAAGCGTGGAACGATGACACCGTGAACACACCCAGCTTATTCAGAGTGCTCTTGGTCCCCCGTGACACGTGTGTCAGCAGCGACTGGAACGTATATCTAACTGAGTACCTAATTACAGTTGAATGTCAATTTTGTTTTTATAAAACATAAATAACATTGAGTTTATAGCATCAATTCAATATTTTAGTGTAGAAAATCCTATAATTTGAAATTATTTTCGTCTCACAATAAGACCAACACATGAGCACATTGTAGACATTTTCATTTCAATTGTTAGAGGGCAGTTTATAGAGGCGTGACATGGGTCGTCGTAACAGATATGCTCCTCCTACCGGTCAACGGATCTGTCAATTTGGGCAACGAACCCAACAAATATCACTTTTCTGTCAACTCGATAGAATCATAACATTTTGAGATTCGTCGCGATGGGCGTAATGGAAATATATATATTATTAGGATTTATGATATTATTTATTCCTTATAAGATAATATTGATTTATAAATAACTGTATATTAATATTTTATGAACTGAAACTGAAAATCGTCTGTAAGTATTTTAGTTTTGACTCGTATGTTAAAAAAGAATGTAATGATCAAAAATCTATTTTACACGAACCGTTGAAAAACATTAAGTATCAAAGACTGGATATTGTAAAAATTGCAAATTTTAGTTAATGTACGTAAATTTAGAACTTTGAAATAACATTGTAAGTCCTCAACAGCACATATTACGGACAAACAAAACTAATATAATAATAAAACAAAAACTGACTTTGACCGGATCCCATATCCCATAGTCTGAACCTACCCAAACTCTCATCACACTACTTTTGAGGTTTATGCTTTCTAATAAAAAAAGAATCATCGAAATCGGTAAGCGTAATATACACTTATTCGTCAATTGGTCGCACATACTTAATGCAAATTTAAGACTTATGAGTATTTCTCATAAATACATTTTAATTTGATCAGGGATGGATCAAATTAAAATTGAACCACACGAAAAGAAACATCTTTCAAATAAAAAATAATAATTAATATCGTTTCACCCAGTTCTGAGGTAACAAGCAAAAGAAATAGTCGAATTGATAATGATAACCTTTTCCTTTTACAGAAGTCGGTTAAAAAAGCGTTCTGAAATAAAGCATACGATCTATTGATACCTTCGGATTCGGGAGTTCACTGCTCTGTAGGCTAGCCATGTAACAGCGGAGTCGGAACTGTTCGCAATGCAATCTTTCCAGATTTTCTTCCCACTGTAACATTTGCCCAGCTAACTGCGCTCTTGTCTCGAGGTCTGACACCACGGATTGTTGCAAGTCCGCCATGTGCTTCAGCTTGTGATCCTGTGAACATATTTTAGATATTCTAATACTTTACGAGATAAAATTTACTAATTTTTATTTAATATAAAAAAATTACATATAGTCTATAGTATTGTATTCTATAGTAACGTATCTTGTATGTGTTATAATTACATTACATAATATACATATATACTATCCGACAATAGATTATAATAACATAAATAAATCATAGTTGAAGATAATGCTGTACGACACCATTTGACTACGCGGCTCTCAAACTGTACCAGGGCACGAGGTATGTCATGAATATTAATAAGCGTGCGCCACCACCTGCCTGCGATTACTATACCGCGATAAACACATACATACATACATACTTACACGCTACCTCACTTCGTATAACCTTCCCTGAAGGATACCTTCAGTAATCAATTGAAATTTCAAATTAACTATTGACAATTGTTATTATTGAAATGAAATTTTAATACTCTGATAAATTGATATGATTGTCATCAAAATGGAGGATATGTAGAGAATTGATCGCATCGAATATTAATTATGCAATGTAAATGTCATCGAAGGTATTGGGTCAGATAGGTATTACTGTCGTTGTGAAATATTTAAGCATACTCGTATATATAGTGCAATGTGAATATAAGAAGTATATAGTCTAAGCATGAATAGTATGAAATGAAACATTCCGATTTACAGCGGCTTCGATTGACTTCCGAACAAAAAAATCCTCTTTGACTCGCTATGAGTGATATTTATTTTGTGTGACACATGCGGTTACAGTTCCGTATTTCTGCCCTTATTTAACCAGAGGCTTTTATAGCGGGAGTGCCCGAAATGAAGGCACATATTCGTATGTGGTAAACATGTAATAATCAGAATGTAGCAAAGGCTTTGATGCGTGTTGCGGTTTGCGATGCGGGTCAGAAATTGCCACGATCTGCACGAGGAACGTTGCAGACCACACGCCACTGACACTATTAAAGACTACAAACTCGGTTTTTGATTTTTAAACATAGAATACGTTATAGTTGTATATTTTTTATTATGGGACATATAGCGTTCAAATAAATACATATATGCATATTATACATAATATGTTTATGAAGTCAGGCTAAAACTATAGATACAACAAAGTATTACCGTTAAAATTTGAAATTGTAATATACGTAGAAATTAAAAATTTTAAAACTTAAGACGGATTTTTATTAAAGAATGACTTCTTTAGAATTAAAAGTGTGTAAATGGTCTTGCAGAAATAAATTGCTTGCTAAAAGAAGTGCAATTAGTGAAATACAGAATTAAAGCGCCGGTAGAGAACACCATAAAATGTAGACATAATGTAATGTCAAATATAATAACTTAAACACCATTATAGTCCAGCATTAAAATTTAGAATGAGTGGAGTATATTTTTCTGTGAAATAAAGGTTTGCATATAACTAAAAAGAATTGAATAGACTATATATAAATATATAAAATATACGAGTATACCGTAAATGCACCTTTTGTTATGGCGGAGGCTGCTTTAATAAGTGTTAGCGGTGAGTTAGGAATAAGAAATAAATTTATCTTCATAACCAGTGAATGCTTTTTGCCTCGCTACATTGTACACACTTCAAGCCTTACAGCGAACATTGCGAAACTTGTTTTTTATTCGAAATTGACTCTTAGCTCGGCGATATAAAGCGCAAAATGGGGAAGATAGATATTAGTTTACAGAAGAAGTGATCCGCACTAGTCAAACAATACTTCTGTTGGTTCAGGCTGATGCTACTGGCGGTGGGGTCATGCCTTGCATAATACCTCAGTCTCTGCATCTGCATTGTATTCAGCACCTTGTGCTCAGTGAACTAAAACCGCCTAATGCATAACTATTTCAAAGAAAGTGCTTCATTTTAACTAGGTCTCGGTAGTCCAGACTATATTAATAAATTAACTGGAGGACTACAGTTGTTTTGTTACACTTACCGATTCTATGGCTTTCTCGAGGCGGTAAATTTCTTCTTGAAGTAGGTGGAGCGTTCCAGTTTTGCCGCGATGACGTGCGAATGCCGCAGCACATGCACTATGTATGCTATTCACCCAGTTTTCGAGCTCCACCTTTGAAAGTATTATATATCTTAGTCGACGATACTTGATCGCTGATTCTTCATTCTTATGTCAGTTTAAAAAAAAACACGTACCTGGCACGGAGCTTGAAACAAATATGCATCACCAAAAGCTGTACTCAAACAGAATATGTAATCACGTTTAGGATGCTCAGGTATAGGCTGCATGATGGCTCCATCGACTATGATAAGATGTTTCGGTGCGGCTTCCACAGATCGACCTTCGCGGGAGTCGCAAGGGTAGAATAGGAGAGTCGTGCCTTTTAGGCAGACCCAGTAACCCTTCCATCCTCGCTTTCGAGCCAATTCAATTTGATGTTTCTTACGGAGCAACCATTTCTTCACACTTAAAAATCTAAAATAAATGTATATTTTCTTTTATGCAAATAATAGCTTAGATTTAGATGACGTAATTGTCTTTTCTATTAAATATATATTTGAAATGATTTGAAAAAGCATTAATAATACTTTATATTTATGAGAACTGTCATTAATTAAGTTGTTTCTAGTGTGTAAATTTAGGTGTCTACTCTCCACTTAACAGACAACCTAACTTTCATTCATTCATTACATTACGTACATTCCTTAGCAAGAAAATATCGAAAAGAAAATAGCAACGTTAAGAATATAAGCCCCCGAGTGGAATTTCAACCCCAAACCATAGCTACACTCGTATTATATGTGGTACGGCTGCGGAAACTATTATTATTACACACTACTATCCTTAATCATGCGGTCCCCAATATTTTCCGATAAAAAAATATAGTGAATAATAATGACAAGTCAGTCATTGCAGTCTTATATAAATTTAATTAAAGTGCACTAACAATCTATAGCAAAAAAATTTTTTAATAAATAATAATTCAAATAAATCAACAAAAAATAATCAAAATATTTCCGATTCTGACTTTTACCAGTGTACTCGTATGTATGTATATAAATATACATATATAAGATAGCTATTTTATGTAATAATAAATAATATTGGTAGTCGTGTATCTTAAGATCCTCCTAAGATTATACATTTTATAATATTCCCAATACCTTTTATAAAAAGCATTATCTTAGAAGGATCGCTTTTAATATCAGACGAAAGGATTTGTACTTTCTTATAAGATCCGTCGAACGAGGTCTCATCCTGTCTTACACCCGCGTTTTTACAGCGTCTTTGAATGGGTCACGGCTAAGATTTCCCTCCGGTCATTTGCGATTCATGGGACAGGAATTGTAGCCTTAAGAAATATAAAAGACGCTGTAGGCCCAAGGAAACTCAACTTTCTACGATATCACTTTTCTTTGTTTTTCTTTTCCAACCTTCTTCCTTTTACAATTATTTAAGTTTTTCCGAAAGACAGGTGCTTTCAGTAGGCTTTTATTTTTGTTCGTACATACTGTGCGGTTATACAACGTACGAGTATGTAGGGACAGATATTTCTTTGAAACAAATATTATTTTGTTTTGCTATTAATTGTATGAAGTGATTGTTAGGGTGCAGTAAGCTATCAGCCTTGTATGGGGCCTTTACTTAGTGGGAAAAATTAAAAGGGGGAATTGACTTTTATAAATTATTTGTTAACTGTTCTGAGTAAATCCTTTTTAGTTAACTATTATCTATACAATAATAATACAGTAAATGTAACGGGTGTACGCATGTAACGGGTTAACGCTAGTGTTAAGACACTCCGCTCCACACTTTTCGAGGAATTCTGAAAGTGTTGCGTGTTGAATAGTGGAATTCAAAGCAGCGCTTTGCTTCCGCACAAGAGCGAAAATGTAAAGGTTTGTGTCCTTTTGCCACGACTGGCCAAGATAGAATATGAATATATGATTTTTAAAATTTTGTCTGTCTGTTTGTCTAGGGTCTAGGCTATATCTAATTTCAAAGACTTCCATACTTGATGCTGAACTCGTAGTGGTCCAGCTAAACAAAAAAAAATAATGAATAATAACTAAATAAACGTCCTTAACAAAAATTACTGAGCGCGATGAGCCTTTTTAATTGGCACATGAAAATTGAAACTCTGGAGCATAAGATGAACAACCATAACATTTCAACTAAACTATAAGAAATAATGAAAACCCGCCTTAACAAAAGTTGTGGGGCGTGATGAGTACTTTTCATTGAAATATAAAAATTGAAGATCGGGAACATCTGATGAACAACCATATATAGTCCAGCTAAAGTATAAAAAACAATGAAACGCCGCATTTAAAAAAAATGTTGAGCGTAAATAGCATTTTCCAACAATATATAAAATTTAAACATCTTTAACATCTGATGAATAAACATGATTTTTTATCTGATAAAAAGCTAAATTATAAGAAATAATGAAATGCTGACTTAGCAAAAGTTATTAAGCATGATAGACATCTTAAATGACATACAAAAATAAAAGATCTGATACATTTGAAGAACTAATAAAATGTCGCCCTAACGTTAAAACGTTTAATATGGTGGGCAATTTTTATCTATACATATGTGTATAAATAAAATTGCTTTTAGCGTAGCTTTAGCTATTGTCTGTCTGTGATAAAAAAATGGGTATCTAGTCAAAAATAAAATAATTAAACAAATTGCAACGTTCTAGTTCTCTCCATCAAACACGCAATGTTCGGCTGAGAAGTGGAGAATGAAGACACGTGACAATAGCTTCGCAGAGCTTAAAAGTATTCAGAAATGTAAATTTTTATAACTAGACGACTTTTTATTTTCTACGAAAAATGTGTTTGAGGTGTTACTTATTAGTATTTTTAATATATTATGTTCTTACCCAGCTTTTCTGACAGCGCCAGTGCAGTTAAAAGAAGCAGCTGCTGCGCCAGTCTGCTTACCCTTGTAGGGAGAGTTCATTGCGCTCTCACCTGGGTCCTCTTCATCAGAAACGGCTGTGGTCAGTGACATCCGGTCATCATCTGATATCTGAATAAAAGATAAATAATTAAATTACAATAATGTGTATAAAATTATAAGATTAGTTTAAATTTCTTAGCTTTTTTTTCAAATATCAATATTATATATTTTCTATGAATGAAAATATATGAAATGTTGTACTGAAACAAAAAGAATTCAAATATATTGTATAATTTTTGATGGCGTTTGATAATTTGCACACGCGTTTTTGTACATCAAAAACATACAATCAATATCGAATAAACAAAAACCAGTGCACGTGTAAGCATTGGTTTCGATACATTAGCAGTGCACCATATAGAAATTTCAATTGGGCGGAATCTGTGGCTACCGACTTGTTTTCAATGACAAAGGGAATCTGTATTCCCAAATTTTGCCAACAGACTGCTTTTAATACAACATTATATAACTTGAGGTTTTTTATATTGTACTCAAATTCATATTATGTATTCATGAAGTAACATTTAAATATTTTAAATATTACACTACATATATCTATTAATTTTATTTTTTTAGGCGCAGACGGCATTGGCACCTGATTTAATGTAATGGTTATAATTTTATGTTACAAAAAAGCAAAAATATAGTAATTATATTGAATCATCTGACGTATTATGAGATCGATCGAAGAAAACGCAGAATAGCACAAATAAACAAATTGTAGAAAATATAATTTTAGATACTTATGAAGCTCTTAGAGTGTTCTTATGTACCATAATTTCTAAATATTTGTTTAAATTGCAAAGGCAGAGATATAAAAATTTAAGGTTGTAATTTTTAGTCTTCGTTGTGGTGATAAATTAGAGGTAGTTGATAGAGAGAGATAGAGATCATAACAACTCTTAATTTTAAGCACCACGAGGAATTTCTTTTAGACCAATATAATCAGGGAAGGAGGATAACGTAAGGGTATAAAATGCTAGATATGATCATGTACTGAACTTAGATTTATGCTTTTATTTTATTAATTAGCTTTACGCTTTATTTCTAGCGTGATAGGTGGAGCGCCAAGCGCTAGGGTCCCTTCACACTTGTTTCGCATCTTCCACTAATTTTTCATACATGCCAATTATGACCCTTCAGGCTTAGTGATTATAACGCGACCTTCCCTCAATAACATCGTTCTTAAACGTCAACCAAGGTTTTGTCCTACCTCTCTTACCACTTATTCTTTCTTCACAAATCTATTTTGCCAGTCGTTCGGTACTCATTCTTTCGTCTTGTCCAAGCCATCTGAGCACATCCTTGATGCTACTGTGACATCGTCGCTCCTTATATATAATTTGAGTTTCGTTTCATTGAGGATTCGATCAGTAAACTGAACTCGCATTGCAAAAAGACCACGTTTCCATAGCATCTTTTTTTCCTTCTGCTTGTGAAAATTCACGATTCTTTGCTGTTTAACAGCGTCGGTACCAGCACTGCATTGTGGTTGGCTGAACTTGCAACTATACTGACATTTGCATTCTTAGCTAAGGTTCATTTATTTTGGCACCGTATTTGGTACCGTACCTGTCTTCTGTCTGTCTGTAATCCTCATGTCTAGACTATTATTTTCACACCCTTATTTTCGAGTGATGACCAATGCGTGCAACTCGCATCGCTGATGATACGGACTGCACTGTATCATCTGCCTTACAAAAGACAATATGCCCTTAGGCTCTAACGTTTATTTTCCTTCCATTTGGAAATTACATAATTTTTATTCATTATTTTTAAAAGCTCATAATTAGTCAAAGAACTGAAAAAAACAGTATTTAATATTTGAAAAACTTTTCAACGCAACAGAACAGTTTTTCTTTTAACTAAAATATAATTTAACTATATCTTCTAATCTTTTAAATATTTCGCAATTAATTACTTTTACATAATATTAAAAATATATATATTTTATGCTTATGTTATAAATATTATGCCTAGTCGTTAAAAAATAATTAACGTTAGAAAATTTAAAAGTAAACGGATTTACTTAGCTTTGAGTTGTGACATTTACACAGGACCGGATAGTAAAAAGCTCGGCGAAAAGTAGTGTGGGAGCGAAATAAAATTTATCAAGATATCATTTTAAGATAATCACTTAGAGTTTTAAATTTTAAATATATGGCCATTACTATATGCAAAATATATTTAGAAATACTAGTTAATTTGAATTCACCTACGTTTCACTACCGTAGAAGGGATAATGATTTTGAAATAATATAATGTTAAATTAATTTTATATCTCACATAATTATTAAACTATATTTGAAAATATAGTTTTCGAGTGTAAAATAATTGTTCAACAAATCGTCATGAATACATACTTAAAAAACAATTTTGTAATAGTAAAATGTTACAAAGAATAAAAACACACGTTTATGTATTCTTGCTATATTTCACGGTATAACGCAATTTACCAGCACTCGCGCCCTCATTTTCAGCACTGTAAAATTGTTACCTCTCTTGATGGCTGTAGCAAGATGTAGAGAGAATATGGAAATGCCTACAAGAATTTTTTTAAAATCAAAATATGAATGGGATATAAGAAAACTGAAAAATTGTAACAATTTGTAGAACGTAAATGTATTTTTTTTATTATTTATGCATTTCGCTTCAGTCCGACTAAACATATCTATACACTTTTAAGGTAAGGTCGACGTAGATTATTTTTAAATGACGTTAAATTATAACAAGAAATGCTTTTTACTGTAAAGCACATGAGGGGCACGGCACCGAGCTCTTCGCTCGATGGCACTTAACGTTACCGGCATCTCCGTATTTTCAAAACAAAGAGATATGCACGCCAAATAAATTAAATATAAAATTGACCAAGTGAAATGGTATACGAAACTTTTTAATACTAGTATAATTATGTCAGTGATGTAAAAATAGGACTATGGATGACAAATTATTAACTTAATCAATACAGTAATTTATATATACTTCTATATTTCGCCAAATGTTAATAGGTTTTTTTTCACTACTCACAATTTTTTTTATTTTACATTGATGTAGAAACAGAATTGTAAATAGGAATCATATAATTTAAACTGAAAACATTTATAGCTGTGTGCATTGTGAAACTTTGTACGAAATTATACATCAACTTTATTATGAAACGACTATTTATAGCTAGCTAGCCTTGTTGAAGGCAGAAGTCATAGTTTCCATACTAACTTTTGAATTGCTAAACCACCAAAGTTTCACAGCTAATGTATCGTCAAGCCCACATTACTTAGAATACAAACCTATTTAATTTCCAAATATTTAATTAAATATTAGAAATCCATAGGTTTTTGTTATCACACTCTGATGACGTAGGGCTAGAAAAATTAAAAGATTTTAAAATATTACTCTAAATTTGAGATAGTACATCGGCGTCCTGACTAAATTAGTATTAATAGTCTCAGTTTTAATAATAAAGCGAATGCTGAAACGAAATAAGGGTAGAGTTTTGAATATTTCAATTAGAGCCGTTTTAGCCTTTGTTATGTACAGAAAAAATTGAGCCTGTATTTGTAGTTTGACAATGTATTATTACCTATATACTTCCTATACATTTTCAGTCCAGTGTACATATTATGCTTTATTAAAATACGTGACATTCTTATGATACTATAATTTTAAATAAATAATAACCTCAAGAGAATAATTAATTTATTAATTTGTTGAATACAACTTTTAAATATGTATACAACATAACGAATGTTATTGAACTAATTGAGTAGTTATGGTATTTTTGCATAATTAAACTTTTGTTTAAAAATAATTTTTATCACATCTGTGGCGTAAAAAGTTAACAAAAAATGTAAAAAGATACTTAGGAAGTGCTATAGAGTAGAAAATAAAAGGCCTCATTAGTAGAAAAGGAAATTGCAGCCTCGAAGAGGAATCTAAAATAAGGTCAAAATGTTAGCTATATTTTACTGGCTTTTATCTTCGAGCTATCTATTGTAAAGGTTATTGTGAAACCTATTGAGAGCTTTACAGGTACATAAGTGGGGCCTTAAAAACAACCTACATACAGTGGACAAGTCTACATATTCTAAAAGTGTCAAGTAGGTACCATATGTTTGCCAAATAAAAAAAATAATTCGTGAAAATTGTCTTGTATTGATTAATGATTATCAAAAATACATATATTATTTATTGGCTATGCCCGTAATCATCATACTAATAATATAACTATGGGTTACAGAGGATAGATGAATGTTTGTTCCACTTTAACGTAAAAAAAACAAAAATTCATACTTAAATGTAGCTTTATAGCATTACAGCTTATACATTTGTCAAATAATTTCACGCAATCGTGAAAATCAAGAGCTGCAACTATATAACATTTCAACATAATTAATTATAATAAATGTATAGAAAATACTTTTAATTAATGGTAACTTACCTTGCGTAGAAAAGTCTCATTGCATGTTTGGGCAGTCCCTTTCCAGTGATAATGTTGAAATCGTACATTTCCAAGAAGCTTTGCGCCTTGCAAGATGGATACTTCATAAACGATCCTTCGTATATTAAGAACATCTGTTCGCTTTTTATATTTATTTAATTTACGTCGACGAACTATTCTTTCATCCGGCTCCGAATATTCTCCAGTGCTCGTTAGCCCTTCCTCAGCGGCCCATGCACTCAATACACTTTCGATAAAACTGAATAATTGTTGCACATTCGGTTCTAATTTGCTAGGTATATACAGATAAGGCGACACGGTCTTTTTTGGTATTAGCGGCTTTTCCTCCGGGCCCTCCTCGGTAGGAGGTGCGACGTCATGATAGGGACAGGAATGTATTTTATGATGGTGGTGGTGGTGATGGTGATGATGTTTAGTTTTACGCTTCGGCTCCTTTGACACCGACCCTCCACCGCCATCTCCCTTGTCTGCGGTTTCACCGCCGCTCGAGTGGGAATCTGCGCTGCGCTCTCGGTGTGGCTTCGGGCGCCCGTTAGACGCCAAAGCTACGAGAGCCCCCGCGGCCAGGCAACAGTGGTGTGCCACACAGCAAAATCGTGCATCTTCCTTAGAGAGGCCGGTATGTGATTTGTGACAAAAGGATATATCAGGCACTCTCGCTCCAAGCGCTGCCAAATGTGCACGATCAGCACAAACTTGCATCAAAAGGTTCTCTCCAAAGTGGACAGTCTTGTGGCGGCGGCGACGCAGGTGCATGACCGTGCCGCTGCCGGCCAGCGAGGGCGGCGCGGAGGCCGACACGGGCTTGCCGCGGGGCTCGGGCGCGCGCCCACACCGCGGCGGCGGCACGCGGTGCGTCTCCACCATCATTGGCGAGGAGCGGCGTCAGCAGCCGGCGCGCGAGCGTCACCTCATCACGACCAAACTAAAATTAATTTTCTTGCCCGGTTTTGTTTCCGCCCACTTCCAATCAATTATTCTACACTCTACATTTGGTAAAAGTCACGTAATTTATATTCATTTTTGGAAAATGATTTTCTATATATACTACAGCATAGTTCTGTAATTAGGTTGATTGTATTTTTTTTTAAAATATCCTTAGAATTCGAAATCAAAACGTATTTATTGCTAATCCCATTGTGTTATTAAAACATAAATTTCGTTTAATAAATATAACTTATATTATACTTATACTACAATTTATATTTTATTCATAAATAAAATTTAAAGATCTTATTAGTCATGTTTTAAGCCTCTTGCCTATATAGTGGAGTTGTAAATGGAACTTTGTGTAGTTAGAGCGTTAAATTAAATGATTCGTACATGTGATAGCGGATGTTCTAATCTCGTGGCTGAACGCTACGCCAAAACGTAATTTTTGCACAGCTGTCAAAATTGAATCTGATATAATATAACCAAATCAAATTAAAAAATTATTAAAATGTATTTGTTAAATTTAAATTAATATTGTAAAACCTTATATAAAGTGATAAGTAATATACATATATATCTCTCTACAAAACGTATTCATTTATTGTTGAAATGTCGTGTATAATACATAAATTATACATTTTCTTGGTTGTTTTACAAATAGTATACTCACTTTTTAAAGAAGTTTAATATAGAAAATAGTTACAAGTTACATACATACATATGTTTAATAGTCAACCGGAAGGAAATACAACCCGGACTAGTAACAAGAACGAATGGTCGTCTGCATTGGAAGTAGCTCATTCTGGTCTGTTAAAGACGTTAACAAGCTGTCAAAGAATTGTTGTGAATAAAAATATATAATGACCAATTTATTCAACTTCGAAGTTTTTATAGTCATTTTTATATTTCAGAATGGTTAAACTTAAAACAGTTTATTAACTGTTCAAGGCAAGATATTTTTTATCTCAAACTTATCAATGTTTCTATTTTTAGTTATTTATTAACAGTAAAACTACTAAATTATACATACAGTTGCGGGTTTGATCCCCGTCCGAAGAAATGATTATATTATGTTTTTCATTACCTCGTTCTGGTAAGATAAAACGTGGTATTGAGTTCCGTCGCCCAATTACCAAAGACCCGACTTCGGCCGGTAATCGGAGATCGGAGCATCTTGGTACTCTAGATTTTTGGCAAATATATTATTATTATTAATAAGTTTACTAGTTTTCATTTTACTATTAATAATACTATATAGTTACGATAACTAAATTTCACATTTAAAAATACAGCCGTCTCGGCGCAGGGGCACAAGAGTGAGACTGCAACGCGATGGTTGTGGGTCGATCCCCACTAGGGAGAAAGAATGATTATTAATAATATTTTCATGTCATTGCTCTGGCACCAAGGTAAAAACGCGGCTTTGAATTCCGCCAATCAACTTGCAATACCTCGAAAAATTTGGCGAAAAGTTGAGAACGGAGTATCTTAACACTAGGTTCTATCTGCCGAACAATACAATACAGCCCGAAGCTGTCTTATTTATTTATTTAAAATGTCTGATTTTATGAATGTGAATACATGACGTAATAATATGCTACTTTGTGCTCATTCATGACGTGAGATTCATGTATTTCTTGAAATTTAGTCACGTTTTAATTACGCTAACAGCCGGCGCGTCCCAAGGGAAGTAGGGCGTGATGCACCGCAGTAATGCGACATTGCATTCGGTCTATCGCATCTACAATACCTATGGTCGTTAACTGATTTCTAATCTGTGCGTAACATTGTAATTTCTTATTTATGTTCTGCCATTTTTTTGGAATTGTTATTTACATTTTGAATTGCTAATTATGTTTACGTCATAAAAATCTATTAATTAAACTTAACGAGTATCAAGTTTCTACAATGAATAAAGCTCGACTATCGATCTACTTAAAATATAATTTTAAAATGTTTTTAATATTATATAAATTACATGTAGAATTTGGCGTTTGGCTACGCAGCGAAACGGAATTGAACACTGTCAGTCTCGAATTAAGCACATGATGTGTTAAGATAATAAAAAAAGAAAACAGAAGCCGATTTTATAATAATATTAAACTTAAAAAAATACAAAGAAGTTAGGAATGAATTTAAATTACTTCAAAATAAAATTAATTAAGAACTACAAACGAAATTGCTGACACTTATTCTGATATAATCAGTAATTTTTGGAATAGAAGACTTGTAAGTATACTAAACAAAAGATAATTAAAATTAATTTTATAGTAATAATTTGGAACAACAAAAACTGACTTCAACCGGAACCGGATCCGGATCATTAAGACTTATGTGATTTTATCATGGATAACATTGTCAGAAACGGACCACACGGAAAGCACGAGCATTCAAATAAAAAAATAACCAATAAAATCGGTTCATCCATTTAATACAAGTTCAAATTCATCAATATAACTCTAATTAAAACATCTTCTAGGTATATTGTTTATGCTTACACTTTTTCGTTATATTCTGTCACGGTAGTAAATAACTTTTAAAATAGTTACAAGGAGAATGACTACTATTATAAATGACATAAGTAATTACAGATACATTAGTATGCCTAAATAAAAAGAAGGAGCAATATTATTAGAAGAGAAAAACTAAATAAAGCCTAAATTTAAACGGGCATAAAAATGAAACCACCTTTGAAATGTATGGAAGTATATAAAAAAGTATAACAATATAATTTATTCACAAACAAACACAAAAAAATCGTAAAGTGAAATTGATAAAAATTGCAATTTTATTTAATATTATTTGGCAACATTTATTATTATTCTTTATTTCGCGTCTTTGTGATTGACATGATATACAACATACATTAATTTATGTAGGTATGTATGATAATATTATAACGATTCGGAAATTCTTTTAACAATGTATTTTATATTTTCAAAATTTGTTTTTTTATTTTTTATCATCATTCATATCAATGCGTTGTTTATTTAATTAAGTTAGTTTATATCGTTTTACTACAACTTATACAAAACTGTGTGAAAATTAAAATAATTTACCAAATGACATTCATTTCAATAATCAGCACTATTTTTACGACATCGATTCCATAATAACGTTCATTAAATTTTCAGATATTCTAATTAATCTCACGTTAATTAACGTAATGAAGTATATCGTATTGTTATGAATTATCGATATTAACTAACGATAACTGAACTGAACTGAAACAAGTCAAACCGTACAAGTTATATAAATATATATTGATATTCCTAAAGTTAAATGTAGTGTTAAATTGATGTTCAAAATTAAGAAGTAATTAGCCTATAATTCTACATAATAAAACTAATACTACAAACAAGCTATTTTAACTTGTTACAATGTATATGCGGCAAATATTTACCTAGTTTAAAATTACAAAGGCAGAACTATTGGTTGAAAATAAAGAAAATAAAAATGTCTTCTTAGGGTACTTTCGGAGATATTGATTAGCAAGAACAATTTATGGTTTTGTTTTAAAAATTTATCTAAAAATCGAATTAAAGGTGAAGCGCAATGCAAAAAATAAACCTCGAGATTAGATAAAATTCTCTGTATACGCTTTTAGGTCAAGTATTGTCGCTGAGCTTTACATCATACAAATGTTTGGCACTTGTGTTTGCTGATTCTACACAAGCTTTAAAGTGCTGAAGCTCTTCACTTATTTACGAGATCATCCTGTTTTACCTTGATCTAAGAACGTCAGCCGCGATGGTCGTCCAATGGAACATGGACTGCCTACTTTAGAAACACTGTTGCAGTTGTATGCCATATTCAACCAATTGTCTTTGTATTTCTCCAAATAACGCAAAAGTTAATTGTAAGTATAATGCATTCTATACGATACAATGATTTTTACTATACGATACTTTACTAATCATTGCTATATCTACCATAAAATGAATACTTTAGTCGAAAATGTCAGAATGTAAGGATTCCAACTTAAGTGAGGTTAACGACACATCGATTTTACGAAACATTAGTTTCTGTGTTAATGTGCCGTTTCATCACATTAAGCTATTTTATATATTAGCAATCCTGCCGCTATGGCAGTTAACCGAATAATAATGTATGCGTATAAAACTTGATGATGTATTTGTGGAAATTACATTTACTAAATTAATTACGGATTTGAAATGAGCGGCGAGCAAATAAATGAACTTTTCATACAAGCGTCCTGCATTGCGCCAGATTCTTATTTGTCTTGTTCTATTTGTTCTTTTAATTGGAACAGCAATGACGAGCACTACTGACCGTCATGTGACAAATCAAAAACGCTGGTGTGTATCTAATCTATTTGATTCCTGGCTAATGTTATTTAACAAAAAACATACGTATGACATTGGTCCGTACGTGTCGCTGTAAAATCATTTAGCTATCTATGTTTTAATAACACAAATGGGCAATAAAAAAAATTCCGAAAGAATTTAAATTGAAATGCGATTGAAATATATTTTTGAACAAAACGATAAACCTGTGCCAATGTCTATTGCCGCGAGGATAGGCGGAGGTACACATCACTTTAACACATTTTGTATGGTAATTGTGACAGGAAAACGATTACAGAATCTAGGACTTGAACCACAAATGTCCCTGAAGGTATTTGAGTTGATAAATAAATAAGTTTATTGAGTTACATAACCGAGCACAGGGCACATGGAGAAGTGTTCCAACGCCCAGGCGGCTCTCACTGCGACTGGATCCGGCACGCGTCGACGGAGGGTGGCCGCGATCGTCGAACTTCGTTACGACTCGGAGCGAAACGATCGTAAGCACTCGGGCGGCTTCGGGGCACGCGCCTGCGGGCGGGCGGCGCCGCGGCGCCCGTGTGCCCCGTGCTACCCGCCTCGTACTACATACACAGCGACGGCCAAGCCTTTCATTAAATTTATTTTTAAAATAAAATAAATGTTTTATATTTTTACGTTTTAAACTCTTATATTATTAAACATAAAAATATTAGGAATCGATTATGCTTTGTACCAAATAAGAAGCCAATTTTTATTAATCAACAGTAATCGTTATTTTCAAATTACTTCTTTAATATATATTTTTTAAATACTGTTTATAATTATGATGATATTGCAGTAATTGAAGAAGGATATAGTGTGAAAAGTGAAGGATATAGTAGTGAAAATAATATGAGATCATTGCAAAATATTATTTACAAATTGTTGTAGTTATGGCGCCACAGATTAAGCACAGTCTTGCAAGAAATATTTCATCTACAGCTTTTAAATTGAAGAAGCAAAAAGTTATTTATTTGTGACAGCAGATATTAAATAGGACATGTCAAATAAATTACTATTGATTGATGGTTTATGGTCTTTGTACAATTTTCACTTATTTTGATCATGACTACGGGGTAAACGGTATACAAACTGCAAACACAAATCTTTAATCATATTTACCTTTTTGTCGCTCAAAGTATTTATATAATTTTAGATATTCATCCCATTTTAAGGAAGGAGCAAATTGAACATGTATAAACGACGATACGAGTATGATTGCGTCGAGAATACGGTACATAATCATTATCTTTATTTTATCTATTTATATTTTATTGAATCATTATATTTTTTATATATATGCGATATCAAAAACAAATATAAATTAAGAGTTTAAATATATTTATAAAGATTTGAAAGAAGGGGAGAAGACATTTAGATATTGTAGTTTATAAAAAAATGCTTTAAGATTTAAGATGTATGGATGTATTGGAGAAAGCTATGAACAATATTAAGTATTCATATTTTTTTAAATTTTTTATTTTGTTTTATTTAGCTTTCTTTATCATACATACTAAGTTATTTTTTTACAATTGGAACTATTTTTTGTTATTCTAGTTTTTAGCTATACCAATGTACAAGTAATTTATTATAAATACCAACTAATACCAACAAATCAACAAATAATAGGGATTTTTATTAAAATCTGAATAATATAAGCGTGTAAAAGTTTAATGAACATGAAATCGCCTTTACTTTTTAATGATATAAGATTGGTTTTTTATGTAACTAAGAGCTACTTCATATTGTGAATAGTCATGACTCAATTCTTTAAGGAATTTATATATGTTTTAGGAAATCTATATATTTAGTTTATAGCGGTCATAGTACATAAAAGTACTAGTAATATAAGTGTCAGCTTGATACAGGCCCAATATACGTTATTAACCTACTGCTTCAAATATAGAGACTATCTTAAATTGTATGACGGTTGAAAAATATTTATTTTTAAGATATTTAATACAAATCTCTTCTTCTCTCTTTTGAAGTATAATATATATATACGTATAAATATACTCTATACGTATCGTAATACGCAATAAGGCTCAGTTTAATTACCAATATGTTATTGGAATATAAAGCCAAATAGTTCTCAATATTTAAAATGTAATTTTACTTCAATAAACGCGAATTATATCACGTTACGTCGTCTCTTCAATACGTTAAAGATAATTGACCGAGCAAACGAACCAAGAGTACGTTACAAGAGAATAATATGGCGGTGGTCGTTAGGCGCAGGCGTGAGGCTCCAACGGCCCGCCTCCTGCCTCCCTGCACGGTGCACGGAGTGAGGCGATGCGACGTCGCTGGCGTCACTAGCGTCGGACCCGCTGCTGCCATCGACAGGCCTCGCCACCGCTGCAATCACAGCTGGGGGCGCTTCCGCCCGCTACGATCTCAAAGGAATGACGCAGGAATCAAATCGAATCAAATCGAGAATCTCGTCAAATGTATTGCGCAATAGTCAG
Source organism: Heliconius sara (assembly GCA_917862395.2). Taxonomy (NCBI): domain Eukaryota; kingdom Metazoa; phylum Arthropoda; class Insecta; order Lepidoptera; family Nymphalidae; genus Heliconius; species Heliconius sara. Next base: position 6,243,426 of record OU860792.2, read on the forward strand.
TAGCAGTAGTCTGACTGCTGCCTGTTACTGAATTCTTCAATTATTGTATACGCTGATATATTGCAATTTACAAGGGCGTGCGTGCAATTTGCTAGTTCAGTCTTGCATTCAATGTCTGCTTCGTTAGCTCTCTAAATTGTTCATATTTCTATTTTTGTAATGAATTTAGAATTTTTGTATATAGTTTAAGTCTATGTAGCAATGCCGTGTTAGCGTTTACGTAATATATTTTTTTATTTGGTTAGTACCTAGACAAACTAAATAACTAGGGGAGTTATTTAGTTTGTCTAGAATATAAATTACAGTTTTCATCTTAACATATATAACTCGTCTAGTACAAACAGTAAGCCTGATGATTCTTTCTTCAGATTACACAAAACACATTTGTAACGATAAATAAAAGATACGAAACCTAAAACTACAATATTTATAATGGTTTTTGACTGAATATTTTATTAAGTTTCTTAACAATGCTTTTTCGTACTCATGAATATTCAGAATACTGTTTATTTTTGGAGGAGATTTAAGAATAAGAAAAAAAGAAAACGTATTACGCTACGATTCCACTATTACCATTAGGAAAGGTAAATCGTACCGTATATTTCTAAAAGCTTTTACCAGCCTAGTTGAAACATTGGCACAATATATGGCTACAAGACTCTTTGTATATTCCACTTGAACGTGTCTTGATTAATATTTGTTGTTGGGAAGTTTACTTTGCGGGGATATCATAATATCACGAATACGTTCTAAATCGGTATAAAATTGTAGATATAACCTTAAAAAAACCTGTCGTGAACCGATTCAAAAATTGATGTTAGTTCGTTAATTCTCATAAACTTATATTAGAGACCAATCGTGGCGCAGGGGCATAAAGTGTGACTGTAAAATCGACTGGTTGTGGGTTCGATTCCCACTCGAGGAAATAAAATATTTATCTACATTTATATTTTCATTTTTTCGCTCTGCAAAGCGCGGCGTTGAGTTCCGCCACTTAACATGCAATGCCTCCAGAACTTGGCGGAAAGTGGAGAACGGAGTGTCTTAACACTAGGTTCCCTATGCCTACTCTGCTATGTGCAGGATACAGCGTGAAGCTGATTTTTTTAATATTAGAGACAAATATTATTAACTACAATTGTACAAACAAGCATTGTTAATTAATTTCGCAAACGAAAATCTGCAGTCCTCATTAAGTTTATTAAAACCATGGAGAAAAAATTTCCGACGTCCACTGTGTGCATTTTTAATTGAGGTAAAGGTAAATCACGTTTCTATACCGTTGAATAAGGTATTCTTGGTTATAGTTTTATGAGATTACCTATAATTTTATCATTTTATTTTGTGACAATTTTAATATAAAAAGAAAATAAAAGGTTTATTATTAAATAATAATAATATCAAGCAATAAGTAGAATAGAGGAAATATGAAGAATTATTAAATCTATTAGAATTGAAATTATGATATATCACTTTTGTTTAGGCGTCTACCTTTACGGACCTGTTACCCCAAAAATATATCATGTGAGAGCGTCTTATGAATCACTTAAAACAATTAATATGTTGATGTATAAAATATATAAATACGAATAAATGTTAGATGATTTGTATGAATAAATTTTTTTTTTTTTGAAATCATAAAATATATCAGCTTCACGTTGCATCCCATATACAGCAGGGAAGGTAGAAAACCTAATGCTGAGACATTCCGTTCCCTATTTTTCGCCTAATTCTGGAGTCATTGCGTGCTAAGTGGCGCAACTCAACACGGCGCTTTGCTTAGATACCAGAGCGAAGAAATGAAAATAAACATTTAAATATTTCATTTCCTCGAGTGGGGAACGAATCTAAAACCAGTCGCGCTTACAGTTACACACTTGTGCTCCTGCGCCATGACTGGCAACGAATTAATAATAGAATTATTGTTATATAACTTTGCGTTAGGCACTTTGTCCCTAAAGAAATATTGTTCACCAATATCTAGTAGGGAGATATTTTTTTGTAGACTAGGAAAGATTTAGGCGGAGAGAATGATAACGTGTTCTGTTCTTTGCTTGTTTGTTGAATTGAAAAAAATTAAACTATAGTAATGCCTTCCCTGAATGAAAATGGAATCTACTAAAATCGTGTTTTCAGTCAGGCGTGCCACGGTGCCATGGTGACGACTGTAACGTATATATTTTATTATAAATTATTTAATAAGCAAAGCTCCTTAATTAAACTATTTAAATTGTTAGAAATGTGTCAAACTCAAAGCATCTAATATAATCCATGCCAAACCGCAAATTTTGGTATTCCGTCGGTCTAATTTATTCCACCAATGTATTTCATTTATTCTGTGATTTTTTAGGAGTTCTTTTCCGTATCTTTTAAAAAAAATGAACCCTTATAAGATCACTTTGTTGTCAGTCTGTCTGTCTGTCAAGATTTAGCATTTATCTCAAGAGTGCTTAGAGCTATCACTTAGTTCAAATTAAAACCATACACTATCTACTGCCCCATGATATCGGATGCCCCATAGCGGATAGTGGTGAACGGAAGTGTCTTAACACTACTCTGTGCGGGATACACCGTGAAGCTAAAAAAACAAAGGATATATTATTCTAAATTGTCTTTTCCATAAAAAATAAAAAAAAAAATATTATTCTAAGTTAACTTCTAAAGATAATGTAGGCGCCGTAACGAAACGAAGACGAAGTATATAATTTTGTACAAATTAAGAAGAAGGTTAACTCGGTACTTAAGAATACAAAGGAAAAGGGTCGAGAGCCCGCGGGTATGCGAGCAGCTATATCGACATACATACATACATACATATATATATATATATATATATATATATATATATATATATATATATATATATATATATATATATATATATATATATATATATATATATATATATATATATATATATATATATAATTGTAATTATTTTTCGGAGTTTGATAATCACAATAAAACTATACTATTTTTAGACATCGCAAGCACTTTAGTGTGCTTTGTGAAATGTTCTCCACGTTTCTAAAATGCGATATGCAGACTGTGATACGATGTAAGCATTTTTATTATGTTAGCATTTATCATCTTCACATTGTTTTATCAGTTGTTTGTTTGTAAGACAAGTTTTACTAAATTTTATTTGTCTTGTGCGTACGATAAAATATAATAAAATGTTTTTAAGATTACGAAACCCTTATAGGTTCACTTTGTTGTCCGTCTGTCCGTCTGCCCTCTGTCAAGACCGTCTGCTATACTGTCAAGATCATGAAGCGGTATCAAGCAGAAATTAATGTTAAATATGCAAGTCACTTGACACATAAAAATCATTACAAATTTATATTGCATACAAAAACTTAAATTTGTCAAGCTTGACCTACAATTATGAAATTTGGAAAGAAGTGAGAGCTTACAGCATAAATAAAGGAAACAATCTGAAATATCGTTTTTTTTTCAGCTTCACGTTGTATCCCGCATTTAGCACTGTAGGCAAGGAAAGCCTAATGTTAAGACACTACGCTCTCCACTTTTCACCAAATTATGATATGTAGAAATTAACATAAATATTTATATTACAGAAAAAAATCACTACAAGAAACTTATATTTTTACTTAATTTCGTACAAAATATAAAATACATGTACCCTACCCTACTACCCCCTACCCTGCCAGAAGAAGGCAGAAGGAGGCTCTGCCTATTTGTACCTGTGGTAAGACAATCCGTTTCCACTTCCTGAGCTTTTGAGGCATTGTGTGTTGAGTCGCGAAACTCAACGCCGCAATTAAATAATTTATCTCTATATATAATAAGACAGTAAAAATATTTTGTCTGTACATTTAGTAATTTTGACTGAAATGGATAGAGGGACACCTAAAAAGAATAATAGAAAGCAAAAATATTTTCTTGTCTGTCTGACTGTCTGTCGATATATTTTTATCCGCATTTTTCTCTGAAAGTACTGAACCGATTTACTTTAAAGTTTTACCAATTGCTTTGTTGTACTCAACTTAGCTGCTAAAGTTTAGTTCATCAAAATCGGTTCATTAAAAAAAAAGTTATCGTCATTTGAACAAACTCAAGGCCTTTTTTGCCTGCGAATATTATATAGCAATCGCGCTCTTAAGATTTTTGGCCAAAGAATATAATTCGAAACGTCTTGGTTATATGACTGTTGATAAATATATATATATATATATATATATATATATATATATATATATATATATATATATATTTTGAAGCACTATTACACAATATTTTATACAATAAAGTAAACAAAATTGAATTGTTAATGGAGATTACTTTTATAAATCATAACAGTTAAGTTTAATTCGTAATTAATTCAACTCAACTTTAGTCGTAATTAATTTGAGGAGTGACTGCAAAACCGACTGGTTGTGGGTTCAATCCCCACTTGAGGAGATGAAATATTTACTTAAATTTATATTTCCATTTCTTCGCTCTGGTATCGAGGCTAAGCGCGGCGTTGAGTTCTGCCACTCAACACGAAATGCCTCCGGAATTCGGCAGAAAGTGGGGAACGGAGTGTCTTAACACAAGGTTCCCTCTGCCTACCCTGCTGTGTGCGGGATACAGCGTGAAGCTATTTTAATTTATTTAATTTTATTTTAATTTATAGTTGTTGACAACTCCGCTTATTAAATCAATAATGTATTTTAAGCGGGCGAAGCCGCCAGCGGGCCGATAGTTAATAATAAATAAATAACAATAAAAAACATTTAAATTACTTGTTTTTAATGACTAAGTTGTTTTAACAATGGACAAGAAAAGGTATAAAGAGAGTTGTTAAAAAAGAAAAATACAAAGTTAATGAGGCAATGCTAAGTAAATTATATGCCTAAATTGTTATAAAGGTTCACTTCGAGTAGGTTAAAAAAAACATTTTTGGAAGGCGAAACAAAAGCTTAATTTGAATTTATGTTTTTCAAACGACCTTTTGTTTCTGAAAGTTATTACTGTGAGCGATGGAGTGAAAAAAAAATTATATCCGAATATTAATTAATTTCTGCTAACCGGAAACCGGCAGGCAACGGGTCGACTGTCGCAGTGAAAGAAGCAAGATCAATAGAAACCGACCCTGACACAATTTTCAATGTCCGTAAGGCAGATGAGGTTGTGGCGTTCAAGAATAAACATCAGCTTCCATATCCTATTACACTAAGTAGAATGCCGAATAGAGTGCAGTTTTTTAGTACTCATAATAGAACTTGCTTTCTATTTTATAATGTTTGAGTATGAAATTATATTAAAACAAAAAACACTTTATTAAAAAATAATTTAAACTATATTTATGATATGAATGCTTTTAAGCGATGCCTACTCATATAAAGAAAGTTTAAATATTACTGTAAAAGTAATTATTACAAGTAATATACCTATATATAATAGATCCTTTTAAATATAAACTTATGCGTTATTTAATTAGTGTAATAATATGACAAAAATTTATGATATTATAAATAAAATATAACGCACATGTTATTGATGTAAACGTTATATATAAATTATTCTCTATTTTATGCATTTAAATCATGCTCTGTATTTAGTAGCGAATGTTAACGCTGCATTTTATTTTATCAGATTGGGAAAATAAAAATAATCAAATGTTTTTCCAAGAGAATATCGAACCTACAATTATTATATGGATAGTCAGAAATTATCCGACTGTGCCACATAGGCTTTTCAGTAGATACGCAACATATTAATAAATCTAACTTTCACAGAAGTATTTTCAGTCTAAAAAAAATTTTATATTTGTAAAATCCATTATCAACACCTGTAACTGCAAAGAGATTTTAAAAAAGTAGAATTTTTTTCTGAAAAATATATTATGGTAATATAATTCACCAGTCCTGAACCTCATCCGTTATTAGTGAAGGACTCACTCTTGCTCATTAGTTCACGCTAGTGGAGCAGCTGCCTACGGTTTCAAAGGGAAAGAAAATATAATATTTTTTTACCTCATTTTCTTTGATGTTTTTTATGGCTGGATCCATATAAAAATATTTTATCTTTTAGAATTTTATACATCAAAAATTAAGACAACCTCAAATGATATTTTCGACATTTTTTTCTTCTATTTTAACAATTTTACAATATACTATTGTTATATTGTTTATATAAAGAGTAAAATATAAAAAAAACATCCTACTAAATAAATAGTCTATAATCGGACAAAATAAATACAATAATACTCTAAGTAGACATTAGGATTTATTGAAAATTTTATATGGCTTCTCATGTAACAGGCATCTTATTTGCTCACCCTTTAATATTTTCAAATAATTGTAAAGTTTGGTTGGATTTCCGCTACATTTTACATTAAAGCTTCTAATCTACTAGTGAAGACATTTGCACTATTCTTACACTAAATCTGTTTTCTAAATTAACACATATGTATTATATATTTATTACTATTTAAAAAGGCAATATAAATAGATTGTCATCCCTCTAAGAATAGGATTTAAACATATAGAAAGACAGACTACTAAAGAGGGTATCTACTTCTATTGAAATTTTACCTTGATAAAAACAGCATTCTTCGACTTGATGGCCCCCATGCAGTTATTAAATATACATTTTTAATTGGCACCTGGTACCACAAAAGTTCTCAAACCATATAGAGACAGAACAGCTACTTTAAATCCAACAGTAGGTATACGTATATATAAAGATTCATTACATATAAAATTTATTTTTATAATGATAACTTTTATAATATATTTTTTAATATTTATAACGTTTATAATATTTTCTTATCAATTCCTAATAAAGCAAGAGTCAGCCAATGACGACGATCTACTCAAATGTATTATTTATAGAAATTGGCAGTTCAGAAGTTTTACACAAACGTCAACGTTTACTTAGAAAAGAATATCACAGGTGGATCAAGCGACGAACAAGCAGGAACTCTACTTTATATTAAAATATTTGACATACTTTGAATAAACATGGGAAGAACTATTCACTTAAACAAGATATAGGCCCTACAATTGACACGGGATATGTTTACACAACACGATACTCTGCAGTAGAGATTTGTAATTAGTCTACAGTTTAACTGTATTGTAACAACCATGAAAAGTAACATCCATTTATTGACATCGCAACGAGATTGACGAGATCTTCTTTGTCCGTGCACTTGATAGTAAAAGCTTTGTATTTACACAAACAAAACGTCTCAATTTCCGGTTCAAAGTTCTCTTTCGCGACATTCGACACGTCAATGCTTAAACGAATTAGAGCGTTCGAAACGCACGTTTTGTATCAGTTCATTTTGTTTTAAATATAGGAAGCTAACCTCAAAATAATATTTTTAATGCTACGTTTAGGATACTATTGGGGTTGTCTACGGCGCAGCTGTGAGCGCCGCGCCCTGCGCACACTCCGCCGAGCTCTGCCGACCTCCAACGATCTTCAAGACCGTACCTCTAAACAATTCGACTTTGTTGTATGTACATACTTCAAACATAATGACTATTCATCCTGCCTGTATAAGGCCAACGTTCTTCAGCTGTTATACAACTATAATAAAGGATTTCAAATTGGTAAATTGAGACAGTGTGGAATGATGTATGTCATGTCGTGTGAGACCGTTATTGATTTATGAAAAATGTAATGTACCATGACCAGCAATTCACATGTAAAAAGGTCGTATCTTGTTTATACTATTAATTAATATAATCAAAAGAAATTATGCGTTAAGTGACCAGTTATAACGCAGTTGCACAAGTGTGTGACTGTAAATGCGACACGTTATCTATTTCTATGATAATATACCATTATTAATATTATATTTTTATTTCCTCGCTCTAGTGCCTAGGCAAAGCGCGGCGATGAGTGAGCCACTCAACACACATTGCGAGAACGGAGTGTCTTTACACTATATTATTTCTGCCTATCCTAAACTGTGCTGCGTAAAGCTAAGAAAAAATTAAAAATATATACGATGCAAGTTCTTGTATATGAAGCCAAGGTTATTTTGTTATTTTGTTAGCTATACGTATGTCTTTTGAAGTTGACAACTAGGTCAAATTTATTGTACACCTTGTGACTTCGTCGAGTAACTTTAATTTTAGGCTTATCGTTTGCAGATGACCTTAAAATTCTCAAACCTATCCGTACTCCAGACGATATTTTCCTGCTACAAAAGGACCTTACTAGTTTGAGTAATTGGTGTAGGTTAAATGCTATGGTGTTGAATGTTAAAAAATGCTTTCATATTACTTTTACAAGAAAGAAACTAAATATAACAACTAAATATTATATGGATGGTTCCTCTATTAGTACAGTGGATACAATTAGGGACTTAGGTGTCATATTCGACAAAGAGCTGACATTTATACCGCACCTAGAAAATATCACTACTAGAGCGAGCAGAATGCTCGGATTTCTAATGCGAAACTCAAAAATTTTTAAAAAAAATTGCACGAAGGTGGTATTATACAAAAGCTTAGTAGTAAGCGTATTGGAGTACGCAAGTGTTGTATGGAGACCCCATTACGCTTCTCACTGTCTCAGAATCGAAAGGCTACAAAAGCGCTTTCTACACCACCTCACCTTTTCGTGTGGAAATTTGAGATTACTTAAAACCTATACGGATAGGCTTGCGTACTTTAATTTAAGTAGCTTGGAAAATAGGAGAAAAATTCTTGATTCGCTTTTCTTATATAAAACTATCAACGGCATGTATGACAACCCATCTCTAGTACAAAATTTTTATTTAAAAGTTCCTAGGTCTTCTCGCAAACAATCTAATCTTCTCGAAGCTCCTTGTCGGAGGTCTATTTTGGGCAATAACTCCCCTTTGTCTCGATTTTGCATAATTGCTAACGAAAAGAAAGCTTTGGATCCTTTCGGTGACAGTTTGTTTAAGTTTCGCCGAAACTCGATGAAATGTGTTTAATATATTTCATTCATATTCACTGATGTTTTTGTAATTTTAATTTTCTTTGCTTACTTTGATTTTGTTAAGGATTTATATTTTTACATCATAATTATATATTCATCACTCTGTAGTCTTACTTTATTGTCTTTTTTTTTTACTTTATTGTGTTAAATAATTAGATACATTACAATTATATATTATTGCATGTGGTATTCACCTTAAAAGGTAATGCATTTAGCTGTAACAATTTAGATTTAAGTAACTGTTACTGTATGATTTAATGTAATTACCACTGGTGGATCTTAATAAATAAATAAATAAATAAAAGTAAATTTATAACTACCTCAAAAAATATAAATTGTATTTTAACATAATAAAACGGATTTTTTATTTTTACGTTCATATACAAGTATAATAAAATGCTTGTATTATATGTATAGTGCGTAAATATTTTTTTACAGCTAAAACAAAATATTATAAAATGTTGAACATGAAATTTTAATAAAATACACTCGAAAGACGTAATTGGAAACTAGATTAGAGACCGCTAGACCGTGTAGAGTAATTGAGCCAATGAACTAGAGGTCTCCAATAAATCAGGTATTATAAATGCAAAATATGTAATATATTTCTTATTTTAGGTATTTTGACAAAAATATATATTTTTGGATTTTAATAAATTGAGCTTAAATATGTAAAAATACTAATAAATAATGTTGAGTAATGCGCTAGCTATTACTCAAAATCTCATACTCTACTCTAATTTATACACTATAAAAATTATATAAATTTTATTAAAATACTATGAATAAACTGAGGCCGGTCGTGGCGCAGCGGCACAAGGTGTGACTGTAAACCGACTGGTTGTGGGTTCGATCCCCACTCGAGGAGATGAAATATTTACTTAAATTTATATTTCCATTTCTTCGCTCTGGTGTCGAGGCTAAGCGCGGCGTTGAGTTCTGCCACTTAACACGCAATGCCTCCAGAATTCGGCAGAAAGTGGGGAACGGAGTGTATTTCACTACGTTCCCTCTGCCTACCCTGCAGTGTGCGGGATACAGCGTGAAGCTGATGATGATGATGATGAATAAACTGATTTTAAAATCAACTCTTAAAAATGTTACAATAGCCCAAAATATGAGAAAAATCACAAAAGGTTAAAAAAAATAGCATTTTTCCCAAAATGCAATTTTTTGCTACACAATGCATAATGGCCTTTTATAGGGGACAGCGGGTCTAAAAGTGCCGGGGATAAGCTGTGCCAACGCAAATATATCGAAAACAGATAGAGATAAATATACAGCCAAACGGTATCGCGTAATACCGTACAGTTCGTCACACTTCGTGGTCAATTTAATTGCATCACTAGCATGGAGGTATTTTTTAACACTACGTAAATAAATATTTTCATGTCAATACTTTTTGGCCTCGCGATAGAATTTTCTGTTTTTTTGGTTGATTTAGATGTGCCGCTTCATAACCAGCCCTAAGCAAACATTTATGATTATAATATCTTATTTATCATTGACCGAATGACAGGTTCTTACAAAATCTGCAGAGGCTGACATCAAGAATGGACGTATATTTTAAGTTGTTTATTTTTAATTTAGCTCCATAGTTGTATTTAGACTTTGTCAATGTTCAAAAAAATACACACACAACACGAACAAGACTAGTGTTTAATTAAGAACAAGAAGAAAAATGAAAGTATCAGCTTTACACTATATCCCGCGTATAACCGGCAGGAGGGAACCTAAAAATATAAAAAAAAAACAAAGAACAGACTACGAATCCTGCTTTTCCTAGCGGATTTTGCAAGATAATGACAACTCTAATGAAGATAATAATGGACAAGAATGTTATTGGATCATACGTTGTAATGTCTACTTTCAATATTCTCAATCTCAAAATTTATATAATGCATATAATTATAGAAATTAAGAAATTATAGCTATTTTATAGCCTTGGTGTTTCAACCCCACTCTTCCCTAAATAAGTTATCATAATCCATTTTGTTCTTTTTATTCTTATTAAAAAAATAGTAATATGATATGAATTCAGTTTTAAATCTTTCTCTAAAGATGTCCTTGCTTTATTTAAAATTAATTAAATACAGACCCAATGACATGTGAGTTACTTTATAAAGTAAATCAAGCATGGCATGGCGATCTTTTAGTATTTTGATATTTAAAATTTTCATCTCTATAAATACCGAGATTGAGGTTGAAACGGTATAAATTAAATATTTTTATGTTAATATTTAATTGTAATTATTATATTTATTTTGACACCGATTAGGAAGTGATTTCCTATATTTCATAATATATGTATACCTAAATAATAAAATACTACTATATATATTTAAAGTTTAAAATTAACATGGTTATAGGAGAGAATTATAATAATTAAAAAGAGATTTTTTTACAAAAAAAAAAGAATTCAGTAAAACTTACAGCGTCTGGTCGTAAAAGTATAAAAAACTAGAAAGCTAAAAGTTTTGCAGAACAGGGGCTAATTTGTAAAGTATGTTCATTTCGTCTGGGATTTTATCCCTCGTTACATTCTATTGAAGGAACATAAAATGTTAAAGTTTACTGCATAGCAACCATTACGTTTCACCGTCGAGTAAGTGCCGTAGGAGCTTAAAAACTCTGTCATGGCTAAAGACCCTTATTTCAAAACATAAATGGGTAATTCAAATCATTTTAGAAAATGAGATAAAGGTATTTTTTATTTATTTTATATATTTTATCATAGCTAAGAAATAAATTCTTTCCATACTTTCCTATATAAATTCATACTTTGTGAATTAAGTTTTGTAAAACTATGTTATAATTTGCTATCTGGTTGTTTCTAAGTACACAATTACATTTGATATTTAACTTAAGAAGGTTTAAACATATTATTCTTAATAATCCACTTACCTCACTTGAAGTCAGGTAACAGATTCTTGAATCCGTACTATCAATGGATGCTTGTTGGACGATGCCATAGCGCGACGACTCACGGTCGCTTGTGTACTCGGATCGAACACTATCTTGCCGATCGAAAACACCTCTGTAACCAAATAAATACGTGTCAGTTCTAAGCATTTTTAGCCAGAAATATTTTAATAAATAGGTCGTCGAAAATAATTTATATTGAATAGAAATCAGCTTCACGCTGTATCTCGCATACAGCAGGGTAGGCAGAGGGAAATAAGTAAGACATTCCATTACCCACTTGCCGCCGAATTTTTCGAGGCATTGCGTGTTGAGTTATGGAACTCAATCCGCAATGCCTCGAATCGAAAAAACAACCGTCACGTTACAGTCACACCCTTGTGACTCAGCGCCTCGTTGAATAGAATTTATAAATATATGTTGTAGAGCTGTGTAGCAAATTGTGTGCCTATGAAATAACACATAGAACAAGGAAAAAATCCTAATAAAAATCGAGATAATGTTCTTTGTACGTGACAGCTAAAGCAAAGTAAAAAGTAATAATGGGTATTTTTACAACTTGAGAAAGTACTTTTTTAACTGAAGTCATATTATTCTTATATGTGCCATCATTTAGAACATGCTACGTGATATACGAGTGAGTATTAAAAAAACATAACGACAGCAAGAAGAGTAATATGAAATAGTGTATATAGAATAATTGAAAATAGTTAATTATAAGAGATTCTGATTTCAGTTTCAGTTATCCTATTGTTGTGTAACACAAAGACTGATCAAGGGCTTTAAGCCCACTAACAATATACTGCCGAAAACTTAGAAAGTTATCGTCCAATTTTTTATATTAATTGGTTTCTAAATTAAATTAAAGCAATTAAAACATTACTTTGATCTAAATTTTCCTTTTTATAAAATATTTTTCCTCCTCATTAAAACAACGATAGGATGCTGCTAAATTAATTATGTCACATAATGTGTTACTGTTATACAATACATTTTTTTTTGTCTGTAAAAATACTTAATTAGGTGTGTATATATAATTAATTTTAACAAAAAATATGTTAATCTAATATATTTTGAAGATGTATTTAAAGAGTTAAAACTCAAGGGTAATAGATACTCTATAGACTAGTACCTAGCTAGTAGCAAGTGTTACTCGCAACCTAGATGTTTTACTTGCTCTCCAAGCTAAATTTCCGCTCGTGTGGGAACGTTATAATCAATCATCAATTAACCAACACGAACTAATCTGCGTAGCGTGCAAAATTTGTAAATACATGTAATATAATGAATAAAACTACTATTAAACTATTCTGAAGGGTTTTAGCAACACAATGTGAGTGAGTATATAACCATTCATATGGGTTAATGAGTGAGTCAAGTATAAGCAGGGATTGTATTTTTCCTCTTGTGCTTAACATTATAGATGCAGCTAACTTTCATTCATTCCATAAAAAGAATCTCACTCAGACTGTTGAGTATGTACTGTGTATGCATATACGATCACGTAGATGTGGAACGTAGCTTAATGATACTGTATTTGTGACAGTAGACAATGTTGTCTTGAAAAATTTACCATAAGATCTTAGGAAAATTTTATTTAGTAATTTTATTTTGTTGATTAGATTTGTTTGAACATATTATTTATGTGTATGTATAAATAATTTTATTATAAAAAAATATTAAATTGTTTACGTAATATTTTAAAAAAATATTAATTGAAATGGTACATATATCGGCAAGAGAAAAAGTACTTAAAAGAGTTTATGAAGAAAATCTAGTTAGGTTGTGCACAAAATCTAAAAATGAATGAATGTTAATACCTTAAGGTGAAGTGGTTTATAGGATAAATTTTATCCTGATTTTCAATGTGATTTTCATGGGAAAAATTAAAAAGTTTAATATAGATAAATTACTTAAATTATTGATTACTATTGGATATTAATTATGTCGTGGTTAAAGCTTAAAGGGTACTGGAAGACATACTGGAGATCAATGCAATTTCCGTAAAAAAAAGTAGTTAAATTATGTCAATTACTCGCAAGCGGACATAATGTAGGTTATAATATTAGGATATTGTAAATTGTAAAAAAAAAGTTTAATAGTAAAAATCTGGATCTGTAGAATATATTGTACTAATGAGTTTTTAGATGGTCACGTCCAATTTAAATTTCATAAAGTTATCTCTAAAAGATACCGAGAAAATACTTTTTATTCTTGGGGGTTTCAACCCCCAACTTCTTAACTAATTTGACGTATCGCTATTTTGATAAATGTTAAAGGTAAAAACGAAGCCAATGCAATTTTCCACTGCATATCCTGGTAGACCATTTACTTACTAAATTATTGTATCATTTAGTATATGAGTATATTACATTTTATAAAACATTCCAAGTTATACGAACTACTTTATGTTGATTGCATGAACATAGACAAAAGAATTGCGATGACGTTCGAATGAAATATTAAAGAAGCGCTTCCCGTTTTAATAAGCTGTCAGCACATTTTTTTCTTATAGCCGCCTTGTACTCTTTGAGTTTGTTGAATATTACTTAGAAAGCCAATGAATATAACATTATATCTTATTTAAATTATTAAACTGATGTATTGAAAGTTATTTACAACCTAGCTACATTGTTTCATTGGTTGGTTTCATTGAAATTATGATGTTTAGACTAGACTTCTGATTTAAAAGTATATAAATTATGTTTTTATCTCTAGCAGGGTGTCCGAGGAAAACGGTACTTTAAGCAATACAGTGCTGGTTTTTTGCCTGGTCCTCTGTGATTAACTTTTATATAAAAATATTTTATATGAAAAATAGTTAAAATAGTGTTTCTTTATCAGTTTTGCGTTATATACCACACGTCGCAGGGTAGGCAAAAGAAATTTAGTATTAAGACACTCCGTTTCCCATTTTCCCCCGAGTTGAGTGGCGGAACTCAGCGCCGGGCTTGGTGCCAGAGCGAAGAAATCAAAATATTAATAAAAGATAATTTATTCCCCCGAGTGGGGATCCAACCGTCATAACCGTCGCGCTACAGTCACCTCCTTGTGTCCCTGCGCCGCGGCGGCTTCAAAAATATAAATAGCGTTGTAAGATTAGAAAACTTACCGTTGTTCAAAGCTGTCAGCTCGATTGCTTCGATATCCTGAATCATTGAGGCTGCCTTCATGACGTAAGCTAGGAAGCGAGTCCCAAGGTGATCGACGAGGTCCCGGGGGCGGAGCTCCACGCCATCCGTCAGAATGGCGGTACCACGCTGAACGCGCAGACTCACCGATGCACGATGCGCAACGAGAAGCACTTACGAAGCTAAAACATATTTGTATTTTAGTATTATAGTAAAAATAATCTACAAGATATAAACAGCTGTACATAATGATTTATATAAAGTTATATGTCACTATACATATAGTATATATGTATAAGAGTGACATACTAACAAAAATACCTATTTGTGAGTATAGATTTTTTTCTATATAACAAAAAATGAACTTCAATCTGTTTGTAAGCCTCTATTACAGCTCAGTATCATACCCGCGTAGAGGAGAAAACACTAAAGAACTTAGTCGTTAAGGCGAACATTCAATACAGCGCTACATGCAAGCGCTACAACAAACCCGAGATGGTTTACGAGAGATACTCGAGATAATGCGCTATTTCAATGCATTTAACGCAGCCGTTCTCTCTACGGCGCGAAATGATATGCCTTTACACATGTGCCTATCCAAGTGTGTTTGTGTGTGTGTTTAAATAAATCCTGTTCTTTGAGATCATTTCGTTTTTTTTATCTTGATTTTCCTCTTGTCCCAAAATGAACAAAGGAAAATAGCGTCTTGTTGTATAGGTAGCGTTCAAATCAACTCAAAATGATTGTCATGTATGTAAATCTTCATTTTCACTTTGGAATTCTTTTTTATAATTGAAACAATTATAATCCATTATTAATAATCATAATTAAATCATAGAAAAATGTTTTATCACTATGGCTTTCCCAAAATTTATAACAACATAAAAGGGGGAAAATGTACAGAAGATAATAAATAAGTTGAAGCAGAAAATCAATCCGACTCGTCCATTACGTAACCTAATTCAAAATGGACATTTCGACAATCCCCAAGAGTCACAACAGTTTCGTGTCAGGTTGAAACCCGCTTCGAATCTATTACGAGTTTAACAGCGTTGGTATTATGAAAGGAAATGTACAGGAGAGCGCTTCCGTGCCTAGCTTTTACATGATGTAGTTCAGGCGTATTTCATATTTCAAAATTACATTTTCAATTTCATTTTTGAACCTTTTATGACATAAATGACGCAGCCATCATATTTATACGATATTACAAGCATACAAATCTATGCTCTGAAACATTTTTCGTAAAAAGCAAGGTATAAAAATATTCAGTACCTTTATTCATTATATAAATATAATATAAATAATATACGTAATCAAAATTTGATTAAGTATAAAAAATCACGCAACTTACATATAAAAAATATATTTTATCGTGTAAAAAAATATATTTTTACGTGCATTTTTACAACGAGAATAAATTAATTTCATCATATAAAGAACTACATTTGACCCCGCTCTGGAACCTGTGGCACAAATGTTTTACTATCCATCTGTCCATCTAAACAGGGGCAAATCTCGGATAAGCGGCCAAGTAGTGCCTCGCAGCGGAAGCTGTCCTATAAACGAGCACGTTTTCTAATAGAATTCGAAATTGTATATTACTTTTCTAAACGTACATCATTTTATAGCTTTTCATAACATTTTTTTATGTGCAAATTAAATATTATATTTTTTTCAGTTTCAAGAGCTTAAAAGTAAGTTTTGTGTTTTGTTTATATTATAGTATTGAATTTAACGAAGTATCACGGTTTGTTTTTGTAGAAAAACAAACAATTTTTGATTCTTTAGAACTGTAAGCTACATTTATAAAATAAGCCACATTTATGCGCAATAAAAACTTAAACTTAATAATTACATCTTATTAAGGTTTTTCAGCGTTAATCGGTTCATATCATAGTTTTTAGCGTCTTATTATAATTTACTTATCAAATAGGTAAACCTATGTGTACATATTTAAATTTATGTATATATTTGAAATATTAACAATATATGTTTAATTATTTTATTAGTTATTATATTTAACGCAACTTACCTTGACTGATGATCACTAAGGTAACCTTGATCTCGGTCTCGTATGCGGTCCCTATAAAAATATAAATTATAAATAGTTTTTCATTATAATTACTTCAATTTGTAGTATGAAGTAGTAATATATAAATAGTTATGCTCTGATGGTGAAGATTAAATCATTCTATTATATGACTTTCGCTCATTTTAGGAACGTTTTGTTGTGTAACTTTACACCGTACATCCAATTGGATAAAATTGGAAAAAAACACGTTATCAAATTGGATAAAAGAAAACATTGTTATTTTGACAAAAATATTTGCAAGCGGGAATTGAATCCAGAACCCTTCAGTCAGAAGTTTCTAACTGCACTGTGCTCATAACAAAGAATTGTAAAAACTCTTAATATAATTTTCTTGTCGATTTACACCAGTAAATATTACATAATTTTTGCATCGTAAATAAAACCTAAGCGAACCTCGTATTATGATCACTGAGATAGCCTCGCTCCCGCTCTCGCTCTCTCTCGCGCTCCCGCATCAGCTCGTTGCGATCGCTAGAACAATACCATGTTTTAATCAAAACGTAGATTAAAATGTGAACAATCGATTTATACGAGAAAGAACGTCAGTTTCAAATATCAGGGCCGAAGCAAAATAACCGTGTAATATTACTTTTTTTAAAGGTGAATGTTTGTATTAGAGATTGTCATATAACTTGATAAAATATTTTGACTTTAAAACAGTAAATGAGCTAAGTAATAGATTAAAATATAGATAATATCCAAAGATTACGTAAGATAAGGAATCTTTGAAATTCATGGAGAAACAAATTAATTTTGTTTAATTGTACAGAGAGGAAATATGTAGCGATTAGTTAAAGGAATAGTAATAAAAAATGGTTTGTGCATAAAGGATCGATTTTGTGTATTTTAGGTAAGAAAAAGAAAAAATAGTTTGACGATGACTTTAAGCGTGCCAGTAAGTATTTACTTACTTGATTAATTAAAACTTAAATTTTGTTTCCGAATCTTACAAAAAAGATATTAAAAATTTGAATATGTTTCCTAATTCAAAAATGTAATGACCACTTGAACTCTGAACCAATATCTTAAATTACATACAACCTAACTTGATAGATAAAATTAGAAAGAAAAAAAAACTTGAAAGACAAATTATTTCTTACACACAAATACAAATTAACTTAAGTAGTTTATAAGAGAATCATTAAGGAGACTGAAACGATTGCATATAGACTAGGGTTCAGAATGTAAAAAGATGAAAATTGTATGATATAATAGATTCAGGTACATCACTCCCTATCAGAAAATTCTGTCAGATTTGGCAACCTGAGAGTTGAGTTATTAGATTTGACATAAAAGTGAGATTCACACAGCGATAAATATCTATAGCATGGCGGTCGTTAGAGCCAATAGATTGCGACGTCCAGTGGTAAAACAAAAGCCGGAAAGTAGGAAAAATCAAAATGATGATGAAATAGAAAGCAAGCAGTAGTCGTTGAAAATATCAAACAGACGGGAAAGCACTTAAAGTGAAGCAAAAGATGCAATAATCATTAGACAAGGTTTGAATTTCCTTTTTTTTTTAAGTAATTAATTATCATTTTCTTTATTTATACTGTAATTATATGCACTAATAAGTATGTTAAAATACTTAGACTTAATTAAAATAGACAAAATTTTATTTTCGTAGTACTGTAATGGATTATTTATATCGATTCAGGAACTAAACATATTTTTTTAATTTTCTCCATTTCCAGATTGTCATTTGAGCTGATTTTTCGTATTCTAAAATTGAAAAATTTTCGAATTTTTGAAGCCATATCTCAACTCTTTACATTTGGGTCCAAGATTTACCACTTCCTTTTCATTCATCAAAACAATATACTAAATTGATATTTACTTATATATATAAATATAACATCCTACTACTAATAAACACGAATTATTTCATTCATATAATATACTATATGTTAGATCTGGTCTCTGTTGAGTAGACACAGCACGTTCTAACCAGACGACTGTTCATTGAACTGAAAAGACGTTTATAATATATGCGAACTACAATTTAGTATACATTGATATCTTATATACTTATCCATTATCTACAGTAAAAATTAAATAATACTACAGCAAATTTAAAGCCTACTTTTTGCATGTTTATTAAAAATATGTGCTTTCTTTATAAAAATAAAACATATAAGATAAGGTCAAGATCGCTTATCTTTTTATTCTTAATTTTTTATATATGCCAGTGCTGTGTACCAAAATTCGTGCAACATAGAAAAAATACAAGTTCCATATTCTGTTTTACCAGATTTAAACCTACGACCACATGAAATTAAATGTGGCATCAGGAATCATAAAAATATTATTTATCAACAAAATACAGTACTCCAGTAAACTAGTTCTAAATTGGATAGCTTACGTGTGCTCATCAATTACAAATAGTGTTAATATAACATTTACTTTTTCGACTCTAGTATATATAAAGATGACCTAGTTGCTGATGCGCTGACTTACTTTTTGTGTTTTCATTGTGTTCTTTAATGAGAAAGATGAAAACATTCATATCATCCTAATTATTATGTTACAGATAGAGAAACGTCACGTACTTGAAAGTTCTTTAATTCATTTTTTATAAAAATTGTCGATTGAGATTACAATTTTAAATTTTATATTTAAATAAATAAAGAAAAAACATTTAAGTTGTAAAATATCTCAAAACTTGTATTCTAGTTATTATAAGTATTATTACATTATTCACACTGTTTCTATGTAGGGGGTAGGCAGAGGAAACCTAGTGCCAAATTTCGGAAGCATTGCGTGGCGTAACTCAAGCCGCACTTTGCCTCGTCACCAGAGTAAAGAAATTAAAATATTAAATATTTAATCTACTCGAGTAGAAACTGAATCTACAACCTGTCGCGTTTACAGTAACAGGCTTGTGCCCCTGCGCCATGACTGGCTTTGACGGTTAATATATACAAGTAAATATAAGATATATGTACGTGTGAATTCTAAAGTAGTGGCACTAGGAATCGATAGTTTAGGGCATGAAATATTTTCCTCACGGATATTAAATAGTTTGAATCAATAACGATAAGAAATAAAAATCAAATAAATTTACAATAAACAATTTATTGGTGACCTAAAAATGTCCGTTTTCAAAGCCAAAAATAGCCTAAATCTCCAGTTATTAATGTCAAAGCACCAGTTATCGACAACTACTAGGGCAAAATGTGCCGGCGCTAAATAAGAAATACTATAAAATAAAATAAATAGAAGGTCGAGTATTGAGGATGAAATACTGAGGCTAGTCGTGGCGCCGAGCCGCAAGCGTGCGTGTAAGCGCGGCAGATTGTGGGTTCGATTCACACTCAAGGAAATGAAATCAATAATATTTTTATTGCCTCGCTCTGGTGAGGTTAACAGAAGTAGTCCGAATTCAAAATATCGCATGTTGGGCAATGGAACGTAACGACTCTATCTTATCGGGCATATTTATATATACATATCTCTATTTGAAAATAATTTAAATAATTTCCCCCCAGTAGAAGTTACGTCCATAACCATTGAGTTTACAGTCACTTCTAGTGAGACGCAATGGTTATATCGTTAAGAATATTATTAAAGGATTTTGTTTCATCATCCTTCTCCTTGCTACTAATTCTACTGATATTATAAATAGTAAAGTTTGTGCTAAAACTACTAAAGGGATTTAGATTAAAGTTTAAACTACAACTGACTGGATTTTACTTTGTATATTTATATTATATCATAAAAGATCAGCTTCGAATTGTATATAAAGATATCGACCAGATATCTGTATAACCTTTTTTTTTCTTTTTCTCTATCTATAATATGAGATTCTTTATTTCAGTATAATAGAAAAAATCTAAAATTACTGAATTTTAATTTGAGAAATTTGTTTATTAGCGTTAAGAATGTATAAATTCTAAAAATAGACTTCTTTTGTGTGCGCAGTAATAATTAATATTAAGTAAAAAATACAATTTAACATTTTATTTAATACAAATAAATAATATTAGATTGTTGAATCGCAATTCATAAAATCGTAATTCGTTTCATTAAATCATAATCGTAATCGAATGTTAAATTGTACGATATCATAGGCGGTTACTATAGTTTATTTATATCCCGCGTATAGCAGAGTAGGCAGAGAGAATCCCAGTCTTTTCATTTTTTTTTTAAAGTGTTATTATTCCACACTTAGGAAGGACAAGTACTTATTTGGAGAAGGCATAAAAATTTGAACGTAGCGGAAGTTGAAACCGCGCCTCCTGGAATTCGATCAGGCCTACTGGAATCCTTGTTGGATTCCAGAATGCGCGGGTTCGAGTCCCGCTACTTCCAAATTTTTATACGTTTTCTAAATAAGTAAGAATTCCAGTCTGCCCAGTTTTCGAGACATTGCGTGTTAAAAGGCGGAATGTCTCGAACACTGGGCAGACTGGGATCAACGCAGCGCTTGGTTTTGTGACCAGAGCGAGGAAATGAAAACAAGTGCAGACCTCACTAAGAGCCAAGTTTCTAACTCTATTCTACTCTATGTATAAGCTCTAACTTGACAAGCTCTATAGCATATAGCCGATTCTTTACAGCAAAAAATAATTAGAATATAAAACAGTTAATTGCAATAAAAAACTGGATACAAGCTCGTCATATGAAGGACAATGTAAACGTTGGGCGTAATCACTAAAACGCTACGGAAACTGGATGCGGCGTATGCACAAATATTAGAAAAAGCATTTTGCGCATACATACACATGTATACATGACAATAAGTACATATATAATTTATCAAATAAGATCAAAATACATAAAACCATTTTATCCTACCAGAACATTTTAATGTAACATAGATTCGCCTATATATAAACGAAGAGTCCACATAGCTCGTACTGTCGAAACATTTTCAGATATCTTGTAGTACTAAGTTTCTTATTAAAAGCGCCCTAACTCTAGAATCCTTACTAAATTTAAAAACGACACCTTATTCAAAATTCTTTAGAATTTGCTTGATCGATTATTAACGTCACATAGGCGTAAGGTTAGAAATACTGGATGTATTTCTAACCTTAAATCCCTTAAACCCTCTATTAAAATTAACGCAAAAAAAAGTTTATGGCAGGATTTATTTTTTTAGTCAGGTTGTAAGATTGCAAGTAGAAAGACGAAGGGAAAACGATAACGAGTCACGTATACATACATGATTGAAAAGTCAAAAAGATTACGACTTGCGGTGATAATGTATACTTTATTTTTTGTAAATAGCGACGAAGCTACGGCTAAGTCATATAGAAACATCTCGAAATGTTTTTATTATTTATTACAAGGATATCAATTTTAGTCCCTTTATAAATTTTTAGTCTATATCAATTTTCAGGCCGTCCATTAATCATGTGATGTTTTTTAATACTATAAAACATCACAGCCACACACATGAATGGCCTCTAGGTATAAAAACTAAGCAAGCTTAATATATTTGATAAATTTATATTATAAGGCCAGTCGTGACGCAGCGGCACGAAGTGTGACTGTAAAACCGACTGGTTGTGGGTTCGGTCCCCACTCGAGGAGATGAAATATTTACTCAAAATTTCATTTCTTCGCTTTGGTGTCGAGGCTAAGCGCGGCGTTGAGTTCTGCCACTAAACGCGCAATGCCTCCAGAATTCGGCATGAAGTGGGGAACGGAGTGTCTTAGCACTAGGTTCCCTCTGCCTACCCTGCTGTGTGCGGGGAACAGCGTGAAGCTGATTTAATTATTATTTTCTATTCATATTATATTCAGACAATTCTCTTATCTGGCATAACCTAAACTGATAATAATTAAGTCTTGGCGGGGCTACTAACGTTTGAGTTAATTGTCTAAAACAAGAATGCTTAATAAAGTGATCACATCCATATAAGGATATGAAGTAATCCTTATAAGGAATACATTTAAATTGTGTTGTAATAAATGAATAACTATAATAAATTCGACGACGAGTTTGTTGAAGCATCTATACTCAATATTTTTATAAATATTTTTTAGTTTCACGCGGGATATACCGCATATATTATAGCAGCCGAACCTATAAGACATTGTGTGTTGCGTGGCTGATTTAAGCGCCACGCTTTCCCTTGTTAACTCATAAGTAGATACATATCGATTTGGTTTAAATAGTTAAACCAAACCAAATGTTATATTTGGACAGAATGTTGCTAGCAAAATACATGAACATTTTTTTTTAATTTTATAAATACACATACATATACTTTATATATTCAATATTCTTTAATATATTTTATTATTAAAAGCACTTCCTTTACAAAAAGCACTTTAGTTATTTTTCATTTACTGAATATGAGTTTAATTTCTATAAACGGATTATTTTGCCGATCATTTCCTGATTCGTATAGTTAAACTAAAAATATATAAACGAGCCATAAATAATATATCGGTACATTCATTTGAAGTTCACTTGGAAAAGCAAGCATAAATACAATATTAATTAGTAATAATTAATATACATAATATATTTAATATAAATATTATTAAATCTATGTTTGAGTTGTTTATGTTGGTTGTATTTTATAGTGGTGTACTTTTATGTTAAGGTAATTAATTGCCCTCAATTATTTATTTAATTTAATTATTATTAGTTGATTGAAAAAACGGAATTCGTGACAAATTGAAGCCGTGAGTGAATGAGCCGTAGCGCAGGGGCCCAAGCGTGTGACTGTAATCGCGACAGATTGTAGGTTCGATTCCCATTCGAGGAAATGTAATATTTTCTTTTCTTCGCTCTGGTGTCGAGGCAAAGCGTTGTGGTCCTTCACTCAACACGCGGAATCAAAATGAGGAACGTAAGTTTCTTACTGTGAACTAGGTTCCAAGGTTCACTCTGCCTACACTGCTATGTGTGGGATACTGAGACAAGTTAAAAAAAGAAAGTGAATTCAATGTCATTTATTAAGGTTAATCTTAAGTCTAAGATTAATTTAATTTTTACGTGTTAACAGAAAATTACTGTTTATTTATTATAAAACTATAAAAATAAAATTATAACTTATTGTTATGGATTCGGATTTTTATTAGCTGGCATTTATTTATAAGCATATCTTACCTGTAGTACCCATCTCTATCCGATCGCGCGCTGTGCTGTCTTTCTACTCCGAGACGGTGTGGTAATGGCAATGTTGATGATCGGCTTCCACCACCAGAACATTGGGATGCTGGTCCTGGTGTATAGATATTTGCCATTTAAAGTTTTTTTCTGAATATCGGATTCGCGAAGATTTAGTATTCTATTTATCGTTTGAATTCAAGATTTTTTGTTTTTAGAGAGAAGAAATAAAAAAAAAATGCTTAAAATCAAACAACCACTCTCTATAAATAATTATTTGTTAACAATTCTCTTTTTTATTGATAAAGGTATTATATTTTACAATGTTTAATCTACTTTAACCATCATAGAAGAGGGAAATGTAACACTAATATTCCATAATCAATTCACAAACAATATACAATAAGACAGTGAATACTTACGTCTACGAGGCGGATACGGGCTACGTTGATTCGACGGTGGCAAGTTGTCATTGTATTCTGTATCATTATTATAATACAAATTATTATAATATACGTATATGAAAATATATTTATTTTAAATGTGAACGTGTATAATAATGAGTTATAATAAGAAAGTGTGTTAGATGAAGGTAGGCTAGAATAATTATTTAGTCATTGTTATTTATATAAGGTCGTGGCAAAAGTATTTTCGTATTGTTAATATAAAGGAAAATATTTCTTTTAAGTATATTGTTTTACTTAATTATGTATGTGCCGTTTTGATCGATGACTTGTTGACGTCTTATGGGTAGTGCCATGATCCCAATCTAATAAAAATTTTCAGGTTTTTGAATAAAAAAATCTGACAGGTAGAGTTCACAGCGTTCTTTTGAGGATAGCTTTATGCTTCCTAAAGAGTTCTGCAATGACCGACACAGATGGAAATCTGATGGAGCAACGTCAGGGCTATTCAGTATATGATGCATCAACATATTCCAGCCAAGCTCACTCAATTTTTGCTGCGTGTTTATAGATGAGTGCGGTCTGGCGTTGTCATGGTGGAACACCACGCCCTTTCTGTTCACCAGCTCCGGTCGGTTTTTCCCATCAGTTGCTGAAAGAAGAGGTCAGAATCGATAGTTTTACCCGGTGGCAAAACCTCGTAGTGGACGATTCCCTTCCAATCCTACCATACATATAGCATCACTTTATTCCGAGTCAGACCGGGCTTTGTCACGGCCTGTGGAACTTGTCTATGCTTTGAGCATAATCTTTCTGCACGTTCTTATCATATATAGTCACCTATTTTTCATCATCCGTAATCAACTGTTTCAGAAATGGTTCAGAGTTGTTACGTTTCAATAAAGAATCGCAAATGGAAACATGTTGCATTAGGTTTTTATGAGAGATCATGTGGTACCCAAATGTCAATTTTTTTCTTGTACGTTAAACTGTTTTATGATCAACATCCAGTTCTTTAGCAATCGTATATATCGTAGTTACTAATATGTCGATCTTACTCAACTTTCTCAAAGATACCACTGATTTTATCTGTCCACGCGTTGTAACGCTTGAACCCCATTTGTGCTACTATGATTGATACCGCATTAGGTCCGTAAACCGCACAAATTTTATTTGTTTTTTTTATAAAATTTTAAAATGTACCGAATTTTTTCGTCATACATACGTTCATTTTGCTTGAAACAAACGATTGAAAAATGGCGGGTACTAGTTTTTTTTTTTAATTATTGCATCTTCAGAAAGTCACATTAATGGTATTAAACCAGCCAGTTACATTAAGTACAGTCAAAGAGGTTTAATTACTAATAATATATTCAAAATTCCAAAATACTTTTGCCCCGACCTATTGTTACAACATATCTTATATCATGTTTTCCATTGTTATGTACGAATATTTAATTAATCATAATATACGATTAATTATTGACTGTTTTTGGTATAATTATATTCTTAAGCAAAATCTTAATATGTGTACAAACAAAAGATTATTGATCACATAAGTTAAAAAATCTCTTTTTATTTTCTTTTAACGAGTATGTCTATATATAACAATAGTCATGAAAATATAGGATTATATATACTTATTACTAACAATGCGTAATAAATAGCTGCCAGACCACGCTGTTTCTGTTTTGACACTTAATTTAAGTATATGTATAAGTAAAGAATCAGTTAGAATCAACACTCACCCAAATCCTCCATACTCTGGCTCAAGAGCGCTTCAAACGTATGAAGGCTGTAGCTTTCAGCGTCCATTCCTTTAGCGAGGGTATTACGGAGATGCATCTCATACTCCAGCAACAGCCGCGACGTGGGCGAGCCCGGTGCTGGCGTGGCGCTCGATTGCGATGCCTGACGTGACAGACACGGCTTCTGCTATAACATAAGTCATTTATTATATTACATAACAATTATCAAATTCACTTAACTAACTAGCCAATTTTTTTAGTAGTTATTTATTTTTAGTGATGTGTTTTTAATAAGATAAAACTAAATTAAACTAACTTCATGCTATATCCCTAGCGGGGTAGAAGAGAGAACGGGGCACTAAACACTACGGTCCCTGCATACCTCTTTCGCCTAGACCACTATCATCAACCTCTTCATACATGCCCTTCAAGGGTCCTTATGCTTTTTACGTGACCTTCCTCCAGTATCTTTGATACTATGTTTTCGAGGGTCAACTGAGGTCTACCTACCCTACTATCTTACCGCTCACTTTTCCGTCATAAATCTTTTTTGCCATTCTTTCATCACTCATTCGTCCGTCGTGCCCAAATCATCTGAGCACGTTGTTGCCTTTTTGTGTATCTCTTCATTACCAATTCGGCTTGCTAAGCTGGCTCCGCATATCCTACGAAGAGATCGCATCTCCATAATATTTATCTTTCTTTCATTCTTTTGTTATACCCACATTTCGGTGCCATATACTAGCGTCGGTATCAACACTGCATTCAGTACGGCCAAATGTACAGCTGAGCTGACGTTTCACCGTCTCATCAATGCAGCTAAGGCACCTTTAACCCAGATACCGGTAGGAATATGCCTTTTGCGCATCCATCTCATATCTTCCACCTCTACTGAATATATATCAAAAATATACCACTTCATTCACTTGTTCTAATATTTTATCATTTACTCTTGTAATGATTTTATATTTATAAGTTTTAATATTCGCAATAATTTATTATAAAAATGTAAATCAACCTCTTTGTTTTAATAAAAACATGTTTAAAAATAAGTAATATAGAAGTGTCATCAGAGGACATTAATAAAAGGACGCCTTATGTGGTCGGGAAATTCTAGATATACTTTTAGACTTGGAGCGGAAGTAGAAGGAGGTCCTCTAGAATAACATTATTATAATTTAAGATGGACATTGCACAAGCTTAACAGTATTTTACTCTGGAAGAAATATAAGTTCTGTAAAAGCCTCGAGGTGTTTGATTTCTTTACACTCTGATCTTACATTAATTACGTATTATCTTCATTTCTTTCATTTCCATCCTTGTTTCTTTCTTTTTGTTGAGAAAACAAAATAATAATCCATCTCTCGAATTTGAATCAAACTTACAAGAGTCGAGTTTACAGTAAACCACTAGAAATATAACAAAATGTCCAAATTTCGTTGAACAGCGCCGAGTGAAAGCTAACGTCAAAAAGTAAAATATATTAAAGTACTCGTCATACATAGGCGAAAAATTGATATTTTACCCGACTGCAAAAGATGATTCTCAGTTTTTTTATAAAATACAAAAGAAAATTAATATGATTTAAAATTTATTGATCATCCCCTTTCCCATAGATCTGAATTGAAATAATTATAAAAAACCGAATGTACATGACAATTTTATGATCGAATAGCATCTTGGTATGTGTTCGCGATTTTCAACAACGGGTGAAAAACACCTAATCGACCGTGCCATGATTTTATTTTTAATTTATAGCTTCCAATATTAAATGTAAACGTAAAATCTTATTAAAAAAAATCTATTTACTAAGTACAATAATTACTCACCACTCCATGATGATGTCTTGGGTCTCTTGGGTCTCTCGGGTCTTTCGGGTCTCTCGGGTCTCTCGGGTCTCTTGGGTCTCTTGGGTCTCTATCACGACGTTGACACGGTTCTTGATCAGAGTTGCCGTTAGAGGAAGATGGCGTCGTTGCGTAACATTGGTTATCGAACATCACGTTATCAGACGGTGGTGATAGATCTCGCTCTCCTCCTAGTTCTAAGTAAAGGCCACGCCCAGGATATCCGCTAGGTGCTGCTCCTACCCCTACACCGCGGCTGGAATGTATGATTTTATTAATTTATAGGTAATAGAATATAGTAAATATTATTACCATAATAATTTTAAAGGACTGTAAGGATCGTAGCGTTTGGCGTTCCTTTCTCTATGACTACTTCGCTTGGGATAAAGCGTGAAGCTAAGTGAAGTTAAGTTAAATTAATTTTGAAGAAACGTGAATGGCAGTTGTCGGAATAAATATATTGTTTCTGAGTAAATAATATCAGAACTTATTATTATATTTTAGACTGTATTTCGGTAAATAATAATTATTATTTTTAACATTAATATTTCATTTCTTCGCTCTGGTGTCGGAGCAGAGTGCGGCGTTGAGTCCGCCACTTAACTTGCAATGCCTCAAAAATTCAGCGAAAAGTTGGGAACGAAGGTGTTTTAATACTAGATTACCAGGTTTTTTTGCCTACCCTGGTACATACGGGCGGCTGGTACATACATACTGGTACATACAAAAATAAGTTAGTAGTAAGTTTAGTGACACATTCGAATAGGTAGTAAAAAAGTCTGTTATGTTATAATAAACTCTCGGAATTTGGTATTCATTTAAGTACTTGTTTTGAAAGAAATATTCCTAAAAACGGCATTTTTTTAGGATCATTTCTAAACACTACACGTCACGACATCAGAAAAGGAGAATCTTTTCTTATAAAATATTGGACTTATAATAAAAGAACAAAACGCAGAATCAGCAAACGTAGTATAGGATGTCCTAGGATCAATGATTACCACATATACAACATTAAAAGAAAAGCCCATAAAATTGGGTGTTTTTGGGCACCGTGGATCTCATAAGGCAAATAAATTCAGACGTAGATTAAGAAACGACAATGACGATGCCAATACTCACTTATTGGAAGAATACCGCTGCGACCCCTGTCTGCTGTTGTTATTTACGACGTGTGCATAGTGCCCATGATGCATATGCTGGCGGTGGTGTGAGCCGCACGTGGGCGGGCACTGTGTGCCGTAGCGCCGTCGTCCCATCTCTGGTGATGTTACTGGGCTTTCAGTTGACGGCATCGGTTTGAGCATACGCTTTAGTGTGCTTGAATCTGGTGGATGGGGTTTATTTATTAACTTTGGTTATATAATTTTGTAATTTTTGAATGAGGCCGGAGGCGAGGAATTTGGAATTCGACCACAAAAACTATTAACATTGTTTTTAATAGCGAAAAAACGACAAATTTTTTTTTCAGGTTATATGTATTGAGAAACTATTTGATTTTTTATAGTCTTAATTCTAAATGAAACTTAGTTAAACTTACAATAGCTATTTTAAGAAATTGACCGACAGGATTTTATGTGTCCTTACTTACCCATATTCATGTCTTCGGTGCTCTTAGACTTTGTACGGCGCGATCCAGAAGTGTTGTTGTTGATGATGTTGTGATTATGCATCGTATGACGATCTTGTTCGCGAGTCTATAAAAATATTTTATAAATTTCTAAATAAGTATATGTTAACAAGTGACTAATATAGCTGTAAAAAATATTTAAACAATAATAAATGCTTTATGTACGCACAGTATACAGTAACATGCTGAGACCCACACATCAGTCTCGTTAACAGACACACGAGATCGCTAGGTTCCCTCTGTATATCCTACTATATGCGGGATGCAGCGTAAAGCTAAAATCTTTTAATGAAAGCTAATGTTATCAAGAATGTAGAATACGAGTATGTATAATGTGAGATATTTGAGCTCAGTTGGACACAGGAAGTGGATCAAATTGAACTTGAAAGATTTCACATACACTAGACGAAACACGGCAACTTAAATAAGTTAAAAAGTGTTTATTGCTGACACGTTTGTATAATCTTGCTTTTCTTTTAGACTTTTTAATAATATCACAATTAAAAATATATGTATATATTTTTTTACGTTTCTTTTATAGACCATAATTTTGCTCTGGTTCTGTAATCTCTTGTGTCTATGAGTATAATTGATATTAAGGTTCTAATTGTCAGATTGTTGATTTGATATTTAACTATACCATGGAATACTTTTAATATAATTTATATTATTATAATGTAATAACTCTAAAATTTACATAAATTACATTAGTCTATTTAAATTGCATTACAATATTAGATCATCTATGTTTTTATTCAGTTAAAAATAAGTATGATTATAGCAAGAAACTTGAAAGACCCAGATGTTGTTATTAAACATATGTAAATTCTACACGTCTCGCTCACAGTTGAAAAGTTACTTACAGATTCATTGCCGTCTCCATAGTCGACACTTTTCGGCATATGCTGCAAGTGCTCCTTAGAGCGTGTGGAAGTCGCCGATGATTTAGATGAAGTGAGAGTACCACCAGCTTGAACTCCCTCGGATTTTAGATCTTGCCCGTGCTGGTTGGTTTGACCGCTGCTTGTTTGACATTCTTCATTAGTCTGGAAAAGAAAATTTATACGTTTTATTTGTGATTGACTTTTATATTTAATGTTTAGAAAAACATGGAATATATTATTTAACTATATAATTACTTAATTATGTCTTATTAGTAATACATACGTTTGTATAATTATTTTATTATTTTGACAATAAGCAGATTGGGGCCACCATCCAATAGCAATAAAATGTATGTAAAAATCAACTTCACGCTGTATCCCTCACACAGCAGAGTAGCCAGAAGGAACCTAGTGGTAAGACACTCCGTTCCCCCCTTTCAGCCAAATTCTGGAGGCATTGCGTGTTAACCTCGTTAACCTCGACACCAGAGCGAAGAAAATGGAAATATAAATTTAAGTAAATATTTCATCTGCTCGAGTGGAAATTGAACCCACAACCAGTCGGTTTTACAGTCACACCTCGTGCTTCTGCGCCACGACTGGCCTCAAAATGTATAAAATGGGATATATGTTTTTTCAATAAGGATAACTTTTATTCCGACAGATTTGTTGTCACAGTTGTCCATTTAGAGATATATGAAACAAAATTTTAGTTAAAAATATAATTAATATAACGTGTTTTGTTATGGTTATTACTTTTATTTTGCCCCAGACTTGTTGCCTAAATAAACCTTGAAAGAACTTGGAATTGCTTTCGACGCATGAAAAACGAAAAAGTGGGAGGATCTTGTTATATCCCGATGCGTGGAAATTGTTGGGCTCTCTTAGTGCTCAAACTTACTGAACTTTTTAACCATATCTTGAACTTTGGAAAGAAGACCAGTGGCGGCTCAGGTTCATTACCTCTATTTACAAGGAAAAGGGCAGTGTTCAAGATTGTGGTAGTTACAGGGGCGTTAAGCTTATGAGCCATGAAGCTCTTCGAACGTATGATCGACTTTAGGCTCCATCAAGAGTGTTCCGAGTCTCAATTTCAACCAGAATCGGGCACTATGGAGTCCATGTTTGCTCTGAGAACTTTGAAGGAGGCATACAGGGAAAAAAGAGAGCTCTGCATATAGCCTTTTTCAATCTGCTGAAGGCCCTTGACTGTGTGCCTCGTCAGTGAATATGGCATTGTGATCTAAAGGAATCCCTGAGGCATATAGAGAGATTATCAGAGACGTGTATCACGACTCCGCTTCTATGGTTAGGATTGCTGTTGGTCTAGATCACAGTAGTGGTCCAACAGGGCTCGGCTCTTAATCCGTTCTTATTTAATGTACTGCACGATTATGCACTATATAATGATCAATGAAAAACATTACATATTTTATTACAAGAAAGGGATGCATGTGAATGTAATGTTGGGTGCATGATGCACCCTTTTTCGGAACTTATAACTATTATATCTCTGAACGGACAAATGCGACAAGAAAGCTGTCATGACAAAAGCCATTGCTATAAAAATGACCAATGACATACATCTTAGTACTATTTTAGGGTGATACCAGTGTCGATATATTTCTGCCCATTGTCTTTAATAGGCATATCTTCAAATTTTTCGTAATTTTTTTAATGGAAATTTATCATATTATTACTAAGCATAAAAGCTTTTATATATAAAAAAAACATAACTTACGCTGGTAGCATGTGTGCCGACAGAAGCAGTAACAGTTTTGGGAGCTGTTGATGTGTTCGTGGTCATAGTTGAGGTTTCCTGCGATTTTGGTGGGCGTGACGGCGGTTGAGACTCTGTTTGACGGGCAGCAGCTATAATAATGAGATTATTTTAATTATTTATCTTTTAGAATTCTCTAGAATTTAGAATTCTGGACTAATGTCTGATTCTACCCCAAAAAACGAAAAAAATATACAGGTTTGTACAACATTAATCAAAATAATACCTTATGGAAATTTTGCTAGTTAATAATAAATTGTATTTAGGAGTAATTAATCTTCGTGTAAAAGGATTTTCTAGTCACAATGCCTAATTTTTGTTTGGCTTAGGTGAAATTTCTATTATCCCTGTAGCTCAACACATATAAAATCTATCGTATCGAAGTACTTACGTTTCGGTGGAGCTTGCGTGCTCTGCGGCTGTGCACCGCCGACGTTGTCGTACAGCGAGGTGGAGGACGTGGCAGCGGCGACCTTGTCCGCGCGCGCCGCGCCCGCATCTGTTTCAATGGCACGTGTAGTGGTACGCGGCAGAGTGGACGACCCTAGCCCAAAACATAAGTATTGTCAAACCATGGTGTGTTTGACTATATTCTGAATTTATTATTTTTATACTGTTGTTACCTACTGAGCAATAGAGGGAGTAGTGAGAACCTAGTGTTAAGACACATCGTTTCCCACTCTCTGCTCATTTTTGTAACTACTAGGTATCAGAGCCCTTTTGCCTCATAAGAACAAAGCCAAAGAAATGTAAATAAATAGAACATAAGCATTCCCATCTACTGTGATTGAACCCAAAGCTATGAATTGCTCAGTATGAAAACTGTCTACAGTTTGAAATAATTTCTAGAAATACTTCTTCCTCTTATTGCACGAATTTCATATAAAATATATAATATGTATGTAGTTTTTCTAACCTGCGTTTTCAGAATCACTGTCTTTTAAAGATATTTTTATGCTCAATAAAGGAAAATCCGTTTCAACTGTCTAGCTGGCCAAAGCTTCAAAAACGTATCAAATTATAAAACAAATACGACCTTAGCTTAGATCAAATACAACCTCGGCTTAAATCAAAATATTATAATAACATATTATAAATATTTTGCGGTCAGTCACGGCGCAGGGGCAGAAGCATGTGAATAAGCGCGGCGGGTTGTGGCTTCTATCCCCACTCGAGAAAATAAAATATTATTTTCATTTATTCGCTTCGGTGTCGAGACAAAGCGTGACGTTGTGTTTTACAATTCAACACGCAATAGCTCTAGAATTTGGAGGAAAATTGGGAAACGGAGTGTCTTAACACTAGGTTCCCTCTGTCTGTCCTGCTGTGTGCAGGATATAACGTGAAACAAAAAAATATTTTTATTTTAATATAATATGTATTATTTGTGAATTATTGGGGTAATTTTACTCACGATAACGAGGATCCTGAGCCCTGAGGCGGGCATATTGCTCTTGTGTCATGCAGGTGCATTGCGGTTCGCGGCCATAGGTGAGACTGTGGATGAAAACAAATATAAAAATCATATAATATATATTTTAAAATATTTATTATTTAAAAACTAGAACTAAACTAAACTATTTTTTAAACATTTTTTAAGCGTTAATTCACATCTAATTAAGTATTAAACTAAACTAGCTTCACGCTTTATCTCTAGCGGGGTAGTCAGAGAGAACGGAGCGCCAAACGCTACAGTCTCTACATACCTCTTTCGCCTCGTCCACTGTCATCAACCTCATCATACAATGCTTGTGACCGTCCTCCAGTATATTTATTATTTAGAGACGATATTTATTTTTTTTTTAAATCTCGATTTCAAGAATTAATTATTTCTAGATTCGAATTATAGTAGGTATAGTTATGTGCTATTCAATCAGCAACCTGTATAATTCAGGTATTTTATATAATATCTCGGCAATGTGTAAAATACCCAGGGCGTCCAGGAAATGTATGAAGTATTATAAATATTATTGTCCATTACATACTTTACCTAGGTAATGCATAAAATTTTTAAGGATTGTAAAGAGAACCTGCTGTTCCATCGGCAATATGCAAAATAAATAGGTCTTAGTTATAAGCTATTATAATTTTCCTATATTCAAATAAACAAAACCCGGACAGAAAATACAAGCTGCCTCCTGCCTCACATCATATAGAGCAGGGATTCCTAAACTTTTCTGGATCAAGGACCACTTTTACATCATTCTTGGTAACAGGGACCACTATCCATGTATGTATAATAAAAATACCTGTGATAATCTAACAAAAACTTCGCCTCACCATCCTCAGTCATAAAATTAAATTCGTTCGCGGACTATATTTAGGCTTTTTCGGACCATTGGTGGTCCGTGGATAACTGGTTGGAAGCCAGTGATATAGAGTGAGTAGATAATTTACAAGGTGTAGCGATATACCAGAGACAAACAACGAACATAAAAAGAAATATTACCTGGCTATGGTTTAATTGAAAATATTTGTACCGGGTGACACAGTACTGTAATAAAACTACAAAATGGGTCAATACTGGTATAGATTTTTTTTGCCTCACGCTGTATTCTACACATATCAGGGTAGGGTAGGTTACCTTAGTAATAGTGTTAAGACACTCTCTTCCCATTAAGACAAATTCGTTGAGTGAGGGAAATAAAGAAATTAAGTTTCTTTCTTTAAGTAATAATTAGTAACTGACTACGAATATTCAAATTTAAGGTCAGACAGATTATAAAACGTTTATTAATGTTTTATAGATTTTTAATTAATAATTATAGAATTTTAATATATACTAAGAAAACCAACTGTGCAAGAAGAGAAAGACATTGATTTATATTGCCGTCATTACGAGCGAAACCAAAAATTTAATAAATAGTTTTTATCACAGGGTTATATTGCATGAATCAAAAATGATGAAATGGGAACTTTGTTAGTTAATAAATAGTTGTATTCACTATTTTTATTTAGTAATTAACATAAATAAAAGATAATACAATAGGATTCGAGAGATACGGACACTTCACCACGGATGTATATCATTATATAAAGCAGGCCATTTGTGGAGCAGTGGCACAAGCGTTTGACAACACAAGGGTTCAAATCCCAATCTGAGGATTCAAATATTTAATATTTTCATTTTCTTGTTCTAGTTAAAAGGCAAAGTGCAGTGTGGAGTTTATTCCAGAACATTAGGTTCCCTTGTTAAGGTACAATTAAAAAATACACTATTTTTGAAGTTAGTTTCAATTTTAGGGAGATATATGTGTACATGTCTAATTGAAATAAATTTAGTTATATACTTTAAGCCTAAAAACCGTGCCAAAATGAAGTATTTTTTATGTAGTTGAATTCCGTCACTCAACACGCAACGCCTTCAGGATTCAGCAGTAAGTGAGGAACGGAGTGTCTTAACACTAAGTTCCCTTTGCCTACCCTGATTACAACGCTTACAGCAATTTCTAGCTTCTGAAAACATAATCTTAAAATACCTAGATCGGTTAGGGCTGGCTGGCGTAGAGACTGGTTTCCTCTTAGTCTTGAATTTCTGCTTAGCGCCAGGCGGCTCCAGCTTCAGGCTGTAGCTCGAGGAGGCCTTGCGTGAGAATTTGAATGATGGTGACTAAAATCACAAAAAGCCGGACGCATGTTAATGGCCTTACGATGAGTTTGGTGATCAATGTTTTGTTCTCGCTGTCTTCTTATGCATTCTTGTTTGATTTTCTCTCTTCGCTTGTTTAATGATCGAATGGATAGACTAATGCATGTATATGAAAAATTTAATAAAAAATGGTTCTATATATATTTATAAATAATGCAATCAATTTTCTTTCTTATATAAATTTTTGTTTATTGATTTTGTAAATGTGATGATATATTTAATATTTTGAGTAATTTGTCTCATAGTCTCTAAATCCGTTATAAATATAATTCCACACATTTAATAGTTTATTAAGTTATATTATTATGAGTACGTTGTTAGAATAAATTTTTAATAAAATTTAAACAAATTTTTGTTAATTTATAAAATGGATGTTCTTAAATTTCCAATTGCATGAAATCCGAAAAAATCTGCTTTCAATTTTAACCCATTAGACTGTATTAATTAAAAGAATACCGTATATTTATATTTTATATTATGTATACGATCAAAATAAATGAATTTAAATAAATAGGTTATAACTATATCACTTACGCAACATTCTCTAAATTGTTTCGCGTCAATAGGTGATGTAAAATTAAGCCCCCATGTGTCGTTGGTCATCGGATCTTTCCAGTACACGAAACATTCTGACGCCTGACCAATACGAGTACCTGAAAAAATATGGTAAATCCTATTAAGAATTATTATAAATAAATTTATTTTTAAGACATTTACTGAGGGAACACACACACTCGGGAGAATGAATTATTATTTATTAATACTTCATTTATTCGCTTTGGCACCAAGGCAAAAGCCCAGCGTTGAGTTCTGCTATTCAACCCGAAATGTCTCGAAAAAATTTTCCGAAAAATTCAGTGAAAAGTAAAGAACGGAGTGTCTTAGTACTAGGCTCTCTCTGTCTCCCCTGCTACATGCAGGATGATTTTCAATAAATGATTCTTGACATTAGTTATAAATAATACACAAACTAAAAATAAACTTGTTTATAAATATGATATCCCAAGCACATGGATAATAAGCGTTCCCCTAATTTACTATTTTAAGCAGCATGCAGAGAATGATTTATTTAAAGCTCGAGTAGAAAATAAATTCTATAAAAGATTTTCTCCCAAAAGATATTTTAGACGATCCATATCAATAAAGCACTTCAATACGGACGGTGCATTATTGATTCTAGGATAAACATTCGAATTCATTATAACTTGCGACATTTGAAAGGAAATAGAAGATGCAATATTCAGTTTCCTCATATATGTGAATTTCGGTCAATTATCCGTGCACCATCTAGTGTAAATTTAAAACTAGGTTACAGCGGCCGACATTGCTACTCTCAGATTCGCTCGTAAAACTCACTACTATGTAGGTAGTCGAGAAAAATATTTGACTTTACGTTAAAATATGAAAACACAAATTTAGTAAACCACATTTAAAATAGGCTCGGATTGATGGCGGGACTACGTGAGTGCACTTATTATTGTTTTATTCTTACATTTCAAAAATTATGCATAAAATAATAAGATTACGAAATATTCAATTTAATTTTAATTCAATTCAATGTTAGTTACATATCTATTAACAGAAATACTTATTTAGAAAACGTATAAGAATTTGCGTACGTAGCGGGATTTGAACCCGCTTTTAATTATAAGAAGTTAATTTTTTTATATGTTTTCAAAATAAGTGTTTTTCTTTCTTAAATGGCGATTAATACTTTAAAAATGGTTATAAATATCTATAAACAAATAAAAATGAACATAACGTACCAGGTTGCAATAGTCTAACGTCCAGTATCTTATCGACTTGGGAGTTGTAAGCGGTGATGTGGAACACGCACTCAGGTGAGTCTTGTATACAGGTGATGTTCACCGGAACTAAGTCCTCGGACACCTGCTGCCACTTGACAGTGCCGGCTCCGCTTGCCGACACGTGGAATACCTCAGCCCAAAGTCTGTAAAATAGTTTTAATTAAACGAAATAATGGATAAACTTATGTTATGTTTATTTTTTGATTTTAGATATATACAAACAGTTGAATAATAAGTGCCTTTAATACCTATTAACAAAATTAACATTTCATAGTTATCTAATTAAAAAACAATGTTGTTTTAGATATTTTTCATATTAAATAGGTATTAAAAAAAATTGTTAGCAAATAAATATAAAAATGAATACTCCAATACGTATTTAGTTACTTTAAAACATGAAACAAATAAACACAACACGAACGATACCGCTTACATACTACGCCTTTATGGGTTATATTTATAAGAGATGTAACATAGTGTCAAGTGACAGACAGTTTACAACTC
Source organism: Heliconius sara (assembly GCA_917862395.2). Taxonomy (NCBI): domain Eukaryota; kingdom Metazoa; phylum Arthropoda; class Insecta; order Lepidoptera; family Nymphalidae; genus Heliconius; species Heliconius sara. The sequence continues at coordinate 6,281,831 of OU860792.2, forward strand.
TATAATTATTCGTGTACGACCCACTTGCCTCCACAAGGATTGCATGTCACATGTGAGCTCATACATGTTTTAGTGGAGGACGTGCATGGCAGGTGTTGTTTATTGACCCAAAGCTCACAAACGACACCACAACTTATATATAATTAACCTTTATTTCAGTCATGGCTTTAAATTTATAAAATTTCATAAGAGTTCCATTTATTTTTTTTGGTTAATACCTTTTAGATCTTCTGAAAGTAATTGATAAGATACTGATATGCACTTCATCTACAACCAATTACGCTTTCTATGGTATACAATGATAGATTTATAATGTAGTCAAAGTAAATTTAATTCATTCTTTAACAAACACGCAGTGTTCATATATTCATTGTTTTTATTGATGAACAGCTTATTAGATCTTTATTTTAAAATCTGATATACAAAATAGAATTGACAATCAAAGCTAAATTTAGTCTTATTAAATGTTTAAATATAAAAAACAATCTCAAAGGTAAACATGATTTGTTCTTGATTTTGTTTTAAAACAGTTTCTATATACATTTTTCATTTGACCTATATTTTGGTAATAATATATTCTTTTTATTGATAATTTTTCTGGATTAGAATGCGTCATTCTAATCCAGAAAAATTATGCTAATGATATTGAGTATCATTTAATTAAATATTGAGGACAGTCGTGGCGCAGGTGCACAAAGTGTAAAATCGACTGTAAAATCGACTGGTTGTAGGTTCCATCCCAACTCGAGAAAATGAAATACTTATTTACATTTATATTTTCGTTTCTTTGCAATGGTGTCGAGGCGAAGCGCGGCGCTGAGTTCCGCTGATCAAATCGAAAAGTGGGGAACGGAGTATTCTAACACTAGGCTCCCTCTGCCTACCCTGCTGTGTGCGGGATACAGCGTGATGCTAAAAAAAATAATTAACCGTAAAAGATGTCCATCTCGTCTACGGGAATTCTGCCACGGGCTGTCCTCATAGCGGTACGCCTTGCGGAGGATGGGCGCGCACGAACACGATGACAGCTTGTTGCCCATCGTGCGCTGGCCGCACTCGGCGCACGTTACTACACTGCCTGTTTTTAACAATTGTATAATATATAATAATTAAATAATATTAATAATAATTAAAGGAAAAGTGAAAAAATAATATTGGAAAACGTGAAGTTATGTTTTGAACTTTGTCGAGGAGATTCGAACACATTACAGTAGTCCATGCCATGTGATCTACTTAGGTATTTGAAACATCAAACTTTATAAAACATTTTTTCTTATATCACAATCTAAAAGTAAAAACATTGTATGGAACACATAATCCTGAAAAAATGTTATATTATGTGCATGAAGTGTACATAATTATAATATATTTATACTATAATACACGTTTTCTATTTTATCTTAGGGGAAATATTATGCACCAAGTGACATTTATCTTTACTAGAGGGCGAGGCTCATTCAAAAATGTAAAAATAGTTTTAGTACCGTTTTTTTTGTTGAAAAAATGAATGCTGGACCAGATTAATTAAAATAAAATAATGTAATTTGTATGTCTAATCTACGTAATACTTATACTTAATACGATATTTGTTTAATTTTAAAATAAATCTATTTTACATATTTTAAGGTATATAAATGAAAACATCCGATACTGAATTTTGCTACTCAACACGCAATGCGGCGGCAAATGGGAAAAGTATCTTAATGAGAACGGAATGTTTTAACACGAGGTTCTTAGGTTCCCTCTGCAACACATAACAAACAGGGTGGCTATTATATGCGGAACACAGCCTGAAGATAATAAAAAAAAAACAAAATATGAGTTATAGTTACCCGTGGTCCCGTGATGTCACCAGGTGCCATCGGAACGCGAAAGGGAGTGTCCACGGTTGAGACTCTGCGAGCGTTGCGTACCGTGTCTGTAGTGATGTTTCACAACTCCATGCTGTAATCGTACTTATTCTTAAAATATTATTACACGTAACAAAAATCGTTCACATTTTCTTTTACAAACTTAAAAAGTAATAGTAAAAAAATATAATTTTGAAACACCACAACAATAATAAATTTTAAAAAATATTGTATTTTATTGTATCAATAAAAATATTTTTTTAAAGGTGATGGTTTGACAACATTTATTTATATAGAATATATATTTATAACATTATATTATATACACAATTAATTTATTTTATAAGAAAAGAATGTTTAAAAGTTATTTTACTATATAATTTAAAGCCACAAAATCGCAAGAGAACATGCTTATATAAAATCATTCATCACTACATCAAACTTGTTATAAAAAAAGAATAGAAAATATGCTTCTTTCAAATTTTACGCTACTTTAAAATTTATATACATTTTCTAAAAAAGTATAAATAAAATATAAGAATATGTCACTCACATTACGTGTTATAGTGATGATTGATACTTAAATGTTATTTAATATATGTGTTATTTAAAAATGATAGTTATGTCTTATGTTGAATGAAGTGGACATGCATGATAAGAAAACTAAAAACTTACGAGTATATATTAAGTACTTTACTCAAAATCCTATAAGTCAATACCAAGGTAGCACTACTTGTCATTCCTAAATAGATAACAAAGTGTAGTAAGATGCTCAACGCGATGATTCACATTCAATTCATAACATTACCACAATCTGTACGTTCTTGCATTAATTATACATATTTGTCAGACGCAAAATGGGTGTACGAGAAGATACTACCTTACGTCATACTTCTAATTCTATTAAACTGAATAAGTACTCTTGCACACATTTAATTTAACACAAAAGTGCTCTACTATATTTGTAATATTGCGGCATTAATACTGTTAACATTTCATCGGCACCTCTTTGAGTAAATTCTATGTTAAATCTTATTTTAATATTATTTCAAAATAAATATTGTTAATTTTCTTTATAAAATCTGGTCAATAGTTACTTTATTTTGTGTTCGAAGCCCTATGGACTACATCGTGCCCGTGGGTGACCTTAATCTGTAGGCGTCAAGCATCAATCAAGTAGGTAAGTTAATAACATGGCCCTGATTGCATCATCTAAGCATCTTATCAAATTATACAATAGTTAAACGTACAGTTGTTTGATAGACGTATCTTATATATTATTATTGAAATTCAGATTTTTTTTATTTTTTACTTCACAGCTCAAATTCCATTTATATTATATCGAAAAAGTATCTATACTTTTAAATAGCAATTAAAATTCAAGAGCCACATAACAATATGTGGGTCAGCCCAGTTTGGCTTCCCAGTTTAATGTTGACTAGACTAGAATTACTTTTATGTGACATACTTTGATTTAAATGTTAGTCATTAATCCCCAAGTAAGATGTCATTTTCAATTGACAACATGTTTTTATTTATTTTTCAGTTAAGCGCAGCAAATACCGTGTTGTGTGATTGTGGCAAATTATACAAATAGTATAATAAATCCAGCGTGTCGCGTTAAAGAAGCTAACATATTTACAATATTTACTTATTTTTCAATAGTGTACATATATTTTAACACATCAATGGGAAATGCGAATTCAAATTACGTGTATCAACATAAAATTCAAACGTACGTGTCGGCCACCACTCCAAAAATAGGATTATTAAATATTTATTTATTAGTTTTAGTCAAATGTGTACATGCATAGGGTTGCATTGCGTTACTGTGCATACATTTTTATGTTTATTTCAAATAATTTTATTTTGTATTTATTTATGGCCACATTACAAAAATACATCAGGACGTAGGGGAAACAAACACTCCATGTGCAAATTAATTTAAAGGTACTACGAACCTCGAAATTGTTCCAATTTTGCGCAGAAAATTTAGCAGCCTCCACGCTTTCTTTAGCACCCATACTTATATATTCGTGATATCACTCGAAGTCAAATGAACTATGACAATTCGGTTTCGATGCGTATGTCGAGCGGTTCGTGACACTGTGACAATGTGCGCTACAACTGTGCTCACTGTGGAGATTCGGGTTGAATAAACATTAAATACCTCAGAAGTCGCTCGTTCGTTCGTTAAGTTAAAAATTCACGGCGGCGAATAGTATATGAGGGGTGTCCGATGCAGCGAGCAGGCGCACGGGCGCCCCCGGTGCAGGCGCGGCGCGTAAACACCGCCAGCTGCTCCCGGGAATCCGCAGCCCGAGCTGCTCTCTACCTGGCGCTCTCGCCTCGACACCGACGACACGCCGGCCTCGTCTACGGTACGGTACAACGGGCAGGTCGGCGAGGCGACGCCGGGACTTAGTAAAATGTCAGAGCAGACTGGGTCGCGAGGCGAAGAGCGTGCGTGGCGGCGCTGTCGCGCACGGTCGCCGGCCGCCGCCGCGCACCGCCCGCCCGCCGCCGCCCGCCACCGAGACGCAGCGACGCCCAAACGTAGCGAACGCGACGGCCAGCGCCCACCGTCCTTTAATTTTTACTAAATACTTAAAACTATTTTGCTCTATGATTATCGTTTTAAGCTTTTTCGAGATACTTCGTTTTGGATTTTATTTTAACACTACAAATACAGTACGGAGTTAAGTTTCATACGAATTATGTTCATAAATATATTGAGATTAAGAAGATCATCAATGGGCGTTCGGAGAGGTACGGCGTGAGAGGGGGATGCGCGCGCAACCTGCCCGAGACATTCGATTTTGGTCCATGACTGTTGGAAGCTTACTGTGGCCCACCGAGATATTTAATAGTTCATTCTAGACTATGACAAAACTTGCAAATATTGTACATTTTTTTTATATATTAAAATTTTAATTGTAATTTCATAATGGGTATTATTAATTATTGATAAGTAAAAAATGCTGATTAATATTTGATTCCAATTCCAATTTGTAAATTAAAGATATAACAAAAGCTTATACTTAATATTAGGTAAATTTAATATGTATATTTTTTTTGGGGTTCCGTGCCTCTAAAGTTCTTACGGAACCCTTATAGGATCAGTTTATAGTTGTCTGTCCGTCTGTCAAGACCATTTATCTCGAGATCACGTCGATTCAGGTCCACGGTCCCTTGAATGCAGAAAAAATTAAGCTCAATCAACGCAATCAAAAGATATGAGCATTTATGCATCGTTTTTTTGCATTTCGTATGAAATTCGCCGTGTAATCGAAGTCTATACTTAATTCCCGTGGATAATTATGATATTTGACACGAAATGTGAACTTATAATACAAATAAAGGAAAAAAATAAAAGTGAAATTTTTTAGGTATTTCATAGAAAAAATAATTATAAATTATATTTGTATTAGATTTCATACAAATTGAGTACATTATATTTTGCTCGCAAACTTCAGTTAACTTTTCAAAACTGTATTTTCAACGGGGAGTTGACTTACAATTCTGAAATTGTTACGGAAACGTCGGTAGAAGAGTCCGACTCGCACTTAACCGGTTTTTTTTAATTAAAAAATTTACAATCTCATTTTTAGATATCATTTAATCACGCTGTATTCCACACACAGCAGGGTAGGCCGAATTCTGGAGGCATTGCATGTGGAGCTGTGGAACTCATTCTTTGTCTTGACCCTAGAACGAAGAAATGAAAATATTAAATATATCATTTCCTCGAATGGGGATCGAACTCACAACCGTTACACCGTTACAACCGTTACAACCGTTTGCAGTCACACGCTTGTGCCCCTGCGCCACGATTGGTCTCTAGATATCATTTATTTGAAATATAATACGGAAAATACATACTGAATTTAGTATTTTCAAATATGTTTACAAGTAACCTATAGTAAGATAACAATAACTATTGTCAAAAAATATATTCATAAGTCAAAAATTTAAAGTGCTTCAAAATTTTATAATTTTATTTCTACAGGCGAGCCAAATATTTTTCTTATTTTCTTAGACTCGAAAGATAACGGCTGTCGGGGGTAACAGAATTAACTTCAAGAAACTACATAACCTAGTCTCAATGACATTATCTAGTAAATTTTAAAGGGAGATTTTTCCTGAAAAGAAATTTACTACAATTATTTAAAACTCTTTTTATTACCTACTACTATAAATTAATAATGATACAATTTATAATTTTTTAGAGGTCCCTACTTCAAAAGGAAATAAAAGAATCCTTATAGGATCCTCCCTTTGTTGTCCGTCTGTCCATCTCTCAAGACCATTTATCTTAAGATTACGTTTCGCCGAGTTCCTGTTGAATCGAGTTAAATCGAGTTTTTAAGTCAACGCAATTAAAAGTTAGGAGTATATTTTGCATCGTTTTTCATTTTGTATGAAATTTGCCAAGTTATCAAAATCTATAAGATACTTTTCGTTGACCTACACTTATAAAATTTCTCACAAAGTGACTTACACTTACAACTTACAATAAAAATAAAGAAAAAAAATCTGAAAAGTGAAATTTTATAGGTACTTTATAGAAAAAATCATTACAAATATATTTGTAGTCCATTTCATACGAAATGAGTGCATACGTCCTCAAACTTAAATTTTATTTCATCTTTTCATCTAAACATACAATAAAGGATATTTTCCGTAAGCCTCCAATTACAAAATTTGGTTAAAAGTGAGAACTTACAGTACAAAAAGGGAAAAAATCCGAAAAATTTAAAAATATTTTTATTATAGAAGATAATATAAATTATAACAAATTTATTATTGTAGTTCACTCGATACAAAATGAGTGCATGCCTGCACACTAAAGCTTGTCAAGTTTTAAAAGCTGTACTTTCCTTTCATTTACAATCCTAAAATTGGTACGGAAACCTCGATGGGCAAGTTCGCCTCGCACTTGACCAATTTTTCTATATTTATAAACAAATTCCTAATGATGTAAGATACACCTTAGAAGAAATTTGTATTTTTGATTTATGGTGGTCAATATTATACTCATATTTGTTAGATGAGAATGGTCTGTAGTCTCACCTCAATACTAAAATTATGATCAGGAACAAAAACGACAAAATTTAGTTATCTTATATACTTAATACTTAATGGTTAATGTTGAAAAATAATGAAATGAAAATAATGAAATGTCGTTGAAAAATAGAAAAAAAACAAATCTATTAATTCACTATGTAAGAGAGACAGACTTATACACCCAGACTTATACAACCAGAACAGGTTGTCACTTATTGGTTTTCACAATTTTATAAATGTGAAAATATTATAACTAATAAATCATAGCTCTAGCAATTCAGAAGATTATAAAAGTAAAAAATGTGTTGCCACTACCGTATTACTAATTGGTAAGTGTAATGAAGCCAAAATTAAATTCCCGTACAAAAACACAAATAGTAGTGTTACAAAGATTGTCCTAACTTAAAGTAAAATATGAAATGTATTGATGATGATACGAGTATGCCAATAAAATATGAAATAGTATAAGTTGGTACTTCAAATTTTGATAAAAAGACGTTGAAAAATACTTTAAAAAAATTAAACCGATTTTAGAACTATACTTATACGCACAAACTTAAGCGAAAACGAAATTTTAGAAAATAACATTTTAATAGATAGCATTTGAGTATACCACCACCCCAATAGACCACAAAACCCAAATACCCAAATTACTTGATATTATATTAAACAACTAGCCTTCTACAAGTCCCTATAATGTTGAAAAGATTATTATTGTCCCTTAACTTTTCAGGGGTTTTCTACTATCATCATTAGCTCAAAAATTTCATGAGATGATGACAACAAGAACCGAATATATAACTATTATAAGAAATTTCATGAACACATACTGTAAAATTCGAGGGATTCCCTCAATTTCTATGGGATTTAATCTTCAGATCCTGGCTTGGTGGTAATGGGATCAATGGGAATTCAAATAAATAAAATATTTTAATAGTCATTCCACGAATGACGAATAAATCGACGGACGAACATACAAAAAATTGTTAGCAAATATAGAACCTCTTCATTTTTTAAAACGTATCATTTAAAAAAACCGGACAACTGCCAGTCGGGCTCGCCCCTTAAGGGTTCCGTACAAAATGAGGTTTCGATGAAATTCAGGCTTAGCCAGAGCCCCTTAATCTGATAGTTTTCAGATTTAATCTGAACTACTACTGCCTGTAGATGCTCGCTGTCAAATTTCATAATAATAGGTTAACTGGAACTACCTTATTAATTTTGATTCCGTTTAGAGTGTCGAAATACGCGTTTCTTGCTATATAAACGGCCAAATCTTTTTTTAAAGTAAATTTAGCAATACATTTTTTTGCGGAAATTATGGAGCGTTCGATCTAGGTTTGAATTTCAACTCAATATCTCCAAGCGTTACTGAGATAAAGGCTCTTGACTGACAGACAGACGAACATCAAAGTGATCTTATAAGGATTCTGTAAGAAAAGGAGATTATCAATTCGACTGTATTTTTTTTATGTTTGTTATCTCAGAACTTTTGACTGGATGGATTTTGAAGATTTTTTATTTGCAAACTAGTGCATCTCGTATGGTCTTTATGGTTTTTTTAGTCCATTTCTGACAATATTATCTATGAGAAAATCCCAAAATTCTTAAGTTTGCGTTAGGTACTGTGGCCGAATAACTCAATATCACGCCAACCGATTTGAATGTTTCTTTTTTTATTTAATAGTGTTTAAATCCTTGATAAAAAGTCCTTGATGTGTATCCTACAAATAGTTTGGTGAAAGTTTGGTTAGGTTCTGACAACGGGATCTGGTTGAAAAAGGTATCTGTGAGAAAATCAGATAAGTGTTAAATATGCATTAGTATGTGCGCGACAAATGGACGAACAACTCAATATCACGGCAAACGATTCCGACGATTCTTCAAGACGAATTTAAAATTATAAAATCTTTTTAAAATTATTTTTGTTTAACAAAATACGTGTTTTTAATATATATATTTTTTCGTTGTATGAAGTCGGTTTTTATTTGTTAAAAATTAATTTAGTCCTTAAAATGTACGGAATACTAAAAATGAACTTGAATTGTAACTACATTAGCACAGTTTTTCTAAATAACATTTAGATTTTTAGAGTCCTGTTCTGATTGAATTAATAAATTATTTAATTAAGTTATTATCACCAATATTTATATAAATGCCAAATTTTCATTACCTATATTAAAAAAAATGTGTTAGGGCCTGTGGGATACATTATGTCAGTAAATATCGTGTTTCTTCAGGAAAATAGTAAATACATTTTGTTTTTGGTTGAACCTTTTTTATGCAGAGGAATGAAAACCGTATGAGTCCATTCTGTTGGCCATGTTGACGAGTGCCATACTTTGTTGCAAATTATGTGAAAGATATTGACACCTATGTCGCCTAAAGCTCGAATTGTTTCAATTGGGATTGCATCCCTTCCAGTAGCTTTCGTTTTATTGAGGTGCATTATGACGGCTTTAACTTCACATTTGAGTATATCTGGCTCAAGGTTCTCAAATTCAGGTTCTGTACTTGGATAGTTTTTAGACTGATTGTCCTGAAATAAGGATTGACAGTAACCCTTCCAAGCCTCAGATATCGCTTGAATATTGTAGTTTTATATTTCTTTGGTTTAAGAAATAATTCGATTTGAAAGTAAAAAAATATTTTTAGGGTTCCTTACCTCCTACCGTAGCAACGAAAAAATTAATCTAGTTCATTTCATGCGAAATAATTCCAAGCGTACTCAAACTCAAAAATATATTAAGTTAATAAGTAAGTAGATAATAAGATATAATTGACCTACAATCCTGAAATCTTTACGGAGCCCTCGGTGGGCGAATCATATTCGCACTTGACCAGATTTTATTAATACTAATATCTCAGAAAGCAAAATGTCCAATGGGGAAGTATAATTAAAATATCAATAACCTAGAATTGCTAGGATTATAAATGTATGTATTAAATATTTATGGTCACAATGATATAGTGTTTCATAATATACTATATTTGTAGGAACTAAGCTTACTGTTAAACACTTGAAACTTGCCAAATTCTCAAGTCTAATACTTCCTAACTAACGTTGCGCAATGTTCTGTACTCAAAATATTGAACCTTTATATAGACTTACCATCACCCATTATATCAAATAAGTGGGTTAGATAAGGTTACGTAGATATGTATACATATATATATATATTTATGTATAAATTTGTGAGGATGGTTTTTTTCGGAACAAACTACTACTTCTACGCAAAAATAATTGAACGAATTTAGATGAAACTCTAGTACTATAGCTTAAGCATCAGAATAACACACAGGCTAATTTTTTTTTAGTTATATTATAACAATTAACTATATACAATAAGTTTAAGTGGGAGATGCCGCGCTAGGGTTACTAGCATAGAATATGAATAAAGCTAAATTATTAAGAATTAACAGACAGAATTACTTTCATATAAAACAGGGTAAATAAAGCACATTTACATAAATATTAACACAACACAACACACAACTACATAGGTACATACATATTAAACTAGCCCAACGCGGCTTTGCCCGCTTGAACTATATGAATATTTACTTTTTTTTTTCTTAAAAAAAAAATATGGTTGATTGTTTTAGTATGATTATCTATATTGTTATACACTTAGAACAAATTTTGCCCCCATTATAAGGATATTATTTTGTAGAGTTTGACCTTTAATGTATAGTTTCCAGAACTAGTACCACCTGTAGATGCTAGCTGCCATTTTACATAATTCCAGGTCAACTGAAAATACTCTATTTATTTTGATTCCGTTTATAGTGTCGAAATCAATTTAGTTTTTTGCGATATAAACGGTCAAATATATTTTTTTAAGTAAATATAGAAATACGATCAGGAAATCAAACGAAAGTAGATTTGAGTATATGGTTTGAATTTTAACACGATATCATCAAGCGTTCCTGAATAAAAAGGCTCTTGATAGGCAGACAGACAGAAAACAAAGTGATCTTATAAGGGTTCCTTTTTTCCTTAAAGAGAAGGGGACCCTAAAAAGATATCAAAACATCGGCACAAGTGTATCAAGATACCATTATGGTTGATTAACGTTAACAACGCCATGTTCAATAACCAAAACTGGTCTTTTCTGCGAGACTCGGCGCCGGGTCATAAAGCTCTATCCACCCCATCTTGGTCAGAAATGAACGTTCCGCATTTCATCTGAAGACTGGTCGTCATCCAGTTCTGATCTTAATTTACTATATTATGATTTATGATACGTTTTAGAGAGTAAGTCTTGCTCTAAACGCCATGATTGAAGTCCCTAAATAATCTATGCTATTGGCAGTGAAGAATTTTTCCATAGAAAGAGCACATGCTGCTATTGATAACTGGCCTCAATGTTTAAAAGACCACTTTATCAGCTTCATGCTGTATCCCACACAAAGCCCTGTTGTGTGTGGGATACAGCATGAAGCTGAACTTAAACAAATATTTCATTTCCTGGAGTGGGGATGGAATCCACAACCAGTTGCGTTTACATTCATACACTTGTTCCTTTGCCCCACGACTGGCCTCAATGGACTACTACTTTGCATAAGCTTTATATATTTTTATGGTTTTATTTTAATATATTAAACTAACACATTGTTGTTGTAATAGTAATAAATGTTACGTACAATACAAAAAAAAATGCTTTCTAACAATATTTATGGCAAGACTAAGTATATTATTTAAAATGAATGTTTAGTAATTTAATCGAAACAATAATTGGCTTATTCTATATATTTAAAATTTCTTTAAAACAAGTTAAATGACAAGATACATGGCGTCTAAAAGGAGCCCAACCAACCATAAAATTTTACATTTTAGAATAAGAACAAGCCGTATAAAATAAGTGTTGAAAATGCAACCGTACCTTTCATACTTCAACTCCATTAAAAGCATCCTTTATGCGTAAATATAAAGAATATAACTATTACATTATACAAGAGGAACAACTTTTAATATAAAAAGGTACAATGCATAAAATACTTTCAAAAAAATTACTATATCATTAAAAACTTATTTTGCAATTTTTCATTTCATTTTTATAAATTTTTTTTGTGTATATGTCCACAAGTGACGTTTGTACATATTTTGATCTAATATATTATTTTGCTTCTCAAAATCAGCTTAAAAGAAATATGTTATTTTTTCTGCTATTTTTAACACTTAATACAGTTAGGAAGATGCCTCCAATCTTTCCACTGGCACGTTAAAACATACAGCAATTCGTTAATTCTTCTACCCGCAGCTATACAACTCTCTACCTCCATTTTTTTACTATTATTTCTTTGAAAAAAACTTCCCAAAAACATGTTTTCTTTTATGTTGATTGAATATTTATTGAATATCTTCACGTAACTCTCAATAAGTGAGTAAAAATTGCAATACTAAAACATCTTTCAGTTTGATACCTCTGTCTATCAAATGTAGCAAATATTTTCTTAAATATAAAAGGAAATAATTATTTAAAAGTTCTTTTCATATTAATTATCTTGAGCATATTGTAAATATAAATGTCTGACTATCTCTACAAGAAATTTGAAATCATATATTACCATCAAAAATAAATAATTTATAGAGAAACACGTAGTTCAGATTTATGGGCAGCCTTTCAAATAACTTTTTGGAAGACGAGTATTGCAGCTTTCTACTATTGATTTCTGCAAGCTTAAAAATTATTAAATATCTTTAAAGCAAGAAATGGACCCTTTTTAAGATTCCTTTGTTTTCTGTCTGTCTATCAATACCAATTTTCCCAACATCGTGTAAGAGTGTCAAACTGAAATTAATATCAAATAACTTTATATCAGATTTTTAGTAATAAAAAATTATATCTATAGACCTGGGTCTACAGACCCAGGTCTATAGAGAAAAGAACAGAAAAAAACATAAGCTTCTAAGTTAACTCATTCAAGGGGTACAAGCGTTTATGCATCGTTTTTACTGCATTTTGTATGAAATCCGCCGCATTATGGTACCTACTTATTCACCTAATAAGTGCTAAACAAATGAAAGAAAAATCCGAAAAATAACAATAAAATAAAACTGGATTACTTAATAATAACTAAATATGGTATAGATATAAAAAATAACTGATAATGTATATATATAATAAGATATAAAAAATCTATATTAGGTAAGTTCAATGTAGATAATGTTATAATTAGCTATATATAAACAGGTCGATAGAAAAAAAACTGATATACAAGTGACAGAGAAGGTCATTTTCAAGTATTTTTACCTCATACAACATAGTCCGAAGTTTTATCATCTTCGAGACATCAGGCATTCAACTTTTTTTATATCTAAATATATTATATACGTGCAATAAAATATTAGTTCAAATAAAATAAAAATTGGGTGTTTTTATAATTAGTTTTATTTTTTTTATGTTTTTATATTCTTTAATTTTCCCTTTTAATTCCATAACCCACTGGCATCTAAATAAAATACTTAAATTTTTATTGAGTTACAAAGTTAGAAATTTTAAAAAATTGACAAGCCGGAAATTTTAATCTATGCTTTCTTAAAATTTTATACCAAAAAGCTTTGTACAAAGAATTTTAAACGTTTCCTCACTTTGTCTTTTCAATTGATTCCATAAGTGGTATTCCATAAAAAAATATTCAAAAAGCTATTGATGTCAAAGTTAAAGAACTAACATTATTAATATTTTAACGCGATCCTACCATCAGATACGTTGAAACTCTTATACGCTTGATACAACTTATTTATGTTTATAGCATAAATAGCTAAATCGCGCTACGTTCTAATTTTTATACTTTTTTTAAAAAAGCATTTCCGTTTGCTGAGTATAACACTTTAAAAACATTCCATCTCAAATGATGAACATCCAGTATGGAATTAACTTTGGGTAGTTGGAGTAAAAATTTTCCTATAGAGATGCTAACAACAAAAATAAGGTTAAATTCATACAAAAAAAAGTGTATAAATGGTAACTAGCAAGAGAAACTAATTGTAATTTAAACACATCAAATTTTCATATTTTCACTCAATTTATAGCAAATTTGTTTTGTAGAAAGAAATATATAACACTAAACTCTCTGCTCTACATCTTTCGCTTTCCATTATTTTAATTATATTAAACTCGACTGCTTATCACTATTTAGCACATGCCGTACTTTAAAACAGTTATGCAAACAGAGAAGACTAAGAAGATGCTAAGTACGTATTTATATATATATATCTATTAGAATAAATTAGTTAGTAACTTTCAACACTTGATTTTATATAAATAAAATACGAATATATAATATTTTTTGCAGCATTCATAATATTTTCTGTAACTAGTTTGTAGTTGTTTGTTTTATTAACTACTTGCTTTAATAATTACTATTTATATATATATATATATATATATATATATATATATATAAATATATATATATATATATATATATATATATATATATATATATATATATATATATATATATATATATATATATATATATATATATATATATATATATATATATATATATATATATATATATGAGTTCCGCCACTCAACAATCCACTCTCCGCCCAATTTTTAAAAAGCGATCTCTTGTTCATCTCTATCTCTGCTTACTCTACTATGATATAATATGAGAACATTAAAAAAATGACGAAAAACAACTAATTAAAAACCACTCCTAACGGATTAGTTGTGTCTTTGCACTTACCCATATTAACTTTTTTATTACGTTAAGATAAATAAATGAACTATATTTAGTTAGAATGTATCTGTTAGATGGTTATTAATATCAATTTTTAACGGACTCCAAAATGGAGACACCAAAAATTTATAAATAAGTCTTTATTAATTTTTGGTGATGATCACTATCATAAATACGATGTTTGTTTTTTTAAGTTATATTCAACAAATTGAATTTCTGTTTCCTAGAATGCCAACGGGAAGTATGATTTATAAAAGTTGACAAGCTTAAATTTGCGGACGTATGCATTCATTTTGAATGAAATGGACTACAATTATATGTTTATAATGCTTTTTTACTATATATATATAAATCTTCACTTTTTGGATTTTTCCTTCATTTGTACTGCAAGTTCTCGCTTCTTCCCTAGTTTACAACATTTTTCAATCTTTCATGACGTGCAGTTTTTCTGATATTATGGTCTAATATATACATTACGTCTATTTTAAATCAACGTTACGTCTATCTTCGTTCACAAAAAGTATCAATGAAATTAAAATTATAGTAATGAACCTTTTAGTGTTGGTGTAAAAATAAAAAAGCGGGCTTACATTTTTTGTAACTGCCTTAAAGGCCATAGAAAAAGTTTTTAATTTTTTTTTTATAGTTGGATATTATTAAAAAAAACACGTAGCTCTATTCCACATTTGTTAGAGTAGGCGCAGGGACCGTATATGTAAAATTATTCGCAATTTTTTTGGGCAATGCCAGTTCTTTCAACTTCCTCTTACTATATTAATATGAAAAATATTTTTATAGAAAAGGCCAGTCGTGGCGTAAGGGCACAAAATGTGACTGTAAAATTGACTGCTTGTGGGTTCGACCCCCATTTGAGGAAATGAAATATTTATTTCATTTCTTCGCTCTGGTGTCGAGGCAAAGGGCAGCGTTGAGATCCGCCACAAGACCTAAAAATTGAAATATTTAAAAAGTAACGATTACTGGTGTATTTATAACAATTCGCAGTGTTAAACTTTGCCGTGATATTGTTCAGTATATGGAGAAAGAATTCATTTACCACTGCTTCTAAGTATAGGTAAGTGAAAAAATATAATGGTTTATAGAACAAAATCTTTTTATGTAAATTTAAATAGATGATTGAAAATTCATTTTCTTTTACAAATATGTAAAAAGTTTTATTACTTTTCATCATAATTATTTCCTATATTTTCATAAAGGCGTTAGCAAAGAGCTTTAGCCAGCGCGAGCTCGTTTTGCGCGATGCATTGACTCATTAAATGTATGAAATAAGGTCTTTTCTTACACGTGCCCACTTTCTTTTAACCTAAATCGCACTTAGAACTTCTTGTTTAGTGGTTTACGCCTTTGAAGTTAAATTAACTTAATACGTTGTAAGATAGATTTAATGAATACAGGTTTTTATATTGTAAAATATAGTTACTATAACATCAATAATATAAGGTGTTTTTCGTACTTTATATATCTATTAGTTAACAAAATAAATGTTAATAAACTTTTAGTCTAGGAGAGTAAAATCAGTGAAAATTGTTTATCCTAAAACATATGACTTAATAAAATATTATCATATTTGTAAAACAAATAATATAATTATTATTTCAGTATCATCTGCTGTGAATATTTAAATAAATTAGGAACTTGTAAAAACAAGTCAAGTAAAAAATTGTTACGCCTATTCGGAGAAAATTTTTAAAGATATCATCTCAAAAATTTATCATATTTTACAAAAATGTAGCCAGATGCGCAGAACATCCATGCGAGCATATTCGCAGGCCATATCAGTCTAGAAAACCAAAAAGAAAATATCTGAACACGAATTCCGTTCGATGTGCATATCTACTACTGGGAAAAAAATCCTCAATTTAAAATGTCAGCATTAGTTCTTAGATGGATTTTGAAAAACATGTAATTACTATGAACATATTATGAGATCGATGGCAGTACATACACTACAAATTATACTCTCCATGCTTAATCTAACATTCAACTATTCTCCTCCTCAGCGACATTATATATCACTGAGGTGAAAAAGATTTTTATATTCCTATAACGATACTATCATTCAATCTAAAATGAATGCCATTTGTACGTCGTTCCTATTGAACTACGACGATGGTGTGAATGATTACTGAATGAATTAACATTTGAATGCATTTGTTTTTGCTTGAAGTATGTATGTATATATAAGATAAATAATGCTTCTAAAAACTAAAAAGCGCTGTCGTTAACTACCTACGTCTGGGTCTGACAAGTGACTTACCATAAGAGCATTAATGCCAATATTATTGTCCAAATTTATATTTTTTAGAAATCATCCACGGTCTACATATACATTGCATGTCGATTTATAAGCAGTTAAGATATATCTGCACCAGTCGGATCATAAATACGTGATCTGAAGCAAGTTATTAGTTTACAAGCAAATTTTGCAATTTATTAAACATCGGAAAATATGATTTAGCCTCGCTCTATTCTCTATTACATAAACTGCTACATACATATATCTATTACGCTACAACGCTACAAAACCTAATGCAATCAGAAATTTAAATCAAAATAATTGCATTATTGGCTGATAGCTATGTTAAGAGGAACAGTCTAGAGCAACTGCTGATGCCACGGTATCTTAAATAGTTCAAGCCGACTATGGTCACTTTCCTTCCTGACAGATATATCTTAAGTGAACTTGGTTTTTACCTTTTAAGTTTAATTTTTTATTCATATAATTATTATTAACCGAAACCTAAAAACATTAATCGATATGCTAAGACTCTAAACGGCGCTGAAAAGGAGGTTTTGCAACGCTGTTAACGAGAAGTTATTGAGGAATGATATCGATGCATCCGGTAAGAGGGTTAAAATGATCCTAAGGTAAGGGAAAGCACATGAGCACGTGCACAGCTTCGTTATCCACCTTTTAACAGAGCTCGATACCGAATCTGATGTCCAGAAAGTGAAACGTCAAATGATTTGCACTAAAGATTGGTGGGCGCGTGAGTGATGCCCGGTCGATCGGAGCGCGGCGCGGCACACACTAGGGCGGGCGGACACGGCAGCGTTACGTCAGCGAGGGGCGCGGTGCGGCGGGGGCGGCGGGGACGGCGTGGCGGGACGGGGGCGCCCCGGACGGAGCCCCGCACTGCTGCATCCTCGGGCGCCCGTCTTCTCCCAGCTACCCCGAAAAACGTGACATCTCTTGCCGTCGGCCGCCTCCGCGCTCCCCGAGGACTGTGACGAATGACGATCTCCTCAGTTATATGAATCTATAATATGCTCAAGTATGATATTGAGTATGATTAGAATTTAAGCTAATAAATTAATACTGCGCTCGCATTATAGTAAAAGCTGTGTGTAACCTGAACATTTTATATTTTATTTCGGGTTACACATAGTTTGTATTACGTATGCATATCCTTCAAATTAGCTAGACTAGAGACAAGCTACTCTAGTCTTTTCAGGCTATTTTTTATTAAAATGCGTGCTCCTCATCATAGATTTTTATTTGTTTTTTGATTGTCAAATGTAAAATTGAGCAAAATTGTTTTTTTTTTAAATAAAATTTTATTTAAAAAAAATATGTTAATATTTATTATCGATACACTGTTGTTAATTCTGCATAAAACTATAATGGATAATACTTGAGCCATACTGAAAAATAGTGACCATGAACTTTTGGTGGGCGTCTGATTAAGAAATAGTTCGATTGTTTTGCAAAAAGGAAGAATACAAATACGATAAGAAGATACATGTGCCAACAGACATGCTTCGAGACGACGTTCCTTCTATGCGTAGCTTAATACACTTATCGAGCCCTTCAACTTTAACGATTTGTACCTAATAAGTCAAGATTGCTTGCTTTGATTGTACCTTAATAATAATTCACGTGCTTTTTGGATTCACTTCATCAGTAGCTTTCAAAACGTCATTATACATTTACTTTTGTGTCGGCTACGTGGTTCATTAAACGGATCAAACATCCTAAAGGATTGTTTTTTAAGCCAACAAGTTACAGTCACGTTTGTAGCCACTTGAATACTGAACACATTATTAACATTAGCGACTGCCAGCCATGTTGTTACTGCACGTTGGAACCGATGCTTCATTGACACAAGAATTTGGCTGATTTTCGCGGCATAACTTAAAATGTTTAGCTTGTACAAAAGAAATTGTCTAGCAATTTTATTTGTACAAGCTAAACAGTTTAATATAATGTGCATTTCATCTACATTGAGGAACTGGAAAAACCCCTCCAAGCAATCCTCGTCACTGTCCCTGCCTAAGTGGTTGATTGTCGTCTAGGGTTGACTGTGTTTTCTTTAGCTAATATAAAAGTATTTTGGACGTTTCTTCATTTCTGTAGGAAATTTTGGTATTGAATTCTAGTAGGTATGTCGGTTTCATAACTGAGGTAAGAATGGTGTATGAGCTGGCTGATAGCGTCTTCCATAGCGTAGGTGCATTTTTTACATTTTTGCTGTGTCTAGTTGCTGACACCGTGTGATTGTGTTGTGCGCCCTATATGCACAGTTTGAGATGATTACTCGTGTTTAAGTCCCTGGGACCCACTGATGGTCACGAGATTTCTCCCAGGCGAAAACCAGATACAGTGGTTTGGGTAAGTCTGCTGGAATGGATGCTACAATATTATTCTTAATCTTCGGACAGAGTTTGCTAACACATGGTATAGTAGAATTAACCCCGAGGAGAGTTTTGAGTAAGGAAAGTTTTGTGTGAGGGTAAGTACATTGACGCTATTTACTCGATCGTTCGGAGTTTAGTCTTGGCATAATTTGTGCAACTAAAAAAATATGTTAATCGTAAGGTAAGGCACTTGTAGTAGTGATCACATCGCTGTAAGGCTTTTTCAGGCCAGGTTCAGGTCCATTAACGTTCTGAAACATTGGATATAGAACTCTAATAGAACAGCTAGGCCGTTAATATAAAAAAACCGGAAAGGCGCGAGTCGAGTTCGCCCACCAAAGGTTTCGTATGAAAATAGGAGGTTTAGGCTTTTTCTGAAATTCAAGCTTGGCTTAGCCAGAGCCATCTGACACCTCACTTGAACTAGCGGCGTACCATACCAAATTTTACCCCCTTTTAACGCTATATTTTTTTAGGATTTAATTACAAATGTATAGTTTTCAGATTGTTTCCTAACAAGTACTACCTGTAGATGTAGGTGCCAAATTTTATAATTTTATGTCAACCGGAAATACCCTAATAATTTTTGATTCCCTTCATAGTGTGAAATACACGTTTTTTGCGATATAAACGGCCGGTTACGGTATCTTTCTTTATGTTAATTTAGTATGTTTTTTAAATAACTTTTTTTAGGAAGTCATGGGGCCGTAGATCTGAGTATCAAACTATATAGTTTGAATTTCAACTTCGATATCTCCAAGCATTCTTGAAATAAAGGCTCTTGTGAGACAAATAGACAGACAACAAAAGTGAAATTATAAGGGAGCCCTTATAATTACGATCACAAAAAGTGTTACTAAAACTCAGTAATATAAAGCCAATACTTCTAATAGATAAAATTTAAATCTTTATAACACTTAAGTAATTACTTGTATGGCTCACTAACTAAGCTTCTTTCTTCTACGATCGTCTACCTGGCATTAATCTGGTGTTTGTTACCAGGTTCTACCATCAACCTCAACCATCTACTTTACGATCTTCACGTAAGTTTTAGTAACTAGATCACTAACATATATAAATTTTGTGTAATTAAAATACTGAAAAATAATTTAGTCGTTATTCATAAAATAAGTGACGATAATTTCAATATTGTAATATATTGTAACTTTAAGTTATTACATTATGAAATTGAAATAAAAATACCAGCTTACATTTTATACTTTATTTTTCTTTGAAAAATAAAAAAAAGAAAACAAAAATTAAACTCTAAACATAAGAAATACAAAACTATTAATTATTTTGCATTCGATGACAGAATGAAAATAATATTCAGAAATTGTATAATATTATAATATTAACTTATCAATAAACTCTAAATTTTGTTAAATTATGAGGTAGATGATTTCAAATAGTCTTTAAAATCTTATAAATAGCTACAATAACGTCTACGTACTATAATTAAGAAACCCGTATTTGTAATACCTAATTTCAAATATTTTATTTATTATTGCTTAAGATTTAAAACTCCAAAATATGTCTGACTTCCTTTCAGTTTTACCATTTTCCTTCTGCGCCTTGATGAATCGTGTTACGGATATGTAAATAACTAGACATTGACGATGATAAAAATCCCATGTACACTCTAATTGCAATTCTTTGTACTTATGTACATATATATTCAAAATGTGTGGCGCAACTGTCCTACTTAAATCTTATTTATTTCATTTTCTTACTTCCTGTGCATTAGCGACTGGCTACGATAAGCTTGAAAGCTGCGATAGTGACACGACATGTGTGATCATGTTATTTATATGATATATAAATTATTTAAAACATATTGTGAAATCATACATTTTAAACTATTTTAAATGTAGTAACTATTATATAACTACCACATTAGTTTCTAACTTTGTTTAACATTTTTATGAAACGATTCTATATAAATGGTACTCTATTGATAATTAGAATTGTAGAATATCAATTATGAATATTTGTTTACTTAATAATATTTTATAACTATTATTATTATAAAATGAGGTAGTCCTTTTACTTTTAGGAAGATATTTTTTTCTTATATATATATTGATATATTAATTATTTATTTTGACGGGTTTTTTTAAGAATATAAATCAAGTACAATGCATTTAAATTCTTGCAATTTTGCCATAAAATAAAATATAGTTTTAACACTTTACTTATCTTAATAATCTAGAGATATTAAAAATCGATGGGCATATTTTCATAACTGACAAATATAAAATCTACATAAAATGTGATGATTAAAACATGACTTATAACTTTTGATTGTGCTCCTTTAAGTACTAATTTTTATTTACGACAAAGAAATATTTTTTTCGAAAGAATTTGTTAAATATTAATATAAGAAAAGCCTGTTTAATTGACATAATTGTTTAAAATCTAAAATTATAAAGTTATTACATTAGCAATTTCCACTTTGGCACACTACTGACTCTACTTTCTAACTCTGCAATAGTTGATTTACCTCATTCATGTACATTTTAGGTAAGAATTCCTGCGAAGACAAGGTAGTCGAACACAATCACATATTGATACAATTTTAATTGGGTTATTTCTAATTAATACATATTATCTGTATTGTTGTTTAGATCGTATCAGACTACCCAGCTGGTCCTCTAAATGCGAGTAATATTGCGCAGAAACCTTAAAAAAACAAGTTTACTGCGTATTTTAACTTGTGCCGGAAACATTTTTTTCGATATTACAGTCGTTGTATCAAAGAGCCGTATAAAGTTACACTTCGTTTACATCATGAATTTAAAACGTACTCTAACTTAAAATATCTATAAACTAAATATAACTTAAGTCCACTGTAATAGAATATAGCAACAAAATTAATAATAATTAATCATACAAACACACACAACTTTGGGTATAAAATATTATGTAATAATATAGATATCGAACACTCGAACACATAAAATTTGTACTACGTTACATTTGCCAACTTAAATTATAAAATCTAAGAGTTAAATATTTTTGTACTTCATGGTTTACATACTGATCAGTCTTGTATTTAAACGTGTGTACAAAGTTGGATCTTTGCAAAAACGAGGTAGATTGTTTAAAATTAATTAATTACATATATTAATTAAATGTTGTAATCATATTTGAGTTACGGTATCTTAATAATCCTATATGCAGACGACGATTACTAAACGATGTTAGAAGGTAAAAATTGCAAATATAAACGAATGCTACAGGTTACTACTGTGGAGGGCTGCCTTGAATACTTTCGTGTGAACTGCTAGAATTCTTGGACTGTGAATCATCCTTTTTCTTCTCCACCTACAAATTATTCAAAAATGTGTTAAAAATATATAATAAGTTTATTATAAGTGATTTTTAAAATTATATTTTTGTAACTATATATACAACGGTTTAAGCTGAATCGCAAACATTACATATTTAAGCAAAACATAATTATGAATATCCACAAAAATAGCCTTAGAGAAATATCAAGAGAAACTAAATATTAGTTATAGTCAGCTTCACGCTGTATCCCGCACACAGCAGGGTAGGCAGAGGGAACCTAGTGTTTTTAGACACTCCGTTCCCCACTTTCTGCCGAGTTCTGGAGGCATTGCGTGTTGAGTGGCAGAACTCAACCCCGCGCTTTGCCTCGGCACCAGAGCAAAGAAAAGGAAATATAAATTAAAATAAATATTTTATCTCTTCGAGTGGGGATCGAACCCACAACCAGTCAGTTTTGCAGTCACACGACTAACTAAATATTAATTTAATTTAATACCTTTATTGGACAGTCAGCAATCAGATGGTCCTCACTTTTGCAATTATGGCATCTCTTTGGTTGTGGGCCCATGGCGCACTTGGCAGCTATATGGTTGGCAAACTCACCGCAGTTGTAACAACTAAAAATGATGCAATCCATATAATTAATATCTAACTAAATAACTTATTTTATAGATAACGAAAACTATTATGACTAGAGTATATTTATTAACATTTGCCAATATTTCATAAGACTACTTAAACTTTCGATCTGAAAACGATCTGAGCGTAATAAATAGTAAATATATAAATTACTAAAAGAAAATTATTATACATATTTTTTACTATTTCAGGCTGCTTAACTTTGTACTGTAGTTAAATAATAGATTTTTTTTTAATTATTTTAAATATTTTAAAAATCTGTATAAGAAGTATATTTGAGTAATATTCATAAAAATGTGACAATCATTTAACAATATATATCTTTTACCGTATCTTCCTGAAACGTTTTTTGGATAAAGGACGTCGATGTGAGCCCTGGCAATCTACCGAAGAAGGCCCAGAAACCCGCGTTGCTTCCAATCCCTTGTCCGACTCTTTGCACTCGAATTCTACCATTTCTTCATCACCCAATGATCTAAATCCAGACATTTGTATGACACTCTAAAATAAAATAATATAATACTTTAATAATTTCGATTTAAAAATTATTTAAAACCTTTAATTGCAAATTGACAGAAATATATATTTTTTTGTTCTATCTTAAAACATTAATAATATACATTTGCTTATTTTTTTAGTGGGTAGCCTTACTGTGCGCTCTATAAAGGATGTTTTAGGGTAAAATTCGGTATTGCAAACTTCTACATAAGAGCATATCATAACTTTAACGTGATTTATTAGATTTAAGTGTATGACATGGTAACAAGTCGCCTATAACGACATGAAGCAATTTGCATTGGCAAACGGGCAAATGGATATTCTTCCTTTTTAATACTGGCAGACGTATAATGTACAATCATTAAAAAAAATGGCTACATCCATGACGAGTAGATATATAAGAATACGATGTAATATACTAAAACATAATAAGGAATTTAAATTTTGCTTAGACAAGATGCTATATTGAATGTCTAGGCAATAGGACTGTACTTATGTAAAACGTAGCTCTGTCACCAGCTTTTAGAATCGTAGGTTTGTTGTTAGTATTAAAACGACAGCCACCGCGTATTATATATGTAGTGAATAACACTAACAGTGTTATAGAGGGCCGAAGTACAAATTTGGTGGCACAAATGTATAAAAAAAACATCCGGAGTTGATAAGGGGAACAAACAAACAAGCCCGATATCAGTTCACTCGCTAGATACGTAGAATGTTTTCTCAATGGTTATATTTATACAAAACCATAGAAATTTTCCAATACTGCAAGGCAATGTGACATTATGAAGTTGACATTTATAAATTTAAACGATTAATCAAAATAAATTAAATGATTATTTACGTACATATATACAAGACATTATTATAATATTTTTCTCAAATAATTTGACTACTTTTCAAAATTTAAATATAAACAGATAAACCTGGTGAACGAAGACATCTTGGCCACCATCATCTGGGGTGACAAATCCCCAACCTTTGGCCACATTGAACCACTTGCAGCGACCTTGCCGTGTCACGCCTATCACGCCACTTCCACTCGCGCTCCCCGCACCTAAAAATATATTTTTTAATGAGATTTACAAGAAAATCTATCGCAATAGGCCATAGCAGAACTTTATAATTTTCAAAGAGCCTTTGAATTATTTTATTTCGTACTTTAATATATTACAAGCATCTGCAGAAAAAAAAATATCCAAAAGCCAATTTCTTAATTATCTAAACAGTACTATTTACTAGTAACGTTTGTACTAAATATCGTAATAATGTAATAACTGATAAGCAATTAGTAAAGTAGGGCAACACATGCATATATAATGGGCCATAACGACTGCATTTTCCATGTTTATCGTGGGCTTATCTACTTTATTTTGTAAAACATTAATTAATTAAAGCCACCTGAAGGAACTTGGAGAAAGTTGTAATTGAATTTTAAAACAGTACATTTGACTAGAAGCGTGGTTGCATTAAGTAGATCGTCCCCTCTTTAAAAGCACACATATTTAGACATTTCATGTTCGAAAATCTATTAGCAATAAATAAGGGCCCACGATCATTTACAGGACTAAGAAAGGGTATACTATTCCCCTTATCGGCTCCTTAACAAAAAATAACGTGGGAACCAAATGAAAGAATGAACTCTTCTTTTTATGCGTTGATATCACTATGGTTGTTAAAGTTGAAGACCTCATTTTTAAAGGATTACTGATACGCATTTTTAATTAAATACCTTATTATTTATATGAATATTAAATATCTAATAATAAAATAGTTTGTTGTTCTGTGAGTTTAAAAAGCAAATGACTAATATATATAACTATTTCCGGAAGTATATTTTTAGGAATTGAATTCTGGTAAAAATATATGACAAACATCAGCACCTATACCTACATAGTTATGTATATGACTAATATTCTCAAGTATAAAAAGTAACAAACTACAAAATATAATGTGTATTACATTTTAGTTACTTAATCATAAAAATAAACTTACTACTATAACTATAATGAAATATGTATACTATTATCAAAAAATTTAATAATTTGTAGAAAAAACTGCAAAAAATATCAAAAAACCCGAAATGAGGTGAAAAGTGTCAAAAAATCGAAAATTTTGTTTTATCTGTATTTCATATATAACATAGATCGATTAATAATTTATCGAAACAAAATAATAATCGATATAACGAAGCTTATAAATGTATTTGCTAATTGTACTGCGCCTATGGTAGGGTAAGCTATATTATTTTGGGCTGTAACGGCGGTAGGTAAAAGCGGCAACACACGTGGCGGCGACGGCGGGGACTCGAAGAATGCGAGGTATTTAGGTTGCGTTTCTGGTACCTCTTCATTCATTGCCGTAACACTGCACCTTGCCTTACCTCGCCCCCCAGTCTTGTCGTCAAGAATCAAACGCACACCAGTTAGATACTCAATATTTATTATTCCCTATACTGTTTTAATGAGAACGTATAAATGTTCTTTTCGTTTGGCTATTTCGTCATATCATTTGTTTTGTAAGCTTATTTTAAAATACTATTTTTTATTACTACAAACGTTCATAATTTAATATGTTAGAGTACTTGTACTAGATAATAAAATACACACGCGCTGTATTTACTATGAGCTTTACATTGAAGAACATATTTTATCGTTAATATAGACATAAAAATTTAGTATGAACATTGGAGTTTTACAGCTGCCTTCCGATATTAACTTTCTTTCATTTATTACTTGTTTTCAGATGAGCTTTTTATATTATATAATTATATAATATTAGCGATATACATACACTTAAACATCTTAACCGTATTTTTTTTAATCTACTTAGATTTGGTGTATGTTGTATTAGGTTTAACCAAAATCTTACGTGAACACTATAATTAATAAATATTTAAGTTAATTTTATAAATTGAAAATGTTAAAAGAAAATGTATTTTAAATAAGCTTTTTATTGTTAATCCTTCATTTATTTATTAAAAATAATAATTATAATGTAATAATTTAGCAATCTATGTAAAAATATATAAGTTTGTGTTACTTAAAAAATCATTAAAGAAGTTTTCACCTTTTTTGGTTTAGGTTTGAATGAGATGTACTCGTATGTACATACGCGCACTGTTACTCGCTACTCTCGTATTAACGTAATAGACTCAAAGGAGTAATATTTGTTCAAAACATTCCGAAATAAAGAGTAGTGGTATGTTCATACAAAAGGGATTGACATGCTTCCTCTAATAATTATGTTGGTCTCTATTTAAGTGTATAATAAAAGCTATGAGTACATTCATCCTTTTATAATAGTGAAGCATACATAGTTCTGTGTAATATAAAAGTTTTAGAAATAGAAAACAGTTGGAATTTATCATATAAATACCATACCGTATATTAACATATAGATATATGATGTATGTACATCGTGGATAATACGTGAATTATATTGAATAATAATAATATTTGCATATTTTTATTAATTATTATAATATTTCCATCGAACATCGAACGAATATAAAATATCCCACCTTAGAATTTCATTTAAATTTACGAAAAAACCCGAAAAGTGCTCGATTTCTTTTGTTATAAAGGAAAGACTTATATATATTTCTTTAATTAAAGCGTTACGAAAGCAGTAAGATTAGCTTTAACAAACAAAATAGTCAAGTATTTTTATCCCCCACATTGTGAATATAGCACAAGTGCAGGCGGCGGTAGCGGCGGCGCATCCGAGCCGTGTATCTCTTGTGTTTACTCAGTGTGGTGCGCGCGAGTCGACGCCCGCACCACTCGCCGTCCTCCTCCCGCTGCCCCCTCCCTCCCCCGCGCTCCCCACACCGCCCGCCCGCATCAACGCCCTACCACTAAAACATACACTTAGGAATTTCAAACTTCACATGCCTGCTTAACTTTTGATTGCATTCCATTAGACAGTGCCCTCAAATATTTGGAGATAAAATATTTACTAGTTTCATTTTCAGACTTATTAATGTTTCAACATATCGCATTCTGTTAAGTTATATTTTTCATATAAATTTGAATTTCAAAATATGCTTCACAAACTAAAAATACTGCGATTTCTTTAAATAAAAATAACTTTAAAATGATATGTGAACAATTTGTGTAATATCTATAAAGCACGAGAGGAAGCTGTCCTGATTCTTGACATTCTTGTCTTATTGCTAGTTCCTAAAGGGATTACCTTAAACTGCTTCGAGTGTGAGTTAATTTAAGCCACTTTATTTTAAAAGCGAGAAAGGGATCCACATATTTTACTATAATTTAGGATGACTATGACTTGAATTTATTATTTCAGTTAAAAAAACTATAGAAGTAATTTATAGTTAAAATAGCTTCACGCTGTATCCCGCACACAGCAGGGTAGGCCGAGCGAACCTAGTGTTAAGACACTCCGTTCCCCATTTTCTACCGAATTTTGGAGGCATTGCGTGTTGAATCGGATAAACTCAACGCCGCACTTTATAGCTATATTTTTTTTCTTATATATACATTTTTATAAATAGAAAAAAATAGTTATGTTACATGTTAACAGTTTGAATCATTATTGAATTTGGTATGAGTCATTGATGACAAATAATTCCATAAACTATACCGATAATAAGTTATCGAAATTTAAAAATTCGTTAAATAATAAACAATCTGATATTTTTTATTTATTCATTCAAAAACTATAAAATAACCTTTAATAATTAAAATAGAGTAAAAAAAATGTGCTATTTTTAATACTTCTTTGAAGTAGTTCGTATCCTATTGAGTCACATAAAAATTATGTATATCTCAAAATATAAGTAACAGAAATCTATAATAATATTATAAACGAACACTTAACAGATATTTATTAAATTGTGCATACTTTGTGCGAATTGTAATACAGATTCCCTGTAATCGCTATAAATAATAAAAACACTAAGCCAGCCTAATTTAATAATTTGTTTCCGGTCGAAATATTTTACTACAATTACGCCTTAGGGCGGCGCGGATCAAATAAAGTATTACGCATAAGTATTTTAAATAACTATAAAGTATAAACGAAAACGAGTCGTAGCGGTCTCGATTGACATGCATCGAATAAGAATTTATTTAAATAGAAATGCACATAGTTTAGTATTCCGTTATTTTATGGTTCTTACTTATTTGTATGTTTGTACATAATTTTAAATATTACATTATTGGAAATTCCCGAGAGAAATTCTTTTAGTGCTCGTAGTTATTTAGTCGTAACATCGTTTACATACCAAAACCAGTCAATCTAAGTAAGTAGTTCTTAAGAATACTGTGCCATTCACCGCTTTTTTGCTGTTATCAATCGCAGGTATGGAATTTAAACATGAATCATTGTCAAGTGGCGCTTGCGTTCGGGAACATTGGCTGAGAGTGAAAGAGACGGCTAAATGTACCACCATTCAGACTTAATTGACTGGTTACGGGTTCGGACCCTGCCGTAGGGACGTAGCGTTGTTACTTAACATCGACTTTCTAAAAATTCCGATTAGGTATTTCTTCTGCCACTCTGTGTGAATAACAATTTCTTTTGGAAATAACGCGCTCACGGCTTACATGTATTTACTACGACCAAACAACATCGTTTGTGACCAAAGTGTTACGATAGTTCATTGAAATTCAATGATACTCGTACTCCATGATGCAATAGGGGACTTCCAAACCTTGAATATTGCATCAACAAACTCAAATCGACGTAAACATATCGATACGCTGCTCTTCCCTATACGTTTGGTATGTCAACGACAAAAACACGTAGTTGAGGAATGGTGGGGTATAGAGATTACAGTCCTTCGAAAATGCAGTCGGTCTAAAATGCTCACCAGCTTCTGTGACTCTCAAGTTAAAAGAAAATGTTTTAGAAATGGCTTTAATATAAGCTCTATATCTAAAGGAATAAAGTTCGAAATTATGAATATTTCTCTAAGGCATGCGCTACGCTAGCGAGTAACTTAAATGGAATCGTATGGTGTGTACGACTATAGTAAACAATTTACGGCATGATGCGTAACTTGGCTAGTAAAGAGATCTAAGTTTTGCTTTTTCGAAACAGTAGATACCTCACTTATTTTAGCATAGCTTAGTCACTGTCGAAAAAAAACAAAGTAATTTAAATAAATACTCAATAGTGTTTTAACATATCAGTTTTCTATCAATTGTAAATCAATTTTAATTGATATTCAAAAATTGAAAAAGTTCGAAAGTTAAATATCATTCAAAATATATATTAATTACCACGCACTTATAATTAGACAAATGTTGTTGTTGACGAACGTGATCGAAGTAAACATGGCACGCATATGTGCGACATCAATGAACAAGACTATTAACCTCAATTCAAATAATTTCAATGATGTTGTAAACAATTTCTATGATTGGCTTCCCAGGCCCTGCGAGTCACACATCCGTTCGATAAGGCCAAAAGTTCCAATCTATGAAATGAATTATACGTTTACAAATCTCGTAAACACGTGCTCGGTAGATAACAAACAAATAAAAATATATATATAAAAATAAAAAAATAAAAAAATGAAACAACAAATTCCAAAAGTATTATAAACAAAATAAAAATGTGTATACTTACTCGAAGACGGAACTGCATTTCCGCCTTCCCTCCCGCTCATGTTAACTAAAATATCTCAACTTGCACCACTGTTATCACCTCTGCGTAACATCCATCCTCCGCGTAACGTAAAGGCACTTTTAGCTGCAGTTCATTGGACTTTTATAGTTTTTTACAGATACAAATTTAAGTTATCAACTATCAAAATTGATAGAATGCACGAGAGAGAACGCGCGTGCGCGCGTAGCGGCCAGCAGCGCGTACGCAGGTCGACTGCATCGAAAATGAGTGGCAGTGGTGAAGAGTCGACGACGCACGGTGATGTGGTCCGTCCCTTCCCGGATATAGTCAAATAAGTAGTTTTTAAAATAGAGAAGCTAACGGAACGTGTGCGCCGCCCGAAAGCGCCGGCTGTTTTACCCCAATACAAAATATGTCACTTGCTGACGAGGTGTAGTGTCTAAGTGTAGAGAGCGCACTACGATTAAGAAAGGGAACGAGGCACCATTGATATAATAACTATTGCCGCCTATATCTTTACTTTTTCCTACGCAAACTAATTATTGTATCTTGTTTAATTTAGAAGAAATTAGTTTATTAATTATAGATTTTTTAAAATTAAAATATTTAATTAACATCATTTACTACATCGATCGTATTTTATCATACCTTATTATTTTACAAATTAAATCCCGCACACTGCAAGGTAGCCTAACACTAGGTTACCTTAGTGTTAAGACACTCCATTCCCCACTTTCCGTCAAATTCTGGAGGCATTGAGTGTTCAGTGGCGGAACTCAACGCCGCGATTTGCCTCGACAACCAAAGCGAAGAAATAATAATATTAATTTAAATAAATATTTTATCTCCTTCAGTGGGGATTGAACCCACAACCAATCGACTTTACAGTCACACTCTGTGCCCTTGCGCTACGACTGGCCTTATTATTTAACAATTAACGAATATTCGATCATATTTTGTTATACCAGAGGTATATTATTATTTTTTTAATCAAAATATTGATATTTTAGAGTAACCTTACGCAAAGACACTTAGTAAATGAAATATAATTGCATGTTTAATTTTTTCTGCAGCCAGATGCAGTTTTGCTTATAAGGTCACTTTTATCATATATAAATACACTTTTCAAATGTTTGGTATATTATTATACTAGCGGCCCGCCTGCGGCTTCGCCCGCTTAAATTACATGATTATTGATCTAATATACAAAATTAATTGACAACTAAAAAAAAATCTGATATGATTTTTTATTACTTTAATCTGTAATATCCTAATATTAGATTATCTTACTACATTATCATAATTTCTATAAGATTTTTTTAATGTTTTGAATGTTGATATTAGATATTTATAAAATATACAAAAGGCTAATTATACGTATATATTCTTGAAACATTACGTTCTTTTTATCTATGTTATGTTTTTGAAAACTCTGTTAAGTGTGCTGATGTCAGGGAATAATGTAATTACTGCTTTAGAAAAAGCCTTAAATGTTAATTTATTGATTTGGGTAAGGATTCATAATATTCCTTGTAAAATAACTGTAATGATTGCATATTAGCTCGTACTGTGGGTAGGTGTGGTAAATAAGTATACAACGGATTTTTGAGCTCCTCATATTAATTTTAGTATTTTATTATATTTACAAATAGTTTTTACGTGACCTATGCTTGTGAAATCAAAAAACCTACCGCTAGTGTTATCCTATATTAATCTTCTCGAAATCATTGCAAATTCTAAAAAAAAAAAATAATCACTACTTATTATGGACGCTATAAAGGAACTAACTATAACTGCTATGGCCGAGATGTTTGATGCCAAGATGTGTGAATTCCAACACGATCTGAACGATCTGCTTCACCAACTACAATCACATCTTTGGCAGCAGAGTTTAGTTCTTGTAAAAAATTTATTCACGCAGCACTGACTACGCTGCAAAAGCAGGTGGAACTCTTAAGTCGTAATGTTGACTGTATCGAGATGTCTAGAAGACGTAAAATGCTCCTCTTCCACGGGGTCGAAGAAAATAAAGCAGAAATACTCGACAGCCTCGTTGCTAATTTAATTGTGGATAATCTCGAAGTAGCTGATGTCACCACTTCAAGCCTCAAAACTGCGTATCGGTTGGGTCGTTCGCATGAAAATAAACACAGACCAATAGTGATTAAATTTTCCAGTCCGCAGGCGCGTCATTGTGTTTGGTTGTCAAAAACTAAGCTGAGCCCGTCGCTCCATCGAAGTCACCAGTCGTGCAAGACACAGTTGCAGTCCCAAAATGCTCCAATAATAAATCAGATCAGAGAAATGTCTTGCTATGTTATTAATATTATTATTATTTTATGAATGAAAATCATCGTTCCTCCCGCTTAATATCTATAGTTGACCGTCTAACTTACATCTACTCCTCCTATCTGCTACTCATAACTTCCCTTATTGCTTTCCCTCACTACTTGATCTTATTATCGTTTCTTCTATTGACCATGTTGAGAAGCATGGAGCAAGCATTAATTTGCTTTAGCTATCTCATATCATGACCTTCTATTTTTATCTTATAAAATTAAGCCCCCTAAAGCTAAATCAAGAACCCTTCTGCAACGGAATTTTAATGGTATAGATCTAAATTGCTTGCGTAAGGACGCGGCTGCAATCGACTAGTCAAGCGTTCTAAACTGTACATAATCTGAAAATCAGCTAGCTCTTTTTAATTCGCACATAACAAAATTAGATTATCAAGATGCTCCATTGCGTCCCGTACGAATGAGACATTTTCCTGCCCCTTGGCTAACAGACAATATTAAAAAGCTACAACACAAAAAGAATATTGCTAAAATGAAGTTCAAAGGAAACCCTAATGATACTAATCGGCAAAATTACAATAAAGCTCGCAATCGCCATAATATGATGTGTAGAGATAGCCAAAGACGCCATATACACAAATCTATTATTGAGGAAAGTGATTCACACAAAGTTTGGAATTTCTTAAAACTTCTATTGGAGCTGGAAGAGCGCAACAAATCATAAATCCCAAGAATATCAATTTAAATGAACTTAATAGACATTTCTCTTCTTCCTGTGTTATTAATAACACAACAAAAATATCTACTATTAACCATCTTAATGCTTTATCCACTTCAAGTGTTCCTAATTTCTTCTTTAGTTTATTTGCAGAAAGTGATGTTAAGAAAACCATTACAGATATAAAATCTGATGCTGTTGGTGCCGACGGCGTTAGTCGTAAAATGATCATCCCCATCCTGGATGTTATATTACCTGTGATCACTCATATATTTAATCACTCTATAACAACTAAGCAATTTCCTTCATTATGGAAAAGATGCTCAAATAATTCCTTTACCCAAAAACCTTAATCCTGTTGATTTCTCTGATTACCGTCCCATTTCTATTCTTCCTTTTCTGTCCAAAGTCCTTGAGCGCTTAATTCAAACTCAACTCACTCAGTTCCTTTTCGTTTGGGCATGGAAATGCAACAAGTCACGGTCTTAGCGTTACTGGACTTCAGCAATACCTTTGGCTCCGTTGACATTGATGTCGTGCTGGCTACTTTAACGTCTCTTAACATATCTCCTGATGCAATTGACTGGTTTCGTGAATACCTGTTTGGACGCCGGCAACGTTTACGAATACAAGAACGAAAACGATAAATGCCCGTATCTTTACGTTACGTTGATTTTTTTCTGTGCTCCAAGGGACCGTAGACTTAAAAATTTGATATTAATTTCAGCTAACGAACAACAAGTGATCATATTAGAGTTTCGTGTTTTTGAGGAACTCTACCCTAAAAATATAATTTATACGACATTAAGTAAAATAAAAGCACTAAGAGAAAAAAATAATTATCCAGATAATTTTACCTAAATACCTCTTAAGTACCTCTTAAAACTATAATCATATTAAAGAGATTTGACTCAAAATTCTATTTTCTTAAATAAATAAAAAAACTATTTAAAAATAAAAAAAACTAGTCGAAGATTTTTAGTCATCGCTAATTTTATTGAAATGATGTGTGAAATTTAAAAACGAGAGCTTTTCTTCAAATGGTCAAGGAAGTCCCCTTCGCTGACTTGTCAAACGGTGACGAACTTGCCTGTTGGCCCATTGTCATCCATCTAATCCTTGAATGGTTATACACCAAAATTGTTCGACAATAGAATATACACTAGAAAGACAAGTTTCGAAAATAATAAAACCCGACTGATTGTCACATTTACTTTCTCTTTACTTTTCACCCCTGTAAACGTTGCTGCTAGCAGTTACCTATATTATTTTTTAATATGCATATTGTGAATTAAATTAGATCCAGAGTATTTTATTAAATTTTACAAAACTTCCCCTTCGTCTTACTAGTTTATTTTCTATGATGGGATTCATTTAAAGCTAATTGTATAAATTATTTTCCAAAAGTCGAATAATTATTAGAAATGTCCTTGTCTACTTACCTATTGAAATACTATTGAAAATCGAAGATGAAAACGTAAGTGACATAAATAAATTTAATTGAAATTAGATATTTCAAAATTTAAAAAAATATTACTTAAAAATAAATTGAATTCTCACTAATTATATTATTTTTTTCGAAATTACGAAAGTTGTATTATAAATTAACAAGTAGATATAGATTTTATTATTTCTTTTAGAAAAAACGTAAATAAACGATTGAATTACATTTATTGTATAATTAGAAGTAACCAAGATTAAACATTATTTTTTTATACGCCATTTTTTTTGTAAGATTATTTTAACAAAACAACATTGGAAACGTAGAGCTTGACGATAAAGCTAACTACTTATATACGAACCAATAGATAATATAAAGTCATCGAGATTATTCGGAACGTATATAATCGGTACATAATATTATAGCGTATTAGTTATACTTAATAATTTTCGAATAAAATTCGTGACTCATTTCACAATACTTAGAACTACGCTGCTAGCATTGACTCATAGCGACCTCTTGATAAGTTTATGACGCAGAATCAAAAGTATTTCACTACTACTATATCTATTTTTAATAATAAAAAAATATTAAATATTAATTACTTTATTTATTTAGATACATAAACAAATATATATATAATTTAATATGAAGTTAAGCGACATCTATCACCGTATAACAGAACGATTTACATGTATGGATGTAGGTTATGTACATCAAAGCTCTTTTTTTGTATAGATGGCAGCACCGTCATAGTTAGTAATGCCATCTCTGATTAACACGACACACTTTTTACAGTAAAACTTTCTCATTATGAAACAAGAGAACCCTCAATTCTTATAAGATAGGGCGGCACCCCAAAGAGTAAAATGGGTGGTACCTATTTTAACAAATAAGTAGGTAGTTTGCTTAAAATATATTCATCCATAAATATAATATATACATATACTTACACGCTACGTATTCATTTCAAATGTCAATATATTTTGTGAAATAAAAGTCTAATATATATACCAGTGTATAAATATATATACACAGACTGGTTATTAAATAAT
Source organism: Heliconius sara (assembly GCA_917862395.2). Lineage (NCBI taxonomy): Eukaryota > Metazoa > Arthropoda > Insecta > Lepidoptera > Nymphalidae > Heliconius > Heliconius sara. The sequence continues at coordinate 6,317,647 of OU860792.2, forward strand.
GAAAAGATTTTTTTTCTTCGAGGCCAGTCGTGGCGTAGTGGCACAAAGTGACTCTGTAAAACTGACTGGTTGTGGGTTCGATCCCCACTCGAGGAGATGAAATACTTACTTCAATTTATATTTTCATTTCTTCGCTCTGGTGTCGAGGTAAAGCGCGGCGTTGAGTTCTCCCCCACTCAACACGCAATATCTCCAGAATTCGGCAGAAAGTGGGGAACGGGGTGTTTTAGCATTAGGTTCCCTCTGCCTGCTGTGTGCGGGATACAGCGTGAAGCTCTTAAAAAAGTTTTTTTTCTTTGTTACATACATAGAGGATATATTATTTGTATATATATTTTTTTAATTGATATAAAACTCTAGGTGGTTGTTCTCCCTATTAAAGGCATTGTCTTAAAAAAATAGTCAAAATAAAGAACATTAGCTGTTGATATAAAAAAACGAAGATGTTAGAGGCTGTTCAGCATGATAAACACTTTCTGTTAACGTTAGAAAATTGAAAGTCTTCTCATCTGATATAAAACCTTGGCGGCGCGTCTAATATATAAGAAATATTTATGTATATAGAACCTTTAAGTAGTCAACAACGTGCCATATATGTAAAAGCTTGTTAGTATTTCCTTTCCTAGATACTATACCAGCTTTACGCTTTATCTCTAACGGGGTAGTCAGAGAAAACGGAACCAATAGAATTTGTGAAAGAAGCCTCGCCAAAATAAACACACACAAAAACCCTTTCTCTATTTTTTTCTGATTGGACTCTTACAATGAACACCAAATAACTGATTACTAATATGTTTATAGTGAATTTTGTATAGGGTATAAGTAGGGACGAAGAGTATAACAGCGAATTTTTTTTATATTATCCTAAAAGATCTCAGCTTAATTAGATCTATCATTAATTAATTTGAAGAACATACTTCGAAGGCGGCGCTTATGGAATCATTCAAATATGGATTAATTTTGATAGAAATAGCATCTTTGGTTGGCACAGAAGGAGGAAAGTAGAAATGAGCGTTAATGTACACTAGAAAGGGACACCTAGCTTAAGGTTAAAAGTTTAAAAAACGGTACCAAGGGTTTGAGACAAATCCCAGGCACTGTTCTGCTGTACAATGGGCCATGAAATAAATTTATGTAATATATATAATAGCTATATATTTGGGTTATGCCTGCTGATAGGAATTTCACTGGCAGATAGAGGATGTAATAGAGCACGATATACACTACTTTCTATCCCGAAATTTCTACAGGATCAGTATTTACACAGGAGCAAGGACCTACCGCCTAGATTGTTATGATCCTTTTTTTTTGCAAAGACAAGCGCAAAAAAATTTCAAAATTTTTTTTTTTTGGTGGATAAGAGTATAGATAATCATTCTAATGTAGCCAACCAATTCTTTAAGTACATTTAAATAATATTAAGTAAATAGATGGCCAGCCGTGCTGATTTCCTTTCGAGGAAATATTTAATATTTTCATTTTCTCGCGCTGGTAACAACCTTTTAAACTTTTAATTTAAGATATTTGTTGTGCCTTATAAATAATAAAATTAGCGAAGATCTTCTTTCCCAAAGATTCATTTTTTAGTATATAAAGAAATTTATAACATTATAATAATAAATTAAAAACATGAAAACATAATATTAAAAAATTATTTACTTTAAAAATGTTAAGTTACATTCATTACCTACCTGCTCATAAGTATTTGTCTATTTGTATAAAATCAAATAAAATAAGATACTTAAAATCTCTACCATGTAAAAAATATCACAGATCTTAAATTGGTTTATGTTATGTATTCAAGCACACATTTAAAAGCTTTATATTAATTACAAACAGTGGAGTTACTGCATCTTATATTTATTTTTTTATATTCAATTTTAGTAGTCAAAATTAAAACATTACGCTTGCCTACGTATCTTTTTTCAAACTTAAAAAAATGCTTAAGAATTTTTTTTTTAAACTTACAGGTCTTGTTGTAGGGTGCATCGCCATTGAGAGCTCCACCATTTGGTATGTGAAGTGGTGAAGACTTTCTCGATTCTGGGTCAAGTGTAACTTGTGATGTATTCCATGCTACAGCCGCTGCAGCTGCTGCCGCTGCGGCCGCGCACACACTGCACTCTGTAACAATTTAAAATAAAAGTTTTTATAAAAAAAATCTTCTTAAATACTTTAATTTCTTTGCTTTTCTGGTGTCGGGGCAGAACGCGGCCTCCAGTATTCGGTGGAAAATTGGGAGTGGAGTCTCTTAATACTAGGCTTTTCCTTACCCTGCTACATGGATAAATAAAAAATGTCCACAAATCTAAATAAACTAGCAATAGAAATAATAATTTAAAGGAAAATTACATAAAATATGCTCTACTCAACTCAGATACAAATATTATCCCATTTTTTTAAAAAATATCAATTTTGTAAAATTATATATAAATTCACTAATAAACAAATTACCTTTATATACAGCATGGAATTTTTACTACAATAAATTTTTCATATTTTTTAACAAATTTTAACATTACCTACTTACTAAAACATTGTTCTAAAATAAAATTTTCTTAGTTATATCAACTAATTCTGAACTAAAGTAGCTTGTAAACTTATCTAGCTTGTCAATGTAAAATTTAAAGTACTAATATTACATTAAAATTTGGAGCACTTGGACTTGCTCTACTGCTTACATTTGTAAATATGTTTACTTTAAAAAAAATACCTAATTTTACCTCTGTCTACTTATCAAAATATTGTTCCAATACAAAATTTATTAAAACCGTTTTAGTGATATTGTGTAGCAAAGCAGTTTATAAATATATGGATATCAATATTAAATTGAAAGTATATATACTATACATATACACAAACATTACACAAAAACTGTACAGCAGTGAAGCTAGATTTGCACTACTCCTCTTATAAGATGATTGTGAGTTCAAATGCATCTTGGGGTATGCCAACATTTATTAAATATTTTTGCTTTATATCCAGTTAGAAAAAGCGTGGGTTTCACCACCCAGGATAAGTCTTAAAATAGAGATCGTAGAGAATGAAGAACAAGATAACTGCCGTTTTCTAAAATTAAACATTAAAAGATTAACTACTTATATTAATATATGGGCCAATACTGATAGTGATCAAAGGAACCGGTCATAAATCGAGCGGATGGTGATTTTATTAGAAGGCCAAGTAACATCTTAAGATGACTATTCTATAAAATTATAGACAAAATTAAAAGAAAAAAAAAAACAAATAAATATTGTGAATATTTTTGTTTTATTTTGTAATATTTTAACAAATAAACACTATCTATCGTGCATTTGAGAAAAAAGTTAAGCTTACGAATAAAACTACAGCAACAGAAAAGTGAAACAATATTTAATTGTAAAAATTTCTTGAACATTTTATTAAAAATAAACAAAAAAAAAAATACTGATAAAACAAGTAAAAGCTCCTTTAATGGAAAGCTTTATTTCAGTTGACAGAATCTGACAAAACACAGTCATGTATTCTAAAAAAATTCTTCTTAATACATAATAAGCTCACCCTTCATGTAAAACTATTGTCACCCTCCAGAAAACGGAACAAAGTATATCACCACATATTTAATGTACTGTACTATTACAAAACATAATTATTTTATTATTTAAATATATAGATTATCTTAATCTATTAAAAACACACAATTATCGATCCAACAATGTTTTACACAACCCGCTTCTATTCTTACTGAGAGTATAATGATTTGGGATGTTGATTTTGTTCTTCCGACTGACGAATGAGGTATTGTGTGATATATTCGTACATTATTATAGATATATTTAGAGACGTGGTGCGTGTGACGATTTGAGAAGGACTGCGTGGTGAGTTGTACGTAGACCAGTAGTTACGTAGGGGTCGACGCGCATGGATGGGGGTGGGCCACAACTATTTACAATAAACAATTATGTAGTGTTTGCTCTGTTTTTTAATATATAAACATCAATATTAGCTTAAATAATTTGGAATATACACTTAAATAAATGAAATATAAAATACAAAAAGGCATGAAATAAAAAATAAAAACAAAACACTTATTATTTCAAAAGAGAAAGTAAGTTCAGTAGAGTAGAAAAATAAGAAAAAATTTGTTTTCCATCCATTTCCATTTATTTAAAAAACATATAAAGGATAATCTACTAGCATGTAATCTAAACATAAAGTTTAAACTATTTTATGAAATGACCAATCTAAAATTGAAGCGACTTCGATTAATTAGATTTTTTTTGTGAAATTCGAAATTTCGAAAAAAATATTATCAATGTAATCCTGTAATATATTTAAAATAGTTGAAAATACTATATTGAAGTGTCTGTATAAGCCATAGGGATGATTATTAATCATATTGAAGATTAATGTTCTCATATCTATTGTTAATTACTACTAGTGTTAAAATGTACTAATGTGCAAATAATAAGTATGTGTGACTCTAATGAAATTCATAACAAAAATATTTCAATAAAAAGTTTAAACATTTTTATATACAATAAAAAAGAAGATTGTTTTGTAGAATAAGAGAATCGTTGTAAAAAAAATTCAATCCGTATAAATAATAAGTAATATGAAACAGAGAATTTGACGTTATATATTATATATAGTACTAGTTTGCTTCATCTTTACCTACTAATATATCTTTATAAACATCATATATCCTTAGTTTCATTATAAATAAAAACTAAGCTTTTTCAATATACGTACGCTCAATCACATAAGCTTAATAGTATTTTCTTGTATTTTACATTTCCATTACAACGCAACTTTAATCCTACTGATATTATAAATGTAAAAATTTGTGAGGATTTGAGGATTGTGTGGATGTTTGTTCCATTTTCACGCAATAACTACCGAACAGATTTAGATGAAACTGTACATTAATATCACTTATATGTCAGAAGAACACAGTCTAAAACGTATATAAATATTTTGTACCATTTGACTACGAGGTAACAAGGGTTAAACGGGTAAATCCAATACCTCGCTAGTTGTACAATAAAAATGTTTTAATAAAGAAACTGAGAGACCGAGATTATAAAAATTGATCTTTTATCGTATAAGCCTTATTAATGGTCTGAGCTTGAAATAAATTATTATTAATACCCCTATATTTTGGTTGCAAAAATGCATTAAAATTGGCCATAATGACAGTGGCCATATTTGTTCGCGCGACGCATGCGCTGAGTGAATGCAAACAGCCGGCTCGCACATCTGCTGGTCAGCTCGTGGACAAAATACTTGTACTATTGACACCATCTCATAATTTCTAAACTATGGTTATTTATTTATTTTACTCAAATTCATGATTTTCTTGGAATTAGGTTTTGGCGTTAGCTATATATTTTTATAATAACAAGAAAAGTTCTATTATTTAACGAAAGTGGCCACTACAATAAATTAAGTAGACAAAATATCAAAACCGTCACGTTTTAATTTATTTATGAGATATAACACACAATCCAAGTATAATCTATTAATAATAATTTACTGACTAAAGAACCTGTCTTCGATTTTAAATTAGAAATATAGATATACTAATTATTGTCTATCTAAAAATTATTGAAGATAAATTTTGTAGTTGTGTACCTAATAATTACTGAAATTTAATCACGTAAAATACAACACCATTTCAAATGAATCTTTGACGTGGGTCAGACGTAAATGTCATGGTTACCCTATTGTTACCTGATGGAACCCATGGCGTAAATTTAGACCGCGTGTGCATAGATTTAATGCTCTACTTTTTTTTTTAATTCATTATAAATATAGTATTTGATATGCAAATTCATATCAAATATATTTTTTCTGAAAATTATTAAAAACTTAAAACAAAATTATATTGTGCTCTCTCTCCTCTCTCTCTCTTATTATATATATTCATTGATATTATTTATATACTTACTTATATATATTACAGTGGCAATGTGATTATAATTTTAATAAAAATCGTGAAATGCTTACTACTAATTTATTTTTTGTGTTAAAGGAGTTAATTGTATAGAGAATAAATATCATAAAAAATACTCAGCGATTACTTTTTATGAAATATTTACATTTAATAAGCTCTCAGATCAAAGGTCCCTGCTATTTGTCAAAAGGGGAGGTTTTTTAGGAGTTATATAAAAAATGCACCAATATAAAAAAAAGTAGATTGGACGCGTGTCTAACAATAACTACAAAAGAAGAGAGCGCCTGATAATAAGGTTTGGCATGGGACTATTAGCAAAAAGCGTGGATATTTACAAGGGCTGTCTTTTTTTAATTCATAGATTAAATTTATTTGCCCACATCTTAATTCTCCCATATATATTATAAGTAAAATAGTTAATAGTCAACTTACAATCGTTTATGCAACGAGTATAGGTAAATTTAACTGTTCCTAACATATTTCATGGATTTCAAAAAGTTACTATTTACAAACACCAGTATTGTGGGATATGCTTACATCTAATTTATTTTTTTTTGATATCAAATATAGCGGGTAATGTTTTTATAATTGGTTTCTATTGATTAGAAAAGTACGCGCTTTTCAATTTCAAGCCCTGTTCCAATTATCACGCAGATGTAGACGTGAATTTGCGAATGACCGTTGTCTGTCAATCAATCAGAACAAGGGACAAAAAAATGACCCCTCGTTGACCAGCAAAAAAAAACGCACAAAGCCATAAAAAATAGTAAATACAGCTAAAAAAAATATGAATACACCATTCGTTGAGATCAAACTCACGTGCCAAATTATAGTGTTCTTTTTTCTCATCAAAAAATACTTTTGGGAACGAAATTCTAAATATATTTATAAGTATATACTTATAAAATATTTATAATATATTATTACTTATTTTAAACAGTTACACATAAAAATTAAATTGATATTTTTACCTCGTTTTGTATAATTATTAAAGATTTCATAACCTGTAACTGTTGGGTATTAAGTAGAGTTACGATAAAATTTCGCTATAGTTAAAATCTATATTAACATAATAGATTCATGTACATAGGTTCTATTCAAAATCTCAAAATCATAATAATAATGATTAATCAATGTAGTAATTCTTTAATCTAATAAAACTATTTGGAAGATATATAAATATATGAATGTACCAGGATTCAAACCTCCGCTTCTGAGAAAACGTCCCAGCATTCTGACCACTAAACCCATAGTTTCTTATCAAGTTTCGTCTAAATTCTTAAACGCTTGTTACAACTTGTTTATTTTGTTGGCATCTCTCTTAGGATATTATTATAAAATTCCTCTATCCAAAGTTAGGTTAGGTAAAGCTCTCGTGGACCTGGGGTCACCGGCGGCAGGGCTAGCCGAATGTACCGCTTGGTGCCCACAACAAAATGCATTTCCCAGCAAAAAAAAAAAATGTTAAGCTCTCGTGTGGCAATAGAGAATGCTATTTTATTTATAAATATAATTATAATTTTCAAAGAGTATCCACATTTAGGCTTTCCTAAGTGATAGTAAGTGAAAATATTTATTAGAAACCGAATGTTCGGCCTGTTTCGGCCAAAAAGATTTAGCCATACTTTGGGTTCCGATACGAAACTTGGTACTTGTCGGGCGTCACCCGATCCCGTTGTACCGTAAATCTCAATAAACAATAGTCAATTAATATAGTATAAACAATAAATAAAATTCTTATTTGCTTAGTAATATTTACTTTATACTATGCTGAATGAGTGTTCAAATTAATATTTAAATCAGGTGCAAGTATATGGCCCAAACCAAAATCAATTTTGTTTTCTTTTGATAGCCTAGTCTATAATTTAAGTGATATTAGAAGAGTACGAGTTTTGTTAATTTTTGTCTATTTTTTTGAACAAAAAATATTTTAAATATTAATAAGGGAGGTCTGACGTTATTAAAGTATTATTTCAAGTAATTTTTGAAAGACGTATGTACGTACGTTTTGGAAGGCGTATAAAAAGTATGAAAATTTTAACTTTTTAAAATTAAAAAATATTTTTAATATTAATAAGGGAGGTCTGACGTTATTAAAGTATTATTTCAAGTAATTTTTGAAAGACGTATGTACGTACGTTTTGGAAGGCGTATAAAAAGTATGAAAATTTTAACTTTTACTAAACCATACTTTGACTACTAAACCATACATTCTTATCAAGGGTTCGAGTCCCGGCACGTTAAAATGTTTATACTATTACTAAAAAAAATCTTTATTTCACCGCTAGAAGCCCCTGAATTCTAGATAGACAAATAGGTCGACGGATACAAAACACAAAGTGAATGTGTACATTTAAAAAAATGTAAGTATTTTTTTTTACATTAAACTTTAGGAAAAATTAATTAAAAGTTACAACTTGTGATAGAGTTTTAATGTTTTCAATTAACCCTATTAAGCTATAACTATTAAACTATAATATAAATACCATATACACTTACGTACTTGTCTAAATTATTTAAATATCAGAGAATACCTCAACAAATATTTTTTACGATTTAAATATTTAGCAAAAAAATCTTTATATGGCTATAATATCTCGAAGACGGTAAAATTTCAGACCTGCATCGTCTGACACTGGGTAAAAGTAGTTGGAAATGACCATCTCTGTCGACTACTTAAGTTTGTCTACAAATAAAAATAAATCAGCAGGGTAGGCGGAGGGAACCTAGTATTAAGACACTTCGTTCTTCACTTACCGCTGATTTTTTGGAGGTATTGCGTGTGGCGTGGTGGAACTCAACGCCGCGATTTGTCTCTACACCAGAGCGAAATATAAATATGAATTTAAATAAATATTTCATTTAGTCGAGTGAAATCGCAAAACCCACAACCAATCGCGTTCACATTCGCAGTTTGTCTACAGTCAATCGGAATATTAAAAAGTTTCCGTTTATATATTTTTATATATATTTTTCCTACAGACATACACAGTTGGCAAGTATCTGACTGTAGGCTGGAAATTTGAAAGTTTTATTCCTAATCGGCTATTAGTTAAAGAGTAGATGTTCTCTTAGAATACACTGATTAGGTTATATTAAAAATATTTTTTATTATGTCAGTTGGATAAGCAACTTTGGACTCCGCCATCCAAAACTTTATTTTTAGAAAAGTTCCTAAGGAAAGCCTTACGATGCAGTAAACAACTTTTTCAATTTTACTACTGAACGCAGAATTCTTTTAAAAATGAGTACTAAGGGGAATAAATGTAAAAATATTAAATAATAACAAATAAATTCTAAATTTAAATAATAATAAATAAAATCAAAAAAATAAATTACGAAGAAGTTTTTAAAATTAAGCAAAGTTATAGAATAAAACTTTATTTTACATATTATTCATTAAAATTCAAATCCTCCTTCGTACGCTTGGTTCGCTTGTACGAAATTATAAACCAAATATCACAAGTAACGATAGCGGACTGCGCATGCGCCACAAATTTACAACCCTCATAACACAACGAGGGGGCGGAAGCACCCGTGATATAACAAAAATGACAACTTTTTGCCTATTTGACAATGCTCTTCAATCATGAGTGTATGACAAACCTCGCTACTTACAATGCACAAATTAAGAACTGACAAAACTGACTGACAAGTTAAAATCATGCTGAGTTTGTTTATTAGAAGATGATCTCTAATGCATATACGACTAAACTAAGGGTGTTTTGGCTTACAAAAATGAGCTATTACAATTTACTACTACTGTTACAATACAATTTACTACCTACTATTGTTTGTGTTAATAATATACGTTGCATTAGAATGAACGATTGTGACTCTCAATACAATTATAAATAATATTTACATATAGTAGATACAACTTCAAATCATAAAATCTGGTCTGAGGCCACTCGTGGCGCAGTGGCACAAAGTGTGACTGTAAAACCGACTGGTTGTGGGTTCGATTCTAACTCGAGGAGATGAAATATTTACTTAAATTTATATTTCCATTTCTTCGCTCCCGTGTCGAGGCAAAGAGCGGCGTTGAGTTCTGCCACTCAACACGCAATGCGCCTAAAATTCGGCAGAAAGTGGGGAATGAAGTGTCTTTCTCTACTAACACTAGGTTCCCTTTGCCTACCCTGCTGTGTGCGGGATATAGCATGAAGCTAATTAATTTTTTTTAGTAGTTATAAATATTACTATTACTATGTATATATGAATAAATATTAATTATAACAACTGTACAATGAAATATTTTTTATTATTGGATGGAGACTGCTTGCTTTGTAATCGAACTTTCGCTTTGAATACTTATACGATATTCGATTTAGTAGGACTGCGCCAGCGACTGTAGCTGAGCGATAAAATGTTTTTTTGGGTTCCGCCCTTAGAGGATCACATATTTTAAGATCATTTATTTCGAGATCACGTAGAGGTATGAGCTATAATTATATATAAATGAGCTAAAATTAATATAAAATATTCATACTGACAAACGTTCTGATTCAGACAAACGATACGAGCTTTCATATATTAATTTTGCTGCATATTATGTGAAATTTATCTCGTAATCAAAATCGGTCCGGGTAATCCTTCTAATATCTAATATAATTTAGTTGTCCATCCGTCTGTTTGTCTGTCAAGAGCCCTTATCTCAGAAACGCTTGGATATATCGAGTTGAACCTCAAACCATATAGTCTGGTCTATGGTTCCTTGATTTTCTGGTAAAGAAATGTATTCCTACATTTATTTTTAAATTAGACATGGCAAGTAATGTCTCCAAAAAAGCGTATTTCGACACTATAAAGGGAATCAAAATTAGTAGGGTACTTTCGGTAGAACTAGAATTATGAAATTTGGCAGCTAGCATCTACAGGTAGTTCAGAAAAAAAATCTGAAAACTATACATTTGTGGTTAAATCCTAAAAAATAGCCTAAAAGGCAGACAAAAATTGATATTATAGCCGCTAGGTCAAATGAGGTATCAGACGAAAGGGATTGATGTGCATATTCCAATATATATTTTATTATTTTTTTATGACCAATTTTTTTACGGAACCCTCAGTGGGTGAGCCGAACTTACACTTGTCCAGTTTTTTTATTCGGACGCACTGATGCATAAGAAAGATTGATTAAAAACAATTAACGAAATTAGCGATACATTTGTACACAGGACAATGGCACAACTTAAGTTCCGGAAAAAAGAATATTTTTACCATTGTAAACTCAATTTTTTTGTTTTTTTATGAATTGGTAAGGAAATATTTTAGATGAACTTTATGTACTTTTCAATATTTAGCTTATTTTTGCTGAAATAACAAATGATGTCATTATTTTTTTATACAAGTTTAACATATTTTCCGCTTACAAAAAAAAATTTAGCCATCACCCATTTAAAATCCCTTATTTTGAAAATAGTACCAGCCAAGGCAAAAATAACACTAATACATAACTATTAAATATGTTGAAAAAAAGGTTATAAAATTCATATAAATATAAAAAAATCTAATCTAAAAGTTTCTATAAAAATGTGTAAAAATCGCGATAATAAAAAAATATCTTATTATATTAAAATTACTTAGATGGGCATATTAACGCACGAAGTAAAAAAAAATTTTGTTGAATGTAAAATATAAATATTCATTCGATAAAAGAATAATTTATAACATATAAACCATATGAAAGCATAAAATTGGTATTGCGCGAAATATTTTCGTCGTCGCATGTTCAATGTTAATTTTCAATGCGAAAGGGCGCGGACCCTCTAAGGGTACTTTCGCTGTCATTGGTCGATTTTTAGAGGGACGCTGCGCGGGCTCGAGGGTCGCTCGGGACCCTGCGCAGCCAATCAATTCCCTTATTTTTTAGATAAAGAACATAAAAATAATAAAAAGTTACGTGTTTTTTAGTGTGTGTATTTACCCTATACATATGTAATATTACGAATGATAAATGGGTATGTAGTTTTATTGAAGAGAAGGGTTGTTTACATAGAAAAAAAATACATTGATACAAACATTGTTAAATTATTTTTTGGTCTAATAATAAAACTCCATTGTATTTGCAATTGGTAAGGATGAGAACATATAAAATGAGCTTCACGCTGTAACCCGCACACAGCCCAGAATAGGCAGAGGGAACCTAGTGTTAAGACACTCCGTTCCCCACTTTCTGCCGAATTCTGGAGGCATTGCATGTTGAGTGGCAGAACTCAACGCCGCGCTTTGCCTCGACACTTGAGCGCAGAAATGGGAATATAAATTTAAGTAATTATTTCATCTCTTCGAGTGGGGATCGAACCCACAACCAGTCGGTTTTACAGTCACACTTTGGGCCGCTGCGCTACGACTGGCCTCGATAACAACATATAAATACAATAAAATAGTAAAAAGAAAATGAATACTATTAGAAATAAACATTATCATAAAAACCAATAAGTAGATAAAATCAGTTACTAAGCAATTTCTATAGAAAAATAATAAGATCAAAGTTATAACCAAAATAGCATGGGAATCTATTAAATAAATGTATGTAAAAAGTATATATCAAAATTTGGTGGAATCTTGATAACGCAGGGTCATACCAATATTCTCGTTGCTTATTCCAATATAATGCAAAGATATAAAAGTAACATATAATAATTAAATAAAGACGAAGGCTCTAGTTGTAAGCAAATGTAACTGAGAAAATTATTTTTGGGAAACGACAAGCATTCATCCAAGCGCTCACAGCACAACAAGCACTGTAGAACAAGCAATGTAGGCAGAGGGAATTTAGCAATAAGACACTCCGGTCGTCGACTCATTTTTCACCGATTCTAGACGCATTGCGTGTTGCGTGACGGAACTCAACGCTGCGCTTTCCCTCGACTGTAAAGGTGGCATTAATTGATGAAATTGAAATCGTCCATTCTAAGCATATTTGTTTCGTGTGTCAACCAAAATGCTAAGTAAAGCTCATCTTGATTTTTATATTATTTTAAGTTTAAGTACTTTCTTTATTTAAAACATTGTTTAACTGTAATATTTTTTTTTACTGATTTTTAAAGTGTCATTCCACATTTAAAAATATTTTTTAGAAAACATACGCTACCTTAAAATTTTTATATGTTTTCTAAAGAGTATTTCAAATATTAATCATCAAATCGTCAATTTCAGGATGTGACTACGACATATGTATATAGAGATACAAGCTGTACATATTATAAGAAGAAAAATATTATTTTTAACTGTAAATTCTTTGGTACTCTAACCAAACTACTAATATAAGAAAAAAATTATAAAACTAATATGTAAGATGATTATTAAAATAATGTTAATAAAAAAACTTAAATAATCATTATGATATTTTAGCGTTTCATAACTACAACAACTATTGCAGAACGGGACCCGAGACATGGACGTGGGAATATTAGGATCCGCTGGTCCGCGCTCACCCCAGAATAGTCTTGCGTCCACCCGAAAAAATTTACTAATATAAAATTTGTTTCGAAAAGTTAAAAAAAATAACATGAACGCTTACACGAACATATCTCTTCAAAGAAAACATATCTGTTCAGGTCTTTGCTACTATTACTAAGACTTCGCTGTCTGTCTGTCCGTCTGTCACAGCTGGCTGTATCTCATGAACCGTAATAGTTAAACAGCTGAGCTGATAACAACAAATATTAAAAATAAAATCATATGATCATTTAAGGGATTCCCTCCCACACAAAAACGGTATATATTTACCGTTTTTATAGTTAATGGTACGACAACGGAACCCTTCATGCGTACGCTGAGTCCGCACTTGGCCGCATTTTTTGAATGTTTCTTACGTTCAAATGTTTGATCTCATTATATCTATTATTTATGATAATATTTTAAAGATTTCAAAGAAAAGGAAAATTTTGTTTGGTTTTCGCCACTACATACTACTTGTCTATATACGTACATAGTATTTCTAGATTACTGAATAGATTACTATGAATTTGCTAATTCTTAACATATTTTATATATTTTATTATTTTATATTTCTTAATATTAGATAACAGAATACTTTAAAAAGGAATTAAGTCAACATTTCTGTTATTTCCTGAAAGGGTATATCATATTTTTTTAGTGTCGCCATCTATAGTGTATAAGCCAAACTACGTGGTAAGTTCGACACGACAGGTCTAGTTTGACTTTTCAGTGAGTTTGATATATTCCGAGCGATGTCGCTAGCTGTAATTTAACGAAAGTGAAACAAAGATTTTACCAATCTTATACCTTAACTCCTCCTTCCTTTTCAACGGCTGAACCGATTTGGATAAAATTTTGTGTATATATATGAAATATAAATTTACAGTGATGTCGGTGTGTATTGTAATAGATCAGAGCTGCAGCTCTTATAAGAATTCATTACTTATAAATTATTATACATATACAAATATGTATCTTTTCCTGACAAGACTGCCGAGTTTCTAGTATGATAACGTTTCTTATTAGACTTTTTTCATATGCGTTATATGTGAATATAAAAACAGCTAACATATATTTTAAAAATTTAATAATTTTAAATGCAACAATGTTAAAATTTAATACTCATAAAAAATATTTGTGTATGTATTGACAAAAACGTTTTTCATTAAGATGCTCTAATTGTAAATATTAGCTTGGTTAAAAGGATAGCTAGATAAAAGCGGGAAAGGTCGTGATCTATCAACACTATCCCGGCGGGCTGCTAGGGCGAGGGCCGCTAGGCCGGCTAACGGTATCACGTGTTTCGATTTCGTAGAGCATTTCTCCGCAAAGTCCCGTTACACGCCAGAAAGTACTTTTGTTGCTCGCTCGCTCCGAGCGTTCAGCCGCTCACTATATGACCGATCGCGAGTTCACCGTATTGAGAACACCGTTTAGTTGCCTTTATATTTGTTCAAAACAAAGCTTGCCTTTTCAAAATTCGTAGCCACAATAAATGCGCTAAGTTCATCGAAGAACAGTGACCCGCGACTCAACGATGGTCCCGTTTTAAATAGAGACAAATTATATAATCACGTGAATTCATTACATTTTAAGATTAAGGTAAATTTGTGATCGGGAATATATGTAAGATATACGTAAATTTTTGATGGCGAGTTGTGTAAGGAAATGGCCTTGCCAGCGAAGTTGAGGTCAATGACTGCATCGCAGATGTTTACTTTATCGAGTGAACGTGAGCGGCGACACTCAAAATTATATATAAGTATTTAAAAATATTTGAGCAGTGAGATTAACATTTTTGTAAATATTTTAAGCTTGAAGACATTTGATATCAATTATCCATTATATACATGCAGCTGTCGTTTATTTTGTTACTAGGCTACCGTTATATTGTCACCTTATTACACTTATTATATGTTTTATTTTATTTCTAATAAGAAAAATATTGTTTATTGAAAAATTTATGTAACCCTTAAATATTCTTTGTAATATGGCTGGTATAATATACTGGCTCATCCAGTCGTGGCGCAGGGGCACAAAGTGTGAATGTACAATCGACTGGTTTGAGTTCGATCCCCACTCGAGGAAGTGAAATATTTATTTACATCTATATTTTGATTATTTCACTCTGGAGTCGAGGCATAGCGCGGCGTTGAGTTCCGCCACTCAGCACGCAATGCCTCCAGAACTCGACGGAAAGTGGGGAATGGAGTGTCTTAACACTAGGCTAAAAATATATAAATGAAGAAAGAAGAAAATTAAAGAAAGAATTTATTGAATATATAGGTATTTTCAATAGTTAAATAATTGAAGGAAATTGCTTCATTTGTGTCATTAATATAATGCAATTAAAATAACATTATAACACGTATTCTAGTTGTAATATGAGATTTTTAGAAATTAAATTCTAAAGGGTGAATTGAGGGACTAGAATTGTTGTAATTAGTAAAATTTCGAGAATTATAATATCTATATAACTAAATTTTTTATTCATTTCAAATTTATGTTCATACGGAATTTTATATTAATACGAAAGTTAAATTTTATATATTTTACGAGTTATTTAATAGTTAACGCGGACTTAGACTACAGAAGACTAAGATTAAGTAAGCACGTGAACTATGGATTCAATGGCTATTGAGAAGAAATCCTTACATATAGTAAGTATAAGCAACATAACTTAAAAGCGTCCTAAACTTAAGTATACTACATATTTAAGTTTAGAACCATAATGGTCCAATAACTATAAAAAAACACAAAAAACTACGATTTAAGAGATGGATGAAATTCATAAAAACATAAATAATGTTCATTTTCATATAATATTTAGAAATACATATGTTATTTACAATTTTACCAATTATTTTTTACAAGAATAGTAATTTTATAAATGCTTCATTCTTAGACTAACAAAATGTAAGATGAATACATAAAAATATAGGCTAATAATAAAAATAACAATATAATCACATACTGACAAATTATTAACACAATAAAAATAAACGTACTTATATTATAAAATCACAATTTGTCAAAAATGTAGCAAGAGCGAAGCATGGCAGTCTTCACGGATGGTGGATGGTGGGAGTGAGGCTTGCGCGGTGACGTAATCCGTGCGGTTCGATACTCTCGAAAGGCTGCGGGGTCGACGTCCGCTAGACGCAGAATAGCCTATCTTCAATTACACCTTCAACACTCGCTTATTTCATACATCCTAAACCGTGTTTGGCACTGAGGCTTTGAATTGCATGAAAAAAATAAAGTTATAACGACTTACTTGATACTATCAACTTTCTGTAACTTATTTTAAACGAATTAGTCTGGGTAATATTTTTTATTTCATTTCTTAATGTGAAAGTAAATAAATAAACTAGTACTGTTAAAATTAAATTATAAACACATACAAATAGGTAATCACAATGATATTAAAATTTACAAGGAAAAATGATAAATAAGTTTTTTATTTATTTATTTATTTAATAACGTTCATAGGAGCGAAAAAACGTTTTGTCTATAATCTTCTATATATATAAAAGGACTTGTTCTGACTGACTGAGGTAAGACTAGATGGTACTAGATGGGCTGATGGTAGAAACGTGAAATTTGGACAGATGTTTATTTTTATAATCTGGACATCCACTAAGGGATTTTGAAAAATTTTTACCCTAAAGGGATGAAATAGGGATTGAAAGTTTGTATGGATTTTTTTTAAAACAGCACCGATTTTTATAAAATTCGAAATTCAGACTCTTAAAAATATTTCATTGAACACATGTATCATGATTTATTAGAATTCACCCCCTAAGGGTTCAAATAAGGGGTTAAAAGTTTATATTGAAAAATCTTTAAATCGCCACCGATTTTTATAAAAAAAATAAATTTAGACTATTAAAAATATTTTATTGAATACGTGTTTCGTGGTTTTTTTAGAATTCACCCCTAAGGGTGCAAATAAGCGGGCAAGGCCGCGTGCGCCCACTAGAATTGTATATACGTGAAAACACTCTTTAATGAAGGTTTTTTTAATAGAAACCATCACCAGCTTAAAAACATAATTACATTCATCGGAGAGTGAAAATGTTTTTTTCGGACCAAACTTGGAATTTCTTATGTTGGCAAACTCATTTTCTTTTCGAAAGCAATTTCAAATAGAATTATTTATTTGTAATTTGTTATATATTTTGCTTACGCTATATTTTTTGCTGTGATGTTTAATGAATAGCAAATGACAAATTGCGTGTAATTGGAATTATACTTATTGGAATTATGCATTTGTTGGTTCAGCTTAAGGGTAGACTGTCTCTACCTGTATTGAATTTTCAGAAATAATTGGATCAGATCGAGTCAATTCAAAAATAATGGAATATTCTAAGAATGATTACGTTTTGAGAGATGTGTATATCAATTGACTGACAAATAATTGAGATTATTTATGTTCATCACATAAAATACTTGGTAAACACCAGTTATGTACCAGTACTGACAATGGATACTGGGTACAATGGATAAACGTGATAGAGGTAAAGACGAACACGAAAATCTTTACCAAAAAACTGAAGCTAGAATGTGTAGGCATGCTAAAGGCCAATATTTACAAATCACTATTTTTTTTTAATTTGTATCAACGAAAGTTAAAACTGAAATAAATTATTTTTACGTCTCCACTATTAAATCTAAGAACCTAGAAAACTAAATCTGAAACACTTATATCTCAGCGACTGCTTATTTTTCTTACAAAACTGTAACTGAACTTGAATTAAATAAGTATGTCCGTATGATTAAAAACCTTTAGAAATCACTTCGTCTTCTTGACTGTTTCAGTCTCGACACGATGGTGATTACTTTTTTTCGCTTTACCTTGCCCGCACATATCAGCATAGGCCGAGGGAACTTTTCTTCTTATATTGTGTGTGTGTGTGTGTGTGTGTGTGTTTTTTTTTGTTCTTTTTACACCTTTTGTGTAAATATTTACCTGGAATATATTTATATAGTACGGTTGACAAGCTGTGGCCGCCCACAAATTAAGTTTTCTAAAATTTTGCGCATTGTACTCTTTAGGGAAATAATAAAAAGTAAGAAAAAATCTTAAGATAAAATCTGCGCAGCCATCTACAGTACTACCTTTAGGGCATCCACGATTCCTACTGTACAAATGTATATAT